>CM076406.1:29397946-30067323 GCA_038363315.1 Mugilogobius chulae | reverse complement strand
GAGCAGCCATGTTGGTTTTCACGCGACAGACGATGAGTGTCTCTGATTGGCTAATTAATCTGTCAATCACGGCTACAGAAATCCGAAAGACTGACACGGTGGATGGATGTCATGGAAAGCCAAAACATAAAATAACCACAAATTCTGGTTGAAGCCACAGGTAAGTTTAGGCTTCAAGTTGCTAAAATGGGTGAGTTTAGATATGGGGCTTGTGGTTGAACCCAAAGAAAATGCCTGGAAAATTTGTAGTTATTTTACGTTTTGGCTTCTTGTAAAGGCATGAAAACATGAGTATTGTAAGTTTTTCACATTTTGTTTTATATCTACATTTTCTTCAGAGGTTAAATTAAAGGTAACTTACGGTGCAATTTTTCAAACAAGGGTGATTTTCATGAATTTTTGAATAATTTTACAGTTAATTTATATTTTACAAAGACATTTAGCTGCATTTTAGCTTACCATACCATAATTTCACTGGAATATTGTTATAGTTATAGTATTTTACTCCAAGTCCAGTACATACACAGCACTATTTCTCCTTCCTGACTGATTACAAAACACGCGTGTCATGTGTAAATGTCAGTCTTGCGTGTGATGTGGAGTTTCTCTGTTTCAGACTCAGACAAAGGCCCATTGTGTGTGTGAATCGTCCCGTCAGTGTCGTGTGTCTGGAGCGAGTCGTGTGAGAAACAGAAACTCGACACCTCAGACGGTCCACGACGAGCCGCTGTTGTGGGAACACGTTAAAACTCACACAACAGCTGATGAGACTTTTTGTCCAGCCAGGCTCCTGTAGACAAAAACACTACAGTGAAGGATTGGACTTGACTTACAGAGTGTGTGACAGGGTTTTATTATTTTATAGTTTTATATTTAGAAGATTAACACTTGTTGTAAATATAAATGATAGTTTTACATTAATCCGCAACAAGCTTTTGAAGAAACATTGAAAAATATGTTGGAGAAAAAAACAGGAAGTGGAGCAGAATTCCAAACTGATGACTTCATTGGAATTTCAATTTTCTCAACACAAGTAAATGAGTCTGTAAACATACCAGAGGTGGGACCAAGTCACTGTTTGGCAGTCGCAAGTAAGTCTCAAATCTTTGACGAAAGTCCAAGTCGAGTACCAAGACAGTTGCCTGGAAAATCCACACGATATATAGAGGGATTTTTTTGTTTATCAACAGGGGCGATGTGCGTGTACCCGTCCAGCAGACGTCAACAAAAGCTCAGTTGTCAGCTAATGTCAAGAGTTTATCACTTTGCGAAAACAAAAGCTATGCTGCTAAGTTAACATTTATGGATGAAATTCGATCCTAAGACCCTTAGAAGTTACTTTCAGGTAAGTGAGAAAAACGGCGAGAAAAACGCTGTCTCAAGCTTCAGGATACAGACGTTTGTCAGACCGGTTCATACCTGATGAAAGCAGCTAGCTGTCGTCCCGTTTTGTTGTTTAATTCGAACAAGTTTCCCAATGTAAACAAATGGAGATGAGCTCTTTCTGCATGACGCACGTGCAGTAGGGCGGAGAGTGACGTCGACCGAAAATCCCTCTATATAAAATATATCGTCTGGTCACCGTGTCCCTCTTTCGGATTTCTGCAGCTGTGATTGACAGATTAACCAATCAGAGACAGGCATCTTCTGCCGTGTAAAAAACAACATGGCTGCTTCTGACGAAAAAAATACATGGAAAAAATATTACGTGGAACTGAAAAACATTGCGGATTTCTGAAGAATCAATGAGCGAAGCAAAAAACGATTTTAATATGAGGTGAGTGAAGTTACATTTTGGTCTAAATGGCAGACGACCAATCAGCTCCTTTGTTTCATCTGCTTCACGCTAATAAACTAATCTGATTGGCCGGTACGATGTAGATTTGATCTGAAACGCAGGTGGAGGGTGTGGTGACCAGACCCACTCTTTGCAGTTTGCTGAAGTGTGGGTTCTGAATGCCAGGCAACCAAGACAGGGCACCAAAAGTCCAAGTCGAGTCCAAGTCAAATTTATTTTTGTCACTGACCTTCAAGTCCAAGTCAAGTCTCAAGTCATCAAACTAGTGACTCAAGTCCACACCTGTGAAACATACATTTAACGAAATAAGTGTGTTACAATGTGTTTTGATTTTGCCAAATTAAAACAAGTCTGTTACATTGGAGGAGTTTTGACTCAGTGTATAACATGGCTGCTCAGCAACATCCTGACATTGAGATGTCATTATTAACCAAAAGTGGCTTGACTGGAATAAATCTGTGAAATGATCAGAAAAATCTTGAGTATAGCAGTCTAAGCTATGTTCTAGGAAAATACGCTGTCCACAGGCACTTAAATGATATGGTTCATGGTGGTCACTGTAGCACAAATTAATTTTAAATGTTTGTAAGTTTAACATTTACAAAATATGCTTGATGCGCAACACATAAATAACACTAAAATGTATGCCAAAAGTGTTTTATAAGGTGACTAAAAGCTAATGAAGTTTTAGTTTTATATGGGCTATCTTTCGATTGTTATACAATATTGTTAGTTGTGGGTTTAGACCGACAATACAGTAAAGTCCATTTCTGTTTATTAATATATTCTTTTTTAGATATTATAATTTGAAATTTAAAATTTAATATCTCCATTGTGAAATTATTCCTTTTTGGAGAGGCGGATAACAATTAGGCCGAGTTGTATTTGTAAATTACTTTGTATTTCTTACAATAATTTCAATGTGCTCTTACATGACCTACATAAGCACAGTTTCTAACACTGTACAGGCCTTTTTGTATTTCTAAGACAAGAAAATCCTCAAACAAATAAGGAAACTCCATGCAAATCACAGTGAAGAAACGGAAAACAGAAACATGCAAATATTCAAGCGGAGAAAAATAAAAGCCACAAAACTACAACTACAAAGGTTAAAGCACTAGAATTAGGATTTAGACCATATGTTTTTTGTAACAGCAGGTCTAAACCAGATCTTCAACAAACCCAGTTCCAGATAACAATCCCTCTTCACTTTTACTTGAATATCTGAGTCATGTTGTAAAGCATTACACAACCAAACACTGGTAATGACTTTGTAATCCAAAATATGTGGATCTGTCAAAGTGGTTCACACTACCTCTGTCGCTTCTTAATGACATAATTGGTAAAGTTGTAATGAGTGACTAAACATGGACCTGATATGAATGAGCCTGATACATTTTTCTAAGGGATCAGAGAAAGACGTCTGAGTCAACAACAACAGCACAAAATCAAAACAAACCCTGAGTCTTAT
This sequence comes from Mugilogobius chulae, assembly GCA_038363315.1. Classification (NCBI taxonomy): domain Eukaryota; kingdom Metazoa; phylum Chordata; class Actinopteri; order Gobiiformes; family Gobiidae; genus Mugilogobius; species Mugilogobius chulae. The sequence continues at coordinate 30,064,054 of CM076406.1, read as the reverse complement.
TGCCATTTTTTTATGTTTACTCTGTATTTTGTTAATAAAAAACAAGCAAAAAGTGATATACGTAGACAATAAAATACATTCTTAAAAATATATCTTTCACTGTCTTTGTTTACTGAATAGCCCAGTGTTTGAAGTCCCCAACCATTAATATTTAGATGAATAGGCAACTAGTTTTTGTCGGAAGATAAAAATGAATGGGTCTAGTCACTGATAGAAAGAACCTTAAAAGTATGAATTGGTTAAACTGGCTTTTGCCCACTATCTGGCCAAAAGACAACACCACATTTTCGAACTTAAATGGAACCTGTTGAGCAAAATATAAACCCATTTGTACGACCAAAAATGGAGTTCACGGAGAAGCTAAAACGTCAGATGCAAAAGTCAGACAAGACAAAGGAGGCTTGGTGATGCTTCTATTCAAACTATAAACAAATTAGAGCGACAGAACATGATTCGTTTGGACGTACGACCCCGACAGGACAAACGTGTAACTGCACTGTCACTGTATTTCACTTTTTAACAGAGCGCCAATGTTTTTAACCATGATAATAAAATCAGAAAATATGAAAAGTGTGTTGACAGTGAGCATTAGATCTAGTAGAAGTAATATTTTATTTGTACAAGTCTTTCAACAGTTTCAAAGTCTCAAGTTTGAGTCAAGCCTCAAGTCGTATACGCTTCATTCATAAATATATTCTAGTTTGTTGCTGTCAAGTCAAGTTTTTTTATATATAGCATAGCCCGGAGAAAACCACCCAGACACGGGAGGAACATGCAAACTCTACACAGAAAGGCCCGGGCTGTGGGAGTTGAACCCACTGTGCTGCCAAAATCAAGCATCAAAAGTACTTTTAACTAACTTTAAACTTAAGTAAGAACAAAAAAGAAAGTTTTCCTGATGCTACAGCTTCATACTTACGTCGGCTTTGCTTAGAATATTTTATGGTATGGGTTTAAACTTATTCTTAACCTATCTCCAGTAGACCTTTAGTCGTTTCATCGATTAATCGGACAATGGAGTTTTGATTAAAAGAATATATATTAAGCAGCAACAAAAAGGGGAGGGATCAGGTGAAGATTTGGGACCACAACCATTGTTCTAAACTGCGTTCTTAGAAATAAACTTTTTCTGCATAAATTGCTATTTTTGCATGAACTCCATTGAATTTTTTTGTATTTTTCAAAAACAAATTGGGTCAAATAAGCTAAACTAATAATTAATTACCACGTCGATAAATTGGCAATGAGACTTTAGTTTCTTTGGTCGACAACAGCCTTAATCTCCACAAAAATCAGTCAAAATCACAAGTCAAATCAGCTGAAAGACAACTGTAGTAAAAGATTCTGGTATTGTAGTACCTGCATCACATAACTACATCTTAATCTATGATCCAATTATCAAATAAACAATAAATTAATAAATACAATCAGCACAAGTCATATATAAAGGTGTGGACTGCTATCAAGGGGAAGTCCTATGTTGCCTATGCTTCAAATTTGCGAAGGAATCCATTAATCCCTAATTTCAATAATGTACAATGAGAAATGAATGAATAAAGCCAATTCAAAAACAGTACATTGCATTAAAAGTGCATTTTGAGTCTTACTGTTTACCATGTTATATTTTGGTCAATATTTGCAAACCAACACTTGGACTTCCTGTTATGTTCCTATATGTTTACCCCATATGTACAACCGCCGGCTATTTGCACTTGTGAGCTTTTGGATTGGGCAGATTGAGTAGGTAAACTGACATTCCTCCTTAAATCCTGTCCCACGCTGCCAGACCAAACACGACTACACAAACACAAGCACACAGGGGCACAGATGCCTCTTTAGCCCCCAACCGAATTCCACTACACCACTTTTAAATGTCCCGACACCGACTGCAGGAAGCACGATGCAGATTAATGTTGAGTTTGGGACACAAGGAGCGGACTGTGTGAGAGAAACTTCAGCAGACAGATGTCCCGGCGGAGCTCAAGGAGGTGTGATGAAGTTCTAGAGGTTCACGTGCAGGTAAACAAGATTTGGAAAGATTTGGAGAGATGATTGACAAGTTCTGCCGTGTTGGAAAATGTACACAGCTGTTTAAACTTAAAGCAGACTAAAACTAAATGTTGTGTGAGTGATCTTTTGCCAAAATGTACACAAAAACAACAGTGGAAAATGAAAAAAACATATGGGCATGTGCACTAGAGTTACATGGTTTGGTTTTAAACTTGGAAATATCCATAGAAATAAGTTTGCTGGCTACTAGGTGAAGATCTGCAAAGAAATGTGTCTACTTAATGTAATAAAGCATGTTTTTCAAAGTATTTTGTAGCAATAAAACCACCCTTAGTGAAATGTATTCTAGATATTAGGCCAATGCTGTGGTAAGGAACAAAAGGAAGACAATGACATCACCATAATGTCAGGCATGGGGCGCACTCTCTTCAACTGTTTGGGTAAAAATGAGTTTGCAGCGTCCTGTCTATGTCTCGAAAGTGTAGAACATAAAGTAGCCCAGGGGTTGAATCCTTTCACAGCAAAAGAGCCATATTTGTAGCCTGACGTCTCAGCATTGGAGCTTGTTTGTTCTATGGTGGGGGGTCCTTTTTTACATGAACCAATCACTGCCGTTTGTTTTTGTTACGGGACCTGGTGCATGTACCGCGACCAACACATCAGTTGTAGTGAAATTAAATCTATAACATAAAAACATAAAATCATAAAACTGTTTGATTCTAAATTTCCAGCAGCTATACTTTAACGTCAAACTTGCAGAACTACAAACAGACTCACGAATTTGACGTCACTGCTTAATTTCTGTTCGCTGATTCGTTTTCAAGCTTGATTCAAGCAGCAACAAACACTGAAATTCCTGACCTATTGCTGAAGTGAAATGAAAGGAGCGGAGGCACTAGGTGGCGCTAGTCTGGCTACCATATTTATTCATTCTATTCAAACCAAATCAAAATCGGAAAGAGCCACAATTGTAATTTAGTTCTTGTCTCGAAAGGTTGGAGAAACCCCTGGTCTAGTTTCACAATCTTTATCAAATCTCAAAATAGCCACACTGATGTCTTTAAAGAGGCGCATTTGGCTCTTGAACCGCAGGTTGCAGACCCCTGAACTAGCTCAATGTGCTCCAAAAAAACGCCAAAAAAAAAAAAAAAAAAAAAAACCCGTCCATTTTTAAACTAAATCCAAATCAATATATTTTTGTTCTAGCCCAAAAAAAAGTATTTACATCATATGTCTCCAACCAAGGTATAGTTTTGACCAGAAAGTGTCTTTCCCGAAGTTTGCAACTGCATAAATTATGAGTGTTTATTGAAACATGAAGCAATTTATTCAGTCCTGAGTACATTTTGTATAAAAAGTGACAATAATTGAAAAAAAAATACTGATGTTTAATTCTTCTCATCCTTGAAGATCAAACCCCAAACCAGAACTGAATTGAAACACCAGTATCAATAGATTCAATTTATTTTGAAAACTGTCCGTCCTTTGTACCCAGTATTTTGTGTCACATCAGATATATTGTATTTTCTCTTTTACTCTGACCTAATGTCAAGTCCCCAAATCCTAAAATAGCCTGTGTTTAATGCCGAAAAGAGCAGGAGAATTTCAGGGAACAGAATGAACGCTCCACCAAACCGCACTTTTAGACTCGACCTTTTAAACGTCCCACTGGAAAACAACAAATATAAAGGTTACTTCAAGTTTTATCCAGCGTTGCTAAAGCATGTTATTGCATTTAATTACAGTTGACAGCAGCAGTAAATCACTAATCAACTTACATTTATTTTCTTTTACATTAATACAGTTTAACCACAATTAAAAAGCAGCATTCCCTAATTATCCTGTTTGTTTATGTTCTTTTGGAAACGTGACTGTGCCGGCTCCGCGTGATCCTCTGTTCTCGCTCCGATCGTAAATATTTTGGCTCAGGCGTCTTTCACAACAACTCGATTCATCCAAACCACTTTTACAGTTAAGGGTTTAATGTCCCCGCTGGCACGTCGTTTGTTCTCCGCTGTTTACTGCTGCTGCTGGGTGAGTTTGGGGCAGTGTGGCGCGGTTCACGTTTGGGACAGGTACAAGTGGGTCAGTGAGTTCTGCTTCGACCCTCGGCACGGGACGGGACGGGACAGACAGAAAGTGGACAGGCTGTTTAGGAGCAGATTTAGTCTAGTGCAAGATCTCTTTTAATCATGGCCACTTTTATTTAATGCCAAGTCTGCTTTTTATTCTGTTCTGGGCCTTCTTTTATTCAATTATTTTGAAAAGTTCCCTTGTGATTTTGTTGTTTTCATTTCAGGTTTGATTCTAAAAAATACAACAATGACAAATCATTATTCAATTTTTATTTTTCCATTATAATTCAAAAATACTATTAAAATGCCATAATCACTGATTCGTTTTCACTTTTGAATATGTTTTTTTTTTCTATTTTCAAAGCTTGGCTTGTTCTTTCGAAATCTGCAACACTGATTTACCTGTAAACATGACATTAACCTGGCTCATCCAGAAATGTTTGCCTATCTGAGTTCTCATAATCCACTGGACTTACTCCGAAGCTTCGGATACTGATGTGATTGTCACTTATTTAGCTTAGCCAATCACAGCAACAACTCGTATGGGTATCAATTCCGGAGATAGAACAGTTCCACATACTGCTCTTCTTTCAGTTTCAGTATTCTGCTGAAACCGATCAAAGCAGCAGACCGGTGCGCTACACCCGTGTCGGTCTACAATATTGGCCTCAAACCACGCTGCTGATGTGATGGCGAAAATCACTGTTCGGACCTCAACCATCGCGACTAAGGATGTTTATCTCAAGTTTGTGAATTCACAAATATCGGAGATAAACCATTGGTTCCAGGTTAATTGCCATTAATGCTTTAATCTCTTATTCTTGCATTTTTGGTTAAAAAAAAAAAAAAGTTGTTCCAGAACTTTAATCAGTTTCCCAACTTTGGACCCCAAAATAACAATGTAACCAGCAACTTGTGACACCCTCAGCAAAAAAAATACATTTCTTTAGAAATTTAAGTTGGAATGCCACTTAAAATGGGCTAAAATCAATTTATTTTTGTAGTTTATTATTTTATATGACTAAAATCCGGTTAAACCTGATGCTAAAGTTATAAAAACGTCATGATTGTAAATTACATCTTGACATCATCTCGCAACCCCTTGGATTTGCTTCACGACCTCATGACAGGTCCCGACCCCCACTGTGGGAACCACAGCTTTAAATCATTAATTATTTCACAGACTGAAAACTGATGATTTTCAAGACACACCTGGCAACATTTCTAGGCACACTGGTTGAAATCACTGGTTTAGGGAAATGTGTAAGTTTAGGGAAAAGGTTTGAGTAAGGTAAAATAAAAACACAGCAGTTTAGGCCAGTTTAACAATAGAAATAAACTCATTACCACAGTAACAGCTCACTCACGTCCCTCCAGACCTGACTATCTAACACTCTTGTGCTTTGAAAATGCATCACATATCAATATTCTGCCTATGAAATAGGATTAAACAGATTTGGAGTGTTAGAACAACTTTTAAACCAATAATGAAAGCTTTTACTAATTTAAAGAATACATTAAAAGTGTTCTGTGTAACACTGGTGCAGGGAACAGATCAGACGGACCAGGGTGATTCCAATTAGATTTAAGCCCTTTGGTCTGTTTCATTTTGTACAGATGATTCAGTCACGAGAGCAAAGAGAGAGAGGGAAAGAGGAAAAGGGGAAGGGTGGAGAGAGAGAAGAGAAAGAGAGAAAGAGGAGAGGGGGAGAGAGCAAGAGAGAGAGAGAGAAAGAGAGAAACAAACAAGACAGTAGAGAAGGGAAAGAGATGAAGAGAGAGAGAAGGGAGGAAAGAAACAAAGGAAGAAAGATGAGAAAAGAGAGGAAGAGAGAACAAATGAGAGAGAGAGAGAAAAGGGAAAGAGAGAAGGAAAGATAGAGGGAGAGAGACAAATGGAGAGAGTTGAGAAAGATAGAGAGAGAAACAAACAAACTAGAGAGGATAGATAGAGAGAAAGGGGAGAGAGAAAGGAGAGAGAGGAAGAGAGAGGGAGAAACAAACAAGAGAGAGAGTAGAGACGAAGAGAGAGAGAAGGGGAGGAAAGAAACAAAGGGAGAAAGATGAGAAAAAGAGAGGAAAAGAGAAACAAATGAGAGAGAGAGAAAGGGAAAGAGAGAAGGAAAGATAGAGGGAGAGAGAAAAACAAATAAGTGAAAAAGAGACAGATAGAGATGAAGAGGGACAAAGAAAGAGAGTGAGGAGAGAGAAAGAGAGAGAGAGGGAGGGAGAGAAACAAGAGAGGGAGAGAGGGTAAAGGAAAAGAGACAAGAAGACAAATGAAAGAGAAAGAGGATAGGGGATGAGAAGGGAAAAGAAACAAACAAGAGAGAGATAAAAAGAAGAGGGAGAAAGAGGACAGAGAGAAAGAGAGAGAGAGAGGAGGGAGAGGGAATAGACAGTGTTTGAAGCGGTGCCAGCCTGAACTCACTGGCCTTGAGTCTGATTGCTGCAGTGTTGAAATGTGGAGTCAGCTCAGAGGACACTGTACAAAATAAACAAACAAAGGCTCATTTGCATAAAAGCCGTGTTTGGAATCGTTTTGGAAAGACATTAAGATTCAAATCCAAATAAATTCTAACATTATTCATCTCCCAAGAAAGATCAAGGCTTGGCAGATGCTCCAGGTGCAAGTTTTTAATCATATCTTGAGTCAGATGATGTATGCTGACGACACAGTTGTTCATGTGTATCTGGTGAAAACTCTACTACAGTCACTAAAAACTTGACACAAAGTTTGAAAAAGATCTCTGCTTGGTTAGAGGAGTCTTGCTAAACTCTTAATACCAAGAAATCCAAGTGCATTTGTTTCTCCATTTAAAAAAAGCACCAGATGCTCTTCTGAAAGTTCAAGTAAATGGTGAATTTTTTGATCAGGAGCAGGAGGAGAATACAGTATGTAAGATTAATTCTAGATTCCCAGTTGAACTTTTAAAAGACAGGTAAAAAAAAGTTTGCAAAACCATCAGATGCAACATCAACTGTTTTAAAGGAACCCTGGTTATGAAGACAAATATGGCTAAAACACTAGTACTGGTCATGCTTATTAAAATAAATTACAAACAAATATATGACTGCTTACAATTTTTTATAAAATTGTCATTGTTTATGTTGTTTTCAAGCCTCTGGGAGCCGCCATTTTGGTTGATGATATAAAATAGTGTTTCCATGGTTACTCCCACAGTTTCTACAGTGAACAGTTGCCACAAAAACACCACTGACAGTGTCCAGTTCTTGCCTCTTCCTCTTGATTATCTTCAGTTTTACTAGATTCCACATAATCGTTCTGTATTTGGCTTTGCTCCGGCTCAAACTGACAAGGTTTAACCCAGGAATTCATGTTGCTTAGTTACCTGTTACCATGACAACACTATTTTATGACATAACCGCAGCAAAATGGCAGCCTCCATGTCATTTCTTCATAACACTATTTTAATAAAACTACAAATACTTCCAAGGTATTTGTTCTGTATTTATATAAGTGATGATATTATAAGTGTTTTAGGATAAACATGTGATTATATCCAGGGTCGCTTTAATACATTGTCCTAATAAAACATATCTTTAACAATCACTTCTTTGTTATGACCAGAAATTGGTTTTAGAAGATATAACTTCTAAAAATCACTGCAGAAATACAAGATTAATTTTGTAATTTGATATAAAGACTTGAAACTAAAATCAGAAGACTTGACTTGACTTGTGGCCAAAAACTCCTCTGTCATTTTAAACAGACTAATTACAGAGATCTAATTACATTTATCTAAAAATAGCACAGTAGTTTAATTTTCTCACAAACCTGGCTTTAACACGACCTTTTCTGTGGTTAAATTAATGATTCTTCTGTCTAGTTTTGACTCTAATCTGAACATTCAGGCGTTGGCAGCTCACAGACTTTTAACGATCAGTTTTATGGAGCCGTAATTTACCAACCAACGCGTTTGATCTGGCACAAGTTCAGTTTATTTCCTCAGAAGACACTACGTAGACTGTTGTGATAATGACAGGTTTAATGTTCATAAGATATTTAATAAAACTTTTAATGTCTTTTCTTCTGAGGTCACAACCGCCCTGGGGCAGACTGGTTTATTCAAACAAGAAAACTATGTCAGGTGTCCTGGATTGAACCGATAACACAACTGCCCTGCCACCTGCTGTTTCATGTGAAAAGTAGGTCAAAATAAGGACAAGGCAAAGATCGACTGACACTGCACTGAGGGAAGCTGATATTGAACAAACAGGACTATTTCAACAATTTCCAGATAAACAGTGAGAAAAATAATGCCAATCTATTATTTAAATTGTTGAACATGTTAAATACTCTGACTGAGATATGATTATCAAACATATGGGAACTGTTGGTGAAATTAATCATTAAAAAGTACAAAAATATTACCATATAATCTTATATTAAAGGTGAACTGTGTACATTTCTGGAGGTGAAATCTACATAATTCAGTAAAATTTACATGGGGACTTTCTGAATAATAAGAGAACAATCAGCTAAAGGAACCGCTTATCTGTGGAAACAAACGTGTTCAGGCCCTCCTCCAAGCTGAATAATAGACTATTTTGTGACCATGCAAGCTCGCTCAAAGCAAAAATCCATATTTTAAGCACAATGGAAGAAACCCTTGGACCAGATTCTAGCTTTTACAGCTAATTTCTATCTGGAGTCCCGGAAGGAAGAGATTGGATATGTTTTTAGTTGTAGGAGCCCAGAGCACTAACCATTGAGCCACCGTGTCATCCAATGGTTAAAGTCACAATGTAAATCACAATTATTCAAACGATTATTTGCTTAGCACAAGCGCAGAGCATTAGTGTCCCTTAAATGGAAAGAGTGAAGAGATAAAACAATGGCAGATCTCAAAAAAATAGACTGTTGTAAATATTTTAACAGTCAGAAAGTAAAAAAAAGTTTGGTAAGGAAAAATATGAGAACTTATGAACAAACTTGTAAGTCATGGTTAATAAACAATTACAGCAATAATAGTAATTATAATTAAATTATTGCACAGCTCTAACTATTTTTACATTCACAACATGACAATAGGGGATTTTTTGGAGGTGGGAGGAAGCTTAAGAGTACCCAAACAGAACTCACAGTGACACAGGCAGAATATGCAAACTCCACCCAGAGAGATTTTGAGGTGTTGATTTGAGTCACTATTTTAATGACTTGAAACTTGACTTGATAAGAAGGACCAAGACTTGAGACTTGGCTTGGAGCTTTGTGACTTGAAGCAACTTGATGCTTTTTGTGACCAGAACATTCTTTTAAATGGGAAATTTTAATGAAGATAAGTTTGTTTTCTTAAGTTAAGCAGGACACCCACGCCCCTTCTGTGCTCCACCCGCCGCCCCTTTTTCTATAAATCATATTGCCTGGCTCATTTTTCAAGTAAGGGGGCAAATCTCACAGCTTAAAATTTGTCAATATTCATTCATTCAATTAACATTATTTGCATCTACATATTTGCGGTTTGTGGTCTTTGCTATTGAATATGAAGTTGAAGAAATACAAGATTGTTAATTTGAGATAAAGACATGAGAACACCTGAAACTAAAATCAGAGGACTTGGACTTGACTTGAGTCCAAAGACTTCAGACTTACTTGAGATTAGGGATGGGCGATATATCGGTATTGATATCGGTATCGGCCGATATCTACGATATTTTGAGATATCGGTATCGGTCCGATATCGAATCGACGGCCGATATTTGGCGCCGATATTTTTAGGGAGGTTCTCCAGTCTCTCTGTGCACATATACCAGCCTCAATTTGACCTAAAAGCTTCATATTTGCAATTTTGAACAGACTAAAGAAAACAAAGTATATATAAACAAACAATTAAGCTGAAATTAGTCATTATATTTACATAATAAATCCACAAAATATTTTTTTTATCTCAGATTATTATATTTGTTTGTAAGTTTTTGATCTTGTGAGTTGTGCTGTGGATTTTAAAGCAGAACCAACAACTTCAGCAGTAGAGCTCCCCTACAGTTCTCTTCTGTAAATACCAGCATCAGACCTACAACATAACTTTTTCCCTTATGCAATTTTTTGTATCAATTTTAATTATTTCAAATAAGCAAAGAAAAGTACATTAAAAATATTTCACACTGTCAAATGTAAAAATAAAAGAGCCAGTGTTTATCAGAAGAGCTGTCAGATTATAAGTGCAGGTTTCCAGCAGGAGCAGCAGAGAGCAGATGTTTGCTTAAATTGAAGAAAATACATTTGTAACCATCACACAAACTAACAAAGACATTTAACAAAGCCAAAATGTCCCTTAGATTGTTTTAAAATATATCTATCGGTATCGGCAGTTATCGGTTATCGGCCAGAGCAGAGAGCCAATTATCGGTTATCGTATCGGCCCAAAATTTCATATCGCCCATCCCTACTTGGATGAGACTGATTAACTCCCAATGCAAATCCCAATTAACCCAATCAAAGACCAATGTGTTCACAGTCACCTCTCACTTCATCACTTTTACCAAACGACTCATTAGTTTAATTGTTATGAGCTGTAAATGTGGACTTCAGTAAATACAGTGTGTCACATGTGGAAAAGGCCCAAAACAAGGTGTGAGCGAGTGAGAAGCAGCACGTTCTCCGAGGGGCTAAACAGATGCATTTGGATGTGTTTTTTGGTGTTACTGGCAGCGCTGAGGCTCTAAACAAGCTGTCAGCTCCACAGTGAGACATTAACAACTCCACAACCGGGAAAATAAAAGCTAATTCAATTACGTTTGGACGGAGCGAAGGACGCGGCCGTAAACTGGCTTCGTAATGGGCAAAGCAGCGACATTCATAGTGTGAAGGTGAGTCAGTCGTAAAAGCAAACTTCATGTACTCGATTATAATTATTATGGAGAGAGTTTATACAGAGACAGATGTGGGAAATGTGATGTGTCACTTTGAGAACACGGTCTATAGCAAATATGGCCCTCCACCTATTTTAATCAGGCTCCAGCATGTTTCTGAGAATTAGCATTACACTTTACACTACAAAGTTATTATCTAGTCTAGGTTAAACTACTAGAATGCAGAATAATCATCTCAATTTTTGTTGTTTTAGCCAGATTAGAATTACTAATATCTGGCACCATATTTCACTTTTTTCAGACATTTCTGTCTGTTTACAAGATATTTTAGCTTCAATCAATTTGCAAATCTATTTAAACTAGACAGAAACACCTCGAAACAAGTTGATCTTTTTGATTTGTGATACTTTTGACAAACCTAAATCTCCTAGGAATGGGACGATTCACTTAGTCATGATTTGATTAGATTTTTTTTATTTTTGCAGGCACAATTTTCGATTTTGCTAATTTAGCTATACATTGGTCCTCGCTCTATCGTGGTTCACTTTCCGCGGCTTCATGTGACATCGCAGCATTCACAGGCAACGGCACAGAAGCTCTTTAAGAAAGCTTTAGACAGTTTGGATCAGGAGGAGGAGCTGACCCGACGCTCAGACGTTTCTCCAGGTGAGGATTTGACTCTTTGAGCTCGTAGTTTATGATGATGATTTATGGAGCGTGTTGTGACTTCGCTAGAGTCCGGATGTGTTTCGTGTCGGCTCTGGAGTCCGTGTGATCCGTGGCTCTGCGGTCGGCTATGGAGCTGGGCAACGTGTCAAAAGCAGAGCAGGCGAATGCACACAGCACCGTCCCTCTTTAAGCTTCACATAACGACTTGAGCTGTTGTATCTCGTGGTGATCATGTGTTCAGCGCATTATTACTGTACAAAGACATAAACATCATAACAGGTAGGTTATGAACTGAAATTATTGGTAAAAATTAAGATCACTACTTCGCGGGTTTCGCTTTTGCGAGTTGTTTTTGGAACCTAACCCGCGAAAAACACACAAATAAACCATAATAAATTATGTCTAAAACACAGCCGCTGTTGTTTGTGAATTAAACTTGTATTTTAATGAACATTTGAACAGTAAACACAGTCATATTTAGTTTCCATAGTTGTTAACACAAATATTAAGGCACATTCAGTCAGGTCCTGCACAAGTTCACACTTTCTCTCTTCAACATCGAGGCTATTATTGTTTGCATTCTACAACTACAGAGTGTGTGTGTCAGTCAGTGACTACATGAGCAAAACTCATCGATTCTGACCTTTCGATTCGATTGCTGCAAACTTCAAATGATTTTTTAAATTTTCAATTGATTTTCCATCCCCAATATCTCCATATACTTCAGCTCAAATTTGCCAAAAATTGTGTATTCAAGTAACTTTTGCATTCTAAGCAACTAATCAATTAATCGAAACAATAAATGGCAACTAACTGATTACGAAAATAATGGTTAGTTGCAACTGTAACAATCGATAGGTGTTTGCTTCAAAATGATACAAACGTATATAAAAATGTCCTTTTAATGAGATTTTACTCGTAGTTTTGGAACAAGACTAGCTCAACAAAAGTTCTGCTGCTAATTTTACTTGACAAAATCTGCTCAAACCAAGATAATATGAAATTTTAACTTGCCTAAACAATATTTTTTGCAGAATTGGTCAAACTTTAGTCAAATATAGGGCGACCCACTACTAAGAGTTATGTTTGTAGTCGACTATAGTTGGTGATGGTGATTAATCATTCCATTATTTGATTAGTAAACTGATTTCTCCATTTGACCTGTATTTTCACCAGTATCAGTCTCTCACACACAAACCTGCATCAACACAAAGTCCGTCTCTGCTGCTTTCAACTCTGAACTGTGTCTGAAGAAAAGACTTCCATGTGTCTTTTTCCAAAACACTCACCTGCAGCTCCAGTGTTTCTACGAACAACCAGCGGCTCCACAGTCACGACACTTTCACTGGAGAAATAAATGCACAAAGACACACAGTATCATGTCATAATGTTTAGATTATGAGAATTTATATTGAACAGCCACAAAAGATTATGTAATTTTAAAATATAACCACACTTTTTCCTTGTTTCCTATTTTAACTATTTTTAACTTGATCTCTATCATTTGTTTTTGTCTTTTTGCAACGATGTAAGTTTACAAATATTATTCTGCATTTAATAAATTATACACAACAGTATAAATATACATTACAGTATATATTGCAATGGATTTCAAATAAATAACACAACAAACTCTACTGAAATAATTCAGATTAAACCCTTTTTTTGACTGGATAACTTGAAATCATTGGAAAGGTCTATTTGTTTTTGAAGTGGGGGTCGCGAGTTACTGGTATGGTTATTTGGGGGTCCTGGTCTAAAAATTTTTGGAAACTCCTGATGTAATGCATTACTTATGAAATGTTAACAATATATTACTAGTTACAATTAACTCAAGTTACTTTAATTTATATTCATAGCATTGATAATCTATTGAAAACAACACTTCAGGAACAAAACACCAAAGAAGAGTTAATGTGGTGTGAATCAAATATTTTAAGAAAAAGGCACTTGACATCACATTCTATTTATTAATCACTAATCAAGTGTAAGTGTAACAGGATGAGTATTGTACAATGCCCTAACAAATGTGTGATTGAGACAGTAGAGATGTATTACAAGTGTATTACATTTTTGCTCCTGTAACAATATAATGTTTTACAATGTTAGAGTAACTTGCCCAACATTGAAGATAATTAAATCTATCTTTATTTCAAACACCAGACATTAACAGAGCTGTTTCTGAATGTTTTACCAAGTTGTAACACTTTTAGCTTGACTAATCTTATATTGTCCTGCAGCTGAATCTCTAGTGCTCCGAAAATCCCTGTTTTCACCTACCACCTGTCTCTGCCCACTGTATTTACTTTGCCTTTACTCACAACTAAGTACACACTCCATAGTTCAGTGTTTCTCAAACTGTGGTAGGCGGGCTGCATCTGATGGTCCTCGAAACAATCCTCAGTTTTTATTTAGTGATGTGTGTCCTTTTTGAGGGTAAATTATTATGCAGAACAAACTTGTCTACAATTTTGTTTCAGTTCATGCCACATTTAGCTGATCTTATGGCACTCGGACACAAGGCTGCGCGATATTGACAAAAATAAATATCGCGATATTTTAGGGCATTTCTCGATGGCGATATTTGGACGATATTTCTTCAGTCCAACAGAAATGTGTTAAAACGTGTACTCAGACTTTTTAGTTGATGTCAATTGGCTGCATTCACTTTGTAGAATTTGATAACTCATTCACTCTTTGTATTACAACTAATTTTAGCTACTTGATCCTAATTTCTATTAAATATTATTGGCCTACAGCCTGTCCAAGCTGTGGCCCCTTTCACACATGTATTTGGCCTTCGGACTTCCTGCTAGATTGACCCAAATTACAAAAAGTACAGCATTTAATGTCAAATTTGAGCAACTCTTCTATAATGGTCAAAATAACAAACATTTTATGTTATACAAACTTAAAATGATTGTGTAAATAATGCCTTATTAAAAATGTGTTGGTGCGTTAAATTTAGATCAAATTTTTGAATGATTTACTTCACAGTCTCCATAAATGTAGATTTTTTAAGACCAAACCAAATTTTAAATTATTTGCCAAATCACTTTCTTTGGTCAAAACGAAAGAGGCTGAATATTTTCTTTTTTTTTCTGGAAGATTTTGATTTATTGAATTGATCTTGTCTTTATTTTATTTATTTATTCATTTTTTCTATTTATTAATTGTGTAATTAGATTTGGCTATTCTACGTAGCCTATTATTTGGATATTTTTATGTTTAAATATCATTATTGCCCTATGTTTGTTATTTTTATTTTGTTGTTTGTATCTGTAGCATCTTAATATAAAAAAAAACAAAACAAAAAAAAAACTTTCCAATTTCGGCCCACTGTGAAAACAACTTTGGACACCCCTGGCCCACAGGAATGTGTTTTCATATGACAACAACTTTTTGCTATACAAATGTGAAATCAATAAAAAACAAAAGTAAAATATGACTTTTGTGCCTTAGTTGAAAGTTTACAGCATCACTTTTTCAAATTTGTATTTTTACTTAGCTTTTTTTAGTAGCGGTTTCCTATCCGCGATATACTCAATATTGAATTTTTTTATATCTTGAAAGCAACATTGACGATATTATCTAAAATTCGATATATTGCACAGCTCTACTCGGACAATTACTGTTTTACGCTAGCTTAATTTGTGCTAAAGTTAGCTACACTGCAAAACACTGTCTTTTTGCGTGGCTTCCACATCTTACTTTCTTGACAATCAGGCTAGTCATTTGTCTAGTAAAAACCAACACCTGCATCTCTTATTCCAAGTGCAGCGTGTCCCAAACAGAGTCTAAATTTAGCAGCACGCGGTGTCCTGGGCGTCATTACTACAGAACTCACCTGAATAAAACATGGCGGCGGTGTCCGGGTGTCTCGTGTTCGCTCTGGCTCAGGTGTGGTGGTGGTGGTGACATCAGGCCAGAGCTCTGAACACCTCTGACTGCTGCACACCGTGTTTAGACTCACATCTGATCATTATATTGTCCAAACTGAGCTGACGCAAGGGTTTGATCCGGATGGTTCAGGTTTGGCGGGTGTGGCGCGCGGAGCTGTCCGTGTCTCAATCAATAATTCTACTGAAGTTCATCGAGTCTCACATCTGCAGCAGACTGTGAAAGACCAACAGCGCCATCCTGTGTTCATCTGTGGAAATAATACTCACTGCACAGCTCATTATCACACGGCTTTTGTCTGTTTACAAATGTACTCAGGCAAGATTAAAGGGACCTGTTGTGTTTTTTTCTGTGTATTTAGTAAAAAACTATAATGTATGGAGATCAGTAATTTACATTTTGTTCTTTGTAAAACTTCAGTCAGAATTTTAATGTAACAATTAGTCATTTTTTATTGTTGTAGCGAGGTGATGTGATTGTTTTGAACCACAATGCTTTACTATGAATCAGATTTTTTAATAATACAGACACATGGACGGGGATAGGTGGTAGGTGAGAACAGGGCTTTTCTGAGCATCATCAGTTGCAGGACAAAACAAAATCACTCAAACATGTAGGAATCATTCTTAAAACCTTGAGTAGCTTTGATGAGAGAAGGCAGTTATAACGAAAATGCAAACTTAGAAGCATAGATTTTACACAATAGGTCTCCTTTCAGCTACTTTTAAAAAGCCATTATTGCTCAAGTAAAAGTATAAAATAGTCATTGAAGAAATTACTCAAACGATAAAAAAATAAAATGAAAGTAGGCCTTCTTAAGAGATTACTAGAGTAACTTCATCTGATTTATAATCTTGATTTTCCTTTTAATAAAACAGACCAAAATGTGGTTAAAAGTAGTTTAAAGAAACAGTTTTTTAAATAATTTCATGCTGTTAACCGGGGCAGAGTAGTCTACTACTTAGAACTAAAAAAAAAAAAAAACTCAGAAAAGATTCAGCATAATCCCTCATTCGTCCAGGGGTGATGTATAGTATAAAAGGTTTCAAAGTTTTCATCTGGATCAAAGATTGAAAATGACTTTCGGATGAGATCTTCAAATACGCTGTCCAGATGACACCTTTAAAGCCTTTCTACTAAAGAAAAAAAAACACTTACTCAAGTAAGAGTAACATAAGGACCTCAGATTTAGAGGAGTTTCTAATATCTACATATTCGGATCTTAATGTTAAGGTAATGCTACAGACATATGCACATAATGTCTCCTTAAATCATAACAAGTTAAGCCTCTGACTTAACCCTTTAGGCGCAAGGATTTTCCATCTGAAATCCAATCCACTAAAGGCAGAGACTATAAACTTGATCCTGGAGAAACACTCATTGTTATTCAGAACAGTGGTTCCCAAAGTGGGGATCGGGACCCTTGAGGGGTCGCGAAGCAAAATCTGGGGGTCGCGAGATGATTTCAAAATGTATTTTACAATTATGACTTGGCATTTAATCAGTTTTTTCGGGAGCTGGAGTTATATAAAGCAATACACTATCAAAATAAACACAATTAAGCCAAATTTAATAGGTTTGGTAACTTAAAATTAATGCAAAAGTATATAACTTTTTCTGTGGGGTGGCGAGTGGGTTGCACAGTATTTTTGGGGGTCCCGAGCTGAAAAGTTTGGGAACCCCTGATTTAGAACAACCACTAGTACAGAGTTGAGTCATACATTTTCCAAGCTAAAACTCAGCAGAAACTGAGAACCTGGAGTCTAAAGAAGAGTCCTGAATGACTTGCTACTTTGGTGCCTAAAGGTTAATAAACAAACTCTTGTCAAAACCAAGGTGCTTTAAAGACACTTTGTATGTCTTTTACAATTTTATTGTCCTTTTATGAAACAATGTTCCAATAGTTTTTGTACTGTATATTTACAGAGAGCACATGTTACAAAAATATCAAAGTCATAATTCAGTCTCGTGGGTGACTAAGTGCATCAAAAAACTGAATCAAATATTTTACAGTGTGATCAGAGAAAATAACTGAAGTGAAATGATGTGGTGCACTCCAGTTCAAAGGAAAATACACCTGCACTCCCAAAATAATAAAAACTAAAAAACAAACCTCTCTTTTGCCTGATTGAAATGCCCACTTTAAAAAAAACAACACAAAAATGTAAATTAAATCAGTTTTGAATCAAACTGACTGTTTTAAGTAAAGTAACAGGACATAAACATTTAATCTCTAGCCAAAGCCTGACAAACAAAAAAGCAAAGTGCATAATGTTGTGAAGCACTTTGTGACTGCTGTTTTGAAGTGCTACATCAATAGTTTATTACAATAGGTACAATCCCTTTTAAAAGTGTCTGAGGTATTGCATAGTTCAGTAGTGAAATATATTCATCGTACATTATTGATTTAGTAGAAAAAAACCCTCTAAATATGCACTTCAGTATCAAAACATTCAAAGATAAGTACTTTCCTAATAAACTTCACTCAGCATCGAGCCATATCCCAAAGTTGCAAAACAACTAATTCATTAAAGTCTATTAAACTTTTAAATCCAGTACCACAACACTCAAAAATACTCTCTTTTTAAACCAATAATAGTTTAACAAGGTGCAAAAGCCCTCAAAGCTCCCTTCAAATGTAAATGCTAAGTGTTTAAAATAAATATCTATTGCAGGAGTTACGTTGGCACTGTGCTGGTCATGTGTTAGTGTCTTATTATTATTGTGACAGATTTGAGGTGAACGGTGCAGTTGTGGCAGTGACCAGCAGAGGACAGTGCGTTCACAACCTAAATCTCATTAGAGCTACATGAGTGAGTGTTTTGGTGAGTTTTGTTCCTGCTGTTTCGTTTGTAAACTTGTACGTTGCTTGTTGTCTGTGCCTTCTCACTGTCAGCTGCTACATCATTGTCTCCTGTTGGATTTGGATGTAACAAGCCTGAAACAAACACATTCATTACAATATGTTCACTTTATCAACAACTGTAGCAAGAGTTTAGTTCATTGGTTCATTAATGAATCTCTAAGTTAGTCAGAACTTGTATTGCTTTTCCACCAAAGAGCTGATGCTGCTGACTGGTTTGGTTTTCCACAAAGAGACACTGACTGTTGCCATAACAACACATGTGTATAGCAGACAGTTGGTATTTGTTTTTTTTTCTCCCAAATGATCACAAGTTTTAGCTGAGTTTTTGCTGTATTCACATGATGTGGTCCAGACAACTGTGAACTGAACTGGGATACTATCCACGTGTAAAAAGAACTGGTCAATACTCTATTTGTAAATTGGGATCTGGTTGAGGAAGACCCACTACACTTACGAGATCAACAATCACCACAGAGAGTTTAACTGCCATAAAAACTATGTAAGCATTGGTTAAAGGTTATTTAACAATAATGTTTAGTCTAAAGCCAAAAGAGGGGCTCGGGGTCCAAACAAAATAAACCTCCAAGGGTTTATTTTGGCCACAAAGAGGCGCTGAAATGTGTTAAAAATATTGTCTAATTGAACTTTAAGTTGAAAAGGTTGTTTAAGTACATCAAAACAGTTTTATTCTGCTAAAACATGTGAATAAAATACAATTAATCCCTATCTTACACAAACAAATGTTTTAGGTGCAATATAGGTTTGGCCCTCGACGTGCTGCAATATCATTCATATCGGCTCTTCTAGAAAAATTGTTTTACTTTTGGCTGTGGAAGAAAAAACTTTGGCACCCTTGGCCTAAATGTTAGCACCAGCCATAATGAGGAGAAAATTAATACCCAGTGTTGAGCAGAACACTGTGAAAATGTATTATGTTTGAAATACTAAATGATGCATTAAAATGTACTTTGTGCTGTATTCTCTTACTTGAGTAGTGTATTCTGAATACTTTATAACTGAATTGCATCAACTTGTTTAAAGTGTAAAAACGTAAGATTCAAACAGCTTTCACTTTTGATTAATAGTTTGTTTTGCTATTCTTTATCAGATAGGAAAACGTTTAACATTACTTGAAAAAAATATGCATATAAGCACTGTTAGCTGTTTGTTTCTAGTTTTCACACTAGTTATGAAAAGATTAAATCCTTAATTGTGTTGAAATATCAAAATGTATTCCTCAGAGTTTAAAAACTTTTCTGAAGTAACTGTAACTAAATAAACGATTTTCAGTACAAGGTTTAGTTACTTCCAACATTGTTAATACCACATTTAAAATTTTAAATGAATTAACAACCTTACAATTGAGACAAACAGGTAGTGCCCACTATAAAAGAGAACACCTTTACACCTTCATATTTAATGCCGTAACTTGACAGACTCACCTTCAGTGTGGTAAACATCAGCCCCATCTCTCCGTGCTCCAGATTAGGATCCATCAAATCCTCGATCAGACTCACTTCGGCTCCTAAGTTCCTGATCCTGAAGCAGAGGAAAGTGTTTTAGTCTGAGTCCGCAGACAGATAACATCAGAGAGAGAGTTAAACTGGGTCTGACCTGGCTCTAATCACCACGTACAGAAACAGAGGAAACAGGTCGTCCATGCACCACAGGAAGCTCTCCTCCACCAGCGGCTTCACTTCCTGGGTCAGCTCCTCGAAGGTCTTCTGGATCACCGTCAGTTTGTCAGAAGGCGTGAATGTAGTGCTGCCAGAATCAAAGTTATATCGAATGAGCAAATGGTAGCCAAGATAATGTTAAGAGGGACAGAAGTGAGCTGTTTGCTACCAGGGCCGCTGCTAGCTATTTGGGTGCTCTATGCAAGGTTTCAAAAAGGTGCCCTCTCCTACATTTAGGTAATTAATTTGATGCTGATAGAACCCTGGAAATGGATCTATTTCTGAAGACCCAGGGTCTGAGAGTCACCATACATTTTTTTTTTCTTTTTTTTAGTTTTTTTGGTTTAATAGATGTATTTGCCTTTATTCTGGGTTGTTTTAGACCAGCAGAACTATTTCACAGGACTGATTTGTTACGGAAGCAGCATCTTTGCGCTACAGTTTTAGGAAATACAATAGTCTGTAACTTTTGTCAGGACAAATAGGGCTAGATTCATTGCTTTCCCGCTGAATTCAGATTTAATTTCACTCTGAAAGAATCTAAACATAAATGTGGAAAAATCGCCGTATTTTGCTGCGACATGATCAAATCTGCAGCCTTAATTCATCTGCTGTTTCTGCTTGTAACTGGCCCAATATGTGTCCTATTGACGTAAAATGAAGATTGAAGCGTATCACTAAGAAGCGGTAGAACATATTCATGTTTTCTAAATGGTTTCCAGAGTCTTTGACATGCTGTGTGTTAAGAATCATCAGGCACATGCATCTAGACCAGACTTTTCTGTCACTCATGAGGTCATTCAGGACAGCGAGCAGGGTCTCCAGTCATTATGGTCATGCTTTTATCTTAATTACTTTTGCTCATGTTGCTCCATGGGCAGCAGACGGGAGGGAAGTGCTCGAATTAGTGCCACAACGAAAAGTCACAATATTTTCTGTTACACTGAGCAATGGATAGGTTTAAATGAGGCTAAGATAATAGCTGTAGCTTCAAAGTCAGACAATTCAAAAGCTAGACTTGTTGAAATAATAGTAAAAGTTTGTGTGTTTCATAAATGCAGTGGAGCACCTCCTGTATTAGAGTGTTTATAGTTTGACAGAAGAACGCAGGAAGAAATTGTGTGTTAAACATTCGAGAATCAAACAAAACACAACTACGGCCATATTTTTGATGAATAAACTAGATTATAACGTTGATAAAAACTGGTGTAATACAGGCCATTTAAGTGTGTTAGGTCGACATGTTTTACCTGATTTGTTGAAGTGTCTCCACAGCCGAGACGTAGCAGGCGTCTTTACTGCTCGACAAAATCTGTTCAACATCAAACAAAGCAAAAACTGATGAATACAAAAACGCTAACAGCAAAAAATATGTAGAGTCACAACTGACCTGTTTCTTCTCTCCAAGAATAGACATCCAGAGGGGCCAAAACTTTCTACAGGAGACAAAAAGTAAGTTTAACCATTACCTTTTGTGTACCACAATCTGTAAACAAGATTGGTAAGACTTTATTTTAGGTTACAAACAATTATAGGGTATTTGTGAGTTAATTCTGAACCTAATGGTACAAGTTCTAAGCAACACCTATAATAGTAATGAAATAGCAGCAGAATAAAATTATCAAACAGAAGATAAGATGAAGACATGTATAATAATAAGAATGAAATAACCTAATTTATGCAAATTACAAGGTAGTTAAATGTTATCCTAAAATGTGTCTATACAGGATGAATTGAGGTCTAAACTAGGACTAAACCAAGTCTAAAAAAGACACCAAAGACTTATACAAATAGATAAGTTACGTATACAGTGCACAAACCACAGATCAGAGAAGAAAAAACTTTGTATTTGCATTAGTAGCTGATATATACAATGTCCTTGAACTAGAGACACAACCAGAACCTGAGCAGATTCCCAGGAAGATTACTACAGTAGTTTGCATGTTTTGCAAAATGGAAAAAGTGGGAAAACCCTTCCAGATACAGGAAAGCTTACAAAATACAAATACAAAGTACAAAGCACTAGCCTTATTTTATTCAAATGTATTAAAATAGGAAATCCCATGTTGCTGTTGTTAAATCCTTTTACAAAGTAGGTGTTAGCAGCCAGACTGTCCAATCTTTTGACACCACAGAGGTTAAAGTTTGTGTTTAAACTCACTGGTGCACTCCTAAGAAGCTGAGCAGTGCTTGGTCTGGAGACTTGTTGAGTCTGAGGATGCGTTCCCAGTACTTGGCCTCGTCCTGCTCCTCCTGAAGGCCGTACAGAGTGAAGAGTGGAGGATAGAGCCGCGGCAGCAGCAGAGGGAGCAGCAGAGAGGAGCGACTCACCACCACAACACTGGAATACACACATCATGAAAACATAAGACATGGATACTGGGTTTGAGTTCTCATCTTGTGTTTGACTGACCATTGCTCGACTGTGTTTGAGATGAAGGAGTGTCTACATCTGGTGGGAGAAGTCGGAGGATCAGGGATTATGCTGCCATCATCTGGTAATCCAGGAAACAAAAACCTACAGATACAAGTTGAGATAGATGTCAGCAGTACATCGAAATATTAATAATTGTGCTGGTGTTTTAGCCACACAAGTGTACACAGATACAGCCTGACATAAGTTTGTATTTTCTGTATTCGGTAGAAAAATAAATGGGATGTGTCACCTTTTGGGTGCATGATACATCTCTATAAGTTCCACACCTGGTTTAAGATGGCTCCAACTCACATTTTACCATTTACCAGAAAAGGATGAAACGTTGCACTTTTAGTAAAAGCAAGACCCCTTCTTTCCAAAAGTTGGGTGGGTTGTTCAAACTCATCCTACGCACCAGTCTCATGCGCAGTAGAGCGGAAAGTGACGTCGACCGATAATCCCTCTAAATTTAAATATATGTAATATAATTTATGCAGAACTGATTCAAATGAAAAGGGAGAAATATTTACTTAAATAGAAATAGTAATTTTATGTAGGTCATTTGACATTTTTTAAACATGTCAAGTCAGCAGAAAGAAACTACAACATATCATCTTCTGAATATACTGCAGCCATTGGGATGTCCCTGCCCCTCACCCCTGATCTTGTTTCTAAAGTAATGTTAACTAAGTCTGCAATATTAGCAGCATCAACAGTTCACTAAACACTCCCATTTTGACAAAGGCAAATTAGTACAAAAGAAAAAAGCAAAATATAAATAATTTCTGTAAATATTGAACTAAAAATGTCACTTAATGTAAAACTTTTTCTGTTGTTAGTATAAGTTTCTTCCACAGACCTGACGATGCAGTAGAAGTGGTCGAGGTAGGCCTGGACCTCCTGAACAGCCTGTTTGAGCAGTCTGCGGTTCGATCCACATAGGTCATTCTGTAAACAGTCACCAAAGTCTCCACGAGCCAGCCGAGGGGGTGCAGAGGGGTCTCACACGCCTGGGACAACAACAACAACACAGGCCAGTGAGCAGAAGAAAACTCTGAACTAGTCTAATGTTTATTAAGTCTTACTTTGGTGAGGTATCTGCGGATGTGGTCGTAGTTTGCAGTTGTGACGATTTCTTCATGTTGAGGAATAAGCTCCAAACTTTCCAGGATTTTACTCTGGGATTTACTCAGGTCTGGACTGAAACCACAAAAGACAACAAAATAATGTGTTAAAGAGAATAAAGTGACTGAAACATAGAAACTGCACATACGTAAGTACCGTTTTCAGATTTATGATTTGATATTCATGATTAATTTACTCTGCATTATTTTGAGTAATATAAAAACATACATGAAGAAGATAAAAGTAATTTTCATGCTAAATCAAACAACTGCTTCATATGGTAAATATGGTCTCTATTTATACAGCACTTTTCCACTTACAAGGCACTCAAAGCGCTTTTAAAATCAGGGTTCCACTCACCCAGTGTACTGACTGAGGCAGTGTGGGTTAAGTGTCTTGCCCAAGGATACAACGACAATCTACTCCTGTCGTCCAACTGTGGCACCTGGTGTTCTAACGGTTTCCCATCCAAGTACTAACCAGGCCCTAACTTGCTTAGCTTCTGAGATCTGACGTGATCAGGCTTTGACTAGGGCTGGGCGATATTGACAAAAATGGATATCTTGATAATATTTTGTCACATCTCGATTACGATATTCAGACGATATTATCTCAAATCAACTGGAAAATGTTCAAACACATATTTAAATGTATAAGTTGAAGCTAAATGGTCAGAAAATTAAGCTGTAGTCAACTAAAGACATTTCGGTCGACTTAACACGCATGCTATTGATCAGTCGACTAAAGGTTCTTCTTTCTCAAAACCAGTGATTGTCTCAATGTTCTGACCCTCACAAGACCACAAACTCAGATGTTTGCATGCTAAATTACTATTCATAAAGAAAAAAATGCAGCTAAACGAGATTTTCATGTAAAATATTCTGAATAAATTTCCAATGTGCTTTCTAGCTAAAAAAAAAATTGGCAACTACGACACAAATGAGTGAAGAAATGACTAAAATGTCACCTTCTACCCTTGATTGATCATTTACAATGTTGTAACTGTCTTCATGTGTATCTTTAAACAACTATTTTTTAAGCATTTTTCTATAAACGATATACTCGATATTCTATTTTGCATATCTTGAAAGCAACTCTCACAATATTATCTAAAATTCGATATATTACACAGCTCTAGCTTTGACAAGTAGGTATAGCCACAAGTGATAAAGCATTATATGGAATAGAATAGAAGGAAAAATTTTGGCACCCGTATGATTTTGTCATTGAATGTGATTTGATTTTTCAATAGACAAACACATTCTGCTTAAAAAACTTGGCAAAACAAAAGTACAATTATTTTATGTTTTTATAAAGCATAATCTTTGTCTCTCTAAGTGCCACCAGATCTAAAACTCATAATGGTTTAAAATGAAACTAAATCGGTTCTAAAACAAGACAAGGCAGTTCTACTGTTTAAACCAAGAGGACAAGAAAATGAATACATTTATAACTAAACAAAACACATTTTCAAACAGTAGGGGGCCTCATGTACCACATTTTGAAAAACACTGAGATAGAACAGTTTGTTGTTTGCAGACGACATTATTTCACTTGAAAAACTGCAAACATCCTGCAGCCCCCTCACTCACGTTTGTCTTCTGGTGGTTGTTATGGTAACGGCGATGTTGTCCCAGGCCACGGTCCTCTCTCCTGCTCCGGGCGCCTCACATCCGAGTCGATCCAGCACTCGTCGAACACACAGATCCACCTCTGAGCTGCCGGCACCACGTACTGCCCCAGAGCACTGACATGTACACAAATGTATTTATACTTTACTATTAAAGCCTCTCCTATGTACTAGGCTTTCATGTGGAAACAGCAAAATTGTCTAATCTGCTCCCACTGGTGTTTTCTACTATAATCCAATCTATTGTTACATTGAATAGTGTAATTTCAAATTATGTTTTCTACAAATACATGTATTGACTTGTTCGTACAGACAGACTTTACTCAAAAAGTAAGACATTCTCTGTAAATTCTCTCTGTAAAAACATTTGTATCTAAAATGTCAACAATATTAATCAATACATTTAAACTTGACTTGTCTTTTCTTAATTATAAAACTTCTGTAGCATAAAAACTAAAAATGTAATATTCTAGTTCATCTTACAGTGAGTTGTTTCTCTCTTTGTTCACAGGTTCATCCATTGTAGGTTTAGTGTAAGTTCCTGTAACTTTCAGTGAAGACCATTCTCCACTGAATTCACCGTCAAGGAAGTCACCATTCGCCAAGTGCAGGAGGCCCTACAATAAAACAGAGAAGTTACAGTATTACACAGTTATATTTGTCAAAAAACAAAAAAACTTTCAGTAAATTATAATAAAGAAGCTGGGCATCTATATGTTGTAGCAGAGGTGGGATTAAGTCACTTTGTGCAATCACAAGTAAATCCAAGTCAGCAGGTCATGAGGGTCAAGCAACCCTGAGTGTGCACTGATTGTGATTCAGTGCGGGTCCCACAGAACTTAGAACAGGCTCAAAACCAATGCGCCTGTGTACACTGACTTCCGAGGAGTCTATTTTTCTCGGAGATCGCAGCAGTGTAGCGCTGCTTTGTTCTCACAGAGATTTGCGTGACTCTGCGTGGTTTTGGACGATACAGGGTCGTAGTTGTACCTGGTGTAACTTGCACTTTGCAAGAAACCCACGTGTCCAAACCAAACCCGTCTCGCATTCAGTGTACACCCGGCTCAGTCAAGTCACAGCTTTTTGCTCAAGTCAAGTCCTTGGCAAGTCATACATATTCAACACAAACAAAATACATGATTTGAATGATCATAAGGAGGCAATACACTATAATGATGAGTGAAATTACTTTAATTAGAAATCTATGTAATATTCAAATTGTCACAAAAAAAACAAAATTATTTTTTTGGTTTCTGCATCTTTTATAAATTTTTATTGTCTCAAGTTAAGAAGGGTTAAGTCACAGTCAAGTCAAGTTTTTTGGGATTATAAGCCAAGTTAGTCACAAGTCATGAAAAGGGTGACTCGAGTCAAGTCAAGTCAGTCTTCCACCTCTGATAACTAGTGTAATAGATTGCAGAAAAAAAATCAAAAACATTAATATTGAAACTTGTACAATACTGACACTTTATAATTTTTATTGCACTTACTTTTTTTTTTTTTTGACTTACTAATGCTATAATTTTTAAAATAACAAAAAATGAATGCCTAAAATGATTGTTGCATCTGTACTGAGCTTTATTAGTAGAAAGAGGCTTCAGAGTTGTCATCTGGACATCTGGTATTTATACTGTAAATGAACCAGTCTCTCAGGTCACGTCCATCAGATGAAAATTAGAGTTGAAATGTCTCAATCTTCAAAAACGCTGTCCAAATAACAACTTGGAAGTCTGGATGAATGAGGGGTTACACCGACTACTGAGCAATAATTAAAAATATCAACACTTGTGAGAGTCCTAGTTACTGTTACCTTTCCATTAATGGTCCAGTCGTCGGAAAACTCTCCATGGAAAGTTGTATCATCGTCGGACACCAGCAATCCTGAGCCCTGAAAGCAACGACTTGTTTAATTCTGATCTGTTTTGTGATTCATAACATTGTTTAAATAATGTTACCGTCATCTTGTTTTCTCTGAATGTCCTTCAAAGTAAAGCCCGTGTTGAGTGACCACCGCTGCGTTTCCATGGCGCTGATCCTCCACCCACATCCCCATGTATTTCTGACCGCTGTAAAAATCACATTAAACTTTATTGGCTGGGCTTCTAAAACTCTGCAAGCCGTGACTTTGAAGGGGCTTTGGCGGTACCTGGTGATGTCATCGTAGACCCCGTATCCAGTCTTCTTGTCGTGAACCCACTGTCCGATAAAAACGCTGGAGGAGGAGCGTGCCAGTCTGCCGGAGCTAAGCATCCCGTAACCGTGTCGCTGGCTTTCAAAAAAACATCCCTCATAGACTTCTCCAGTGGCATATCTACGAGAAACACAAAGCTTATTAACATTTTTAGATTTAGACAGTTTGACAGAGATAAGAACAGGTGTAGCTCACTTGTATTTGCCAAAACCATGGATTTGTCCATCTTTCCAGTGTCCCTGGTAGCAGTCTGCTTTGTTCAGTGTCTTGTTGGGCATAAAGCACTCACCATAACTAAAAAGAAACAAAGAATTCATTAAAAACAATATTTAAAGTTTATTTATACAAGAGGTTCTCACACTGTGGCAGTGACCCCAGTGGTATGACCCAGAGAGATACAAAAAGACTTATTGAAGCACTGACATTAGGGGGGATAAAATAGTCTAGGCAGGCTCAGTCAGAACAATAGAGTCCCAGACAAATAGAGAGGAAGCAGACTAACAATAGAGACAAAGCAGACTAACAAAGGAGAGGAAGCAGACTAACAATAGAGAGGAAGCAGGCCTCAATAGAGGGGAAGCTGACAACTTAGAGAGGAATCAGACAAACAATAGAGAGGAAGTAGACAGCAATAGAGAGAAGCAGACTTGCAATGGAGAGGAAGCAGACATCAATAGAGGAGAAGCTGACAACAATAGAGAAGAAGCAGACTAACCGCGGAGAGGGAGCATACACCAATAGAGGGGAATCAGACAAATAACAGAGAGGAAGCAGACAAACAATAAAGAGGAAGCAGACATCAGAAGAACCAGTTTATGAACATGTTTTAGGGTGTAGCCTCACTTCAGAGGGAGGACCAAATCAGTTAAGTATAAATATAGCCAGTCTCACTTCCATCAGACTGAAAATGACTTTCGGATGAGAGTCGAAACGTCTCAATCTTCAATACGCTGTTTAGATGAAAACTTTGAAGCCTTTTTACTATAGATCATTCCAGGACAAATGAGGGATTACACAGACTCATTGCCATTATTAGCTTCAGCCATTAAAAAAAGTTTTAAAAGTGCTTCCATTTAAGCCAAATATACCATATTATGGGTCTTATTTAATAAACATATGCTCGGATGCAAAAGTTTAGGGAAACAAACACCTGACACAACAGACAATTGTTTCTCAAACAAACACTAAAAAGCTAAATTTGAGGTGATGCATAATGGTTAGGTAGCTGATGTTACATGATGAAGTGCCTCTTCCAAAAGTAAATTAAAAGCAAAACGCTTACAGCACATGCATTTTTTTCTGTTTAGCACCTAGCTTGTGTTTTTGAGTAAAGTGTAAGTAATTGGTTATTTAAGTGTCTCAGGAGTTTTGGAAAGTACTGATTAACATTGTTCTAAAACAATTCACATCAAGTACCACTCAATATAACAGTTGGCCCATTATTTAAAAGATGCTTAGACCAAAAACTATTTGTCAAATTGCAGATGGCTTAAAGTACCACCACCAGAGGCAGGCCACATACCACAGTTTAAAAACACTGCAGTAGATAATATCAGTGTATCTACATTTCAGTAGCTTTGATATGTGAAGAGTTTTTAACAATAATACATTTTAAAACACTTAACATTAGAAGAAGTAATATTAGAATCATATGACACTGACCCATCCTCCAGTCCATTTTTAAAGTTCCCAGTGTACAGTCGCCCATCAGACCACTTCATCGTTCCTCTGTGAAAAATAGTTTAAAAGAAGGTTTTAAACAACAAGCTTACCATTTAATCATTTAGTTTTGCTATAACAATAAATATTTTGCCAGTATCTTATAAATAATATTCGTTCACACAGACCTTCCGTGAACTCGACCAGCCTGCCAGTGTCCTGTGTACTGTGCGTCTTAAATCCCCTTCTCCAGTGAAGGTGTGGCTAGCTTTACGGGTCATTGCTATTAGCCCTGGCGACGACCCTTGACCTCCTCCTCCAAGCACCTGATCTACTGTCTGGTTCAGAGCCCGCAGCCACTTGTTCTGCGCACACAAATGGAAAAAGAGCAAACACGGCCTTAGGTTGCATTCACACTTGCAAAAACACACCAAAAATCTAAACATTTATTAAAAAATACTGGACTAAGCTATGATTATGACAAACTGACGACATAAAATACAGTGAATGTTTGCACTTTTGAGATTACCAACCAAATAAACCAGAATATTTATAGAAAGTTTATAGAAGTATAGTAGTGTATAGAGCGCAGAGTTCAAAGCTCTGAAAAAAAAAGCAACTTATCATCCAAAACTTCAATTCATCATACAGCTGCACTACTTTCTCTTGGTTTTTTTTTTCTAACCATGAAAGGAAGAGCTAATTAAGTTATTGCTGACATTCAAACTCATTATTAAGATCCTGTTTCTTCCCAGCTGCCAGGCAACTACATCAAAACTGCAATAACATACATTTAAAACAATATTCCATACTTTTCTATTGTTATGATGAGCTTGTTCATCTTGTCAATATGATAGTGTCCTTTAAAGTTAGTGTAGGCAAGTGGAGAACATTTTTTCTATTTCAGTTGCTAACTCTCACTGTAAACCAAAATAAAAATTCTTCTTAAACATAAACAAAAACTTGAAAAGATAACTAATAAGACACTTGAAAAGATAACTAATTAGACATAACACTGCTTTTGTGCTTAATAAAATGATTCAGACAGTAGCATTATCACTAAATATCGGTTTCATTCACAGTTTGGGGGGAAAACAACTTTTCTACTCAACTAAAAGGCAAAACAGACAAAGTTTGTAAACTCGCTAACTGAATAATTAAATGTACCTTTTCCTGTGGTGTAGATGCCACCAGGGTGAAATTCTCTTCTGGACATGTAATTTTAATGGCATAGCTGTAAGAAGTTGAAACAGTAAAAATCAAATAATAAAATGTATTGCACATGTATTGCAAGGCCTAATGTAATTATATGAAGTATTTTGTAAACTCACAGGCCATTGTCGTTTTCAGTCACTGGTTTGACCCAGAGGCAGGTCAGAGGGTAAACGTAATGAGTGGAAAACTGTAGGCAAACAAAACATGTGATTTAATCTATCGTGTGACTGCAGTATGTTAGTCAAATGTGTTGGTCAAACAGTGGTCAAACAGTGGTTTTGTGGTAAAATGCTGCTTTCAGTTTTGAAATGCCTCTGCAGACACCACACCGGCTGAACCATGTTAGTAAATGCCATGCTGAGAAAACGCTGATTTGCTCAACAACATTCAAAAGCTCATTTAAATTGTTGACAGTGTAATAAAAAAGTCATTTTTTCTATAATATTTAACACAGTGTGACCAAATAATTTTTTGAAGGAATATTTATCTAGAGAGCAAAAATGTCCAAACTTTTTTATTAAAGGCCTCATGATGAAATACAGTATATTAGAAGCAGAGGGAAGATCATTCAAAAAACGTACAAATTCGGTCAAAATGGACATTTGTTTTACTCATTGAAACACTTTAGTTTTACAAACACATTCATTAAATAGATTAAAATGATTTACAAACAGTCTTTATTCTGTGTCACTAATTTAGGCGCAAATCTGAGGCTGTGACATAATGGGGTCAGTCAAGGTGACCCATCGTCCATTATTATTTGTTTTATCAATAGTAGAACCTTCAGCTGCTGCCATTCGGGCTCATCCAAAATTAATAATTTAGACGGGCGCATTGACAAAGCGACTGCACTTTTTATTTTTAATAAAATAATGAGAAATCAGTTTTGCCCAAATGCAGATATATTTTCAATGTATATATCTGGGTCAAAATGAAGTTGCAGTGTCACATCTGTGTTTAATAGTGCAAGCTTGCCAAGACGGCTCAACTCACACTTGGCTTCTGAAATTTGTGAAAAGCCCTTCTAAACTCAATGTGGTGAGGAATTGTAGGACGCAGAATGTAATAGCAAATTGAGGCAAAAGTAATAGATACGTAGATGTAAAGATTTGGCACATAAATTTGCCAAGATAAAAGTGTGTATCACTGCAATGTTTTTACTGTTAAGAGTGGGCAGAATTACTTAAATTGGCAGCAAAATGAGACGCTTAGATCAATTTGGATCAATTCAGGCAGCAGTTTGAACATTCTTGCTCTATAGTCTAAGCAAAAAATACAAAGAGTCATTAAGGAGCTATGGACTCCACCACCGTCAAACAAGAATCAGACACTTTTAAAACTGCGCTATGTAATGTTTAATATGATCTGCTGTTGAAAGTAAAACAATATCTTCAATAAGGAAAAATCAAGAACATTTACATAGCGCACTTTTAAGATACAAGGTGAGGACATTACTTTTAAATCACATATATATGGTACAAAATATTCAAATAAATGTTAACAGCGCATGTCAACATTTATGATTGCAGTAAAAAGTGGGCACCCAGACGTAAGGTACAGTAAAGCTGGAGAGGCTAAGCCCAAACACACACAGTACTTACAAAACTCTTAGAGGGAATTGTGCCCTGAGTGAAAGACAGTTTATTAAAGAACGTTTTTAAAACAAATTAAAAAATTATTAACATTATAGAGGTTATACAGAGACATCGTGTTATTTGAAAAATTTTCCTGGAGATAGATTCAGTCGGCATCAAAGGCCACGCCCACTAATGGACTTCCGTGGGGGATACTTAACATTGAGAGTGAATCAGAACAACAGCTTTATCACTCACTGCTCAACAACTACAACAGCAAATGTGGACTTAATGAAATATGTGTCAAATATAGATACAAAAACATGTAAATACAGTATATCCAACAATACGAACAGCAGCTGTAGGCTAAATCCTAGCATGATATTAATATGATGCTAGTGCCGCCTGGCGTATTTAAAGGTGCACTGCGCAACTTTGTGGCCAAAAATAAACCTTAATAAATGCATATATTTGTCATTTAGATGCCTTAGTTACACTGAATAATTAATACAAATCTGCATCTTTGAGCGAGCTTGCATGGCCACAAAATAGTCTAGTATTTGGCTTGGAGGAGGGACCGAACATTCCTCTGTCTGTTTCCGCAGAAAAGCGGTTCCTTTAGCAGATTGTTTCCCTTCTTTTTCCTTATTCATCACCATTCAGAAAGTCCCAAAGTATAGTTTTAACTTCCTAATTTGACTGAATTATGTAGAAGACTTCATCTCCAGAAAGTTACACCGTGCACCTTTAACATCCACAGAACAGTTTACTTTTCTGAGATAACACCTCTTCAACAACATTAGTTGTGACACAACCTGAACTAGTTCTGCTCAAAATACACTTAAATCACCAGAAAGTGTCTTAAAAGAGTGAGAAAGCTGCCATTACCAATAAATTCTTATGAATTTTTAATCATAAAATTCCCCCACGGCAGGTCACGCCCTCAAACATGACGCGATACCGACTGTATCTATTCTGAGTGGCAAACATATGGTTTCTGTTGTCATGACAACGGCGCAGACTTCAGCCAGTTTGTTTGGAGATTTAGGACATTTTTTACTGCTGCGCAAAAAATAATTAATTAATTAAACAAACTTTAAACCATCTTACTTAAGGACAGAAAGGTAATGAAATGAACTGAACTGTCAGTGAGAAATCTGAAGCGCTGTTGTAGGTATTATTCTGCTTTTCTACTATTGTTTTTCTCTTTTACATGTCAGATACAAACTCGATGTGTAGCAGTAGCTGTGTTTGTTTATATTTATTATTGTCAGTCTGTCTGTTTTTTTTGCTTTGAGTCCTCACAAGCAAAATTGTAATCTGTCTCCATCGACTCTTATTCATTTTGGCCACTCACTGCTGACATTTAAAACGCTGTGATGTCGTCTGCATAACCTCTATAGTTAAAGTGACAGACTCTTACTTGCGTGTGGACCAGAGCGTCGTTGAACAGAATGAACCAGTGATTGGAAAAGCGTCCGGCGTTTTGTAAAGTCAGATTTCTGTGGCTGCTCTCACAAACCACTCGACGATGAGGGACACGCAACACCTCCTTAAAAACAACACACACACATATTTTACGAACTATAATCATGGCGTATTTTCATCACATCGTAATAGTAAAGCAACCATTCATTTTAACAAGCACAAGCTAATGGGAGTGTTACTTTAAGCTACTAAACATCTGGGACAATCTCACTTATGTTAAATTAGCTGTGAGAAAGCAATGATCATAAAGTTTCAAAATCAAAGCCGCCGTAGTAGCCCTCACAGTAGTTTTCCCCGAGTGCTTTTTCCAAAAATTGCAGGTCGTTTCTGCTTCTTTTTCTTTTTCAGCAGCGATGACGACAGAGACTCAAACAGACCACAGCCCTGATGGAGAGACTGGTACTCCACTGTGAGCTGAGGAGAGAAGAACACGCTTTTAGAGTCATTTTGGGAGGCATTTTGAGAAGACTAAATAATAAATAACATTGATTACATTTAATAACAATGACAATGTATTAACAAAGACTTAATCAGAATTACTAACTACATAATTAAAGCTGGAGAACCCATTTTTTGGGTAAACTTTGTTGGTACTAGAGCTTTAATTCATAAAAAACAGATACTTCTGTATTATATATATTTTTTGCAATTTGCATTAATAAAGCACCTTAGAGATTTAACAGATAAACTAACTATTGTTTTGGTTAGTCGATACCTACATGATTGAGAAACCAATAGCTGACGAACACTGCCCATAATATCGGTACGACAATTTAAGTTAATTACATTATAACAATAATAATAAAGGCAGAGTACTTGATTTTCACACTGCAAACACAATTTAGGTTTTAAATCAAACAGCTTCCTCTCATAAATCCTTCGACACATGATTAATGTCGACGTATTTCCTGTTTGGTTGCGATTACGGCTTATAGACTTCTTTTTACAAACGACAAAGTGAAACTGGAGATGACCACCCAAGCTCAGCCAATCAGAGTGCAGCATTCAGCTCCTAATTAGAACTAAAGTTCTTTCAGTTCAGACAGTACTCAGTGGTCTCATTTTTTCTTAAAGTGCTACATTTATCTTAGACGTTTTAGTGGAAAACACAAAGATTGCTAATTTACCACTAAAAAAGCTAATTACCTCAACTTTAGAAGAATTATGGTAGATAGGCAACAGGCTAAAAAGGACAAATATTGGCCCAATGTATGAAGAAACCTTTATATCAGTCTGTCTCTACCCTAAATAGTAAAAGCATAAGTAAGCTACACGAACACGAACACTACAACACTGATTAAAAAACAAGGCAATCTGCACAAAAACCCCTTCCAATTATCATTCACTCATGTATTCATAAACACAAACGCTAGGTAATGGGAAAGTCAGACATATGAAAACTGTAAATATAAATCTGCCCCACTGACTGAGTTATTAAATCAGTTAAAAGCAAAGTGATAATGTGAATAAAGTCTGACCACATCGTAGCAGGCGGCGAGTTTGAGCAGGAGTCGGCTGTAGTGGTGCAGCTGCTGTAAAGGCCAATACAAGAGTGAAACCAGGTCCACTTCATCTTTGTCTGAGTCCGACACACAGAGCTGACGGAGCTCGCTGTGTTTGGAGCCTAAACAGTCACTGCAAAGACAGAGACAAAGCACAGTTAAGAATGTGTGATCATATAGAAGCCACATCAGACAGTTAATGATTTATTAGTACAACAAACTACTGCTACTGCCACTACAGCCACAGTACAAACTTAAAGTGCATGAAACGTTAGACCAGCAAACATAATTAAATATTTAAGACTTCATCAAACAATTTGTCTGTTTTCCCTAGACTGGCTATTTTTTATGAATATTGTAGTTGTATTTTGTCCAGCAAATATGACATAGGTGAACCCCCAACTGTTACCTAGCAATAGCATTGTAACTGTGAGCCAAAACCCACATAAATGACACTGATGTTATGATTTGACAAATGATAATATTTTGTATTTTGTTTGTAAGTTTCGATCGTCTAAACTCCCAGGAAACAGTTTCATTTGTGTGTAAATTGTCTTTATATTTTGGTGCTTTTTGACGACACATGTGGAGGGATTCTGTTTTAGAACTCAAATACATGCTGTAATTTTCTACTTATATTTTCAATTTCTTCATAATTTGCAGTTTAGCCACTGTAAAACTATAATAAATATTTAACACAAGAACTAACACACCAAACTAGGTGAAAATTGAAAAATGTGACAATCTGTCATATGGGCTTTAAGTGTTAAACAAAAGCCAACTTCACTGTCCAAATGTGATCATTTTTAGTAGAGAGTGCAACAAGTTAAAGTGGGGGTACTCAACATTTTTCTCCTCCAGCAAGTTTGTTGTAAAATAACTCATGTGAGTCACTAAATGACTTTTTAGAGTTAAAGGAACTGGAGCTGTTCTCCTACGGAGAGGCTGGTAAAGCTTAAAGAGACTATACTTGATTTTTTACAATAAAATAACCTAAAATCAATTTCCCAACAGCATAAATATCTTGTTAATGTATCTATTTAAGTGAAAATGAGACTGCAATGTCCTGTCTCAGTCTCATTATGTCTCATTTGTCATGATGATGAGCAATTTCGATTAGTCAAGTGAGCAAAAAATGTGACTGATGTAGGAAAATTAAAATGACTTATTTCTGTTTGTTTGCATTTTTAAGGAAGCAAAGTTTGTGTACAGGACCTACAAACTTTGCATCAGAAAAACAAATGCTATTAAAGTTGTTCTAGTGGTCACAAAACCCCATGCATGTAAATGATGTCACAACTAATTAAGAAATACATTTTATTCTTGTAGTAAGATTAAGGAAAGAGGAATTTAGGCAACTTTTAAAAGTGTCAATAAAACTTACTTTGAGAGTTTGTGAAGTGACTGAAACCCACCCATGACCTGAAAATCTCCGACAGCTGAGGAATACCTGAAGACACAAGAAAAGCAAAATATCATTTACCAATTATACCAATTAATACCAAGATATCTGTGGCCTCCAGCTATTATTTTAATACAGCAACTACAAATTCATAATCTTACTAGACTTAAATTTGCCTGGAAAATTCAACTATGTTAAACTCCCATGTTTAGCCAATTATTGATTTGAATCTTCTTAAAACAACATGGCTGCTTATGAGAAAAATATGTACGAAAGAATGTCATGGGCCGAATGAAAAACATATATGACAAACAACCAATCAGCTCCTTAGTTTTGTGTGTGTCATGCAAATTTAGTAATTCAATATTCTGGTGGGTCTGGGTATTTGTAAAGTATTGTAGAAGACTTTATAACCTACAAATACATATCAAATAGACTCCTACTCTTTAAAAGTGTCCAGGAAATGCTCCGTGTGGGTGACGAGGGGAAGGGAAGTGACATCACAGCTCTGGAGGTTGTGCAGGAAGTAACTGAGAGCCGCCGAGTGTTGTCCGATCAGGAGGTTCAGAGGGGAAAACTTCTCGCAAACAGAGAAGAACAGGCGAGTGCAGGGGTCGCCTAAACACGGATTCACGTTTTCTGCAAGACAAAAGCAAAAACACTTCACATTTAATCCACTTTTAAGATTTATTTCATTATTTCAGATGTGATTCGGTGACCTCTCGTGCGCAGCGGAGTGAGGAGGACTTTCTTGACGCCGCTTAGCCAAATATAAAGCTGTCGTTCTCTTGAGGCGAGTTCGTGGATCGCCGAGATGAAGCCCATGATATTTTGGTCTGAAAGTAGTGCACACGTCTGTCCTCCGCTGTGGACGCTGCTGATGTAACCCATCTACAAACAAACAGACAAACAGCAGAGGATGAAGTTTGATTTATTCACAGTAGGGCAAAATATGTCCGGAAATAGCCAACTATCCTGTCACAATAACAATTCTGGATGTACAATATACTGTTGTTTAAGAAAATAGTTAAAGGGCCTATAAAATAAAAAATTGCTTCTATGTTATAATGTTGTTCCCTCGTCAAAAACATGTCTGGAGCTGCGTTTTACTTCATTTGCATGAGTTTAACACAAATCCTGCACATTATAAGGACATGGATACTTTGGTCAATTTCAAAACAGTCTATTCCACCTTGTGATGTCATTAAGTGGTAACACAATAAGTGCTTGACCATGTTCTTAAACTCCACACACCGTCATTGGAGACATTTAAATCATTTCAGGCACATTTTGCAGCTACTGCCGTGTTTAAACTGCTTGATTACTTGTTGCAACAGAAAAAATGAAGAATTTCAATTAAATGAAAAAAAAAAAGTATTCAAAACTAAAAGACAACAACTGAGTCTTAGTAGAGGTTATTGTGGGATGAAGCAGTTAAATTGAGGCTAAAATGGCTGTTACACCACATAATGACAGCACAATGTGGATCATTTTGAACTTTGCTGTTAGAGACAGCAAGATTATTCAAATATTTATAAATGAAAGAAAGTACAAATAAAAGAAAAGCTGTGGGTAGCACATCATGGATGTTCATGCTTAAGACAATAATATACTCGATCAGGTGCTCATTAGAGATACTGGGTCAAAGTTTCTTTTACAGATAAAATTGAAAATGCCAAAATGATGGAAAAAGCAGAACAACTCCAAGGCACTCTTGGGGGTAATGATGGAATTGCGTTGGTGCATTATTTAACTAATTGCAATGTACTAATAAAGGCTTTTTAAACCATTACCGTCAAGAGTGTACTGGAGTTGTTTTGCCTTTTCTATCATTTTGGCATTTTCTGTTTTATTTGTAAAAGAAAGCACAACTTTGGGTACTTTGTTGATGAGGGAACAACATTCTAACATGGTCAAAAGCTCACTGTGTAGTCCATTTGGCATAATATGGGACCTTTAAGTAAACTTTGTTTTTAAAAACTATAAACCTGACAAAAGAAGAGCTGCATTCAATAATGATAACAGTATTAACCCTATTTTGTCCCGCCCACTTGGCTTGGAAATGCACTTCCTGTTTAGCTCTGTTAAGGTAGCTAACGTGTTTGTTTGTCTGTCTTGTGGGGCAATTTCAAATAAATATACTGACAATAAATAAACCCATCGACTGAAATCTACAGGCTAAATGCAGCTAAACAGGAAGTGCGCGTCCAAGAAAAGTAGGCGGGACAAAATAGGGTCAATAAAGAAAACAATAGTGATATATAATAATTATTTGATCAAATGCCACTCAACTGTACCAAAAAGAATTGCACATAGACTGTGAATTACCAGGTGTGACTGGCAAATATAACGTGTTCAATCTGGCTTTTATTAAACAGGTCTCTATGTTATGTCTGTGACAGGCTTATCATCTAAAAATCCAAAGCTTATACAGTAAGGAAAGAACAAAAGGTCTACTTAAATGCCGAAGCCATTTTATTTGCAGGTAATTCATCCTAAAGATAAATTTGCTTTTCAAACAATAAACATAGCAATAAACTACACTCAACAAAAATATAAACGCAACACTTTTGGTTTTGCTCCCATTTTTCATGAGATGGACTTAAAGATCTAAAATTCATTCCAGATACACAATATTACCATTTCTCTCAAACACTGTTCACAAATCTGTCTAAATGTGTGATAGTGAGCACTTCTGCTTTGCTGAGATAATCCATCCCACCTCACAGGTGTGCCACATCAAGATGCTGATCTGACATCATGATTAGTGCACAGGTGTACCTTATACTGCCCACAATAAAAGGCCACACTGAAATGTGCATTTTGTTTTTGCTTTATTGGCGGTCTGGGGACTCAGAACCAGTCAGTATCTGGTGTGACCACCATTTGCCTCATACAGCGCAACACATCTTCTTCGCATAGAGTTTATCAGATTGTCTATTGTGGCCTGTGGAATGTTGGTCCACTCCTCTTCAATGGCTGTGTGAAGTTGCTGGATATTAGTGGGAACTGGTGCACGCTGTCGTATACGCCGGTCAAGCACATCCCAAACATGTTCAATGGGTGACATGTCCGGCGGTGAGTATGCTGGCCATGCAAGAACTGGGACATTTTCAGCTTCCAAGAATTGTGTACAGATCCTTGCAACATGGGGCCGTGCATTATCTTGCTGAAACATGAGGTGATGTTCATGGATGTATGGCACAACAATGGGCCTCAGGATCTCATCACGGTATCTCTGTGCATCGATAAAATGCACCTGTGTTCTTCGTCCATAACAGATGCCTGCCCATACCATAACCCCACCACCACCATGGGCCACTCGATCCACAACATTGACATCAGCAAAGCGCTCACCCACACGACGCCACACACGCTGTCTGCCATCTGCCCTGAACAATGTAAACCGAGATTCATCCGTGAAGAGAACACCTCTCCAACGTGCTAGACGCCATCGAATGTGAGTATTTGCCCACTCAAGTCTGTTACGGCGACGATCTGGAGTCAGGTTAAGACCCCGATGAAGACGACGAGCATGCAGTTGAGCTTCCCTGAGACGGTTTCTGACAGTTTGTGCAGAAATTGTTTGGTTATGCAAACCAATTGTTTCAGCAGCTGTCTGAACGGCTGGTCTCAGACGATCTCGGAGGTGAACCTGCTGGATGTGGAGGTCCTGGGCTGGTGTGGTTACTCGTGGTCTGCGGTTGTGAGGCCGGTTGGATGTACTGCCATATTCTCTGAAACGCCTTTGGAGACGGCTTATGGTGGAGAAATGAACATTCAATGCACGAGCAACAGATCTGGTTGACATTCCTGCTGTCAGCATGCCAATTGCACGCTCCCTCAATGCTTGTGGCATCTGTGGCATTTTGCTGTGAGACAAAACTGCACATTTCTTTTAGAGTGGGCAGTATAAGGTACACCTGTGCACTAATCATTATGTCAGATCAGCATCTTGATGTGGCACACCTGTGAGGTGGGATGGATTATCTCTGCAAAGCAGAAGTGCTCACTATCACACATTTAGACAGACTTGTGAACAGTGTTTGAGAGAAATGGTAATATTGTGTATCTGGAATGAATTTCAGATCTTCAAGTCCATCTCATGAAAAATGGGAGCAAAAACAAAAGTGTTGCGTTTATATTTTTGTTGAGTGTAGATGAATTGGTGTGGATTAGTAAAAATGATTACACTTATTTAAAAATAATAATAAATTCTTTCCAGTTTAAATGGCATATACTATAGACGTTCAGGGAATACAAACCTCTGAGCAGAAAGGCATAAGCGTGGGCCTGACGGTGTAACTCTCAGATCTGTTGGGCAGCCTCTGACTTGACCTTCGACCCTGCTGAGGTGAATCAGATTTTTCTGTTTTTAGCTCCTGCTGCTGCCCACAGTACAGAAGCACCGGCTGGATGCAGTCTCCGTCGGCCAAGAGCAAAGAGTGACTCTGTCCCGCTGAGGCGTTCCACACTCGGATACCTTCAGAGAGCTGCAACAACACAGTCTGGAGTTAGAAATGAAACTGGTTTGTCCAATCTTAAGTCCTATTCGAACAGCCTAATACTGTATTTACCGAGGGACCTCATGTAAATTGTAATAATTACAGGCGTCATCTGAGTTTCTACTCCCGAATGCGAATCGTCCATGTCTGTAAAAATGTCTGTAAAGTTTCCCCCGAAATGTACCTCCTGTAATTCTAAAGCCATGCGAATGTGTATGTCTGTGTTTTCAATCCGTGAATGGTTTATGAATGAATTAATAATGACTCTGCGGCTTATTTTACCTTCAGATTTGAACAAAATTATTATTATTATTATATACGGATCATTCTTAAATGAAATTGTAGTTTTTGTACAATTAAAAAACTAAAGATTAACCAAAGTACGATTAAAAAAATTCGTGACCAGGAAGTACAACAACCCCGCTGTCATAGCAATAGAAGGTCGAGAAGATAGATGTTTGGGGAAAAGTTTGGACAGAACGGGACAGAACGCGGCAATGTTTGGATGTTTGGACTTTACCACCGTAAATGGGTTAAAAGAGAGAGTCTTCGGTTTGTTTTATAAGAAATCTGATGGTGTGGATGTGATTCTAAACGACGATCACAACAACATGACGAGGAGCAACGTTTACGCCACTGCAGCTCAGGTAGGCTAATTTGCGTTAAAAACAAAACAAAACTGAAACACTCATGAATTAAGTAAAAGGTTGTTGCCATAAATCATCTGTCGTTATTTCTGGAAAGTCTGCAAAAACAAGACATCGAATATCCCCGTGCGAATTCCTGTAAAAAAAACTCAGATGTCGTGGGGTAATTAAAGTCTACAGACGTCCCTAGGTAAATATTATGCCGCGTGAATAGGACGTTAGGCTCTACACTGGAAACAAAACAAACATTAAACACTTCAAGCTTCGCTGTGGAATTTTCTGGAGGTGAACAATCACATAATTTAATAATTCCACTGAAATTGAAAGTTAAAACAATACTTTGGGACGAGGCTGGGCGATTTGGCAAAAAATTAATTAACAATATTTTTGGAGCCTGATCACAAATTTAAATTTTCTCATAATTTGTAAGCATTTTTTCCTATTCTTTTTGAGGTCCAGAAACCAAGAGGGAAACTCTGAGATCCAGAGTCTTCGTTTCAGCAAATTGTGAAGAGTGGGAAGTCAGATCATCTCACAACACACGATATATTTTTTATACATCGTCTGGATTTTCTAGGCAAAGAAAATGTATCGGAGCAAGCGACATTAAATAGAGAAATGTAAATCACAATACAACAATTTCATCAAAAAAGCAGATTGCCACAGAGATGAGCTCACGATTCAATATTTATCACGATATTTCCCAGCCTTACTTTGAGCCATTCTTCATAATTATATACATACCAGTTTCAAACCGTGGAATATTTAAGATACTGTAGATACAGTATAAGTACCTCCTGATAAGTGCAACATACCAACAAATATTTGTGCACTCCTGATGGGGAAACACAGTTCTAATCTAGTGTAAGGCATTTAAGCTTATCCATCCTCGAAGGCAGGATTATAAGTCAGGCTTTTTACAACAACAAAACACCTGTTGTTAAAAGTGCAATGCAAGATGGAATTAGGTGCATAGATTTGCCGAAATATGGTTTTACCTTGGCTTGTTTCGGGACTGTGACTGGGCTGTTGACATGTCCCAGCTGACCACACATGTTACTGCCCCAGGAGAACACCTAAAAACATATCCAGAGCTTATTAAAACTGAAGGAATAGATTGTGTTTAAATATACAGTATATCCCGACACTTTAAAGGTCAGATTGAGCATTACGTCACTGCAGTTGGAGAGTCCCGGAGCAGTTACCTGACAGTGAGCAGTGATGGCCAGAGAGTGGTGAGACCCAGCAGCCACTTTGATCACCTCTTCACCCGTCAGAGGCTTGATGCACAGAGGCTGAAGTCTGAACACGAAGTTAAAGCCAGTTATTATATACAGTACATGCAACACTGGTTCACAACTGCTTTGTCTTACACTCTAAGTAAATAAAGTTTTCTAGTGATCTGTTGTCATTTATTACTATTTATATTTTTATTACTAGTTTTAATATCCAAAAAAGTGATTCCAAACTAATATGAAATAATCTTTTAGTCATTCCTAGTACCCTCTAAGCTTTTGAGTATCCACATACATCCAGAAGTGCTTAGTTTTAGATAGAAATGGAATACATATACCAACAC
Source organism: Mugilogobius chulae (assembly GCA_038363315.1). NCBI lineage: Eukaryota > Metazoa > Chordata > Actinopteri > Gobiiformes > Gobiidae > Mugilogobius > Mugilogobius chulae. The sequence goes on along the minus strand of CM076406.1, from coordinate 30,021,088 downwards.
TTAGAAATTTTTTGAGGTAATTGTACTTTTTGAAGTTTAGAGAATATTTAGTTGCACAGATTCAGGATAAATCTAGCCATATAATGGTAATAACAAGCTACGTTTAAAATCATGTGAGTTACCAAGCAGGTGTGGGCAATATTAGAAAAAACGACTTAAGACTTTTTATGTATGCTTAATTTCATATAACTGGTAGTTGTATTTCAGTACTGTATTGACTCCACCATGTTTTTAGACTAGTTTTGTGCCTGTGTTTGTCCTCACCTGGCGAGCTGATCTCCGTGGCCCAGTTGCCCCTCAGATCCCCGGCCCCAGCTCCACACCTCGGTGTCCAGGCAGGGCAGCCCGTCTCCCGGCTCCTCTGACACCACTGACATATGACCTGCGCAGGGCGTCCTACAGGCGCAGAGCTGCCGTCGCCACGGAGACCCTGAGAACAGAAACGTGAGCTGATCAAAGTCGTGATAACACTGTAACCACCGCATACCAAAACAGAAGCCTGTGTTTGGACAAAGAGAACGTGAGAGACTGTAAAATCAATATTTGTGTTAAACATTAAGAAAACATTGTGTCATGTTATGTTCAGTCATACTGTATGTCATAACAAAGAAAGTCTGATTATAAGCACCTTAAACAATGAAAATAAAACAATTTAAATTAGTTTAGCATCAGTACATTTGTGAAGCATCTGATCTGTGAAAACCAGAGTACCATCTACATCTAATGATAGATATTTGTTCCCATGAACCCAGAGAGTTTGTTGTTTTAAGCTTAGATTAGGCTTCTGAAAACTCATTAGGGAGAATAATTAGGAGGCTTAGAATGCCTTAAGGGATCAAAAGAAGTGAATAGTTGCTGTTAATGTTCTACTTTACAATGTGATAATGTTATAAGGCAGGTGGAGTTTTAAATACAGTTTTAGTTGTCATTGATAGAAATCATTATACTTGTGAAATTGCATTTTAGATATTTCATGGCAAAGTACAATGTTAGAAAAAACTGGATCTGATCTATAAGTTTTGGTGGCAGTACTTTTATTACTATTATTTGTGTTAGGTAGGACAATAGTGGAAATATCAGAGGTCGCAATCTACTCATTCAACTATTTCAGTGAGCTTTTTAATTAAGGGCTCCACAGCTAATCCTCTGTCAGAACATTGTCTGGTTTGGACCAGAAGTCAACATTTGGACAAAGAAATTTTATTATTTTCTGATTTAAATGGCAGAGATTAGAAGTGTGTTTAGTTTATGTTTTATAAATCATTACCAAAAGCCATTTTTATGTTTTTTGTTCCCGTTTGGTGTCGCGGGTTACTGGAGCCATTGACTTTGGGCTTTAGGCGGAGGCATACCCTGAACAGTGGCCAACTCATCATGGTTGATGTCTGTGTCTAGAGACAGATAACCTGTGGTCTGACACAGATTGTTTTAAATCAACAACTTCCTCTCAAAAATCCTTCATCATATAGTTAATATCGACATGTATTAATTTTTGGCTGCAATTACGACTTAAAAACTTCTTTTTACAAACAACAAAGTGAAATGGAGAGGACCACCTAAGCACAGCCAATCAGAGAGCTGCATTCGCTTCTGATTAGAACTAAAAAAATTGATTATTCAATTCAGACAGTACTCAGTGGCACAAAGTTTAGTTATTTACAACTAAAGAGTTTGTTACCCCAACTTTAAAGAAAGCTAAACCCTAAAACAACAGTTTTTTTTGTTTTTGAACTGTGTAAAATATCTTTAAATTGCTTTTCCTATCTTTTGAGTCTTTTTTTGGCAATTTTTAGTGCAAACTAAGAAAGTAGCAAGTTTCAGGATAAAATAGTCACAAACTGGCTGTGTCTCTCATGTTATTTCTAGACTCTGTGACATAAGCGTGTATTTTTCACTCAAAATTGAGCATTAATTGCAGACACCTGCTGTCAATCCAATCACACTGCTGCTCTCCATGCTAATGCTGCCTTAATTTGCTCTGGAAAAGATGGTAAAACCACTTGTGAAGTGGTAGTTACCAGTGGGTTGTGTTTAAATGGTTTTGTGGTCGTAACAAAAAGAAACTTGTTAAAAACACACTTTATCTAGACAAATGTATATAAATCCAGAGTAAACAAGTAAATTAATAATGTCCAATGCCCGTAAGATCACTCTGAGGAGAAATAAATACACATTTTGACTCTTTACTTAATTACAGTACATAGAAATAGCGATATTGTTCAACTCTGTGTGTGATATAGTTTTCCAGAAAAGAAAATAACTTGCCATAACTTGCCAACATTTAATATTCTCATTTGTGATTGTGTCTGCCATATTGAGCGGTCAAAGGTTACTTTCAACTCGGCAACTCGGGCATAAAAATCATTTCCCAGTTTCCCAGTAGTAATTACGACATGAAGGGTGTTCATTTTCTATTTCCCACTCGGAAAGTGGTATTTACCATAATTACCACATCAAATGAAGGCAGCATAAGACCCACCTTTGCCCTTTTCCCAATGCTTTTCAGTGACTTTTCTGTGTTTGAAATGTGTTTTGGGTGGAGTTTATGGGGTGAGCTTCACTTTAAGAAAATCAAATAAAATCAAAAACTGGGCTTGGTCTGTATGAGGAGAAAATAACGTAGTTTTGAGTTTTAACCTTTATCATAACCTGTATCGATCTTACCATGAGTGGGAATCCCAGGCAGTGAGCGTCTCCTGGTCTCTGTACTTTTCTCTCTCATGTCCGACAGGCTCGAGCTGCTCTCCACAAACACAGACTGACTTTGCTCCCGGAGGCTCAGACGCACCTCATCCACACCAACCGGGGAGCACGAGTAAGGCCCGAAGCCGCTGGAAAGGGCAGACGAATTGTGGGTTTATGTATTCAATTATTTATTTCAAACACGCAATCAAATAGACCCAGAACTATCGTCAAAAAAGTTCCTTCTTACTTGTTTGTTTGACTTTTAGGCGGAGATTCGTCTTTGTAGCTGGAGGAATATAAATCTGAAGACGGTGTAGAAGAGGCGCAGCTGTCAACTGGAGAGAAAAGGAAAGGAAATCAGCTTTAGAGCAAAGAAAATAAATCAAATATTTACGGTGCTCAGAACAAAGTCAGAAGTAAACAATGATGCAATGAACAGGACAGCTGAAGGAGCTCGGAAAATAAAGAACTTCACACATAAAGTTTCATCACCGAGGAAAATACAAATAGCACTTTTCTGTGTCTGAGAGGCTGGAGAGTGCTACTGGTGATACTAACTAACCATTTAATGTATGTAAGTTAACCAAATATTTAAACATTTTATGTTGTTAAATCCATTTTAATGCCAAATTTAAAGTGATAATTGAGGAGAAGTAAAAGAACTAATTGAAAACATCTTTGGATCAGTTATTTCAAATAGTGGTGCAGGATTCAAAAGAGCTGCTGATTGTGTTTTAATTCCTTTAAGTGATTAATGATGAACCAATTATTGTACAGATTGTAACTCACCAATAAAAGGTAATGATTTTTCTTCTACCAACAACAAAAATCTTCAAACTAGTGTAGATGTGTCCAATCAAATCAACACAAATAGTTCCTAGTAGTGTAGTCAAGACCGCACTAATCTAGACCAAAACCTTTCTGAAGCCTCTCAGGGTTAAGACTGAGACAAGATCAAGACCATCTTTGTATTTTATACAATTATCAGTGTCTACATGATCTTATTGTGCAGGGCTTATTACAAACTGTGTCTGAGACTTGTCACTACTCTGGGGCCAGGAACTCTTGGTGTATGTTTAGCAGAGCGTGGTGGTAATGAAATGTAGTCTTGAACGGTGTCCAAAACAAGACTGAGTCCAAGCACCCTCAAGCCAAAGACAAGACAGAGTCTAAAAAGCAGTGCTACTACACTAGTGATTTCCAAATAGTGGTGGCAGGATTCAAAGGTTGCTGATTACAATTACTTATTGTACAATTGCAAGAAAAAAAAAAAGACACACAATAAAAGGTAATATTTTTCATCTACCAACAACAAAAAAACTAATGTAGAAGTGTTAGAAGTAATACATGTATCAGTATCAGGATATATCGTGTGACTATATATGTTGGCAATACGTGTATCGATACGGGAGGTGTATCAGGATACATAACGGAATACATATAGAAACAAAACTCATAAATGTTACACTTATGAACCTGGCTGCTGCTTTAAGGCTAAAATCGAGTGAAAATGATTTATTCATAGACATTGTATGTAACATTAAAAGCAGTCTGAAAATACACTTTAGTTACATTCTTCAGTCCAGACTTCTTGAGTCCTATACTCAAAAACACCTTGATGCTTAGTGCATTGAGGGAATTGTACTAGGATAAACATGTACAAGGATAAGTATTGTATTGTGACTAGAGATAGACTGATATATCAGATGGTCGATATTTGGATATTTTTTTTTTTTGCATATCGGTCACATCGGCCAATTGACCTTATTTTGGCCGATATTTGATCAGGCAGTTGTGCTGCACTCACAGTGATCAGCTGCGCTCCAAGTTAGTTTTGGAGAGAAATTATATAGTTTGTGTTATTTACAGCATTTCTATTTTGCTGTGTTTTGAAAAGGACAGAACTTCTTGAACTACTTTATAAAATGTTTTGTAATGAGCATAAACATGTTGCATTCATTAAACAATGAAACAAAATAACTGTTTAGGTTGAAGTTTTTCCTTTTTTGAATATACTATCTCATTTCAGCTATGTTTTTAAAAACTAAAATAACTAAATAAATCTGCCTCACAAATCAGCCGTGAGAATCGACCATTGATATCGGCATCAGCTGTCAAAATTTAGAAAAATTGGAATCGGTATCGGCCATATGGTTGATTTCTTATAGTGACCCCTGTATCGGGATACGTATCGTATGTAAGGCTCTTGGCAATACCAGCCCTAACAAATAGTTCCTCGCTCTCACAAAATCTTGAATAAATGAAATAATAAATATACACTTCTTAATTTTGGGAATGTGTGCAGCTTTACAACTGAGATTTTTTTACTGATATACAATCAACCTTTGGGCTGCTTACCATGCTCACTAGAGATGCACCAATCCGATACTGGGATCGGATATCAGGGTCAATCTAGAAAATGTTGCTACGCCCAACCAATTAGTACTTCAGTCTTACTACTAATCAGTACCATCACTATTAATGCATCAATCCTAATCTGATAAACAGGAATGAGAAATGGATAAAAAAAGTTTCTAACCTGATGCACTCATTGACTCGGTGTCAGTGGAGTTTGGAGTGTGAGGTATTTCGATTGGATGAACTGACAGTTTGTGCAGGAGTGTCTGAAGGTCCTGCTCCTTCGAAAACTTCTTTTTGTTTTTCCAGAGCGGAGAACGTTTAGGGCTGTTGTCAGATTGGTCCGAAGACTCGTCAAAGTCAAGTTTAGTGCAAATAGAGTTCCTGGATTGATCACACAAAATCATTAGACTAGATGTATAAATATAAGTCACATTTAGGAGCAGACGAGACACAACTCAACTGTTCAGACTGAGATTTGGCCGCTCAGTGAGAGGATGCAGGACAGACCCAGGGCTGCTGCTGAGCGAGCTACGGCCTGCCATTTGGCTCCTTTTGGAAACCGTCCTTCGGGACACTGGCAAAACAAACCAATGAATAAAACCTCTTCATTTCACTCATATTTACACTCAACACATTCAACAATTATAAGGCAGGTGTTAACAGCTGCATGTTGTATGAATGCTGGACAAATATTTGCAGATCGATTTACAAAATGCCATCAGTGAATAAGGGTTGTAAACTAGAGCTTTGTGCTGCTATTAATTCTAAATAAAAAGGCAAAAAATATATATTTAGTAGTGCCTTTTCTGTAAAATGAATACATTTATAGGAACAGCTGTTTACTGTGCAAAAAATGACATTAGGAGATCTACCAATAATTTGAATAATTGTGATTGTAAACTATTAAAAAAAATCTCAATTATACATTTATGATGGACGTTACAGACTTGCCAAAGGACCTAGCATAGCAAATACAGTTGTATTATTTAGTTAAAAAAACTTTAAGTTTAGACACCTTAGACACCTGTGTAGCTTTTCTTTACCAAAAATGTACAATTAAAAGATTTGTTGACTAACTGAAATGGCTAAATAAATACAATCAATGAATAGTAAACTACTAAAATAGCTGTTAGTTGCAACCCTACTTGATTTTGTCATTTGACAACATATATATATATATATATATATATATATATATATAAATAAAAAAAAAAAAATATATATATATATATATAAACTTGAAATATAAAAATTAAAAACTATATATACAAGTTAATATAACAAACATTTACAGCCAGATTTATCAAGCATTTGCTCATGTGCAAAACAGGTTAGGGGGAGCAAAAACCTTGGCATAGCTGAGATTTTCTATCACACACATACTAAAGATGCAGAATTTGAGGTGATGCATATCTCTTTTTTGTAATATGTAATATGTAATGTATTAAAGTAGGCTATGCATAAATTAGTTATTTATTTTTTCCAGTTTGCACCCTCAATTTAGCACCTGGCTTGATAAATCAGGCCCTACTCCTTACTTTACCCAATACCGACATTTCTCGCAGTGAGATCAATACAGTAATAGTTCATTATTTCAGAAGACACTTTAAGTTTGTGTGAAACTTTTACCTCTCCTGACGAGACGTCAGACAGCTCGACTCCCAGGGGACAATAGTGAGAATCTTCTTCAACCACTGACTCCACTATCTCTGCCACAAAACTATGACCAGACGACCAGCGTCGCTCGCGCTTCCCTTTTTCGACCGGGTTTGGAGTATTGTTCTGCGACTGAGACAGACTTTGAACCAGGGCCAGACTGTGGTAGGCCCCACACGCCACCTGCAAGAGCCATATTCAGCAAAAAACTGCATATTTCATATTTTTGACATTTTACTTGGCTGTGAAGATATTGTGGAATCTACCTGGATCACATGCCTGCCTGCCAAGTGCTCCACCTGGACAGACAAAGCAAATATTAATCCAACCAGAACCAGGCAAATTTAAGTCTACATCAGAGCTGTGAAGGTATGCAGTGTGGTGGTGCTCTCACTTCAGTCCAATACTGAAACTGTTTTAACATTTATTTGCTTGAATGGCCGTTGTTCTCCTTTTTTCTTTTGCCCAAAACTTAAATAAAGTGAAACTCAACAAAATTCTTTTTATTTTTTACGGGTAGACTTCAGCCATTGCAGTAATTCCTCACATTCCAGGATCTCCATGTGCAGGTTCTCTGTTACTGATGCATTTCAGCATTCTACAAGCTTCAAGTTTATATCTAAGTTTACTGGAATTGAATTTCAAATGAACAACCCTAGCACCTATGGTTATTGCCTTGCTAACAAAAAAATAGGGTTAACTCGGCAAATTTGCAGCATTCTGATCAAAACTGCTCTGTATACCTCCAGACTGCACCTCTCACACTCTCCTTTAGTTTTCCAGCGTTGAGCAATTTAGCAACTCTATTTGAAATGTGGTTGTGGGCAGAAATTCGTGGGTTTAGTTCTCCTAAAATGTCATCATAGACCTGACAGGAAGCTGACTAATCGCTAATACTGGTCCAGTTTTGGGGTTGTATTTTAGTCTTGATTCAGATTTTTGAAGTGTAGTTGTAGAGTTTAGTCTTGGGTTAGTCTTTCTTTATGTAATCTTTAGGGATAAGGACACAAAGAGCAAACACATGGTCCATAGTTAAATCTATAGTCTTGTAAAATTTAGTTAGATATTTACTTGTGAAGTAAATTTTAATACATTTTATTATTCTCAAACACAAACTAACCTTCTGAGGTTTGTAAACAGGAAATGTTTTTGTGACAAGTCCGAGCTGACAGCCACTGCCCCAGGCCCAAAGCTCGTTTTGGGCCGACAGAGCCAGACTGTGCTCCCGTCCACAGGCCACATCTATGACCCTTACTGCAGCCGGAGGGACCACCTCACTGTCCACCACGGTCAGAAGACTGGGCTCTGGCACTGCACGACACAACAGAGGAGAGATGATGCTTGTGTGGTGTAACTCTGTGAGATTATGATCAATGACAGGAGAAGACTGAATTACATTAAATGTAATTAAGTGGCTTCTGCTAAATGAATAAGCCAGTAAGCTACATTCTCAAATAACCGTGTAGACCAGAGCTATTCAGTTATATTTACCAGTGGGCCATATTATTTGGAGAACTGTGGTCCGAGGGCCGGACCAAAAGTGAACAGCAAATGTGTTTTAAATCGATTATTTACAAAAACTCACAATGTTATCATTTAGTGAAAATCAACTATTGTCACTGGAATAAATAGAAAATCCGGACAAAGTGAAAACAAATCCAGAGTAATAATCAACAACCAGAGTTGTAACAGATCAGCAGTGGGACTAGACCAAGTATGAAAACCAAGACTAAACATTTGGATTATATCAGCGGTAAACCTCATCTTAATACAACTAGACCAAAAATCTGAAGTGGAACTAAACCAGAACTATAACTATTTAAATTGCATAACAACATTTGGTTGAAATGATGCAAACAGATAAGCTACTGAACAGCTAACATAGTGCACTAATAAACACACTGCAGGTCAAGTCAAATGGTTTTGTCCATGGTCAAATTTTTCACGATGGGCCAAAACATACAGCTTAAAGGGCCACATTTAGCCCCCGGGTCGCCATTTAAATAGCCCTGATGTAGCCATAAAGTTTTATTGAACGACAAGCATTTTTCTATTTAAAATAGACATTTGTCCTGGTTTGTAGTGAGTATCTCAGTAATTACTGTCCCAATAAATAAATAAATAAATATTTTGTCAAACAAAAATTGACACAAGGTTCAATATCCTCTCTGTCAGACAAAACATTAATATATGGAATCTATTCTATTTTAAAAAAGTACCCCTGACTGACACTCTTCAAGTACATCAACTCACGTAAAAAAAATAATAAATAAATGATCAAGCCTTTAAATGAATGGTGAGTAAAAGATGCTACAACAAAAGACTAAAGTTCTTTGTGGAACAGTTATTGTTGTGCCTACTGCTCCCCCATCAACTAAAACATTTAGTCCCATTAAGTGGGATAATTAATTTTCATTAATACATTTCGAAATTCTAATAAAATGAAGGTAGAACCATGATAACTTGATGTCTTTGAACCATAAGATCCGTAGGTCCTTCTCACCTGTGATGTCTGAGCCCAGGCCACACTGTCCGGCTGTGTTCTCGCCCCACATGTAGACGCTGCCCTGAGCGGTCACTGCCCCACAGTGGAAACCTCCCGCAGTGACTCGAACCACGGCCCTCCCCTGCAGAGAGACCTCCAGCACCGGGGCAGCCAGCGGGACACTCTGCCCCCTCCACAGCAGCTCTCCAAATGAATACACCAGACCTCCTGCAAGAAACCAACCACAGGAAGTGAAGCAGTGTTGAAGATATCAATGAATGTGGTGAAAAAACATTCTGATCCAGGTAAAATGTAGTCCAGATCAATAAATGACCTTATCTCTATGTACAAATCAGTGACTATTTAGAATAATATCTTTAAATCAATAAAGGAAACCAATCCAAAACGTGATCACAGTGTAAAAACTGATAACGCAGTATCTCAAATGACTGCCTGTAAGCTAAGATACTCTGTCTATTGTCATCTGTTGCTGTGTTTTGCAAAGATTCACCTAATCTGTTGTGATGACAGATCAGAGCTGCGTGTAACTTGATCTCATTCCTTTACCACTCTCACCTTGGGAAAGCAGGACTCCATGGTTTTCTCCCAGGGCGGTCTGAAGGACAGGCCTGGACAGGAGCACCCTCTCTGGGCTTAGCTGCTCACGGTGGCCCCCAGACTGCCACACGTGCAGCAATCCTCGCTCCGGAGGTGAGGGGGGCCGGTCTACCTCAGAGCTTAAATCATATACACAACCGTATTTACAATAACAACACTGCACTATTCAAACAGGAAACCAGTGCACCTGTACACATCTCTGGTGCAGCTGCTAGTTTTTGCCAGAAGGGAAAATACAAGTCAACATAATTTTTAGACAATCTGACATATTGGGTTTAATTTAATGTTACACGAGAGAATTATCAAGTGTGTGCAAAACAGTTCATCCATTAAATAGTTTTCTCATGTCACAACACGCTGTATGTGTTTTTAGGGAGTGGCACATTGTGTTAATGTCTAAACCTATTAAGAACTGGACTGTGAAGTGAACACGTAACAGTGGGTCACAAAAGTGTAAGTTGCAGCTACATTGAAGAATAACATTTAAACTGAAAAAAAAAAATTTTAAAGAATTCTTGGTCAGCTAAATATTCGCTGTTCATAGATCATTAGTCAATTAAAACGAGCATGACGTTGCTCTAAAAACTTTTATGTATCTTTATGATTTGACCCTGTACGCATTCCCACAGGAGTGTCACAGTGATAAAATTTGAAGCTCAGTAGGAATGAAACTAGGGATGCACCGATCCGAAACTAGGATCGGACATTGGTACTGATCCAGTAAATTTTGCTGGATCAGGTATCGGTTCAGCCGATATCCTAGTTATGTCTTTATTTAGGCATAATGTGACTGATTCACTGGCTGATCTTGATCCAGAACATCTCGTAAAGTTTGACATTTTAGTCATACAGTATTAAGTTGCTTAGCTTTGACTTGTACTATAAATAACAGTAACATAACACAATATGATAACATTTCTTGTGTTTTGAAATAAAAAAAACAAGCTTTTCAGTTCTTACAGTAGTATTGGTTGATATTGAGTATTGACAGATAATTCATTCCAAAGTATCGAGGTTGGTATTGGAAATAAAAAAGCTTGATCGGTGCATAACTAAATGTAATCCGTTTAAGATTTTTTTAAACTGACATTATAAAACACAAAATGTTAGCACTTTATTAAATATAATCGTTTGAGATCATTTGAAAGAGTAGTATTGTGAGCACAAATCATTTAAAATTACATAAAAACGATAACAAAAGGGACCACTGACTGATTTATCAGATGAACTAATAAAAATCTTCTCACTATATTACCAAAAGCCTTATGTAATTGTACTCTGAATATGTTAATAAAAGTTTGCCTGAGAAAAACAAAAACAGTTTTCAATTGCAGAAGATTGTTGTACTTTAGTTTTGTCAAGAAATAAAGCAACAAGATCTAGGCTGAATCAAAAGCAGATACATTTTGCACATATTTACCTCTCCTTTGTGCTCTCCATCACAGCGGACAGATACAATGTAGTGTGCACATCTTCTGGCTTAGTGTGGGGATTTTTCTCAAGGGTAAACCACTTTCTTGGCAAATAAACGTGTCATTGTTGGTTTTCTGGATTGATGGATTTTGGTCGCATTTTCAGACACCTGTCAAAAGTTTACAGATTACTTATTTTATTACATATTTTCCAACATGTGAGGTTTAGCAGTGCTGTAAGCTATTGGCAGTACAGTCAGTGTCTTGTCACTCCTCACAGAACAAGTAATTATTTCTTTTACAGAGACAAAACACCACAAAAACGTGCTTTGCTAGTTCCCTGTCAAACACACTGTAATTAATCCAAGCAAAGCGCATTACGGCACAAGATTAAGTCACGTTTCTTCAAGTTTTACTTTCTAATGTCAAAACCACGCTGCAATTGTAGCTGGTTGTCTGCAAAACGATCATTTAACACGTTTTAAAACAGAAATGATGAAGCTTGGTCTGACTTTGGGCGTGGAAAACAGTCAGTAAGTGTGGGAAGAAGTTTGCTAGCTTAATGTTATGCTAAACACGAGCTAAACTTACCATTTGTCCGTCGGATTTGCTGGAATACACTGCGACAGTTTCGGTTATAACTAATAAAAGCATTTTCCATCGTTGAGCAATGCTGTGGTGAAATAATAAGAGCCGAAACGTGCTTTAATACTGCAGCGCGGAGAAAAGCAGAAGTTGACAGTTCTTAGTGTTGTTGTTACGGAAGCCGCCGCGGGACAAAAGGCAAAGCGCTTCACTTGTTGCTCCCGCGGCAGTAAGAATGTTGTAAATATTTAACCAAGCTGTGTTTATTTAAGGACACCGAGGGATGTTGTTGAGAACTGATTCAGACTACAGGAATGGTGTTGTGTGCAATCATTAAACCAAAAATAAATAATGTAGTAGCAGATTCTGGTTCGATTGAGGCTGTACCATTGGGTCACGTTACACAATGGGCTGTAAGAGAATTTCATAATGTTGAATAGAAACTCAATGAGATACTGTGATGCATAGTTACAAAACTTTGAACTAGACACTTGATACTTAGCTGACAAAAAAAAAAAAAAAAAAAAAAAATTAAGGAAAAAAAATAAAATAAAATAAAATAAAATTAGCCTATCATCATCATCATCATCATCATCATCATCATCATCATGTGTTTTGTTTGCTCATCACCTGATAAAACTGCTGGCTTCTGGCCAGGACATGCAAAACACGAAGGGAAAACTGTCACCCTTATATTTCTGTTACATCAGTCATTGTGTAATTCATTATAAGCTTCCTCAGCATTAAAACTGAAATTGTCAAGATTGGGCAATGTCTATCAGTGACACTCCAAACAGACCCTAAAGACCTATGCAGGAAAAAGATTTCTTGGTGACAGTAGTTTATAGCCAACTACAAATGGTTCTGAAACATCTATCGCATTAGGTGTCAAACTCATTTTGTCAAAGGGTCACATTGTCCTCGAGGGGCCTGTTGTAACTGAAAATAACTTTACTAATCTTTGATATCCAACAAACAACAGTCTTATTTGATTATTGCATATTTGTTGAAGTGACAATCACTGAAAATACATCTGCGCAAGTCTGAAAAATGACTTACTCTTTATGTTTCAGACAAATTATTTCATTAAGTTATGACACTCACACAAATTACACCTGGCCCTAATACACAATTAAAGTAAACCTTACAAAACCTTGAGGGCCACATGAAATGAGGTGGAGGGCCACATATGGCCCCCAAGGCCTTTAGTTGGACACATGTGTTCTACTGTTTTACCAACTAAATAATCTTTTTCCATTAGCTTTTAGTTTGGCAAATGGAACGATTTTCCATTAGCTCAACAATTTTTGTTTTTAATTATGACCAGATCTTAAAGTGCATATGAGAGGTTAGATTATATTTTCAGTAAAACACACAGTGAAGATGATTATATTTAGGCTTTTACCAAACAGTTTGTTTGTTTTCACCGGCTGTTTTTAGGAAGTTTGCAGTTGCATTTTGCCCAGCAAGAATTACGTAGAGGTGAACCCACATTGCAACCGCATTGTAAATGTGTAAATTACAGATTTTATGATTTGATCAATGAAAATATGTCGTAACACTTAATTGTGTTAAAATTGAGTGTACATTTTCTTTGCATTTTGGCACTTTTTGATAACATGATATAGAGGGATTTTGTTTTAGACTCAGATTACTTCCTGTAATTTTCTACTTTTATTTGTCAATTTCTTCATAATTTGCAAATGAACTGCTGTAAAACTATAAATGTTTACCACAAGGACTATAACACCAAACTGAGTCAAAAAATCAAAAATAAATAAAAAATTGATATTCTGTCATTAAAGGTGTGTCAAGAAGACTAATTAACAAGAAGGGACCACACTTAAAAATATAATTCCAAACTGCTTTATTATCACCGTTAGAAGTTAAAATTCCACTTCTTTTCATCTCTGTGTAGCTATAGTCTATGGTAAACAGTGCACCACATCATCAGGTCTTCAAAGTGAGCTGTCTGGTTCTCACAGACTAATGAGGAAATGGAAATAACACACAGTTTTTAAAGTTTATTAGAGAAAATAACACCCGTCGTGCCCTTGACAAACTTTTAGGGCTTTTCCATTAGTACCTGCTTGGCCCTACTCTACTCTACTCGGCGCGACTTAGCCCTGGTGCGGAGCTTTTCCATTTGGGGCTGATCGCGCCGACCAGGTACTTTTTTAGTACCTGCTTTACCCCAGGGCCAAGTCGAGCCGAGCAGATACTAAACCTGACGTCAGACGCACGTCGCCTGTTGCGTCACACAAGTGCCGCTGATTTGTTGTTGTTACTGTACGCTAACGTGAGTCGCCGCTAAGCTAGCTGCCGATAGCACCGAAATGCTTCTACACATTTTGTACTCTCTGTAGCAAAAAACAGCTCAGTGACATAAAAAAACGAGTCCGTTGTCCCTATCCGCTAAATACATAAAACAGTAGTTCGATAGTGTTCGTAGACCACACGGGCTTGTACGTAGGCACACGCAGGTTACCTGTGCTGCTGCGGGCTCCTGCTTCTCACAGTAAACACTGATGGACATCCGATGCACACGTTTTGAAGCAAGAGATTATAATGCAGCTTCGTCAGGACAGAGAGACGGAGGAGGAAGATGGGACAGCTGACTTGTGATTATATACATCGGGACCAGAGCGGGACTTTAGACAGACGTGTGAAGGACGTGAAGAAGAGGTGAGTCAGTGAACGTGTTGACATGAAAAGCTTCACTCTACTGGCCAATGCGGCGGTGGATATTTGTTTTATATTACGCTTATGAAACGCTGGAGAACGAACGGTCTGATTATCCTTAAATTAAAGCCGATGCGCATCGAAACGCTCCGTTGTTTTCTATGAGCTTGCATCATGTCCCCATTTGGGGAGTGACAGTGTTGGCAACGTACCGCCCAGCTTCACAACAGCCCCACTCGGCCTCTCTTGTAATGGAAATGCTCTCCCTCTGAGCGGGGCTAAGCCGGGTAGAGGCGCGTAGAGTCGAGTCGAGTAGAGTAGGGCAAGCAGGTACTAATGGAAAAGCCTATTTGACCTTCCTTCACTGTGTTTCGCCAACGTTCGTGATCAGATCTCGTTTTTGGGTTTAGGGTTTTCTGTATAAAAGTGTCCAGCAGGTTTTGGCTCCCCGTTTTATGGCCTGTAGTAAAACAGAGGAGGAAAAAAGGGTAACAAGGACTGGGAATGCACAGAGGGTTTCATGCAGCCGAGCGTGACGCATAAAAAGGGCCACATCTGCTGCAGTAGTTTGTCTGCTCTCACCTCTGGACCAGTCGGCGCACAACAATTTAACCCAATTTAAATGAATGACATCACAGACACGGGTTTTATCTTAGTGCAACAATAATTAAAGTTGCAATGGTGAACCAGAAACACTGACTTTCTTTTCTGTTTATGAGAGAATTTAGATGAAATGGGGCTGCACAATGTCACAAAAATGACAAACACTTGTTTAGTTCAACAGAAAATCATGAAAGTGTAACACAGTTGAGTTTTGTGTGTGAGATATTCTTTCCCCTCTGAACCTCAGAAAATGTCAGTTTTGGGATTTAATCTCAGAGATTATCTGCATTGTTTTCATCTATTTCATTTTTTCCTAATTTTTCCATCATTTTCTACCACTTGTTCCCTTTAGAGCCGGAATACCCTGAATATTGACCAGTTGCAGGGCTAGCACATAGAGACAGACGCAGAGAGGCAATGAGCCCGTTTACATGAGCACGAATAACCCGGTTATTAGCAGTATCCTGGTTATGACAATAATCTGGTTATAGTGTTTACATGCGCTCAGAGAAACCTGGTTATTCATATTCCTGTTTACATGAGCACTGAGAGTATCCTGGATATTCAGACTGGTAACTATGGCAACAATGACACAGATATGGCAGGAACTAAGCATGTATGAAACTTTGCTAATTTATGGTTTTAAACATGTTTGCAGCAACAAGCTGACAAAATACAACTGAATAAGAACATCAGACTGAAGATCACAGTCAGAGCTTTGGGAAAAGAGATTTTTACAGTGTAAAAATATGTCTGAATTTTAAAGAGTCGGTTCAGAGTTACTGCTGTGTTATGTTACAAGTTACTTTATAGTTTTATAATGACGACACAAATAAGTGTCATATGCTCCAAACCCAAAAGAGAAAAAGTGCTATAAAATGAATATAAGAAAAAGAAAATAATAATTTTGAGTCATTTTGGGAAATTTACTGCTTCTGCCAGATCAGTTCCTTTAGTTTGCACATGCTCAGTTTGGCTCCATCGGCGAGAAACCATGGTGTTTACATGGCACAATAATCTGGTTATTATCAGAAAACTCCAGTGAGAATAACCTGGTTTCTCATAACCAGGTTATTCGAATAACCAGGTTATTAAAATCAGATTATGGTGTTTACATGGACACACACATAACCAGGATATTTAAAAACCCTGATAATAACCAGGTTATTCGTGCACATGTAAACGCCCTCAATCATTCACTCTCTCATTCATTCACAAATTTATAGTGTTGCATGTTTAAGGTGGTGGTAGGAAGCCAAAGTACGTAGCCAGAATCCAAGGTAACACGAGAAAACATGCAAACTCCCCCCAGAGAGATCATGAGAAGCTACTTTAGTCAGACTAAACTACTCTAAAATGCAACCCATCACTTTTATGCAGCATTAGCATATCAAGATTGATTTGACTTTTGTCCCTGTGTAATTTCATTTGCAGACAGTAGATGGAGCTGCTTTATTACAAAAGTTCTTATTCATACAATAGTCCTTTCTCAATGTGGGAACTTTTTTTTCAGTTTCTAGCACGTTTTTTTTTTTAGTTCTTATCCCATTTGTGTTGCGTTCACATAGAGCAGGAATTATGGACTGGGGCCACACTTAAGGGACTTTTTTTAGATCCTGCTCTGGGCAGGTACTTTCCAGTCAGACCAGGAACCTTTTGGAGACACAAGCACATTTACAACATAACTTTGTTGGAAACATGTTTTATATGTTTTCCATTCAGATAAACTTTCTTATCTTAAGAAAATGTTTTTAAAAGCAGTAACTCCCAAATCTAGTTATTTATTTGTAAATAATAGGAGAATTACAGTGAACACCTGTAATTTTGTTTTATTGTTAATTTCAGTGATGTTTTAGGTTTTGCAGATCATAGTTTCATGTGGAATAAAACAAACAATTTTTGTTTTCTTTACACAACTTAATTAGTTATATAAATGCTCAAGACTTTGAAGATGCTAATGCTAAAGCCAATTAGACCCACTTTCAGAAGCTGTTGCTGTGTGAACACAAACATGGGGACAGGGTAGTTCTTCTGTCTAAACAGGAACTGGAGGAATATTGGGACTAGTTCTTGGTACTTTCGTGTGCAAAAACGCCTAATGCTAAGTAGGTATTAGAAGTATATTTAAAAGACAAGAACAAAGAGCAATTTGTTATTTAACTGGAAGCAAAATTGCTGGATTAATCAAACTGTAAAATCGATAGTTGAAGCAGCATAAAATGTAATATAATGTTCTCAATAGGTTTGGAACTGAGTCATAAAATTCCAACTGATAATACATTTCAGGAGCTGCTCAAATGGTAAAACAATAAAAACAAAGCAAGCCAACCCACAAGGCAATTATGAAAGCTACGTATATAAACCAAATATAAAATGCATCTTGGTGCTGGACGTTCTTTGTCAACATCAAAAAGAAAACAAAGTTGTATATAACAGGCCTATCCTGTTATCTTCAGTCTTTTTTTACACTGTCCAGGTCACAAAGGCCCAGATTGAGTGCGTGAAGTCCAACCTTATCCTCCCGTCATGTGTAAGTTAACCTCATGTCGTGACCTGAGCTCTCGTTTCTCTGAAGTACACGACCCATAAAAGCGCACTGCCTCCAGCGCCGCCTCTGTGTGCGCTGCTGCAGCCGGTCCGCAGACACACAGCCGGGGCAGGACTGTGGTCAAACTCGCCACAATGTCGTGAGGAGAACTGCCACCTAAAAGCTCTCCAAACCCTCACAAGACTCCAGAGAAAATGCACATACCAGACTGTGTGAGTAGTAAATATTTTCACAATGGATCAGTTAGAGATAATTGACTTGAATTATTGTGGTTTTAAGCTGGCTGCGTCGTAAGAGCATGAAATTGGTCTTTTTTTCTCATAAATTTTCCCTGTTCATTTCCAGGGCTGCAATAGCAAATCATAAAAATTGACTTATACAATGATTTGGCAAAAGTTTTCAAGGATGCTTTCATCGTAAGACAACCAAACTTGGCCAGGACAATCGTAATTTACTCGCTTTGACAGATGAGACAAGCAAAATGTAATGATATTAAAAGCTAAATTATGTATCCTTGGGTTTCAAAGCAAAATATTCACAGATTTAGTCGGCGAAAAGCGGCGCCTCAAGACGTTCAAATCAAGGAATATTTGAGACTTACAAGAAGAGACAGTAGCTTAATTGACTCTGTGCATGTGAGATGTTCATTTTCAAAGTTAGCATTAGAATTAATACACAAAAACATCTTTTTATAAACACACTTTGGTCTTTTGGCAAAGTTTTCTCCGGATTTGTAAAGTCTTATTCACAAATCGCTGATCACTGCCAGATCTTAAAGTAATTTTTCATTTTAGATTGAACTAGAGACAACCCCATAGAAATTAAATGAACAGGAAATGAACATGCCGGCAGGATGTTGGCATTTTCAATAGTAAACAAGCCAACTGACGTTCTGTGCGCATAGAGTCAAATGGTAGGGTATTTGTCTTTTCAACTAAAAGTGATGCAAGTTCTGCTTTCCACATGAGCATCTTCATCTTCAAATAATGACCAAAAAACAGACTTAAAAAATATGAATTATGTTGACTTTTCACCTCCAGTTACAAGGCGTCAAGATGATGATGTGAGCTGAGTTTTCAATGGAAAGGCGCTGTATGAGACCTTTGCCAAATACAATGTGTCACTTATTTAATAAAACTGACCCTTCACTTTTACCATTTTTGGCAGTGTAACTTTACTGTTACTTGAGTAAAAGTTGTATCTTTTCACTGAGTGTGAGTCTACAAGTGATAAAAAAAGAAATAAATAAAATATTTAGTGTTTCTTGCACTTCCCTTTTGATATGATGTACATTTCGCAATCTGTGCAATGAAAATATCAGATTTTGTTGAGTGTTAAATCACAGTAACTTAAAGTCAGAATTCAAGCATCAAATCAAAACTAAAAATCAGACGTTACATTTGAAAGTTCTCCTGGTTACCAGTTTACCAACACATAGATGTCAAAGTTTTTTCAAAGTTTTGCTTTCTGTCTACAAACCCCAAAATGGTCAGAGTCTGGAATACATAAAAGACATGTTTACACAGCACATACACAAAAAAGCTCCTCAGATGTTAGGATTTAGATCTTTTAGACAAGCCAAGAGTGCGAACAAGATCAGGTAAATCAGATTATAGTTAGTATGCAGCACGTAAACGGTAGGACTGGGAATGCACAGAGTGATGATCTGAACAAAACAATGTTTTTTCAGATCATCTCTGAACAAAACATTTCTTTTTACATTTGCCTATGGCTGATTTTATATTTTAAAATACAATTCAAGAATTTATAAATGTTAATGTATATACTGTAAATTTGTTGTAAATGTTTGTGGTTGTATTTTGTTTTAAATTAGTTTTTGCAAGGCGCCTTGGGTATGAAATGTGAGGTAGAATAAAAATGTTTGCTCTCTGATGTAGAAATGAGTTTTACTATGATTAATTAACTTGACTAATTCACTATAAAACTACTTTACTCTTGTACAAGAATAATTATTTTAAGGATATAAAAACTACGATTCTCAAACATTTTACACCAAGTAAAATCAAATAAAAGATTAGACTTTCTAACTACCACATGAAACTTTATTTCAGGTCTCAACTAGGGCTAAACTGGAATATGCTAATACCAAGTACAGTAGTTTTAACCAAGAAATGACACAAGGAAGATTAAAAAATTGAATAAAATGCCCTCTACCTGACATAAACAGATGCATGGAAGAGGTATCCAAAGTCTATTCATCTTTCCAGAACAAATTATAGTTAATTTTAGCATAAGTGACCTCTTATAGCTGTATTTACACTTTCATTTGCATTATTTCCATTCACACTTTGATAAACTAAACATTTCAAGTGAAATTAAACTTTACAAACCTCACCTGAGACCCAGCAGCGGATGAAACACTAGGAGGCAGTAGAGAGTGGCCCTGTTGGATAGTTGAGAACACATTAACATACAAAGAAAGACTATCATGGCCTGGATAATGCTGTGCTACTTAAGCTGCTCTGCCCACTTTTAGATCAGTACTTTTCCTCTGTGACAGCGGCCTCAGGTTAAAACGCTTCACTCAGCTGGACCTCCCGGGGTGTCTGCATTACAAAACTATCATGGGACCAACAGGCAACACTGATCTGCTGCTGGGCTGGGCTTCAAAGGCGCCTAAAGACCACTCACACATCGTTTAATTGTATTATGCAGACAAAACTGAGGAAGGCAATTGTAGTTATTCAAGATGGAGGCTATAGAAGATGGGAAAGTTAATAGTCTTAAATATGTTGAGTTAAAAGAAAATAACATGGTCTTCTTGATTTTATTTTAATCATTTCAATCTAATATATTTCTAAAGTGTTTAACAAATAAACAGTTAATTGTAACCTGTAGTTTTGAGGCTTTAAATGGGCTTCTCCTTGGCTCCAACATTTACCTAGCAACCAAAAAATACCAGGTAAATAACAATTATGATGTATTATTAGCATTTTCTTGTCTTTCAAACCTTTGCATTGGAATCTTTGGCATTTGGGCTTTAAAAATGCAGAACAAGACACAAACAAGACAGTCTTTTGTTTCTCAAGAACAGAGCTACAGTGATCTCCATCTACTGGCTGCAAAGGAAATTACATAAGGGAAAGGATGAGACTGATCTTACGTGATATGCTAATAATCCTTATTCTATCTTAACCTGCCCCAAACCCCAGACCTAATCTTACCCATTTTAGTAACTTGATGCCTAAACTATCCATTAAACCTAAAGAAAATGTGTCCACGTGTTTTCAACCAAAACTCGTGTATTTTTACTCTGTGAAATCTCATGTCTTTTTTACGCTTTTTCATATCGTGGGAAATGTACAACGTAACAAAAAAGGTGTGAAATTGTGGTCATAATACGCTGTTTTTGTATCGTGGTAATGTACGCTTTCTTGCGAGACTGTGTTGCTAATGCACAACAGATTTTGCAGTTTGCATCATGTCAATAAATATATATTTGATATTATACTTAGATTTAGGAGGCAAAAAACATTTTGAAAAGTTTATAAAAAATAAACTTGCCTTGCATTGTACATAATCTGATGACATACAAAGCATGTGTCACTTTCAGAGACAAAGTTAATAAAAGTTGGACAGTTGAACAGGGTCTATTTGCTGATGAACATTTTGGACAGATTGTATGTAATTTGCTGTTTTCTAGTGCATTTTAGAGGTTTTATAGTCACATTTCAACAATATATTTGATTGGTGGGCATGGGGGTCATATGAAATCATCTGGAGAGCCGCATTTGGCCCCCGAGCCACCAGTTTGAAACTTCTAGTCTTAGTGAATATACAAAAGTGGAAATTACTTCTAAAAACTCACGCATTATTTTTCCTTTTTGACATTTGAAAGGCTCCTTGATGTAAACATTTTTGACAAAAGACAAACATTTGATTATTTCACAGATTTAGTACAGGCTATATAAGAGCTTGCCTGACCAGCCAGTCCTACACGCTTTGACAGACACTGTGCAAAGACGTAAGGGTCTGGGATCAGAGAGCCGGGATCAATTTCGAGGACGGGCTTTCCGAGCGCGGAATCAACCAATCACAGAAAACCGGAAATTCCCCGATGCAGCGACGCGCTAAACAGTTGTTATAGTAAATATGTAGCGCAAGATTTTTCAATGGAGCATTGATCTATATGAAAGCCTGAACGCGGTTTGCTGCTACGGTTTGATTGATACGTCCTAATTGTTTAAACCGAAGCTATAGCTGAAACAATGATCTATCAGCTACGTCGCCGTCTTGTTATTTTGAAACGGTTAGAAAAAGTTTTGAAATTGCGGAGGGGAGGGGAGGAGGGGCGTTTGTGATTGGATCGTCCTAACTTGGACGACGAAATCGTTGGCTATCTCTTCAGTTTCAGACCTTCTGCATTCAAACAGAATGTAGGAGGGCTGACTGGTCAGGCAATATAAGAGCTGTAGGACAAATGGATAATAAAGTTAGCAGCAAATTTTAATTGTTTTACAATTTTTTGTTTGGATTAATTAATAGTATAGAAACACAATGAAACATTTTAATCAAATCTCAGCCTTACTCATATCTGCATGTATTCTTGGTACAAAATCAGTATGTTATTGGCTTCTGTCATACAAATAAATACAAAAGAAGAATTTTCAAAAAATAAATGTGGGTAAAATGCCATGTCTGAAATGTCTTCAGTTGTTGTGACGAGTTTAAAGTTGATATTCTGAGGACAAAGATCTGAATGAGACTCATTTGAAGGAGACATAACCTCAGTCGCCCTTGTCCTTGAGTCTCGGGTGGAGCTTGACTTTACTATCAGACTCTGGCACTCGCACTAATCTCTGTGCACTGTATTTAAAGTATATTGGAAACACATGTCGGCAGCCTAATAAAAACATTTTAGGCACTGGCTTTTTTGGCAATATGTTTGCAGAGACACGCACATGCTGCTGCTGCTGCTGGGTGGAGGAAGTCGAAAAGCCTGGGAAAAGCAATGGAAAGTAAGAGGTATAGTACATGAGTATCTGAGTAGCAGTTCACAATATAAAGCAATATCAGCACTTTTTATCCATCATCCTTTTTTACTATTGGACAATCTTCTGCATTTTTACCAACAACTGTTTGATTTTCTAATATTTTATTTGGCATTGACTAAATGACGGTGATGGTGATTGTTAACAAATCTTATTCCGACTAAAACATCTAATTCTGAAGATTAGGTCTGTACAAACACGATGATTGGGAAAAATGTGCGTTTATTTACACTAAATTTGTAACTTTCTCGATTTAAGTATTAACTGGACAGTTAAAGGTGTTTACTTGTAGCGTTCAAGTAAAGGAAAAGGCATAGAGTTATTATAATGACTAGAGAGAGTGTGGAACTGTTGATGTGGCAGTTGTGGCAGCCATCTTGTGAAGGGAGAGACAACAAAATTCTAATTGCAAAAAAAAAATGTAAAGACAAGGTACTTCATAGATTAAAAAGAGTAATTAACATATAACTGTATATTTGTGATCCTGATAATATGAAACTGTTTTTCTGTCTGGTATTTATTCAGTCTAAAAACTCTGCACTGGATTATGCAGAACACTTTGCGTGCATTACATATAGACAAACATTAATCATTATTGTGCAGCAGTAAATATAAAAAAGAAATTAACTGCTGAAATGAAAAGCATGTTTTTTCAAACGTCATTTCAAGTTCAGCTTACTATTAGTTTGTATGAACTCTCCCTATACAATAAGGCTGCCAGAACTGAACGCTTGTTGCTATAGTTACAATGGCAAAGCTCTCTCTAGTCATTATAATAAAACCAATGAAGAAAAACTTTGGTCGTTTTTTATAGTATATTAGATAAAAGTATGTCATAAATCAATAATACATGATCAAATAGCCAAAAAAGTATATATAACTAACTACTTAAATTTTACCTTTTACTCACTTCACTTGAGCTTAGAAGTCCTTTTCACAACTTTGAAACACTTGAGTGAGTTTAGCCGTCTCAAAAAAGTTGACGAGAACTAGTCATGCTAAAATAACAACAACAACAACAACAAGCACACTTCCTGTGCTTTTAGATAACCAATGTAACGTAACTAAATTCATATTTTAACTTATGGTTTGTCCACTGAAATTTACTGATTAAGACTGAAATAAAAGAACTATACACTGCAAAAAAAATGTATTCTAGATTTGCTAAAATGTCTTGAAATCTGGATTTTAATCTTTATTTTTTGTGGTTAAAATGCTTTTATTTTATGGACATAGATTATTTAACTTGCTTCAAGGTGTTTCTGTCTGTTTATGATTGCAAACTTGATTCAAATATCAGTGGAAACAGTCAGAAATGTCTTCAAACAAGTGAAATATGCTGCGAGATATTAACATTTTTATTCTAATCTGACTAAAATAAAAATGATATTTTGAATTCTAGCAGTTTAACCTAGACAAGATAAGACTGCAGAATAAGAGTAATGCTTATTCTCAAAAACATGCTGGGGGCCTGATTAAAACGAGTGGAGAGCCGCATCTGGCCCCCGGTCGCAGTTTTCCAGGTCTAGCTAGACTGTGCCAGAACAATTTATGGTACCACTTTATATTAACTACATCTTAAATTGCCTTAGTAAACCATGAATAAAGCATAAATAAAGCTTAATTATTCATGAACTAATGGTGAATTAATGAATGAAAAGTTTATTAATGCTTTATTAATAGGAGCTAAGGTTAGGATTTAGGGTTAGGGGCAGGTATTCGGAGTAATTAAGTAGTTACTAAGCATTAATAAGCTTTTTCATCTATTAATTAATCATTTGTTCATATTGAATTAAGTCTTTATTAAGGTGTTATTCATAAGTATTCTGTAGTTATTCTAAAGTGTTTATTGTTCCCAATTTATGCCTAAGTCAGTTTTGAACACAAATATTTTCCCAGACTTCAGTAGAATTCCAAACTTTTCCAGGGCTTGATAATTAGATTTGAATTTATTTTCTAGGTTTTTCATCCAAACCCAGCTTCCTGTGTTTTGGAAAACAAAAGTAAAGTAACTAAACTGAGTACTTCATCCACCAAACGTATAATTTAACTGAAATAACAAGTTAGGTTTAGAGACAAAGGGTAATACTGGTCCAAAATAGCGTTGACTGTGTTGGTCTCGTTCACACCACGACGTAAGACTGCCGTCGTGGTGGAGCGGAGCGTATTGTAAAAGCGCAGCGCGGTGGTGTGAAAAACACTTGTGCGTGGGCCAGGCCTGACAGACACCTCCTAAAAGCAGAAGAGGGGAGCACAGCGGTGACCATCTGGCCCGGGTCAGTCTCCCGCTGGGACGGAGGATCACAGGGCAGAGCGTCAGTGTGTGTGTGTGTGTGGGTCGGAGCTGAAGGTGATGGACACAGCTGTGAGTCTGACCCCAAATCCACACGACGCCCCCCTCTCCTCCCCCTCAGACCTCTTCCTTCTCCCAGCTTCGGTCTCCACACTTTCAGGGTCACATGCTTTTCCTTATGACATGTTTACTGTCCTCAAGCCTAATGGAATGTGTCGATGCAAAGTCGTTTTCTAACTTTACGAATAATCACTTAGTTTGACGAGATTGTCCTTTATCACAGTTTACATTAGTTGTGTTCGTTTGTAAAGAAAGAATTAAGAAAAGTAGAGCTGAAACATATTCTAATTGTTTATGTTTTCAAAAAGAAATATTCCATTCAAACTTCAGAGACCACAGACACTAAATTTGTTTATAATTATAATTTGGTTCATGATAATACCTATAATCTATTTAATTTTTGCTTGAAGTGCATTTGATTAGTGCATATTTTCAGTAAAACACAGCGAACATGATTATATTTCACCAAGATTAGCTGTTTTTACGAGGTTTGCAGTTGTATTTTGTCCAGCAAATATTACATAAGTACAGAGAACCACAACTGTCACCTGCAACCACATTGTAAATCAGACACAGATGTTGTGATTTGATAAATAATAATATTTTGTAACACTTAAATTGTGTTAAATGATTGTTTAAACTCTCAGGAAACTGTCAGTTTTGTGTAAATTGTCTTTGCATTTTGCTGCTTTTCTATCAACACATGTTTTAGAACTTAAAGTGCCTATGACAAGTTGAATTACACATTTCACTAAAATTAAATTAGTATAATTATTATATTTAAGATATTACTAAACATTTTACAAATGTCATCGCAATTATGTAATTTTTGGGGACAAAAAATGTACTTCCTGTTCATAAATGATGACATCACACTAGGCACCCACATAAAAAATTGAGCCAAAACTCCTCTAATGTAAAGGTTTTTTTACTTGAGAGATATAAATACAATAGAGCACATTCAGATTGTTAATTTGTGCCTACAAGGTCATAACATAGTTTTTTATGGGAGGTAAACTTGAAAAGACACTTATTTCCCTAGTGTGATGTCATCAGTGCTCTACTTCCTGATATTTTCAACATATTTCAAGCTTTTCTTCGCAAACTAGTTCTTGATTCGTGCAAAACTGTAATTCCTATTTACAATGGGTATTAATCTATCAAACCTGTCATACGCACTTTAAATGACTCCCTGTAATGTTAAACTTTTAGCTCTCAATTACTTCATAATTTGCAACTGAACTGCTGTAAAACTGTGGTAAATAAATACAGTATTTACCATAAGTACTACCACACCAAACTAAGTCAAAGTTTGAAAAAAGTTTAATCTGTCATATGGCTTTGAGCTGTCTTCAATAATTCAATGGAATATAGTTGTTCTAATTAACCAAATAACCCAAGTTTTGGATCTTGGTCTTGTTTGTATATGGTTGCTAATAACAGCAGGGAATTTCCTTCACCTACAATAAGTCACATCTGCTGCTCATTTCCAATGAGAAGTAAGTTACACATGTCTTTCAACTCCAGTGATAGTGATAATTTATGGATTATTTCTCTTTTGTCTGGGATCCAGAGCTTCAGCAGCACTTTGTGAAGAGTGTCAGCCGCGTACTCCACAACGAACCAGGCAATCAAATTAGTTTTTCTTTTGTGTTACATACATCAAACAAAACGCGCTTTGGTCTCTGTCATTTAGAACAAAGTCTAACTTAACTCACTTCAAGTTGTCTAGAATCTGAAATGGTTTTCAGTCCATGTAATAATAATTTCCATATTTTTTCTTGTAAGCAGTAAAAGTTGTTTTCATACAAGAGATGATACGCTAATCTGCTAATCACAGCAATTTATTGATTTTATTTATTAACGGTTAGAGTTTAAGGTACAGAAACTACAATGAAACATCTTCAATCAAAAATACCTCAACACTCCAAAAACACCAAAGACAAGCTGAGTTTAAACTCACCCAAAGAGACTTAGCCCAGGCTGACTGACAAGAGAGCCACCTGTGAGGAGCATAAATTTCCCCTGTTCAGTGAGTATTTGTGGTACAACTGGTAATTGAAACGAGAAACGTGAAGGCCAGATGACATATTTCTTAAATATAGAGCTCCTGCAGCTGACGTCACACTATCCCAGTACGCACCGTGTATTCTCGAGCTGGCAGAGATGATATCATTGAGTTCAACAGTGGCAACTGGGATTATCAAACTTTATTGGAGTTCTACAGAATATGGATTATTTTTGCAAACTGGGACTTACAAGGTATCAAAGACAAAAGAAAGTCAGGCCATTTCTGCAACTGACAGACGCCATTTTGCAAAAAAGTAGATTTTTTGCAGCTAAACAAACTAGAAATGAGTCAAGACTTGCATCAGTTAAGATGCAGATGTATTGGTTTGTATTTTAATCTGGTTAATAACCAACTATTGTATTAAAACAATTCAAAATCTTTGTTCCAATTGTGTTTTGGTGATTCAATGCTTAATTTGTTTAAAAAAAGCACAAACTAAAGGTAAACCAAGCTAACCAGTGCTAAACCAAAAATGATTTTCAGGTGTTTATCACAATGACACGAGAGAATTAGCTTCTGTCATGTACAAAAGCTTCACATTAGTCGAGAATAACTTGTTTTCACTTTTGTCTTAATATCAGATTGTTTAAATGGTCAGCATAAGTAAACATTATATGTACAGGGCTTTAAAGTAAAACTCAAACATCACCAAGGAAACATTTTAATTAGATAAAAAGTTGGAAAGTGTATCATAGTAAATAGAAATGTGTGATTTATGCTTCTAAACTTATGAAAAGCAAAGTCGGGCCACAAAATGGTTGCTAATGTTTATTGGAGTTGTTTTTTAGACGTACGATATTTACAACCAATTTAATGCAAGGATAAACCACAGAAGCAAAATTTTAGATTTCTTCCTATTACATTCAATGGCCACATCGAATTTAGTCACGTGGGGCAGGAGCTCTACAGTCTAGATTTTCCAGGCAAGCGCTTCTCATCTGGATGTTAAGTTCCTATTCAGTGTTATCCTTTTTATGCAGTGATTTTACTGGAATGACAATTGAGAAAATGTTCATAAATGGTTGTTTTTTGATTTAGTTAATAACTAGTTATAATAAAAATACTTTACATAGTTTTGAAGTTGGGTTGTGGGCTGTATTTAATTAGCTGAAGGGCCTGATCTAACCCCCGGGCCTTATGTTAAATAGCCCTTTATCTATGTTTGTGTCATCTGTCTCTCTCAAATAAGCAGTAATAAATCAATCAACAAACAATATTCATAATGATATAATAAGGTGTGGACTATATATCACTTTAAAACAACAAACTTTTTATTGTGAAGACTTACAGTAAATCTCTTTTCGTCTCGCTGCTTGAAAATGTTTGAGAAAAAGTTTAACATGAGAAACAGTGGAAGCGGCGCTGACACACGCACAAAGCCCACGTTTGAAGCTCTTGGCGGGGCTTTCTTTGTGACTTCACCCCCTCCGTTACTTTGCATCAATTAGCACATCACTTCCAGCTCTGAGGGTGAGTGCGTGTGGTGGGGGGAGGGTCAGTCAAAGTGGCAAAAACCCCGCTGTGTGGTCGCAAAAAAACAACACAACTATTTGCCCCAAGAAGATTTATTCGTCTGTTATTATAGAGAGAAAATTACCAAATAGTTTAATGTTTGTGAACTATTGGACCGGTAATTCAAGTATACGTTATGCAGAAGACGTCACTGCATTCTAAATATCAGCAGTAAGTGGCAAAAATTAATGAGAGTCAATGGAGACAAATTATATTTTCTCAAAACATGACTAAAATAGTTAAAAACATCTACAGACTGATAATAAATGTAAACTAACCACTTATCCTGAATTTGCAAGCTTGCATCTAGCATGTACAAAAATAAAATCAGGTAAACAGTAGTAGAAAAGCAGAAAAACTCCAACCACACTACTGTTTCTCTCAAATTTCTGACTGAAACAGACTTAAGGATCACAAACACTTCAACTTATTACATTTCTATGCTTAAATAAGATGTTTTTTTAATCTGAGTGAATTGTTTGTTGCACCATTTGCAAGTTAGCAAACAAGCTAAGGTCTGCACTGTTCCCGTGACAACAAAAAGTTAAAAACAATCCCTGTAGAAAAAATTAGGGCAAAAAAGCTAAGAAACACAAAATTTCCACATATTCTTGAGGAAATACTGTCTTTTAGTAATGGGAGGATTCTGTTTCGTCACGATGTGGTTCT
Organism: Mugilogobius chulae; assembly: GCA_038363315.1. NCBI lineage: Eukaryota > Metazoa > Chordata > Actinopteri > Gobiiformes > Gobiidae > Mugilogobius > Mugilogobius chulae. Next base: position 29,991,836 of record CM076406.1, on the reverse strand, counting down.
TGTGTGGATACATGGGTCTAGGGCTGGGCGGTATTTACAAAAATGAATATCTTGATGTTTTTTGGGAATATCTTGATATCACTAATCAGACGATTATTACATCAACATTCAAGTTGTAGAATGCAACGATGAATCTAGATGGTGAACAAAATTTCTGATCAATAACACTGTACTTTACCATGAAATATCTAAAAGATAATTTCAACTAACTATTTCAAACTGGTGACTGCAAATAGTAACTAGAGCCATTTACTTTTGTATACAACAAAAAACTGACTTTGTGTTAAATATTGTTGGTCTGGATATTGCTGTGATGTCACATGAACGCAACCTATTGCCAGACAAATGTGAAATGTTTGCAATAATTACTCACAGTAGTGCAGAGACATTACATTTATATGTAAGTTTAAAGTTACAAGTATAATTTTTCCTCAATTTTCTTTACTTAATGGGCTCTTTTTGTATCAATCTTTACTTTAAACTAGAGATGCACCGATACTAGGATCAGAAATGCCGATCCAAGAAATTTTGCTGGATCAAGCATTGGCTCCATGATATCAGTTCAGCTAATATGATAGTGGTGAATTTCATTGGACATAATGAAACTGATTTATTGACTGGTGTAGATCCAGAATGTCTTATATTATTGGCCACTTTATTCAGATTAAGTTGTTTAGTTGTGGCCTGCACTATAGTTACATAACACTATACGACAAAATGTTTTATATTTTGATAAGTAAGAAAAGTTATTTCAGTCCTTAAACTGGTATCGATTGATACCGGGTATCAGCAGACAGTTAAATACAAAGTATCGGAATTGGTATCAGAACTGAAAAAGCTGGATTGGTGTAGTCCTACTATAAACAGTATACTTGATATAATATTTTTGGATATTTTGAAAACAACATTCAAAATATTATCTAAAGTTTGATATGTTGCACAGCTCTGGGTCACAATTTCAATATGTTTCTTTTTTAAACAAACTACTTTTTCCTGTATTACTGCTTTAATGTAGTTTTTAGAGAATTAAGTCAGGAGTTTATTGAGATAATGTCTAAAAAAGCTCAGTTTTTCAGTCATTCCTGGATTCATTTTAGTGAAACAAAAAGTGACAAAACTCTTCTCAATAAATAATGACAATAAACTGCTGTTTACTTCCTCTGACTGACAAATGACACTGGAATCAACCCTTTTCGACAAATTACAAAACAGCTATGGAGGGAAACATGAGGATCAAACCCAATACCAGAAATGAAACTCCATGATACTATTTTGGGCCTCGTCCCATTCCAAGTGTGTATACCATGTCATGTACATATGTCAATGCTTTTTCCTTATGTCTAAATGCATGCAAGTACTGTACATCACATTTTCTTGGTGTTTTGTATTTGTCCGATGAAGATTTATTGCTTCTGTTAGCGTTCTGTCGTCAAAATCATTATTATTACAACTCGGTATTAGCTAAGTGCGAGCTACACCTGTCATCGAAAAACATATTCAGAAACAGAGCCAATGAAAATGTACTTTCACGAAGAACAACTTGTGCAATGTCAGGTCTTTAGAGAGGCATTTCCTCACAATATTACAAAGAGGTCACGTCTGCGTATAGTTTTGCGTCGGAGCCAGGTTCATGGGCGGAATTAATGGAGTGAATAAAAACATGTTGAAATAAATGCTAGTACAATATTTATGCAACACACCCTCAAAAGAAAACCATTTATTGCAGACAGTAATACACTTTTATTGGGCCGTTTCTTCTGTATGTGACCGTGTTTTTTCCACACACTTTGACTTACAGTTTACAAGCTTAATTTAGGTTATTGCTGTGTTTAGGTTCATTTAGAAAAAGCTGGATTTAATAGAGTGACAACTTGTAACATTTTAGTAGTTTACTTATTTCTGTTGGGGAAGCATGTTTGAAGAGTGAAGACAGAGTTTGGGTTTGAAATCAGGGTAGAACTAAATCAACATCTCATGATCTCTCTGGGTGAAGTTTGCATGTTCTGCCCGTGTTACTGTGGGTTCTCTGCATACTCTGGCTTCCAAAAACATGCAGAAGTGAGTTGACAGCACTATGAAATTCCTTTAGTGAATAAATGCGAATGTCTGCCTGTCCCTAGTGTTAACCTATTGATGAGTTGGTCACTGTCCAAGGTGTTACCCCTCTAAGGCCCAAAGTCACAGAGATAGGCTTCAGTCATCCACCACCCCTAAAAAACAGGGTGCACACTGAGAGTTATTAAACAATTTTCTAAACAAAAAGGCTAAAACATAGAATAAAATCACTAACCAACAAATGTTGGTTAGTGATTTTATTGAGGAAATGCAGAAATTGTTTATCCTTTTTGAAAATGTTTTTTGAAAAAAATCCACTTTCGAGTTACGTCAGCGCTCCCTAAACTTTTTTCTTTTAAGGACCAGCACAGTCACAATTTTCTTTTTCAGGGACCAGTCGAGGTTTAGCAGCACCACAAACAACAACATAAAATACAAAAAACTGATTATTAGATATATTTTTAACTTGCATTTGCTGTTCATTGTGTTAAGTAGAGCTATATTTTATAGTAAAGCACAAGAAAGTAGTGATAGGCTATAAAATAAAAATAAAATGCATTTTTAAAGAGCCACGGCTCAGATTTTGGCCCCAGACAGGTGATTGGGGACGCCTGGTTATTTTAGTGATCATATATATTTCAGATTTCAAGTTCTTGTTTTTTTAAAAGTGCCAATAACTATAGACACAGTCCTATTTATTCTTCTGAAAACCAATGGATAGTCGCAACAGTTACAGCTCCAAAAGCATAATGACCTTTAATTTAAAAGTTCCAATACCAGGATTATTTTATTCTTATCGTATCGCATTAGTCATTTGCATTTGCTTTAACCTCTGACTCAGACACTGCACTCACACAATAAACTGCTCTGGACGTCTTCACAAAACACTTAAAACTGGCCTTTCTGCTCTTTTGGCTGAACCTCACACAATTCCATTGTTCTGACTTTCAATGGAAAAAGGCTGAGTCCAGCTGAAGTCAATGTTACCCGACCATATTAACCTCAAGGGTCCAACAAAAACACATTATCATCAGTACGTATGAGTCAAAGTGCTCCCTGCCACTCAAGAAGAAGCTTAAGTACGACTATTGTACCTTTTGTGTGAGTTTGAACCTGACTTAGGCAGCGGCCATAAGCTTCACTGTTACTACATCTACAAAGTCAAGTATTACTCAATTTTTCTCTAAATTTAAAGTCAAAATTTATCGTTAAGATATCTTTGTTGCATTAAATAAATAATAAGATCAGTGTCTGTCCTTTGCACAGGCTTGCATGGTCATAAAATAAATTATTTGGCCTAAAAAACCCTTTTACCTTAGCTACATTTGTCCAAACTATGGCATAAACATGTATCCCCCTGCTTTAAAAAGTCTATTTTTGTTTGGAAAACATAAAAAAATGTATTCTTATTGACTGTTACACAAAGAGCTGCACAATTTGAGAAAAAATTCCGTCAAGATTTTTCGCAATGAGACTGAGATTAATTTAGCAATTTATGTTTCATAAGATTCTGTTAAGAGTTCATATTTTATTCATGTTCGAGAGGATCGAAATATGTGTGAACTGTCAAACTAATGAAAAAAAAAAGTCACATGTGCTTCAAAACATGTTTAAAGAAAGATATTGACTACAGGATTAACAATTTTAGGGCATTAAAAGGGCATTTTCTAAAAAATTTCTTGTGATTAATAAATTACTTGCAAACTCTCATTTGAAAAGTGTGCCATAAATGTAAGTTTAGGTCTGGTGCTTGGAGTTGGCTAAGGTTAGAATTAGAGTTTTGTTAATATTCTTAAATAATAGGGTTAGGGCCTTATCTTCTATAGAAATGAAATAGAGCAAAAAGGGAAAATGCGTTGCTAATGCGTTGCTAATTTACAATACATTTGATAAAGTAAAAGAGGCTAACAAACTGGCAATCTAATCTAAGAATAAGGTGTATTTCAAAGTAGATTAAAACTACAAGATTCTAAAATATAACTTAAGCATAAGAATAACTAAAATATGTTTCTGTGGTGCATCTGGATTCTGTTGTCTCTCACTCATGGGGCGTTGGGAGTTTTGTGGGACATGATTTGTGTTTAAAAGGTGCTGTATGTTGTTTTTTTTTTTCAGCCATTTTGGTACAGAGAAATAAACTACACCCCTACTCGGCTTGTCAGTGTCTTTTCTCTTGGGTCAAACCGGTGACCCTGATAGAGAGCATGCCAATACCTTCTGCCTCGACCATAGCCTTCGGTCTTGCATTCTCACGACCTCTACTGGGAAACTTCTGGAGTTATGGTTTCAACATCCAATCCAGTCCAATCCAGGTGCACTCCCCAAACATCCAGAAGGGAATCGAGTCCTCAAAGACCTGAGAACAAGAACAATGTTTTAAAACAAGGGGCACACAGACTCCTGAGTGAATGCAAGAGCTTAATAGGGGGTACTTGGAATGGCTTCAGACAACCACAGTCATGTTTCCATTAGCTACCTACATAAATTGCTACCTAAAATGTACCTGAATTATACTTTTTCCTCCTGGCATCAACCCAAGTGATTCACAAAAAGACGTTTAATAAATCCAAGTCTGTGGTGCTGTGACACGAGGGTCAGGCTGGTGGAAACAAAAAACTATTTCGCTTTTTTTTTGCTTTTATCTCACTTTTTTGCAAAGCCTCTGCGACTCTGAGCTGCATTTTAAACCCATTTTAATCAGTGGATTGAGGTTGGATTGTGTGTTGGACACATTATGGGCAGGATTTGCAATTTTATTTACAGTGTTTTGCATCGACACAAAGGAAACAGCTGATGCTAATGCGTTAGCTTTGCTTTGTTAAGGAACAGCAAATAAAGATTTCATCAAGGCAAATACGACTATTTATTACAGGATCAAGTCGGCGTTTGGTGAGGAACATACTTTAATGTTTTTTATTCACTATTTTCTGTCTGGTTTTCGCCTGAGCCTCTGATTTCCTTTATTCAATCATCCAGCCTGCAGGGGGACAGCAGTAAGGTCTGCTCCAGGGTCCAGGGTGAAAGAAGGACCAACCCCAGTTCACTACAGACCCAGGAAAAGGGATGGAACGGGTCGCTTCAAGCAGTGATAACAGAATAGGACACTACCGTACCACCCCTGACTCGAGTATATGGAAAAAGGGATCATGTGTTTATCTAAAATTCAGAGCTAAGAGAAGGACTGGGCAAAATCGTGTTAAAAATCGAATGGTGAGTTCTCTATTGTGACAATCTGCTTTTTTGTGAAATCATCAAATTGTGATTTCCCATTTCTCTATTTAATTTATCTGTTTGTTAAATACAGACATTTATTTCCAACCTACTTCTCTTGGCCTCAGAGTTGTCAAGTGCATTTCTTTATAACGAATTTGGGCGTCTGTTTTTAATAGTTTTATGAATTTTGAAGGTCATGTGTTGATTCTTTTGTGCTGCAGCTTGAAGTCAAAAATATATTGTTTTAGTAATGAAACATGGATTTTTAGCATATTTTCAAAAGCTGTTTTTAGTGTTAGAAATGCCAAATTGTATTATCACATTGTGTTCTAATAAATCAATTATTTAAATAACTTTATTTATGGGCTGAGGACGCTTGTCTTTGGATTTTTTTCAAAGGCTTGGGAAACACTGTCTTTGTTCTGCTCTGAGTGAGTGACAGCTGGATTCAACCAATCACAGTAAAGTAGGAACTATAGTCTACAAGAATTGTGATAAAATCGAAATCGTGAGCTGTCTCCAGGAAAATCATGATAGTAATTTTTTGCCATATCACCCAGCCCTAGCTAAGAGGTACTTGAAGAGTGTGAGAAAGATTAGGGGGTACTCAAGACAAAATAGGTTGGGAACAACTGAACTAGAGGACCAGAGTAAGATAAAAACGGATCTTTTAGGACACAAGCCTCACCCCCCAATCTCCCAAAGCAAGTAAGAAACAACAAAATCTAGGTGCACCACAATATCTGAAGCATCTGCGTTTTGCTAATGGTGTCTATTCAAATTGTGACTTTGATATGATTGCTTTTTACAGCCTATAGGTAAAGGTATGTCCTAGAAAATGCATGAGTAAAAATATTTCGTTCCTTCCCACCTCCGTTGCTCCAGAGTTTCTCCCACCACAGGCAGGGCTGGGTCCCACATACCACAGGAGCAGATAAGAGAAAGCTCAGGGGGAAATAGCTCATTGGAAAAGTTTGGATTTCACCAAAGCTGTCATAAATATTGTGTACTGTGAGAACATAAACACATTTTTGACCAGTGGACAAAGATCTCCGCCCTGCCTTTGGGAAAACAGATCGCATCACCTTCCCGTTTATCCGTATCTAAGTATCCGAACTCAAACTAGACGGACCTGTTTCATCCCTAAAGCACTTCTTCTGCCTTTCACAGAGGAACAATGAAGATGCTGCTCTACATCTGATGCTTAAAGGAAAGTATGACAAAGACAAACAAGTCCCTCACCTCAGCTCTGAGCAGAGACAAATGAGGGACAAAAGGGTTCTCAGGTTCACTGATTCCTAATGAGATTTGTGTTGCTCAATCAAGCAGAAAAGGCCATTAAGTTAGACTAAAGACAGAGTAATGACATACCATAACCTCATTATAATGGGCACTTCTGAAATTATTTGAGTTTTCATATGTATAGTTATTATAGCTATTAGGAGGAATATACAAGACCAACAACATGACAAATGTATAGCTTAATATCTAAATATGATGTTGAAAAGAGTCTAATTGGTGGATGGGTGAGTGACTGATTAAGATTAAATTTGAAAGAATGAGGAAGTATGATTGAAGAAGAACAGGGCTCTAGTTCAAAACAATGACCTTTATCACCTTAAATGTAACGTTATTATGGAAATTATGATAATCTTTTTTGTTATTTTAGTTTAGTCTTTATGACAATGCACAAAATGAGATTAAGATAAATAATTAGTAAATCTTAGTCAATACTAAATTTATTATTGAAACTAGACACCTTCATTGCCATTTGTCACAAAAACACGACTCACTTGTAGGACTATAACTTTTTATATTAGATCATTTAAATTTTATAAGTTAATAAGTTGTTGTATTGAACTCTGTGGTCTATAAATGTGGCTAAATAATAGATTCTTATAGACAGTAACAAGTGAGTCCTATTTTATTTTATTGTTTTGTGTCTTTTTAGTTGGTGCTGCTTATATTCAGATGAGCTTAATAGTGCAAACATTACAGTACTATTAAAAACCTTAAAGCTGGGGTGACTGACTTTTTAAATATAAATGAGTAATCTTTGTGCTTTTATTAAAAAGTATATGGCACATGCAGCACTTTGTGGAAAAAATGAGACCACTGAGTGCCGTCTGAACTGAATAATAAAGTTTTTCAGTTCTCATCAGGAGCCGAATGCTGCGCTTTTTTGTAGGACACAATTGCAACCAAAAATGAATACTTGTCAATATATGTCAATATGTGTTGAAGGATTTAAAAGAGGAAGTTGCCAGATTAAGACCTAAATCGTGCTTGGATGTAAAAATACTCTTAACATTACTGACTTGCTTCAGTTAATAAAAAAAATTCTTAATACAAGTATTTTAAGATAAATATTCTTCAAGCAAATGTTTCTAAATGTATTTAGGTTAGAAAATCCTTTTTTTCTTTACCATGTTGATACAATTTGGAAACTTTGTCTTTGGTTTATGGACATATAGGGCCGGTCCATTAATCGAAAAACCAAGAGATCGATTCAAAAAGAATCGTCAATTATTTGGTGGTAGGTTTTGAATCAAAAGATTGAAAACCAATCCTTTGTCAGTAAAAATGTGTATTTTGGAGCAAAAGTCAAACTTTGAGGCACAATATGGATTAATAGTTTCAAAAAAATCTAATAAATGGGACAGATTCGCCCAGCCCTAGTTCAATCTAAGGTTTTTTCACAGCTCGTGGGTGTTTGGAATCTTTAATAAGATCAGTTAACGATTATTCGATTACTAGTTGGTGATTATTCAAATAATCAATTAGTTGTGATGAATCGATTAACTTGTTGCAGCTCACCATAAATGCTTGTAGCTTGAGTCTGCAGGACACATTTTTTCCAGTCCTCACACATAGCTCTGACTCGCTGCTGGCAGACCTCCTTTGTGCTAAACACGAGCTAATGCAGTGATACAGTGTCATGTGAAGAACTGCTGCTAGCTCTTGTTTTTTCTCTTTAAACATGTGTCTTTCTCCCTGCAGCACTTCCACTACAAGCTACGACAATCCTCGGCTTGTCCCACATTGTAACATTACCTTCTGTTTAGACAATGGCGCTGGGGTTTTGACCGGCCCGACATATGCTTCTGTGTTATGTATAGCATTAAAAAAAAAAGTATGCGCGGCCCGGCGGACACTGGCCTGTTTTTGGGGAAGGGGGAGGGGCGCGGCGGACCTTAAGAAGTCAGAGGAGAGGCAGAGGAATGCAGGCAGCTGGCTTATGTCTGTCAGTCCAACACAGAGGCTCTACAGTACTGGCCTCAAAAAGCACGCACACACCAACTCGCAGAGGAGAAAAAGACATTTATTTCGGCTGCGAGCGACAGGAAACGCAAAGGCTAACATGTCAACAATTTAGGGAGAAAGTGTCACTATACAAGAGCGTTGCAGTAAATAACAGACAGCTAATTGAATGCTTAATCAAATGATGTAGTGGTTTTCTGACGTGAGGACCCAAGCCTATAGCTGGGAGAGCGTTAATATTTAGATTAGTGCTGTATACATCAAGTGGGGAAAGGTAAGTAATGTAAGCGCGAATGTTGCTAAAGTAAACACGGCTATGACCTCGGAGACAGATGGTCAGAGCCAAGACCAGATCGTTTTTGTGTTTTAAGATGAGCAAAGTGAAGAAGTGAAAGTATTTCATTAAGTTAAAGGAGATGTATTATGAAAAAATGTACTTTTATGAGCATTTAATCATATAGCAATACAACTTTGTCAAAGTACAATCAGAATGTATACAGCTCAATATAGTAATAGTCAGGTTGTATTGTATTGATATGTGAAAAAAGTAAGCTACAGTACATGAAAGTCAATAGACCTTTTCCCACTGTAGGACTGTACTTTTTTCAATTCCTAGTATTTTGTTCCAGTTCTTATTTTTGCCATATTCACACAGAGAAGGAACTTCAGACTGGGGCCAAACTTTAGGACATTTTAGCTCCTGCTCTGGGGCAGGTTTGGTTTATTAACTTTGTTTATGAACATATTTTATTTGTTCTCACATTTAGTTAGCGCAGAGCAATTTAGAAAAAAACATCACGATTTTAATATGTCCCATTTTTATTTGATTTTTTTAAACTATTAATATTCTCCCTCAAAGTTTAACTTTTGCTTCAAATTACACATTTTTATTTTTATATACCACCAAATAATTGACGATTCATTTTGAATCAATCTCTCCATTTTTCGATCAATGGCCCAGTCCTACATTTAGTCAAACTTTCCTTAAAGAAAATTTATTAAAGACATTACTCCCAAAATAAATGTATTTAATTTAAAAATATTAGCCTAACTATAACTAGGAATTACAGAGAATAATTTAGTTTTATTGTTAATTTCAGTGATGTTTTTAGGTTTTGTCAATCATAGTTTTATGTGGATATGATTCATCTTTACTGGAACATATGACCGTAAAGATGAATTAGCACTCTCAGAACTGACTGTTCCTAGTGTCAGAACAGAGAAAAGAAAAATATCTTGTATTGTGCTCCAACTGATTGGAACATGAGCTTTTAAACTAGGGCTGGGATATTAATAGGAAAATCGAGAGATCGAGATCGAAATTGAATCGAATTGAAACAAATCGGAAATTATTTGGTGGTGAATTTTTTATTTTGATTCGAAAGATCGAAAACCATTCTTTTGTCAGTAAAAATTATTGTTTGGAGCAAAAATCAAACAAATCAAATGAATAGGACAGATTAAAGGTTTTGGTTTTGTTGTTGTAACTCAATTCAGTTCTCAACATTTCATTCTCGTCTTTATTAAAACAACTCACTTCACTCTTCAAGTAACAGTGCTTTAAAAGTGTTATCTTTCAGCCTGTCCGCCTCTAAATAGTTGTTCAGTTTTGGGTTTCACATGAGGCTCAAATACTTTGCATGTTGGTCACGCATTTGTCGGCGTTACACAGAGCGCGCCCAGTGTAAACCCGTGGAAATAGTGTCTGATTTGCTTATTTCATCTCAGCCTACTGTAAATCTCCTGGTTGTTTGCCCAGGGCTTTTTCCTACAGCTGATGTGTAGTTGGGAGCTGACCACAGTCCAAACAGAGGCCGACTGTGTGAGGGACCTGCCGCTGGCCTGTGCAGCCTCTGTCCACATAAATACAGTGCAGCACAAACAAACAGCCTCAGTCCGAGCGCAGGGCCGACTGCTGCGGTCACTAAACGCCGCATCACACCAGGAAACACGCAGACAGACTCAGAGAAAGAGAGGGAGAAAGACAGACAGAGAAAGAGAGGGAGAAACGACAGACAGACAAACACACACACACAGGAGAGAGACAGCAGGACTGCTACTGTCTGAGTTTATACTGTTCAGTCAGCAAAGAGTGCAATTACACTGGTATAACACACAAAAGAGATAGGTGACATAAATACATTAGAGCTGTAGTTATTTAGTCGTTTAGTCAATTAATCGGTCGATGGAGTCTTGGTCGACCAAAATTTTATTAGTCGACTAATTCTTTATTTAGATTATAAGGAATTTGTGTTCAGCAGTAACAGAATCATTGGTCTGAACTGCCTTTTTTATATGAATGTTTCCTCTTAATTTTCTACATAAACTATAGTTTTTGCAAGAACTACATAATATTATTAGTCTTTTTGAGCAAGATTTCTTGCAGAGTTGTCACAAAACTAACATTTCCAACCCGATTTTGATGCTAAGGAATAAACTTGATTCTCGATACCACAATGAGAATTAGAATGCCCTTTCAAGAAAGTTAGATTTTTGCAATCCAAGTTTATGATCAAACATTTTAGTTTCAAACCAGTTTTGATGAAACTCAAGATTATTTTAAGATTTGCAGAAATTATCAAATTTTGTTCATATTTTTGTCCTGTTAATGTTATTTGTATTTGTCTGATTTCGACACTAGTTTTAGCGTTGATTTGCAATATTTTTGACAACTCTACTTTTAGCTTCAGAGCCTTTGCCACGCCCCCTTTTAGTTGATTAATCGGTCGATGGAACATGTTTTTAGTCGACCAAGAATTTCTTTGGTCGACTACAGCCCTAAAAAACATACATACTTATTTGATCCTTGTGGTAAAATTCAGATAGTATTGTAAAAATTAAAGGAGATCCATTGTGCTTTTCTATGTATTTAACAAACTATGATGTATGCAGGTCAGTAATTTACATTTATGTTATTGTATGTTCTGTACATTCTACAAGAAAAAGTATGAGTGTGTTTAGGGATGCAACTAAATAAATGTACAACAATATATCAGTTTAATGTGAATTACAAAGTTTTTTTTTACAGTACAGTTTGATGGAAAGAAGTTGATCACGTGCATAAATGTCCTGTTATCTTTGTACATGTTGTTATTGGTAGGGGAACTCTAAGCACCGGAAGGAAACCAAGACAAGACACTTGGAGAACATGCAAACTCCACATAGAAAAGACCTGGGCTAGAGATGGAGAGGTCGATTGTAAGACTTTTTAAGACCTATTTTGAGTCGTGATCTATGGTATTTCACTAAGCAGTTTCCTTTTCAGACAGCTTCTTATAATATATCTTCATAATTTGCTACAATTATGAAAAATCAAATGAATTAATAAAAAAGATAGCAGTTTATACAGCAACCGAGCATTCCATCTGTTCCATCGATCACAGAAACACAGCAATTGTGTTATACCAACAAAGCTGCAGCAGCGTGAAAAAAAATCGGGAAATCTGACAGAAATTGCTTTGTAAGACCTGAACAATCATTTTAAAGAGCAAACTTTTCTATTTAAGACTCTTTTAGACTTTTTAAGATTTCGCAGAAACCCAGAAAAGTTCAAGTTCAAGTCAATAATTGTGAAGAGAAAACATATTCCTGGGAAAGTTGTGCCGACCAAAGTGAATTCTTACTGCCTCCCTTTTGTCTCCAGAACAAGCATAAAGCCAAGAAATGACTAACTTCTTCCCATCAAAGGTTAAAACAGCAACCATGCACATCTGAACAACCTTTTGGACATAAAATAATAGACTATACAATGGAAAGGTCGAAACAAAGACTGTGTTTCTAGCATCACAACCTGGAACAACATGACTCCAGGGAAATATTTTATACAAGAAAACTCTCAGAGAATAAGAAACATCGATGTTTGCAAGGCTGGTTTAGCAAATGCGTAGAAATTATCGACACAAGAATCAATGAAACACATAATATTGTGACTTTACTTCACTGAACACATGGCCTTGCTACATCTCTCAACTTCTCAACTTTCCGCTTCAAGAGTTTATCCAAAACATATATCAATATTTGATGAAAGAGTGTATTTGACCTTCACCGGCTGCGTCTGGATGGCTCTGCTTTCACACTTGTACCAACTGTTACATCAGCCGGCAACTGCAAAGGAAACTGTTTGATTTGATTTGTTTCATTCTCAACCTTTAGCCCAACACCTCCATATGCACCCAGTTAAAATAACAGAAAGCACCTGGCAGAATGCACACGACGGGGACTGAATTTTAGGGGTTTTGTTTCAAGTCCTGGCCAAGTTAAAGAATCATAAACACAATATTAAACAAAGGAAGGTCTGTGAGATGGTAAAAAGCTAAACTAAACAAATAGATAACTAGGAAGAACACCAGGGACTTATGCTAAAGAAATAATCCTAAAAGTCAATTACAAAAAAGACTTAATAATATTGAATACAGATGGGTCTAGTCACAATAGAGATCATCAGACTGAAATTGATTGTTGGAAATGTTTTTATTTACACACACCTGGACAAAAATTGTTGATACCCTCTATTAAATCAAACATATCAACAAAAGAACACCTATCCCTACTGTCAAACATGGGGGAGGATGGGTCATGTTCTGGGGCTGCTTTGCTGCATTTGGCACAGGGAGTCTTGAATCTGTGCAAGGTACAACGAAATCTCAATATTATAAAGGCATTTTAGAGAGAAATGTGCTATCTAGAGTCAAAAATCTTGGTCTTGGTCTTCCAACAAGATAACAACCCAAAACACAGACAAAAACCCAAGAATGACTCAGAGAAAAGCATTGAACTTTTCTGAAGTGTCTCTATGAGCCAAGATCTTAATCCCATGGAACATCTGTGGAAGGAGCTGAAACAGACACGCTTCAAACCTGACACAACTGGAGCAGTTTGTACACAAGGAGTGGGCCAAAAATACCTGTCTGTCACAGGTACAGAAGTCTTATTTACAGAAATTGTTTAATTGCAACAATTGCAATCAAACTGCAATTGCAACAATTCAAAAGCAATGTTTTTTCTTTGATTAACCAAGAGGTATCAACAATTTTGTGCATGTCTGTAAAAGGAAAAACTAGCTCTTTCCCAACATCTGGACTTACATGTCACATTCTATCTAGAACATGGAGAGCGCCAAAAGAGAAATCACATTTATGGTCTTAGACAGTACATAGCTTTTTAGTTAATAAGTAAATAAGTAAATTTGGTCTTTTCTACTAAAACCTATTTTTTAATTGCAGGACTTTGTTAAATGCAAGACCACTGTGGGCTATTTTAATTGAACATTAAAGCTTTTAGTTCTCATCAGTAGCCAAAAGCAACGCCCTGATTGGCTGTGCTTGGGTGGTCCAGTCTATTTTTACTTTGTTGTGTATAAAAAAATACTCTTAAGCCATAAATGTAACAAAAACTAAAGGCATTTTGATATTAACCATGAGCTGAATAATTTGTGATAGCGAAGAATGCAATACCTACTTCATGTTTTGCAGTGTGATAATCAGACACTACAACACCTTTAAGATTTTTGTAAAGAAATCTGTGATTCTCTCTTATTTCTTTTATCCCTGTCATGAGCGTGATATACTGCTCTCTGATAATCTCTGGGGAAATCACAGGATACTAACAAGACGCTCTAATCAATAGTATAGATTGAGTTTTTAAATATTGATAGACTCGTGACAACCTCTAATCTCTATATGAACCACTGACCGGCCTATAATGACAGCTTCCAATATTTTGCTTTGGCGCCTTGTTAAAAGCCCTGTTACTTTGGCCTGCATCTCAAATCAGTGTCAAGCTGCTTCACTGATAAAATGATTAATGGGAAGAGATAGTCCTGATAACAAGAGCCAAAAGGTTGTTTAACATTCTTAATTTTAGGCTGTTTGTGTAGAGATAAGCTTTAGTTCAGATAATGCTGGTTTTAACAACAGATTTTAGATTAGCATTTATAACTGGCCTTCATTTCAGACTTAAAAGGAGACATATTATGCTTTTATGTTTGATATTTAACTATCTTTAAACTTCTTATAACAGACTATATTCATTATTAGTTGTCTCTGGATTGATTCTTGCCTATTTAAGTGAGAGAAAGTATTGTTTTCACCTACCTCCTGGCCCCGCCCACGTCCCTGAGCTTGGTGTAAATATCTTAAAAATTAAAGTGTCTGAAATGCCATGTAACCACTTTTTAAAAACTATAAACATGCAAATGAGAATCTGTTTCTTGTCAGTGTTGCCAGATTTTCAGAGAGCAACAAGGAGCTAAGCTCAAAATAACTGACCCCTGGGCCAGAAAAATAAGTTAAATACAGTTAGTTAAATACACCGCTGAAAAGGTAATCAGAAGAACGTATGTAACAGCAGCATTAATGATTATTTTACAATCGAAGCGCCAAAGTAGCAATTCTGCACCAAGCCATTTCAGTCCCTCTGTATTTAGACTCAGATTCTGCTTTCAGTTTCAAAAGCTCTAAAAAGAAAAAAACAACTCTGTACCACCGGTTTAATAAACTAATACAGAGAAATATTAGCTTTGATCCTCCAGGTGAAAGTTTTAAAAGTTTATATTTCCAGAAATGTATTTCAACTGAAAAACTTTGTGTCTAAAATCTTAAACTGTTAAAAGACTAATTTCTGGATTTATAAAACAAACTAGAAATTACTGCACAATACAAAAGTCTCTCTCTAAGCCTCCCTAATGCAGCCCAGTCTCCGGAGAAAACGTAGATATACAACAAAAAGTCAAAAATGTAAGATAAGTAACGAAAAGCCCTAACTAAAATAACCACGAGCTTTGGTTGAATCCACGCTGCGACATTTTCTTTGGGTTTAAAAGGTAATCTTAACCTGCCCCAAGCAACACCCCTAAACTTACCCATTTTAGTAACTTCAAGCCTAAACTTACCCGTTAAACCCAAAGAAAATTGACGTATTGACTCATTGACGTAAAAAAGGGAAAATATAGAAAAATACTTGTTTTGGGCATTTCGTTGTATATCTACATTTTCTCCAGAGACTGTGTTGCCAAATGACTTTCCAAAAAAAAAAAAAAAAGTGCAAAGTGGGAGATCAGAGTTGCCAGATTTGCAGAGAGCAACAAGAGACCAAGAAATTTGTAAATGTTGTGTTGTGTGTAACTCAAACAAATGCTAATGTCCAGTGTAGCCTTATAATAGCCTAAGTGTAACACACACAAAGCATCCATTGATTATTTTGTACTTACACTGTTTTTTATTGTTTTTCGTTGTCTTTATGCAACTTATCCTGTACAGCACTTCTTTGGTCAACTTATTCAATATAAATTATAAATAAAGTTCTTTTGTCATGTAAAACTGTAGCTTCATATTGTGGTGAAATGTAACACTGAGGAGGCGGGGCTTCTCAATTATTTAGATTAAGCAGGAAGTCATAGTTCTGTTTCTTACTGCAGTTTTAGATTAATACTGCAACTCACAAAGAACAAACAAACGATCTCCTTATGTCACAGATCAAGATACCTAGAAGGATTAGAGCTCATTATACGTCTCCTTTAAAGTCTTGCATGTGTCTATAGGTTTCAATGGCAGCCTTTGGAACATAATGATCAATGGTGGGTAATAGCTTCACTTCAAACAAGCATCGAAGTCGAACAACAATGACCCACTTTTTTGCGTTTACAGTAGATTTGGGGTCCACGTTTTACAGCCCAAACTAGCAGGGAGCAATTTTTTTTTTCACTTTTGCCTGTTTCCAGTTTCTCCTTCCTGTTCCCTCTCCTTGTGTTTCTGCCTCTGCCCTCTTCGACCTTCTTACTTCTTCCTCTCCCTTCCCCCACGAAAAAACTACCCCCACCCGCTTTTCAGGCCAGGAACACACCAAATGCAGCAGAGGAGACCACCAAGAACAGCTAACACCTTTCACAGTTGGCCCAAGCTAAAACTACTGCCTCTTCTAACAGTCCGAACCTTTTGTTGATCAGAAACTAGGCTTTTGGCATTTAAAATACACTTCACAAAGAGCGCACTGTATGGTCTTGTAGGTATTTTGGCGAGAAACTAAAGACCACCGAACCAGTCCTCCTTATTTTCAAATCATCTCATGCAAATGACTTGCCACTTTGAATAATTGACGGAAGAATGCATACTTTTAGACTCGAAAAGGATGTCTGGGCATTCCTCCCTGAACTGAAACAGACTAAACTAAGCTATATAGGCCAAGACCTGAAAAACTTCTAACATTTTCCACTACTGACCTGACAGAAAGAATTAATCTCGTTCTTTACGGCTAAACTGAAATAGAAAGGACTGGAGCTTGTATTTACGCTAATCATACTCATCTCTGTCTCTGTTGCCAAATACAATAGAAAGTTTAAATGAAAGAGCAACATCTTCACTATTTATGTGTTTTCATTCCACTTTTCTATGTTCACAAAGCTATAGGGGTTTAAACACAGGTTGGAGAGCTGAGCTGGCCTGTACGTAATGTTCTTCTCTCAGTCAGGACATTATGAATCCCCAGATGCACTGAGGTTTGCTAAAGAGGTTTATATAATCCGACCAGAAATCAGAAAATGTTTTCTTGTCAATGTCAGTGAACTTGTTATATAGAAGCTAAATAAGCTGGCTGCCATGGTAATGAGTTTATTACTGTTGTTAAACTGGCCTAAACTTTTATATATTTTCTTTATCTTAACCTTCACCTAAGACCTTTTCCTAACCTTACCCATTACCCTCACTCTTTCCTAAACTATCCTTCTCCTACACTTAATCATCGTCCCTCCAGAGCCAACTATCTGTCTAGCATTTAACACGTTCAATAGGCTCTGTGCACAGAACGTCAGTTGGCTTGTTTATTATCAAAACAGCTAACATCTTGCCGGCATTTCCTGTTTAGTTCATTTTATGATGTTTTCACTACCTCAGTCTTAAATGAAGTCTTAATGAAAAGAAATTCTGTAAGATTCGGCAGTGAACAGAGAGTTGTGATTGGTTTTCTCTGACAACATGGTAAAGACTTTATAAGTTAGAAAATGCTTCACCAAACGACCGAATGTGTTTGGGTCTAAATGATATTGCTAAAGCTTGACAATCTTCTGAAAACAAGGGCAACCAAGATCATTTAGGTTCAGCTCACGTGACTTCACAACATTCTACAGGACAATCATATTTCCATCAGAGGAGGGCAGCTTTTCAGCCCAGTCTGGGGCAGAAATCACCAGATTTTAAATGACTACTCCTGAGTTAAATTTTGATTTATTAATATTGGGAAGTACAGTCTTAATATAATAGAAAAACTGCCCTTTGCTCTCTATCTGGCCTCAGGACATCATCACGTTTTAACATAATTTATTAGGTAATATTCAGAATCTTAAAACCCTTAAAACACTCACTTTTTGTGATCATACCTCTAATTTAAAAAAAAACTTACCTAGTGTGAAAACATACAGTAAACTGGATTCCTTCATTGCAACTTTGAAGTCATTAGATTCATGTATTGGACACAAACGTAACTGTAACTGTAAAATCTGAATATTCCAAGACCGGCCTGGCTAAGATAACGACCTCCATCTGAAATGCAACAAGAAACAGAATTCAGTTCAAGCAGCATATAAAGAACAATTAATACACAGTAAATTCTATATTGATGTTGGACAATAAGTTGACCATTCTCTCTCTGTGTTTGTTTTGTTTGTAAATGTAAAATGCAATAAAATAAAAATGACTGTATCTCAAACATCTCGCGTCTCGTTGACCTGAAAATACTGTCTGGCCCCTCGGCTTTGCTCTGGATGTCTGTATAGGAAATAGCTTTATAGGCAGAGTATGTTTGGAATGAGATCTTTTAAGTAGTCGGCAGCGCAGCACTTGCCGTGGATGAGTGATCAAGGAGCAGGAATCCGGAGGGGCTTCATGAGGTTATTTTCATGATGTGCCCACATACTGCTCTGTTCGTCCACACTGAGAGTCTGTGTGCCCGGATTCTCTGAGGAGATAGAAATAACTTTACAGCTGCTAACCAAGATGGAGAGTACGAAGAAAGATTTGAACTAGCCTACTGTGTACAGAGGCAAACGCAACTAAGTGGGGTTTTGATGTCGCAAGAGGACAGCTACAAATTGTGTACGTTTTGGGTCTGTAAAAGAAGAAATAGGCCGTGGTTAATATTTAAAATACTCTAATGTTTTAGTGTTGCTGTCTGACCTTGAGTAAATAGCTGTTAAACTAGAAATATTACTCACGGGGACATATTAAATTATTTTAGTTTACAAGTTAACCACGAGACTACATCAGTTCTTTTAGTTTATGAGAGAAGTTTGAAATATCTTTATACTTTACTTAAAGATAGGAAAAGTATAATATTCTACTAGACTAAGGGTAATGTTCAAAATATTTAAACAAGTAAAGTAGGAAGTAGTGGTTCATGCATCGTTCAAGTAAAAGTAATTGTCTGGATGTAACAACACAATGATTTATAATTTGAATTTGTCCTTTTGCAATTTGAAATGCAAGAACATTAATCATTGCACACAATTTTGTGTTTTTAAAGGGGACCAATTTTGTAAAATCTACTTTTCTGAGTTTTAACCATGTTACAGCAGTGTTCTCTCATCATTAGTTTACCCAAAGTTGTATTTGGATTGATTCATGCGTGTTAGAGTAATCTTGTACTGCTGATGATGCTTGAGCGTTCAGAAAATCCATGTCTTCACCTACCACCTTTCTCCACCCACTTGTCTCTATTCCGAGTTAAACATGTCGGGTTCAAAATTGTCATGTAGACACTTTCCAACAACAACAAAAGAAACAACTTTAAAACTGTAGCTTATTATAGTTAAATTTTACACTGAAGAGGTGGGGCTTATCCGTTTGGCAGTTTTGAACGGGAAGTCAAGGACCTATTACTTTTTCTAAGTTGTTTTAATCATTTTTATGTTTTACAATGAACAAAATGTGAATTATTGACCTGCATAAGCAATAGTTTCTTTCTAAATATACAAAAAGATCACAATAGGTCTCCTTTAAAGGATATACACACATACCTATAAAACTACATCCTATCTGTTCAAAAGAAATTCTAATGTTAAAGCGAACTGATCAAAAATAGTAGTAGCAGAATTCAGAAACAAACATTAAAAACATTTGAAATGAATTGAAAATGGACTTAAATGTAACACACAGTTCAGGGGCAGCAAAAATATAAAACTGCATAAAACACTTATGTACAATAAGTAGCTATTATGGCTGATCACAATAAAGACCGAATACAGCAGTAGATAAAGTGGCATCAACTTAAGTATGATAGACTAATTTACACACAGTGGAAAAAAACAAAAACAACAATTGCTAACTTTTACCCAATTAAGAGTCCAAATAATGTAAAATACATGAGTCAAGTGTGATGTAAAAACTACTATGAGAAGTATCTACAATTTATTTTGTAAGCAGAAAGTTGTATACTTTTGCTACTTGTAAATAATAAAAAAGAGCTGGCTAAAAGACAAAACGGTGCAAATTAACAGTGATCGTTAAACATACTTAAATAGGCTATATTGTTGACAAATAAAATAAAATAAATTCGGCAACTGGCCCAAAATCGCTACGTGAAACAGGGGCCAATCAAAATGGAGTCCCGTAGGAAAACAAACGCTGTGATTGGCTGAGACGCGGCACTTGTTTCCAGGCGCCCCTTTTCCCTGTGAGGTGCTGGTGAATGGAAGGGGCGCCTGGAAACCGCGGCCCATTGCTCAGACTGAGAAGAACGAGGCTCCCGACCACTTCTACGCGCACTGCAGCGACGCTCCGTCAAGTCACGCTCAAAATAAGGAAATATTAGCCGACAACTTTTTATAAAACTGATTTGAACTTTTGGGAAATACTTTTGCGACACGCTGGAAGTTGTTCTGAACTGGAGAAAGGGAGTTGCAGAGACGTGGATCACCTCTGCGTTTGGGATTGGAGTGAGAGTGGACTGCTTGGAGTCACTTACAAAGACCATCAAGAAGTCATGACACGGCGAAGGTTTTTACTTGGATTAATTCACTTTTAAACACGAGAAAAAGTCCGCTGTGCTCGCGCGAGTGCTGTTTGGTGCAAGCCGCGACCCCGATTTTGCAGAGAAGCGAGCCGATTTGCACGTTTTTGCATCGTTTTCAGTTGTCCTACTTCAAAATCAAAGTTTTTCCTTCCCTCCCCCCTCCTCCTCGTCCTCAACTATGGCGGCCGCTGCCTCTCTGTGTGCGCGGATCATGTGGTTACTATGCGCACTGAGCCCTGTGATTTTAGCCCAGCATTACAACAGTGAATCCGGTATTTCGATCCCAGAGCATGGCTTTTGTCAACCCATTTCCATCCCTCTGTGCACAGACATCGCCTACAACCAAACCATCATGCCAAATCTTCTGGGGCACACCAACCAAGAGGACGCCGGGCTGGAGGTGCACCAATTCTACCCTCTAGTAAAAGTCCAGTGCTCTGCTGATTTGAAGTTTTTCCTCTGCTCCATGTACGCGCCCGTCTGCACCGTTTTGGAGCAAGCCATCCCTCCGTGTCGGTCCCTGTGTGAGCGCGCACGCCAAGGATGCGAAGCCCTCATGAATAAATTTGGTTTCCAGTGGCCCGAAAGGTTACGCTGCGAGGCTTTCCCTGTCCACGGCGCGGGTGAAATCTGCGTGGGTCAGAATACATCAGAACCAAGTGGACCGTCATCGTCTTCCTCTTCTCCGTACGTGCCAGAGCCGGTTACCCTGCCCCCCAACATCTTACGACCAAATCAGCGCCCCCCACCGCACAACCAGTTTCACCCATTTGTGTGCCCGATCCAGCTGGAGGTACCACCCTACCTGGGCTACCGTTTCATGGGTGTCAAAGACTGTGGGGCACCATGTGAACCCACGAAACCAGCCGGGATTATGTATTTCCGTGACGATGAGGTGAAATTTGGCCGCCTCTGGGTCGGCATCTGGTCCATCCTGTGCTGTGTGAGCACTTTGTTCACAGTGCTCACATATTTGGTGGACATGAGGAGATTTCGATACCCGGAGCGCCCCATAATCTTCCTATCTGGGTGCTACTTCATGGTGGCACTGGCCTACGCTGCTGGGTTCTTTCTGGAGGACCAAGTTGTCTGTGTGGATAAGTTCAAGGACGAAGGTTACAGGACAGTAGCCCAGGGCACCAAAAAGGAAGGCTGCACCATCCTCTTCATGGTTTTGTACTTTTTCGGGATGGCCAGCTCCATTTGGTGGGTCATTCTGTCTCTCACTTGGTTCCTGTCTGCTGGTATGAAGTGGGGGCATGAAGCCATTGAAGCCAACTCTCAATACTTCCACTTAGCAGCTTGGGCAGTGCCAGCCATCAAAACCATCACCATTCTCGCCATGGGACAGGTCGACGGAGATGTTTTGACTGGCGTGTGCTTCGTGGGCATCTTCAACGTGGATGCCCTCCGTGGATTCGTCCTCGCACCTCTCTTCGTCTACTTGTTCATTGGCACGTCCTTCCTGCTGGCCGGATTTGTGTCCCTTTTCCGGATCAGAACCATCATGAAACACGACGGGACCAAGACGGAGAAGCTGGAAAAGCTCATGGTCCGAATTGGGGTCTTCAGCGTCCTCTACACGGTCCCTGCCACCATCGTGATCGCTTGTTACTTCTACGAGCAGGCCTTCAGAGAGCACTGGGAACGCACTTGGCACATGCAGAACTGTAAGCGCTTTGCTGTCCAGTGCCCGGCTCACAATTTCGCCCCCATGACCCCGGATTTCACTGTGTTTATGATCAAATACCTGATGACCATGATAGTCGGCATCACCTCTGGGTTTTGGGTCTGGTCTGGGAAAACCCTCCAGTCCTGGCGAAGTTTCTACAAGCGCCTAAGCAACAGCAATCACGGCGAAACGACAGTGTGAGCTACATATAGAGACAATTTTTGAGATTCGAGAATGAGGTCAAATAGCTTTCATTTAAATCTGAACTATTTTTGTTGTGTTTTTGATGTTGTGACAGCAATTATGACATTCAGAGCAACCCAAACTTTATCATTGTTACACGAAATGCAAAAAGGCCAATCATAAAGCTGGTCCGTGGACTGTTAAAAAAGTCGGACTTGAAAAGTTATGAAGCCAATTGGGTGTTACTTATTTTTCTAAGTCACAATATAGTTGAATGTTCTTTTGTATACTCGAAATAAGAGATTCTGGCACAAAAAAAGCGAAAGGTCAAATGGCGTGACCTCAAGTTGGAGCAAAAAGGTCATGAAGGCACCAGCCGCACCCCTGAAAACTGTGAATGCACACTTTTTCAACACGTGGCTGCTTCAAATCCAAAATAACTTTATCTATCGCCTGTTACAGTTCTTTAAACGCAGCCCAAAGCAACAAATATTGACTTTTGCCATGTTGTGCCAAGCATTGGACAAACCAGTTCTTATTTTCATGTATTTTTGTAGTCCTCTCTGTATTTGAATGTTCACTCCGAAGGTGAATGAAGTTTGTATCAGTTTGCACAGCTACGCTAACAGTTTTAAAGTGTTACAAATGACTGATCTGGATCTAACACGAGGGGACCACACACTCGCCCACCCCTCTTTCTCTCTCTCTTTTACTTTGCCTTTTATTCTTTGTAACTGAGACATAGCAGCTCATTGTTTATCTATGTGTGCTTGTGTGTGGTCCTTCGATCTCCATCTAAAAAGCAGCCTTTTAAGGATCCAACTAATCTTTAGGCGCAGCAAGGTTTTCATGTTCATCCTGGCTAAAGTTGATTGTATTTCACCTACTTGTAATCACCAAAGTGTTTTTTTTTAAGTTCAATTGTTCCAGCTGGTTCAAAAATGGTTTTATATAGATTTTATCAGCATCCTTTTCCAAACAAAGCCATTAAAACGTGCAAATCTACGTCTGTGATCTGTACTTTTGGAGCCACTTGTGCTTGTTATTTAAATTGCAATAAGACAAGAAAGGTCATAAGTCACTACCTTGAGGAATGTAGCTATTTGAAGCCAGGCAGACGGTTTTTATCTTTCGCTCGACCCTTGGAGACACTAAAGCAATTTATCTGCAGCACTCACTCTGTTTAAAGTTGTGTCCAATGGCTATTAGATTTCAAACTGGAATCCGTACATTTCATTACAGCTTCACACGTCACACCTACTTTACCGTAGCCGGGACTTGAGTTTAAAACAGGGTTCGTACAGTCGAGGAAAACTTGGGAAAGTCATGGAACATTCAATTCTAATTTTCAAGCTCTAGAAAAGTTTTGGAATTCCACAGGTTTTAGTAAAGTTTTGAAGAATTGGAAATATATTTTGGAATCAATCTTTGCTTTGGTACAGTTCTGGGGTCTCATTTATTAAAAAAAAAAAAACTTTCTCTAAGTGTACGTACAAACAAAACACAAGTTATCTTTTGTAAAGCACAAACTTAGGTGGAAATTGACGTACGTAACATTTTTGTTTTTATGCAAGGCTTTATAAATGAGATCCCTGCTTGTTTTGAGTTAAAATGGAGAAAAAACATGTTTTAACAAATGGGTCTGTGATATAAAGAATCTCACACATTGCAGTTACTTTATTAAACTGAAAAGCATTGATCTTTTGTTCAAAACTGGACTAAAATTCTCTAAATCTGAAAATATGTTGCAACTAAATAATTACAATTTCACATTTTACTACTTATGTCTAAAAATCTCTAGAATCTTTGTACTTTGGCCTGTTAATGTAAACTTCCCAGGTCATGCAAACCTTGGGAATTATTTTGAAGACGTCATGGAAAACCTGAAGTCCTAATCTGTACGAACCCTGTCAGTGTAGCCTGGACTATTTGAGTTTAAAAGCCTGTTCTCTCAGCACATTTTTACCAGTGTCATTGATGGATGAAGTGGCGGCAGGAGTGTGTATGTTAGGCCCTCTGCTACATGCTAAGAGTACAATCTAGCATAAAGCAGTCCTTACTCAGAGCAGCTTGTTGATAATCCGTGTCACACTGTTGCATGTGATGTATGACATACCTCAATCTATTGTTTAGCCTCCATTTTCAGGAGTCAAAACCATCGCTGTTCGTGTGTTTACCCAATAACAACTCGAGATGTGAGCAATATCCAATTATAAAGAAGGAAATGTCTGTTTTGTGGCGACATATGCAAACCACCATGGACAGACTTGTTTTTTTTAAATGAATAATGTATTTATGGGGATTTTTGTTTTTGTCTTTTTAAACTTTTTTAATGATGTACTTGTACAGTTTGAATAAAAGTGCTAAAGTTTTTAAATGCGTCGTCTGTTTTGTTGTTTGTTGTGAGTGTAAATAGTGCCAAGTTGGCCTGACAGATGACTTACATGTGATGTGGTAACTTGAGCTAAAAGAAAAATGCTGATACGTTATGTTAAGTGAAGACATTGAAGCAACATTAACATTAATTATACATCACAGTGCTTAATTTATACATTATGCAAATTAGCTACACCTTACGACCAGTGTTGGGAAGAATATTTCAATTTAATATATTATTTATTTATGAATTGACCATTTAACCCAGAAAGTTTAGGTACAGAAAACTAAATATTATTTGAATTTATTTATTGTGTTGTTTCTGTTGCTTGCCAAATCAGAGTACTGTATTTTGAATTAATTTATTTTTGGTTCATTGTTGTGCATTTATTTAAGCTAAAAACGTCTTTAACGGAAATTAGAATAGGAAAAATTACAAACTGATTATTTTTCTCACTAATTACGTGTTGTGCGAAGCCTAAAATGTGTTCAAATAGAAAAATGGATTCCTGTGGTTTAAGAAAACATTTGTAAATTGTATTCTGAAAACTATAAAATGAAAGGGTAACTATAACTAAATACAGTTACCAGAATAAGTTTTCTGTCTCTTAATGATCCTTTAATGGTTTATCTTAAATCTAATGTTATGACAACATTAAGTCATTAACATAAGCTACAGTCTACATTTTCATTTAGTCTGGATATTTCTGCCCCAGAGTAAGATTGAATAAGACTTTATCAGTTTTGTAAAAAGGTTAAAACAAAAATGAATGTATAATATATAATAGTTAATGTAACAAATTCCCAGACCTATAAAAGAGAAATAAATCCTTCTATAAATGTAAACCCATCTCAACAAGGCAATGGGTTCAAAATGTAACTAATCCTTTTAACAATAGTCCAATCTTCTGAATTTTATCTTTACTTATTATCTTATGGAGATAAGTTGACAGCTTGTATCTAATTACTGCATTAACAAGGGTGCATTACTGTATAAATTTACATTTCACAGTGGCTCCCATCAGAAGCTAATGTCCCTGTCTCCATCCCTGAAGGGATTTGAGCTTCTGCCTCTGGGCACAAATATGCAAAACTGACACTAATGAAAAAGACTCTTTGTAATGGAGGCTGTTAAATTGAATTATAACTTTCCATTGTGTTTGTGGTCTTGGATCTCACTGTGTTTATTGCCCATAATGACAGAAATGATCCTCAATTCTTTTTTAAAGACAAAGTATAAGCAAAAGCAACAGGTTGGAAATATTTTTAATAAACCTTTTTTTTAAATACATATTTTTTGTAGTTGCTTACTAACTTGATCAACTGTTTAATGAATGCATGTGTAACAGGTAAAGGGGTCAAGGTATAACCAAATATCAAACTTGTTAATTCATAAAATTACTAGGGGGAAAAAGCCACAGCTCTGCTTACTGATGATGTGAAGTATGTTGCTGACCTCTTGTGTTTGGAAACAGATTCACAGTCTGTGTTCAAAAACTTTTTTTCTTCTCACATTAAATGACATTTCAGTTACTCAGAGGAAAGTTTATGTTTTATGGTTTTTGGGTCAGTGTTTTAAAACAACCTTCCAAACACCAGTCAACTGAACACAAAAGGGAGAAACGTAGTC
The DNA here is from genome assembly GCA_038363315.1 of Mugilogobius chulae. NCBI lineage: Eukaryota > Metazoa > Chordata > Actinopteri > Gobiiformes > Gobiidae > Mugilogobius > Mugilogobius chulae. Next base: position 29,965,449 of record CM076406.1, on the reverse strand, counting down.
TAGTATTTATATTTCCCATCTTACAAGTGAAAGGGTCAGTAACAGGAGCAACATTGACATCTAGTGACCAGAAGAAGACTTGCAAGTCTGAAAATGCCAAAGCAGCTACTTACAAGTAACAATTCCAGTCAGGCAGACATATTGGAGGTATTTTTGTGGCTTTTGCCATGAGTCCTCTCATAAAATATTAGGATGTAACTTTATGAAAGTGCCACAATCATAATTGTGACCACTAGTTGTGAGTTATTAAGATGAGTGGGATGTATGAGTGGGATAAAACAAATTTTTGGCCAGATGAGATTCATGGGACAGACAAGGTGAGGTTTAGCCATAGATCACCGGGCAAACAAGGGTTAGGGTCAGGGGAAGGGCAGCAGGGCCGAGGCAGGACGTGGATGCCCAAAACCTACAAGGCTGGGCCTGTGCTGAAGTCATTGAAACCAAGGAGGGAGTGGAGTTTTATGGGCAGTCCTCCAGAAAGACTGTGTACCTGATGACACACCAGTTGGCCATACCAGCTTGCCAAAGCCTGATCCCAGGGGTGTAGCACCAAATTCTGGGCCCCAGGTACAATTTATGTCAATGGGCCCCTTTGCATAATCTGTTTAATATTTTTGTCCACTCTCGTTATTTTTCTATTTATTTGGGTTTTTTTTTTTTTTTTAGAATTATCATATACAGCCTATTGATTTAATTTATACATTCCACACATTATTAGTGTTGCTTTTAGGGTTTTGCAGGCTTCAGCAGATCAAACTGAATCCTTTGTAATGTCATGACAATGTAATTTCAAGATTTTTACTACCATAACTGACATTTATGTTTTTTGGAACAAAACTGTTGGGTTGGAACCACTGCATTCACTTGAATAAAGACGAGAATAAAAATGTGTTAAACCCACTGTTTTACATTTTAGCTAACTTGTTTTAAGTCATCTTGCCAAAAAAATGCTCCGAAATGTTATAATGTTGATTGAGAAGTTGTGATATGTACTGACAATATTCGAGTGAAATATTTATTGAACCAATCATTTTGTGTCGGACCCTGTTTTTTTGATCAATAAAACCTCCAATCTTTTGCTTTTAAAATTATAATTTCTAGGCCAATTAATATTCCTATTTGTTCAGCAGTTGTTTTTTTAATTAAAGTTAGATTGCTGAAAACAGAACTGCATTTAGAGGAACAATTATCTCACAAGCAAAAATTACATACTTTTGGGGGCCCTTTCCTGCTCTGGGCCCTGGGGAAACTAGCACCATTTACCCCCCCAGTCCGACACTCCTGCCTGATCCCCTCAGATCTCAGAAGCTAAGCAAGGTTGGGCCTAGGCAGTACTTGGATGGGAGAACCTCAGGTGCCACAGTGGGGCGAACAGAGGAGAAACTTTGTTGTGTCCTTAGGCAAGACACTTCACCCACATTGCCTAGTATGGATCTAGTGTGTGTATGAATGGTTGGTGGTGGTCAGAAGGGCTGATGGCGCAAAATGGCAGCCTCTCTTCGTCAGTCTGCCCCAGGGCAGCTGTGGCTACAACAGTAAGTAAGTATACTTTATTTGTATCACGCATTTCACAGACACAGAAGCACAAAATGCTTCACAGTGAGATAAACCCCTCCCCTCCCCACTCAGTGATAGTAAGCAGTCCTGGGGCAGCTCAGCAGTGGCGATTCGCCTGAACACCTGGCGCCTCAACCTCTGACTATCACTTAGTGTTCCCTAACATGCATGTTAGGAATGGCCCCAATTGTGGGGCTCAGAATTGGTGGTGGGAACAGGAAAACATCCTGCTACTTGAGAGTCTTGTGTTCTCCCACAAAAAACACAGAAACAGTGCTGGTCAGGAGTGCAACAAACACAGAAGATTTTGTCCAGGCAATAAAGCACCTCATAGTGCAGAAACTTGTCATGTTTATAGTCATCCAGTCGAGGTGCTCCAGGGGCAGACAAGAGAGCAAGGCACCTATCAAAGGTGGAAGGATCACACTTCTAAGCTAAAAAAAACATGTTCACTTGGGGCCACCAATGGTCATAATAAATTATAAAAACAGTAGAACAAATTGTATCAAGAGCAGCGTTATATGTTCACAATAAAATGCGAAAACATTTGCAAATGTGAAAATCCTGGCTGGGAATTTGCAACAATGACATCCAAGAGGCATATTTAATCAACAGATTTAGCTATTAACTCTTGTAACTCAGTAAAAATCTTTGGATGGATGCGGCCAATACTTTGTTTTAAAGTATTGTTTGTGAAAAGATAGTTTTTTATTGCAAGAGGTCCATTCTAGCTCCACTCACTAAACATGAACATACAGTAAATTAGATTACCAGTAACAAAAACATTTTTGTGGCGTCAAGCATTTACTTACTTAAATATCTGTGAACATTGCTAAAGGAGACTTATAAGAATTACTCTAAATACATGTTTGAGTGTAAAAAATAAAAAAAAAACTTTAACACTATTAAAAGAGATAAAGTAAATTTTGTTTAATGTCTCTTTAAGCTGATTTAATACTTAGCAAAATGTATAAAACGACTGTATGTTTTTACAAAATTAGTTGGCATTAAACTAAAATACACCAATCAAGGACCAAGATAATTTAATAGAAAATAAATTATTGATTATCAGAAAAAAAAAAAAAAAGTTCTAAGCACCAGTAAAGTTGAGTGTGTTGTCCATAATAAGACTGATGTAATGTCCACCCTCAGGGATCGTCCCTTGTGTCTCCATCTCACAGTAAACAGGTTCATTAGGAGGACGGTCATTAGTCCACTGTCTCTGAACGCTCCCACAACACTCAGGACAAGTCCCGAGACGGCAATTTACTCTGGACGCAAAGAGACTGTTATTGTATCACCACAAACAACCGAGACAAAGAATATTTACTTTTAGTGGCAGAAGGCCTTGAGTGTCGGAGAAGGCCTACAAAACCAGAAAATATTTACAAATCTCTAAAAGTAGAACAAAGCAAATCAACATTTCACAATCTCTCCTGGTGGAGTTTGCATGTTCTCCTCATGTTAATGTGGGTTCTCTCCAGGTCTGACTTCCTCCCGCCTCCAAAAAATATGCATGTATAAGTCAATTAACAGCTCTGTAAATGATTGAGAGAGTGCATGATTGTTTTCCTCTACATGTCTCTATGTGCTAGCTCTGCAACAAGTTGGCCATTGTCCAGGATGTTCCCTGCTTAAGGCCCAAAGTCACCAGGAAACGCAGCAGTCAGTCGCAACCTCCAATGGGAACAAACAGTAGAAAACAAACTTATAAACTTGTATTGTATTGTAAACTTGTGATGGTCACTGTTGCTTTTACCACTAATGAGAAGACGTTCCAGCAGCTTTGAATAATTGGTCAAATGCAAAAGAAAATCCTTAGAGTGACAACAAACAAACAAACAAACAAACAAAAACGTATCTGTCATGTCAGTTGTAACTTTAGATCGCCAGTCACATGAAATAAAATGTTAATTTTTGATAAAGTCATGTGAAATCTCATACTTTCTACACTCATAAAAAACATTCAATTTAACACAAACGTCAGTGACCTCAAAGCTCCACTGGTCTGAGCTTTTTGAAGAAGTTTATTAACAGTTAAATATTGTGTTTTCAGAAATGTAAAGCTCATGATTAACTTAAAATAAGAATATTTTAAAAGTTAATGAAAAATATAGCTAATTCTATTCTTGTCATAGTCAAACACTAACGTTTATTCAGCACTGACTCCAATTGGGGAATGACATCCGCCTGTGTTCTACAATATTCCATTATACTTAGCTGTTTCCATTGAGACAAGCTAGTGATGCCTCAGTCAAAGTTACACTCTTGGTATTGTTTTTATAAAAGCAATATAAGGAAGATATATAGGTTTAATGTTAACATGTGGAACTAAACACTCAAGGCACAGTGAAAGCCATAAAACAGTAGTACCTAATAATAGTATCTCTGAGCCATCGAAACAAGCAGGTTGCAGACCCTTCAATAGATAAATACACAGTGCCCCTTTAATATATAAACAAACATTCATGTGCAAACAGTAAGGAATCATAGTCATGTCATAATCTGTTAACGTTTAAATTACTCATTTCAGAAGAGATCTATTGAAGATTGATACAGGTGGAGACATTACATGCAAATCCTATCATAACATCCTATCATAATCATGCTTATTTTTACTTAGGCCTCTCTTAGCTACTGAATATATGAGTTTCTATTCCTCATGAGGTCTACTTTGTCCTCAAACTCTGACATACAATAATTTTCCTTCGTCTAACAAACAAAGAGAATTTAGGCCCACATAAAATATTCTGACAACAAATCTATAACTAAAATAAAACAAAATTAAACACACAAAAAAATAAAAAAATAAAAGGCTTTACATAGAGTGTATCAAGTCTAAAGTATTTATTATCGTTCAGTTTTTTAAACAAAGATTCATTCAGTTCAAAATAGAGAGGGCTTATGACAATACAGAGAATACAGAGCAGAGGGTCCAGGTTTCCTAATTTGATCCACAAAGGACTTCTAAGCTTTATGAATTTTTGTATCATTAAAAGTATTTGCAGTAAGGAAAAAGACCAAATAAGTATAAAATGCAGTATAACAGACAAAAAACTATTTATTATTTTTATGTGTGTATGTGACCAAGCAACATACATTTGTTTTAATTATACATAAAACATAAGAATAAAACTAAAGATCATAACTGGACAAATAATCCTAACTTTGACCATATTACAAACTACAGTAAAGTTTTATTAACCCAAAATGTCATTAATATGGGTCTCATAAAGTTATTTTGTCATTCAGACATTAAAATGGTGCGGTCAATTTTCAAATACACATTTTTTTTCTGCAAGCAAAACTCCTGTGAGAATAAACATATGACGTTTTGCTCATAGCATAACAATATAAAAGAGAGCATCAGCTTCAACAGAGAGTCAGTGTCACAACAACAGCAATAGTCCTTTTAGCTTGACTTTTTATTATTATAGATGACTTTCAAGCTGCATATTGTATTGTATTGCAAGCAATAATGAACATTTGAGATTTTTGCGGTGGGTTTTTATCATAAATGTGTGATGGAAAACAGCTCTGTTGTCTTATATTTCAACCTAACTATGTTCATTAACATTGGAAATTACCGTTATCCTGCTTTTGTCTTCTGTTTGCTGCTCTACTGTTTTATAATGTTTGCTAATCTCGTTCTGATCACTGTCATTTCACGTGAGAAGTCTTTACACGAGCCCATGTACATATTCATTGCTTGTTTATCTGTTAATGCTCTGTATGGCTCTGCTGGATTCTTCCCCAGGTTTTTAATGGATCTACTCTCTAACACTCATCTTATCTCGAGACCAGCCTGTTTATTCAGCTTTATGTCATTTATACATTTGCTGCGTATGAATTGACGTTACTGGGCATCATGGCGTACGACAGATACGCCGCCGTGTGTCATCCTTTGCACTATCACAGAAAAATGACCATCAGATCTGTGACAATTTTGGCAGCGATTGCATTCATATATCCCGCTTTTGCAATTTCAGCTTGTCTGTTTCTCTCCATGCAGCTTCCTCTCTGCGGCAACAAAATCCACAAAGTTTTCTGCGCCAACTGGAACATCGTAAAGTTGTCTTGTGTGTCTACTGTAAACAACAACATTTTGGGCATGTTTGTGACAATAAGCACAGTGTTTTGCCCGCTTTTCTTCGTGCTGTACACTTACTTAAGAATCGTTTTGGTTTGCTGGAAAAGCACGTCTGAATTCAAGGGGAAAGTTTTGCAGAATTGCTTACCGCACATTGTGTCTTTTGCGACCTATTCGATCACGGTGTTTTGTGACGTGTCGCTGAGCCGTTATGATCTTGAAAAGGTGAATCCATCTTAGCAGTCATTTTGTCATTAGAGTTTGTGGTTATAACGCCGATTTTGAACCCTCTTGTGTACGGACTGAAGCTGCCAGCGATAAGGAAGCAAATATCAAGGGTTTTGTTTGCCGGTAAAGCATAAAATTAAGTAAATACTGAAATCTATTAGGTTAGAGCAGTGCGATGTATCAAATTTTAGATAATATTGTGAATGTTGTTTTGGAGACATGCACAAATTTAACATTGTGCAGTAGAATTTACTATAAAAATTAAATAAGTAAGGTTGTATATTTTGTATACTAGGACAAGTTTATATGAATTTGTACATTCAAAGAAGGAAAACTCTTTTGGCAGATGTTTGCCTGATATTTAAGCACACTGGAAAAATGAAAATTTGAGCCTGGAACAAGCAAATATCGCCCAGCTCTAGTAAAGATAGCTTTGAACAAGGTCATATATATATATTTTTTGTATTTAATTTATGAAAGAAGTATAACTGCTTCAAGTATTGTCAATGTTTGTAGTATGACATCAAGATTGGTTCAATGGGATATGTTCACGTTCAAGAATGTGATGACCTTTTTAAGATGCTTGAATTGAGTTACTATTTCAGTTAGTGTTAGTAATGTAGCATGTGTACCGTTCTGAAACTCATTTAAAAAAAATACAACTTGGAGAGACCTGTCCAGTCAGTTCCTCCTGAACTTTGTAACGCTCAGCCACAATCTCTCCGTGAAGCTGACTCTGTTGACTCTTTTAAAAGGCGTCTGAAAACATTTTTGTTTAACGCAGCTTTTGGTTGACTCTGTCTTACTGTATTTTATCTTTATTTGTTTGTAAATGTACATGTCTGCTCTCTGTAAAGCACTTTTTATCTGTGAAAAGCGCTGTATAATAAAGTTTAAAGTACTTATTTACTAGAAATGACACCTAAATGTATTATTTTAACACTAACAATAAATATAAAAGAAATAGCTCTGTTCAGAAATGTGTCCACATATTCTTGGTTTCCTCAAATGAGTAAAATTTGCACACCCATAGACAGTGTGGTTTTCGATGATAAAAAAACATTTAATTTTATTTTAGGACTTGTAAGCTGGTAAAAGACATACATTTATTTTTATCTTTATTCTGGTGGAAACATTTGGGAGCCACTGTCACTATAGAGGTTATGCAGACATCATCACAGCCACAGTCTAAATGTCAGCAGTGAGTGGCAAAAATTAATGTCAATCGAGAAAAATTAAATTTTTGCCATAACAACTCAAAACACAAGTACATTAGGAAAAAGCAGCTACAGTCTGATAATAAATATAAACAAACACAATACTTCTGAACATTAAGTTTTTATCTGACATGTGAAAAGAGAAAATAAGCCACTTCGACCAACACCAAACGTTCCCTAACCTGCATGTTATTGATTGGTGGAGTAACTGGACTGCCCAGAGAAAACCATCCAGACACGGGGAGGAACATGCAAACTCCACACAGAAAGATCCGGGCCGAGTGGGAGTCAAACCCGCTGTAAGGCCAGAGTGCTATCAACTCTGCCACACGTCATTATTGTCTAAGGTTTTGCAAAACTTGTAAAAAATCCATAAGCCTTGGAGCTGACACTATGATGCATGTCAAAGTTGTTGTTACGTGTCATGCAAAAACATGAGTTCAGATGTACTGCAGCGAGTGATTAAGAGCCTCAACATTTGGACCAAAGCCTATGAAGGAGCAGCAGAGATTGAAGTGATCAGGGACATATAGGGCCTTTATTTTGTTTATATTATTAGCAGCCGTATTAGCTATTATTACTGTTCATGCTGGAGACTTGTTGAGAGTGCCCACAATAAACAGAGAAATGAAATTATCAGAATATTGTGTCTAAAATGAACCAGAATGCAGATTATAGTAGAATTTCTGCTGTGGAATAGCAGCAGCAGCGATGTTCACTACTATTATTTACAAGGGCTTGCTTTACAAAGAGACAAACAATCCCTGAGGGGAAATTACAGAGTACTCCCACACAAAGTTACACCATAAAAGCAGCCCGGTGTCAGTGCATCAGAGCGCCGTGATCTACAAAGTTTACATCTGATGGCTAAATACAAAATGTAATGACTATTCTACTCCTGTTTTCACTTTCATTTTTATGCATTTATCACTTCATGGGGGGCAACACTACATATATACTGTTCTTTAACTTAACCATGTTTATGAAAATAGAAGTTTACCGTTATCCTGCTTTTGTCTTCTGCCTGTTGCTCTACTGTTTTATAATGTTTGCTAACATGGTCGTGATCACTGTCATTTCACGAGAAAAGTCTTTACACGAGCCCATGTACATATTTATTGCTTGTTTATCTGTCAATGCTCTGTACGGATCTGCTGGATTCTTCCCCAGGTTTTTAACAGATCTACTTTCAGACACTCATCTTATCTCCAGACCAGCTTGTTTCATTCAGGTCTACACTATTTACACTTTTGTGGGCTGTGACTTAACTATACTTGCAGTCATGGCGTATGATAGATATGTGGCTGTGTGCTTTCCCTTACATTATCATAGAAAAATGAACTTAAATACAATCATTGCAATAGCGGCAGTGACCTATATTTATCCTATTTCTATTGTAGGAGGCGTGTGTTTCCTGACTGCCAAGCTTCCTTTATGTGGCAACAAAATACATAAAGTTTTTTGTGCAAACTGGAACATAGTGAAGCTGTCCTGCATTCCCACAACTCTCAATCACTTAGTGGGAATGCTTCTGTCTATATCTATTGTCTTTTTTCACTTATATTTGTATTATACACATATTTAAGAATAGTCATTGTTTGTTGGAAAGCTTCAGCAGAATATAAAGGGAAAGTTTTTCAGAATTGCTTACCTCATGTTATTTCTTTCACAACATTTTCTCTTGGAGCTTTCTGTGATGTAATGTTAAGTCGCTTTGATCTGGAGACAATTAATCCAATCCTGGCTGTGATTTTATCAATAGAGGTTGCTGTCATTTCTCCGATTATCAACCCTCTTGTTTACGGACTTAAGCTACCTGAAATAAGAAAGCGCATTTTTAATATATATTATTATATTATTATAATATTATTATATTAGGTTAAGGTATGCTTTATTGTCCCTGTAGGGAAATTTGTCCTCTGCCTTTGACCCATCCTTCAATGCCTCTGGGGAATCTCCAGATGTTCTTGCTAGGTCACGACTACCATAGCTGGAGGATATTACCCTAACATATTATTGGTTGATGGGGGAAACCGGAGTGGTCAGAGCGGCCCGGACCAGATAGTGACTCGCCCTGTTTTTTAAGCAAATAATTTTGCACTCATGTTATGCTAAAAGCACAATATTTTTCAATAATTCTACATTAGATTATGTGCCATGACTGAAATGAGTAGCTAATACAGTATTTGACCATCCAGTTGGCCGATTTAAAATATAATACACAAAATACAAATAGTGAAAGCATTAAATTAATGTAATTGCAAAAGGGGCCATAGTCTTAGGTCTGCAGATGTGAAATTATTATTTTTTTTAGTTTCTGACTATGGCCATCAAATGCATCAATCAACTAATATAAGTGCACTCAGTAGGCCTATAAGTGAGAAGTACCTCACAGCATGTCTTACTATTAACATTTGTGTAAAAGAAAAAAAAAACTATTTTTTTATACCCACTGTTGGGTTGTTTAATTGATACAAGACAGAAAAAACAAAACTCTGCCAATGTTACGTTATTTTTAGGCCAATTTTATTTTAGCTCTAAGAGGATATTGCCTTGAATAATTTTATTCAGCTGTATAAAACGCCGTCGACAATAATATCGATTATCAGGATATTTCCAGAGACAATATATCTTCTGGTAGAATTTTTATCGTGACATTAAAAATATTTATCGTGACAGGCCTAGTGTCCATCAGTTAACGTGGCACCAGGACACCCTAGGCCAGAGGTCAATGATCGGCTTTGTTGTCATGTCATCAGACCTTTGGTCGCGTGTTTTGGACATTCGGGTAAAAGAGGGACAGAGCTGTCAACCGATCACCACCTGGTAGCGAGTTGGATCCGCTGGTAGAGAATGAAGCTTGACAGACTTGGCAGACCCAAACGTGAGGGTCTGTTAGGAGCATCTCTTTCAGACGGGTCTTCAACTGACACCTCCGGGACAGCTCCCCCAGCTCCCGGGGAGACTGGGAACATTGAGTCTGAGTGGACCATGTTCTCAACATCCATTGTCAATGCAGCTGCACGGAGCTGTGGTCGTAAGGTCTCTGGTGCTTCGAGTGGCAGCAATCCCCGAACCCGGTCGTGGATGCCGGATGTAAGGGACGCAGTCAGGCTGAAGAAGGAGAGCTATCAGACCTTGTTGGCCTGTGGTACTCCTGAGGCAGTTGACAGATACTGGCAGGCCAAGCGTACCTCAGCTTGGGCAGTTGCAGAGGCAAAAAGCCGGACCTGGGAGGAATTCAGAGAGGCCATGGAGGAAGACCATCGGTCAGACTCAAAGAAATTCTGACCAACCATCCGGCGCCTCTGGAGAGGGAAACAGTTTTCCACCAACACCATTTATAGTGCAGGTGGAGAGCTGTCGACATTAACTTAGGACGCTGTCGGACGGTGGAAGGAATACTTTGACCTCCGCAATACATGCACGTCTTCCAAGGAGGAAGCAGAGACTGAGGACTCGGGGGGAGACGCATCCATTACTCAAGCTGAAGTCACTGAGGTTGTTGACAAGCTCCTCAGTGGCAAGGCTCAGGGGGTGGATGAGATCCGACCTGAGTATCTCAAGTCTCTGAATGTTGTGTTGAGACTGTCTTGGCTGACATGTCTCTGCAACATCGCGTGGCAAACTGGGACAGTACCTCTGGATTGGCAGACCGGGGTGGTGGTCCCTCAGTTTAAGAAGGGGACCGGAGGGTGTGTTCCAATTACAGAGGGATAACACTCCTCAGCCTCCCCAGTAAGGTCTACTTCAAGGTACTGGAGAGGAGAATCCAACCGATGGTCGAACCCCGGATTCAGGAGGAGCAGTGTGGTTTTCGTCCTGGTCGTGGAACACTGAACAAGCTCTCTCCATCGGGTGCTTGAAAGCTCATGGGAGTTTGCCCAACCAGTCCACATGTGCTTTGTGGATCTGAAGAAGGCATTCAACCGTGTCCTTCGTGGTGTCCTGTGGGGAGTACTTTGAGAATATGGTTCAGGTCTGTCCAGTCCCTGTACGACTGGAGCAGGAGCTGTGTTTGCATTGCCGGCAGTAAATCAGACCTGTTCCCACACTGTAAACCCGGATAATGTTTTAGCTTATATTTTTTTGTTGTGATTGCCCATATTGTTTTGTTTTGCATCATCACTAAACAAGATACACAGTTTGAACTAGTTTTCACCTCAATTAGTAATGTTGAAATAACCATTAGTAAAGACAACTAAACATGATATGTTTCAGTCAGAGGGAGGAGCTTCTGAAGGAGGAGCTTCCTGTTTCAAATTCAAACTGTAACAGTTCTGCACAGTTCTGCTGATCAGACAAAGAAAGCTGCTGTTGGTGAGTTTTTCTCTTTACTTTTGCACTTATTTAACAGTTTAGACTTGGATTTATTTATTTTTAATGCTTATGTTGAATACTGTATGTGAGATTATCTACTTTGAATGTCAGATAGGTACAATACCTTGTTGTGTTTAGTCCAGATATGTCCAGTTGGCCCTCAGACTTCCCGCTAGATTAGCCAAAATTACAAAAACTATAGTTTTTAATGTCAAATGGACAGTACAGTTCATGTAAAACATGTTTTTATTCTTATCATTTGGTCATTATGCTGCTGACATGTTCACACTTTCAACTTAAAAATGAGTTTAGCTGATAAACTGAGACAGTGAGAACATTTGAATAAAAAACTAAGCTAGTGCATTTTGAATTAAATGTGTTAAATGTTCTGTTGTCCAGGTGCTTTCTGCAGTGCACAAGACCCAGTGAAACTACAGCATCAGGTAAAGGTTTTCTCTCTGACCATGACTCAGACATGTTTATTTAAATCATATATTCATATTTTGTTGTGTGTTTTTAGGTGTCTGTTCATAAACATGTGAGTCACTGGACTGTCACAACAGACAAAGGTGTGTCTGCTCACTATGATCATGAAAGTTTTTGATCAAATTATATGTTAAAAAAAACCTGACAGTTGAATTTGTATTTCTCTTCACAGAGTTATGATCAAAGTCTCCTGGTCACTAAATCTCATCATATAAGTATTTATTCATATTTGCACCTCATAAACAATGCTCTGATTAGAATATTTTTGAAAATAATTTGTGTTTTCTGTGTTTCTCTTTGTCTTCAGGATACACTTGGTCACACAAGCTCTCCTGATTGGCTGCCTGCATGTCACTGAGCAGATCAAATACTATATACTCAATCAATATACTGTATGTTGGAGAAAGAGACAAACAAGAATCAAAGAAAGTTGTCAAGACTTAATGTAAAAAAACTAACCCATCTCTCTTTCTAAAAGTTTTGTGAAAAATAAATGTGTTAAAAAGAAATCATTGTCTCCTTTTTACAGTTTAAAAAGTAGAAATTTAATGAATTTAAAAATATAAACCATATAGCTAATATAAGCATTAGTCGTTATAACAAGATTAGTTTCATTGTTTGTACTTAAGTAATCAGTACAGATGACATGAAAGGGGTTTGGAGATGAGTTAAATTAACTAATAAGTAAAAGCAGACTAAAAGAGACTAATATTTATTTAGGTCAGCTGAACTAATGCTGTTTAGTTCATGATATTTATAAAACTAATCTTGTTTAGTGGATCCGGTTTCCTTAACTAACTTTAGTAATCACAACTTTCCGGGTTTACAGTGCAGAGCATGTTCGACTTCGCCAGGGCTGCCCTTTGTCATCGGTTCTGTTCATTGTTTTTATGGCCAGAATTTTTATGGCCGGAAGGTGCCTGGTTTGGAGACCAATGGATCTCATCTCAGCTGTTTGCAGATGATGGTTTTTTCAAACCAGGACCTGCAACATGCACCGGGACGGTTTGCAGTCGAGTGTGATGCGCCTGAGATGAAAATCAGCTACTCCAAATCCGAGGCTATGGTTCTCGACCGGAAAAAGGTGCCTTGCCCTCTCCAGGTGGGTGGAGAGTCCTTGCCCCAAGTGGAGGAGTTCAAGTATCTCGTCTTGTTTACGAGTGAGGGAAGGATGGAACGTGAGATTGATAGGCGAATCAGTGCAGCGTCTGCAGTGATGCGATCGCTGGTGAAGAAGGAGCTGAGTCAAAAGGCAAAGCTCTCGATTTACCGCTGAATCTATATTCTAACCCTCATCTATGGTCATGAGCTTTGGGTAATGACTAAAAGGACAAGATCACGAATACAAGCGGTCAAAATGAGTTTTCCCCGCAGGGAGGCTGGTTGCACACCCTTAAGGCCAATTCATACTTCTTAAGAAGTAAGAAGATTGTTCGGCCCGCTTGGGCCAAAAGAACAAAAACAAAGTTCATTTCGGCTCTGACATATTTCAGCAGATTCGCTGCAGCCGAACTACACCCTGCCCCGTGAGCAGTAACAAATGCTTCCACACAGTTGCTTTGTTTTTTTTTTATCACAGACAGCTTAATATAAGGGAGATTTTCTGTATTTATTGCGTGCAGATACACGCACGCTGGGCGCATGCACACACTGTATAGAAGTAACAGATGAAGCCCTTGCTTTATTGGGTCTATCTGTCTATCCTCCGCTGTGTTTAACCTGCGTGAAGCAGGACCCGAGTCCTGCCCATGGCTGTTGGTGCAGGAGTTTTGACCTCGTCACTAGCTCCTTATTTTGTTGATTATTCAATGTTTCTATTACCAAAAGGCTCTGCCTGAAATGTAGGACAAAGAAATAGCCAAATGGTGGGACGTTATCAGTTGACGACTGCCCTTTACGCTAACTGGGGGAGACAAGCGACATGTTCGGCTGCAACTTGCGGGCAGCAAAGAACTGCCAAAAGATTCAGCAGTGGATTCTATGCCCACTTTGGAAAAACTAACCAATCAGAGGCGAGCTGCCGCACAGCTCTGCGAACAAAGTTCTGCTCAGCTGTTGTGATAAAAAAACCTGCACGAACTGTCGAACAACGGCAGCACGGACACAAAATTACGTAATTTTGTTCTTACAGCTTGAGCGGGAGTCGGATGAAGTATGAATTGGCCTTTAGAGATAGGGTGAAGAGTTCAGTAACATGGGAGGAACTCGGAGTAGTGTTGCTGCTCCTCCACATCGAGAGGAGCCAGCTGAGGTGGCTCGGGCATCTGTATTGGATGTCTCCTGGACGCCTTCCGGGGAGGTGTTTTGGGCAAGTCTTTCTTGGAGGAGACCTCGAGAAAGACCCAGGACATGCTGGAGGGACTAGGTCTCACAACTGGCCGGGGAACGCCTTCGGATTCCCCCAGAAGATCGAGAGGAAGTGTGTGTGAACAAGGAAGTCTGGGCCTCCCTGTTCAGACTGCTGCCTCCACGACCCGACTCCAGATCAAGCAGAGGAAAATGGATGGATGGAGAATAGCCAAATGATCTCTGAAGGGAAGTATAGATACACTCCCACACAAAGTTATGCCATAAAAACCTCTGCAGTCCACATTCAGTTTTAGTCATCGGTGCTCTACAAACTTCACATTTGGTGGCTAAATACAATATTCAATACAATAGGCCCCTAAAGGTCTTCATGTTTGCACTTGTTCATTTTATGTCTTTGTTTTTTGCTTTATGGGAGGCAACACTACATATTTCTTGTTCTTTAACCTAACCATGTTTATGAAAATTGAAGTTTACCGTTATCCTGCTTTTGTCTTCTGCCTGTTGCTCTACAGTTTTATATTATTTGCTAACATGGTCGTGATTACTGTCATTTCACGTGAGAAGTCTTTACACGAGCCCATGTACATATTTATTACTTGTTTATCTGTCAATGCTCTGTATGGCTCTGCTGGATTCTTCCCCAGGTTTTTAACAGATCTACTTTCAGACACTCATCTTATCTCGAGACCAGCTTGTTTCATTCAGGTCTACACTATTTACAGTTTTGTGTGTTGTGACCTAACTATACTTGCAGTCATGGCGTATGATAGATATGTGGCTGTGTGCTTTCCTTTACACTATCATAGAAAAATGAATATAACTGCAGTTATTACATTGACAATAGTGACCTATATTTGTCCTATTTCTGTTATACTAACTGTCTGTTTGATGTCTGCCAAGCTTCCTTTATGTGGCAACAAAATACACAGAGTTTTTTGTGCAAACTGGAACATAGTGAAGCTGTCGTGCGTTCCCACAACTCTCAATAACTTGGTGGGAATGCTTCTGGCTATTCTGGTCTTCATTCCACTTTTATTTGTTTTATACACATATTTACGAATTGTCATTGTTTGTTGGAAAGCTTCTCCAGAAAACAAAGGGAAAATTTTCCAAAATTGCTTACCTCATGTTATCTCTTTCACTACATTTTCTCTTGGAGTTTTCTGTGATGTAATGTTGAGCCGCTTTGACCTGGAGACAATGAATCCAATTCTGGCTTTGATTTTATCAATCGAGGTTGCTGTCATTTCTCCAATTATCAACCCACTTGTTTATGGACTTAAGTTACCTGAAATAAGAAAGCACATTTTTAATATGCTGCTTAAATAAGATCAATGCACTATAACTATTGCAATGCTGATGAAAAACTTGAAATGTATAAAACAAACTGCTTCTGTACTTTATGTTTAAGCTACAATCTGTAAATATGACAAAAGTCATTCAGCACAACAAAACTAGACGATACATAATGGGTCTAATGACAAGTTGTCGCAAGTTGTGAAGAATATAAGATGGAAACATTCTGACCTCAATAAAAAAAAATTAGCTGAATATTGCTTATTTTGACTTCTTTCTTTTTTGTTTTGTTTCATAATAATAAGAATATTTGGTGAATTCATTGTCTAGAAGTTAACAACAAAAATAAATCGAGATTTATTTGAGATTGATTTATGGCAATAATAATAATTTTTTGGCCATGTCAGCTTGTCTAATCCTGATCTTGTCAGACGCTCTGAATGTTTTGACCCGGGCAGTACTTGGATGGTTGAAGCCACAGTAGCACGACTGCAGGAGAAACTGTTGTGTTTTAGGCAATACACTTTACCCACATTACCCAGTCTGGATCTGGGTTGTGTGTGAGTTTTGGTGGTGGTGGCAGTTGCCGATGGCTCAAATTAGCAGCCTTGCTTCTGTCAATCTGCTCAGGAAATAAAACAATAACACAACAATGTGAATGTAAATTTAAAAATAAATACATTTCATGGTACTTTTATGCTGTCCTTTTTCATATACAACTATTTTTATGCACTGTAAAGTCTTCAAAAGCATAGAGCCAATACAATTAATTCATATGTCATAACTCCCTCGACTCATAGATATTTTGATCTCACAAGTTCACGCCTTCAAACCTTGAGAGCATTTAAAGGACTGACATCTTTAAAACTCGACAAACATGGCCCAATGGTCTTGTGTGTCTTACAACAGCTTCTATCAGAACTTAACACAACACAATGATTAACCGTATATTGTGATGGCTAATGTTTCTACTATGACCGTGTTCACTCTGTCTGGCTTAAACGGCACAGACAGGTACAGGTCGTCTCTGTTTTTTGCAACGTTTTTATTTTATTGTCTGATCTGGCTGGTAAATTTGACCATCATCGTGACGATACTCGTTGACAAAAACCTCCACGAGCCTATGTATATTTTTCTCTGTAACTTGTGCATTAACGGACTTTATGGGACGGCGGGTTTTTACCCTAAATTCCTCAACGACCTCCTCTCCACAGCTCATGTCATTTCTTACGTCGGTTGTCTTTTGCAGGGTTCGTGCTCCATGTTTCTGCCGCGTCGGACTTCACTCTTCTCATGATCATGGCTTTGGACAGATACGTCGCCATTTGTCACCCTCTGGTATATCATTCTGTCATGACAAAACAAAGAGTTGGGGTTTTAATCGCCTACGCCTGGCTTGTTCCCCACATTTTGCTGACACTAAGCACAGTAACTACATCAACTTTAAACCTGTGCGGTTCACATATTCCAAAAATTACTGTATAAATTATTAGTTGGGAAACTGGCTTGTAATCCGTCTATATCAAATGTGATTATTCCAGCTATCAATTACAGCATTTATATTGCGCATATCATTGTTGTAATTTGGTCTTACTTTATTTAATTAGACATGTACAACATCTAAAGAAGGGAGAAGGAAATTTATGAAAACATGCCTGCCACATTTTTCTGTCTGTTACATTCTCCGGGTCTCTGCTTTTTGATTTGCTCTCAGCCAGGTTTGGGTCTCAAGACGTCTCACAGAGTTTACAGAATTTTATGGCGATAGAATTTCTCATTCTTCCTCCTGTTGTGAACCCAATTATATACGGCCTTACACTGACTAAAATAAGAAATAAAATAGCACAGTTTATTTGTAGAAAAGACAGCAAAAGTGTTAGCTAAAGCATATACAGTATGTAACATTTCTCCAAATATATGTAATCAGTTCACCATAAAAGTATTATAGTTATAGACAATGATTTGCTTTGTGAACAATAAAAGGCTTTGGAAAACACACTCATGTTGCAAATAAAATAGGTTATTACGTTTAAATACTGTAAATTAGATCAATATTCTACAGCTTTTAATGCAATGCTGATGAAAAACTGATCAACACTGAAATGTATAAAACATTCTGCTTCTGTACTTTATGTTTCAGCAACAATCTGTAAATATGACAAAAGTCAATCAGCACAACAAAAGAACTAGATGCTACATAATTGCATAGATGGATATCTATATATATTTATTATATCTATAATATTTGCAAGATGGAAACATTAAATTATTTAAAAGACCAAAAGTGTGTGATGTCCCAATTCTGACCTCAGTAAAATATATTTGCAGAAAATTGCTTCTTTTGACTTCTTTCTCTTTTGTTTTGTTTCCAGAATATAAGAATATTTGGTGAATTAATTGTCTAGAAGTTAACAACGAAAATAAATCGATACATATATACATAGACTTATAGACTTTTAGTTAAGCTACTGTTGGCAACTCCTAATACAAGTTGTTATGCTCTTTTATCATGTCTATTACATGAGTAGTTTTGCAGTCTTCAATGCTCAACTACACTGCATCATATTTAAGATTGTGTGATTAAGGCCTAAAATGTATTGCCTGACAGTTACTTATAATTACATAATGCAGATCGATAATAAGGCATTGATGCAACGACAGGCAATATTTTTTAATAATTCCATAAAAAATTTATAATTATTTGGCCATATCCGCTTGTCCATGCCTGATCTTGTCAGACGCTCTGTATGTTTTGGTCCGGGCAGTACTTGGATGGGAGAAGCCACCGTGGGACGACTGCAAGAGAAACTGTTGTTGTGTTTTCAGCAGTAGGCAAGGCAAGGCAAGGCAAATTTATTTGTATAGCACAATTCATACAAAGCAATTCAAAGTGCTTTACAAGGCAGAAAATATGCATCAAAATTACAATACAAAATATATAAATATGCAGCATAAAATTTACTTTAAAAGAAAAAAGAGTGCAGACAAAGCATTTCAGTCATATGCACAGATAAAAAGAAATGTTTTGAGCCGAGATTTAAACATTGTCACAGTGGAGGCCTGTCTTACATAATCTGGAAGACTGTTCCAGATCTTAGCTGCATAAAACTGAAACGCTGATTCTCCATGTTTAGTCGATCTGGCACCAGCAGGAGGTCGGTCCCTGAGGTCCTCAGAATTCGAGATGGTTCATAACGCACTAACATTCAGAGATGTACTTGGGCTAGTCATGGAGACTTGAACAAGCAGACTGTTTTAAGTTATTCTGATCTTAGAGCCAGTGCAAAGACTACGGAAGGACTAATGTGATCGTACTTCCTGGTTTTGGTCAGGACACGAGCAGCAGCATTCTGGATGTACTGCAGCTGTTTTACAGCTCGTTTGGAAAGGCCGGTGAGCAGGTCATTACAATAGTCTAACCTACTGGAGACAAATGCATGGATAAGTCTCTCCAAGTCAGGCTTTGACACTATACCTTTAATTTTGGCAATGTTTTTTAGATGGTAGAAAGCTGCTGATGTTATTGACTTAATGTGGCTGTTAAAGTTCAAGTCTGAGTCCATTATTACCCCCAGATTTCTAACTTGACTTGAAGGTTTTAGAGAGAGGTTTTCTGTGGGCCAAAGATGATAACCTCAGCCTTGTCTGAGTTAAGCTGAAGAAGGTTATTTTGCATCCACACACTGATCTATTGGATGCAGTGACAGAGTGAATCCACTGGCCCATACTCACCTGCTGTTAGTGGCACATAGATCTGAGTGTCGTCTGCATAGTTGTGATAGCTCACTTATTATTGCGTATTAACTGACCTAATGGCAACAAGTAAAGATTGAACAAAAGGGGTCCCAAGATTGACCCCTGAGGAACACCACAGGTCAAGGCCATGTGCTCAGACACGCAATTTCCATAATTTCAACAAAATACTTCCTGCCTTCTAGATAGGACTTGAGCCACTTCAGGGCAGAACCAGAGATGCCCACCCAGTCCTCTAGTCTGTGTAAAAGGATGTCATGATCGATAGTGTCAAAAGCAGCACTCAGATCTAACAGAATTAGGACAGAGACTTTGCCAGCATCTGTGTTCAGGCGAATGTCATAGTTACCTTGATAAGCGCAGTCTCAGTGCTGTGGTGGGGTCTGAAACCTGACTGGAAAACATCAAATGTGTTGTTTATTAGGAAAAGTCAGTAAGTTGTTGGTAAACTACTTTTTCAAGAACTTTTCCTAAAAATGGCAGATTTGAGATGGGTCGATAATTGTTTAGTACTGTGGCATCAAGACTGCTCTTCTTAAGAGAGGCTTAATGACTGCAGTTTTTAAAGCACTTGGAAATGTTCCAGATTGAACCGACATGTTCACTATTTGAGTGACTGGTGCTGACAAACTACTCAGCACAGACTTTAGAAATCTAGTGGGTAAAAACATCGGGCAGCATGTAGATGAACTCAAGACTGGTGATAATTTCTTGGACAGTACACTTTACTCTAAGAAGGTACGATTCACTTAAGTCACAATTCGTTTCAACTTTCGATTTTGCAGCCACGATTGTCGATTTTGTTTGATTTTGTTAGTTTATTTATAGTAACTTTTTTTTTACCTTATGACACAAAATAAACCATAATAAATTATGTTTAAAACAAAGCCGCTGTTGTTTGTGAGTAAGAACTTGTATTTTTATGAACATTTGAAGCAACAATATTTAGTGTCCATATTTAGAGTCGTTAACCCATCAGTTGTTAACGCGACATAATAATTCACATTCAGTCAGGTCTTGCACAAGTTCATGTTTCTTCAAACATCATGACTATTATTGTATTATTGTGTGTATTATACAAAGTGTGTGTAAGTCAGTGGTTGCAGGAGCAAAACTGATCGATTTTGGCCTTTTGATTTGATCGCTGCATAGTTCGAACAATTTTCAAAGTTTTCGATCGATTTTCCATGCCTATTTACCGATATTACCCAGTCTGGATCTGGTTGTTGTGTGTGTGTGTGTCGGTGGTGGTGGCAGTCGCCGATGGCTTAAGTTAGCAGCCTGCTTCTGTCATCTGCTCAGGGCACCCGTGGTACAATAGTAATTTTCCACTGAGTGTGAAATAAAAAATAATGTAATAATACATTTCATGGTACCTTTATGCTGAAATCTCTCTTTTTTCAGATACAACTATTTTCATGCACTGTAAAGTCTTCAAAAGCATAAAACCAATACAATTAATTCTTAAGTCATCACTGTTTACTCCCTCGACTCAGGGATATTTTGATCTCACAAGTTCACGCCTTCAAACCTTGAGAGCATTTAAAGGACTGACATCTTTAAAACTCGACAAACATGGCCCAATGGTCTTGTGTGTCTTACAACGTCTTCTATCTGAACTTAACACAACACAATGATATTAACAATGATTAACCGTATATTGTGATGGCTAATGTCTCTACTATGACTGTGTTCACTCTGTCTGGCTTAAACGGCACAGAAAAATACAGGTCGTCTCTGTTTTTTGCAACATTCTTGTTTTACTGTCTGATCTGGCTGGTAAATTTGACCATCATCGTGACGATACTCGTTGACAAAAACCTCCACGAGCCTATGTATATTTTTCTCTGTAACTTGTGCATTAACGGACTTTATGGGACGGCGGGTTTTTACCCTAAATTCCTCAACGACCTCCTCTCCACAGCTCATGTCATTTCTACGTCGGTTGTCTTTTGCAGGGGTTCGTGCTCCATGTTTCTGCCGCGTCGGACTTCACTCTTCTCATGATCATGGCTTTGGACAGATACGTCGCCATTTGTCACCCTCTGGTATATCATTCTGTCATGACAAAACAAAGAGTTGGGGTTTTAATCGCCTATGCCTGGCTTGTTCCCCACATTTTGCTGACACTAAGCACAGTAACTACATCAACTTTAAACCTGTGCGGTTCACATATTCCAAAAATCTACTGCATAAATTACTTAGTTGGGAAACTGGCTTGTAATCCGTCTATATCAAATGTGATTATTCCAGCTATCAATTACAGCATTTATAGTGTGCATTTTGTTGTTGTAATTTGGTCTTACTTTCATTTAATCAAAACATGCACGACATCTAAAGAAGGGAGAAGGAAATTTATGAAAACATGCCTGCCACATGTTTTCTGTCTCGTTACATTCTCTGGGTCTCTGCTTTTTGATTTGCTCTCAGCCAGGTTTGGGTCTCAAGACGTCTCACAGAATTTACAGAATTTTATGGCGATAGAATTTCTTTTTTTTCCTCCAGTTGTGAACCCAATTATATACGGCCTTACACTGACTAAATAAGAAATATAATAGCACAGTTTATTTGTAGAAAAGACAGCAAAAGTGTCAGCTAAAGCATATCTATAACATTTCTCTAAATACATGTGATCAGTTCACCAAGAAAGTATTATAGTTATAGACAAATAATGGATTGCTTTGTGAACAATAAAAGGCTTTGGAACAAACACTCATGTTGCAAACAGAGTAAGTTATTGAGTTTAGTGAAATATTGTGCGTTATGTCAAATAAAATTGTGAGCTCATCTCAGTGAGAATCTGTTTGTTGTTCAAAGTCATATCATGATTTACAATTTCTCTATTTAATCCATCTGACTGTTCATACATAAACTATTTGTGTCTAACATACTAACAATACTTTTTTTTAGAATTGATTTACAAAAATATATCCATTTACGACAAAAAGTTATTAATGTTAGAAAACTAATAAAATATGCCAAAATCATTTCCACTTGTTTTGCGATGACAAATAAGTTCTACTTACCCGTAATTTCTGGCCTATAAGCCGCTACTTTTTTCAGAATCTTTGAACTATGCGGATTATAAGGCAATGCAGCAAAATTACAGATTCTCATAGACTTACTATTAAAAAGTGCGGCCTATATAAGTACTTTATCATTTTTCTTACTTAAATCTAGTGGGTGCGGCTTATATTCAGGTGCCCTCAATAGGGCAGAAATTACAGTAACTGATTCATTATATCATTTTTATTGAAGAGCTGAGGTTGCTTGTTTTGGAATTTATTTTCAAAGGCTAGGCCACTTGTTTCTTTCTGATAATATGGCAACACCTATAGTCATTGACAGTGAAGTAGGAACTTTAGGCAATAAAAATATAAACAATAAAAGAGAAATATAGTTTATAAAAATTCTTATATCAAAAACATTATCTCCCTCCAAGAAAATGTTTTGCCATATCGCCCAGCCCATTAAAGATGCACTCTCTAATATGTTTGGTGGAGCGTTTGCCATGTTCCACTGTATTAATCAGAATCAGAATCAGAAAATATTTTATCGCCATTGTCAGTGAACAAACAATTCACAAACTAGGAACTTGCTAATGTACTGAAAACAGCAGATGAGTTACAAGTCAGATCTGACTGCAGCAAAACACTTATTTTTCCAAGAATATTTAGCAACAAAGGTTGTTGAACCTACTAAATAGAGTTTTATGTGAAAGTGAATACGGTAATCATTTGTGTAAAGGAATACTATCACCATGGAGACAAGCAAGAGGGTCGATCTAAATACTAGATTAGCATTGATAATACTTTAAAATTACAATTACTTATGATAAATGATCTCAAAACACAGTGCTTTTGATAAAAGCAACCACACATGAAATAGGGATTGTATAATAATTTGTCTTCCATTCAAATTTGTTTGTACGTCTGCACTGTATTGCTGCACCATTGTAGGGTGAGATGTTTTCTTAAAAAAAAAGGTCCCGGGCCTCAAAAAGCTTGAGAACTCCTGCTACAGGCAGCAAGCGTCTGTGAAATTATCATCGGATGATATTTGCTGGCCAAAATACAATGATAACTATCACCAGAATAGACAAACTAGAAGAAAAACAAATACAAATGTTTAGTAAAATAGGGTAGCTGATTTTGACACAATTTTGGTTTAAATCTGGCAACTTCCTCTAAATAAATCTTTTGACACATACCAACGTGTATTCATTTTAGTATTCAAAAATCTTTTGAAGACTTAACAACAAAGTGAAACTGGAGATTACCACTCAAGAACAGTCAATCAGAGAGCTGCTTTAGGCTCCTGAATATTAATTCCTTAATAATCAATTCAGACAGTACTCAGAAGTCTAAATTTTTTCACAAAGTGCTGCATTTATCATAATCTTATTAGTGGAAAACACAAAGTTTACTAATTTACAACTAAAAAAAGTTAGTCACCCAAACTTTAACATGTTAATAGTTTTTTTTTAAAAGTTAGTATTAAAGTTCTAAATTTGGATCAAAACGTATTAACTACAATATTATACAATGCTTGAAATCAAGATAAAATTAGACCACTTAAAGTGTTCTGGTCCAGTAAAACAAGAAAAAAACTAACTAATTTATTCAGTTTAAACACCTCATAAGAGAATAGAGACTTGTGGATTGATATCAGAGAGATTCCTTTTTAAGACTCAGCGCTACTTAATTACATTTAATCCATCATTTTAAAACTATGATAGAAAAAGTTTATTGCGCGTCAACAGTCCTTGTTATTGTATCACCTCTGGATATTTTCTTAGTCCCAACCGCCCCAGTCCCAGAAGTTTAGCTTTGATTGTGCGCACATGTATAAATATATTGTAAGAGGGGGAGTGTTTAGGTCGGAGTAAAGATGCCTCTTCACGACAGCGTCAGCTCTGAACATGGATAACACTTCTGCTGTCCGACTCTTCACCCTCACAGGAATAAACGAAACAATGCCTTACAGAATCACCCTGTTTTCTCTCACTTTGGTGTATTACTGCGCCATTTTATTTGCAAATATCTCTCTCATTGTTATAATTGTGTTGGACTCAAACCTCCACGAGCCTATGTATATTTTACTGTGCAGTTTCTGTGTTAATGCTTTGTATGGGACTTCTGGTTTTTACCCTAAATTTCTAATCGATTTACAAACTACATCTCCAGATATTTCATACAACGGTTGTCTTGTTCAAGCCTTTGTCATGTACTCTTTTGCCTGCAGTGATTTGTCTATTTTAGCAGTTATGGCGTACGACAGATACCTGGCCATATGTCGACCTTTACACTATCACTCAGTCATGACTAAGAAGAGACTTTCGCAGCTGGTATTTTTTTCTTGGCTCACACCATGTTGCATTTTCGCCCTGAACGTCGTCCTCACATCTCGGCTTCAGCTCTGCGGCTCACATATTCAGAGGATGTTGTGCGTGAACTGGGTCATTGTAAAACTGGCCTGTCCCAAAGCGAACACATTTCCGAATAGTATTACTGCATATTGTACGATGTTTCTGTACGTGGGGCATGGTTTGTTTGTGGTCTGGACTTACATGCACATGATTAAAACAAGCGTGCGCTCCAAAGATGACAGAGTGAAGTTTATGCAGACCTGTGTCCCACATTTAACCTCTATGCTCACGTTTGTCTGCACAATACTGTTTGATCTGATGCACATGCGCTTCGGCCCAGAGAATCTGCCGCAGCATCTGAAAAACTTTATTGCCATTGAGTTTGTTCTTGTTCCACCTTTTGTAAATCCTTTAATTTATGGGTTTAAACTGACTAAAATAAGAAACAGAATAGAGGGTCTTTTCTATGTTAAAAATAAGTGATATTTAAGTGCAAAACTGATAAAATATGTTAATGAAATGTAGATGTTTATAGATTTTAAAAAGTGCATTGAATCATAGTATCTTTCATTGTAAAAAATAATAAAATCATTTGCAAACATTTTCAAAGTTGCAATATGTTTGATGAACAGATCATAGAAGTGCTTGCCAAAGAAGGAAGGTGACCAGAAGGTATTTGTAATTATTTGAAGGTAACTTATGTAAAAATAACAGAATTTCTAGTTGTATTTGGATTGAGTTATGCATTGTTCGAGTAATCTTGTATTGTCCTTCAGCTGGTGCTCAGAAAATTACCACCATTTATCCTCGCCTACTTGTTTGTATTTACTCACAATTGCTGAAAAGATTCTGATTCTGAGTAAAACATTTAAAGTTCAGAACCAACAAGCAATAATATTCCAATAATAAAAACAAAAAATGTTATATTTGTTCCTTTTTACAGATAAATTTGGAAATTAAGAGACAAGGTTTATCATTTCTGCAGTGTTGAACTAGAAGTCAATTGTCCTTGTTATTTCTAAACCGTTTTATATCAGTTTTGTATTTTACAATGAACAGGATGAAAATTACAGATGTACTTAATCTGTAGTTTTATAAGAAGTACAAAATCGTCCAAACTTGAATCTGTATCTGAACCCCTTTGGTGCACAAACAATTGACTAGAGTAGACTCTTTGTCAAGATGAGGTTTTGCCCTCTGAGTGACTGACTCAGTTATAAATGAGATTCATCAAAACAAAAAGTCTGATTTTAAAGTTGAGGATCCTAACTTTTTTGTTGTAAATTAAATTAGAGTTGTCCACTTAAAAGTATATGATATATCCATCACTTGGTAAATAAAAATGAGACCACTGAAGTTTTAGTTGTCATCAGGAGCCAAATGCTGCGCTCTCATTGGCTGTGCTTGGGTGGTCTTTCCAGCTTCACTTTTTTGTTTGTAAAAAGATGTTTTTAAGTCATAATTGCAACCAAAAATGAATGCATGTCGATATTGACCAAGTGTTAAAGAAGAATTAGTTTGATTTAAAACCTAAATGGTGTTTGCAGTGTGAAAATCAGGGACCCAATCTTTAAACAACCTATAAATGTACGAAGCAGTACAGCCAATGTCACTAATCTGGGTTTGAACGACAGTAGATTTGGCATTTGTTGGGTTTAGTGATTCCTCTATTAGAGGCTATTTTGACTAATAATTTGTTTTAGGGAGCCTCTAAAAAGCCTAAAAAAATATGTCATGTTAAATTTGGGAGAATTTTAGGAGTATTTTTTATTTGTTTGGAGTAAAAACTGGGCCATTTTTCATCCCAGAATGGCTGATTTGATTGTAAATATGAGGGTTTCAGCATTCTTTGAATCGTTAACATTCCCAGGAGCCATCAGATAGTAAACAAAGCAGAATTAATTAAGAAAAAGTGTCTTGACACCTGAAGTGATCCAAACATAAACCTACAGAGGCCAGGTTTACCTGCTACAAATGCTTCTCAAGTCTGGATATTGATCAATAACCTGCTTTAGACCTTTTTCTGACAAAGAGTTACATTTTATTTTGTTAGTTTTATGGAAAAAAAATTTTTTAAATGTTGGAGTTGTTTGTGGATATTGGAGCCAAATCATCAGTTTGTGGTGCTGTTTCATGGTCCACAGAGATCCAAACAAATCTGTCTCACTGGAAAATAAAAAATATATTTGAATAGCCCCGCCATAACTGTCATTTGACCCATAATTATTATTTATTTCTTGGTGCAAAACACACTAGCAGACACGTGGATTAGCTTAGTATATTATCTTATATATAAAAAATGTATAATCATGAATAAATGAGCACTTTACGTTTACAATTAGGGATGTTACAATATCAAATTATATTCTTGTGATTATTGTGAGACAAAATATCACAATTTTGCAATAATTCACGATTACGCTTGTTACGACCAAATAGCCGAGACATTTAATTTTCTTGCATTCTCATTGTCTGACAAGTTTTTGACAAGTTTTATGCAATTAATCTTCTGAATGCTTCTTAAATGGAAACACTGGCTTGAACAAGATTGGATTGAACCAACACTGATATCTGTATTTAACCTTCTGCTGTGGCAAACAAAAAACAGCCGATATTTGGAAATTAATATCCATAACAAGGGTAAATCACAAATTTACTTGTCACTGTAGTAAAAACTAAATAAAAACAATATATTTATCTGATATATAACGCATCTTCGCCTTACGCTGGAACTGATATTTTGCTCTGTTTCTATAGAATAAACTAAAAAAGCTTTTGATTTTGCTTCTAAAATTGTCATGATTCTTTTGTTCTTGCGATTATATTGGGGCTTGAATAATCACGATTATCGATTAACCTAATAATCTTGACATCCCTATTTACAACATAAGACAATATATTTTTTTATCTCTCCCAATAGCAAAAGTCCCATAAGCCCTGCTCTTGCTCTGTATAAATACGAGTGTTACTGAGGAGGAGAGGCAGAGGAAGTCAAGCATGGATAATGTTTCTAATGTGAAGATTTTCACTCTGGCCGGACTGAACGAGACCATGACTTACAGAGTTACCATTTTTTCTCTCACTTTGGTGTATTACTGCCTCATTGTGTTTTTCAATTGTCTCTCGTTGTCATAATTGTGTTAGACTCAAATCTCCATGAGCCTATGTATATTTTACTGTGCAGTTTCTGTGTAAATGCTTTGTATGGTACTGCTGGTTTTTACCCTAAATTTCTAATCGATTTACAAACCGTATCTCCGTATATTTCGCACGATGCTTGTTTCATTCAGGCTTTTGTCGTGTACTCTTTTGCTCTTTGTGATTTGTCTATTTTGGCCGTTATGGCGTACGACAGGTACCTGGCCATATGTCGACCTTTACGTTATCACTCGATCATGACTAAGAAGAGACTCTCACAACTGATCAGCTTTTCCTGGCTAACACCGTGTTGCATTTTGGGAATCAATATTG
Organism: Mugilogobius chulae; assembly: GCA_038363315.1. Lineage (NCBI taxonomy): Eukaryota > Metazoa > Chordata > Actinopteri > Gobiiformes > Gobiidae > Mugilogobius > Mugilogobius chulae. The sequence goes on along the minus strand of CM076406.1, from coordinate 29,937,353 downwards.
TCCTCACGTCCCAACTGACTTTATGTGGCTCACACATTCCTAGACTGATTTGTGCAAACTGGATCATTGTTAAGATGGGTTGTCCTAACAATGACATCTTTGTGCATAATGTTTTCGCCTACGCAACTATAATAATTTACCTTTTGCATGGCGTTTTTATAGTTTGGACTTACATGCACATGGTGAAAACATGTGTGCGGTCCAAAGACGATAGAGTGAAGTTTATGCAGACTTGTGTCCCACATTTAACGTCTCTCATCACGTTTCTGTTTACGATATTCTTTGATGTGATGCATATGAGGTTTGGGTCGGACAAAGTGCCACAACACTTTCAGAACTTAATAGCAATAGAGTTCCTCCTTTTCCCGCCGTTTATTAATCCTTTAATATATGGGTTTAAGCTGACTAAAATCAGACACAGAATAGAGGGGCTGTTTATGTTAAAACAAGGAAATAAAAGTCTGCAAGCAATAGACAACCACACGGCATGCCACTATAGGAAAATCTAAGTTTTCTCTTTTTGTATTTTGCTCTCTCAGCATGTAGGCTTTCATGTGGAAACAACACGCAGGGTTTCTGCAGGGATCAAGTTCAAATGTAAGACCTTTTTAAGGCCACAAAACAAAGACATTTAAGCTTATTTGTGAGTCGGGAACTAAAGTGTTTCACAATGCAGCTTCCTTTTCAGACGACTTCTTAAAATATAATTTTGTAATTTGCTACAATTATGAAAACTCAAATAATTTTAAAAAACATTGCAATTTACACAACCTATTCCATCAAACACAGCAGAAACACACCAATTGGTTAATTATGATAATTATTGAGAATTTACCGACAAAGCTGCAGAATGTGAAATAGATAGGAAAATCTGATAAAAATGCTTCATTAAAAATTAAAGACCTACATGGCAACCTTTTTATTTAGGACTTTTTTAAACGTTTTATGACTCTTGCAGAAACCCTGAACACACTGTCCAGTCTGTCCCATATACTTTATTTAAGCCACACTTTGTAGCTTCAAATGACTTTTTCTCAAAATGCATTTTCATTCCACCGGGTTTAGTAAGATCAGCTCCTAAAGTAGCTTGACACATGAACAAAAATAATTTTTGGGCTAAAATCATTGTATCTATTATGTAAATGCAAGTTTGACTGTTTTTGCACATAAAATGCCTTATATCTGTATGAAAACATGTAATAATCTTTTTTTTACATTTCACATTGTTCGTGATTATTTAAGATTCTTTGCTATTCACCTATAGTGTCTTCTCTCAATGTGACCAAGTCTTCTGTTTGATACTGTGATTGTTTTAAGAAAACTACAGCCTCTGAACAGCACATGAACTGTGACTAATTACCCTAACTCACATAACAAATAAATAATTATTATATTTTCTATTCTCGGTAATGTCTTTATTAAATAAAATGAATCAGTGGGGTTTTTGGGAAGACAATACAGTGGTATTGCTGGTAGAATATTTTACACAGTTTTAGGTGTGACCTCGATAAACATTTTACTGAAATCTTAAACAACTATGTCTCTTTCTATATTTTTTTTAATCAGTTCTGAAGCTTAGTTAGTAAAAGCACAATGTATTCCTTTATTTAATTATTTTATTTTATTTTATTCTGAATCTGTGTTTCGGTAGTCTACATGTAGGCATATTCAATCACTTCCTAACATTCCTATTAAGACTTTTTTTTTTAAATCCACAACCTGTTTAGTGTTATTTTGTGTTTAGTGTTAAACTTCAAAGCTTAATCTGGAATTAAACTTCCACATTTCCCAAATTAAGTGACGGTTTACTGGGATTTTAAACACTGATTTAAGAAAATAAAAATGTAACAAGATATTATCAACAAGATATGAAATTGTAACATTTGTGTATGACAGGTTAGACTTGCCAGAGATCCAAGCCCACGCTTCAGTGGGTCTGGTCACCACGCCCCCGCCTGCGTTTCAGACCGACTCTACAACAAACCGGGCAAGTAGGATAGTTTACTTGATTGACAGAGATGAAACAAAGAAGCTGATTGGTCGTCTGTCATTAGAAAAAAAGTCTAACTTTACTCACCTCACATTTACATCGTTTTTTGCTTCACTCCAATAATTTGTCCATGTATTTTTTTTTTTTTTTTTCGTCATAAGCAGCCATGTTGGTTTTCATATGGGAGACGATGACTGAAATTTGAAAGGAGGGAGACAGTGGCCAGACAATATATATTTTTTATTGTCTGGATTTTCCAGGCAAAGGTTAGACCACATTTTTAGTGGAACATAGTGAAAATTATTATATTTATGATTTCACTAACATTTTGCTTGTTTTCACTCAATTTGGCTGTTTGATGAAGTTTATAATTGTCTTTTGTCCAACAAATAAGACATATGAGGTAATTCCACAACTGTTGCCTAGTAACCACATTGTAATTATGGGTCAAATATGAACGCGGTAAAAATCCACATAAATGACACAGGCGTTTCAATTTCACAAATGATCATATTCTGGCACAATTTAATTTTGCTAAATGATTATTTAAGCACCCTTGAAGCTGTGTCAGTTGTGTGTAAATTGTCTTTACATTTTGACAGTTTTTGATGACAATTGTGGAGTGATTCTGTTTTAAAACTTCCTGTAATTTTCAACTTTTATCTTGCAACTTAACTAAACTATGAAAAATATTTACCACAAAGACTATCACACCAAGTCAAAATAATCTGTCATATGGGCTTTAAATAGCTAGAGACCTTTTCTGTTTTGAATTGTTTGTCTTCATGAAGCACTCCTCCTCCTGATAATAACCATGTGGGACTGGATGATGGACAACCCTGAGCCTGCACTGTGGGTATAAAAAGCAAATCTCACTGGTGCAGGGACCAGACTCGCCTGGTGTGGTAAACTTAACTGTTACTGATATGAAATAATGGATAATGCTTCTTCTGTGATTGTCTTTACTCTGTCCGGTTTTAGTGGAATGGAAAAATACAAGATTCCTCTGTTTATCGCAACTCTTCTGTGTTATTGTTTAATCTGGGTGGCAAATGTGACCATTATAGTGACAATTATAATGGACAAGAACCTCCACGAGCCTATGTATATATTGTTGTGTAATCTATGCATCAATGGACTGTTTGGCACTACGGCTTTTTACCCACGATTCCTCAGCGATCTCCTCTCCACCGCTCATGTCATTTCATTTGCTGGGTGTCTGTTGCAGGGTTTTGCCCTCCATGTCTATGTTGGAGCAGATTTGACAACTCTTTTACTCATGGCTTTCGACCGATACGTGGCGATCTGTCGACCTCTGGTGTACCACTCTGTAATGACAAGACAAAGACTTTCAATATTACTATTTTTCGCTTGGTTGATTCCTGTAAAGCTGATGGTATTGTTTCAATTTTAACAGCTCGTGAAAGAATATGCGGCTCACACATCCCCAAAATCTATTGTATTCATCAGTTAGTGAACAGACTTGCTTGTGTTCCTTCTTTAGCACCTGCAGCAGCTGCATATTTTAACTACATATTTTTCTTCTGCCATCTCCCTGCTATAGCTTGGACTTATGTTTACATTTTAAAGACATGTGTAAGGTCAAAGGAGAACCGAGCTAAATTTATGGGGACATGTCTGCCACACCTCATATGTCTGACAATCTTTGCAATTTCAGTGCTTTTCGATTTGCTGTATGGTAGATTGGGTCAGCTCAAGTGTCAGTGTCTGTAAAGAATTTTATGGCAATTGAGTTTCTTTTTGCTCCGCCAATCTGTAATCCTCTTATCTATGGCCTTAGGATGACAAAAATTAGAGACCGCATTCTGAATACTTTTAGGATTAAATCCTCATGAATTATGGTTGTTGTTGTTGTTGTTTTCCAGGGTTTCTAGAGGGATCGAGGTGTCAAATTTAAGACTTTTTAAGACCGTTTAAAGACCACAAAACATACAAATGCTCACAATGGTGCTCCAGGGGACTTCTTAAGATATAATATTCGATTTTGCTACAATTATGAAAAATCTAATGAATTAACAAAAAACGCAGCTTCTAAAGCAACCAAGCATTCTATCTATTCTATATAAAGGTGCACTGTTTAACTTTTTGGTGGTGAAAACTACACAGTTAAGTAAAAGCAGAACGTTAAAACCAGCATTCAGACACAACTTGGCAAATGTTGCAACACCTTTAAACGTTAGCTGTCATGTTTTTTTTTAGTTAGAAATCAGTATGAAACATTAATTTGATTTGAGTTTTAAATATGAGTAAAAGTTTTGATAGTAGTGTCAAAGCAATTAAAAACATGTAAAAAAACAAAACAAAACAAAAACAAAACAAAAAAAACTGTGGTGGGTGAAGTACTTAATATTGTTATGAAAGTAAAAAGTTAAAAAGTTAATTGTTAAACAATTTTACAATGTGGTGTCCAGAAAAGTGTAGCACAGGGGTGTAGCTAATGATTAATTTGATATTCAATCAATTTTGTATTTCCCTCAATTAATCTATTAGTTGTTTAGATCGTTATAGGCCTGTGAATATGTTACTTATACAATTGCTGCTTAACAACATAAACTAGCAAAAACCTTTTCTTTTGTATTAAAAAACATATTCTTACATGCTTCTCGTGTCAATTTGGAATAAACAGTGCTGTATCAAAGTCAAATAACGTCTTTTCTCAGTATATGACGTGCTTTGCAGTTTGTCTATAAGTAAACACTTATTCAATGACTAAATTTGTTGACAAATAATTAAAATAATCGATCAGTTGTGATTAATTGATTAACCAGTTGCAGCCCTACACATACTTTTCTATAACATTATACACTTCTGTGCCTTAATTTTTACATTGAGTAAAAATTGCCTCTTGTTACAACTACAGATCATGAAAGGTTATAATTGTACTTTTATTTGTGCAGCATGGACTGGGTGGGTATGTTATTACTTGCAGATGACACCAGCAGGCCAATTTACAAAACAGACCAAAATGAAAACAGGTTTGTTGTCTGGAGAAGTTTTAATTAAGGTGTGTAAACTGTGGAGCACTATTATTAAAATTTATGAAACTGAAAAATGTACTTTTACATCTTTATTTTTGTCATAAGTGGAAAAGTTAACTCCAGTGGAAGTCAGACATGATGTTACTATAATCATAAAATTTATAAATTTATGTTGTAATTATAGAATTTCCCATTGGGTGCTTGTAGATCTACACAGCATCTCTTGGTAGGCCACAATTTAACATTGCCAGCCTACAGAATTTTTCAGTGTAGTGTAGACATGTGTTGTTCTTTAGAAAGACGAGTTTACTGAACAAAATAAATAATACATCTCTAAAATCAGTCCACAATCACATTTAAGCAATGCTAACAAACTAGGCAGTGATAGAAAACTAAAATCAGAGATAAGGCAATCTTAAGGTATAAGGAGCAGTGTGATTGGTCTGAATGACTCGGGACAAGGGAACACAGAAATGACTTTGAAGGGTCATTACCTGGGACAGCATCAGTGGTTTTTATAGCCTTTGACTCTGGCCTCAATCTTCCAGGAGATGGCGACGTGGAGGAGAGAGATGTTCTCAACAGTGTCAAGTCTGCAGTAAAAAAAAAATAATCAAAAAATGGATGTCAAGTTTCTGTGCTGGAAAGTGTCTTCTGTTTAATTGGATTTCTGACAAAGTTCCTTCTAGAACTCAATGGCAAGATGTGGTTTTGGGTTTTGTCTCGCTATACTTGATGTGTCGACTGCATAAGATGTTATCTTTGCTAAGACTTGGACTTGAAATCTCAGCTTTTGTGAAAAGAGCTTTTTTATTTTTTGAAATATACTCATGCTATAATATATCACACTGTATAAATGGGCCAAACTGTTTATATGTTTTAAAATAAAATCAATAAACATATTTGAAAAAAAAAACCAAAAACAAAAAAAACAATGGGTCTACATACTAGCCAGAGATGTGCTAACTCATACAAACACAGTTGTTTTCTACCATAGACATTAGATTAACAGTTAGTGCTTTCTACAACATAAGATTCTGAAAAACAACAACAACAAAAAAAGTTTCTACAGCTGTAGAGCTGTAGATCCTATGCACATTACTCACCACATAACATTAGTTGATTACAGTTTGAATAGCCCCGAGGCCTTTTTCAAACTTTTCTTATTAACTTCTTTCAAAATCCCTAAGGGGGTTTCTAGCGGTGGTCTACTTCCGGAACCAGGGCGATCTTCCCATGTCCAAAAAACTGACTTAGTAAATACAATAATCCATCTAAATTAACATGTTGTGTTGTAAAATGATTATAAACACTATTTTAAGTAACAATGTTCACTTTATTCTGTCCCTGCTCACTTTTCTTGGCACGACTAGTTTAGCTAGCTGCAGTTAGCTAGCCCATGGTGGTAGTCCATGAGCTAGCCACACAGATGTTGTAACTGTTAATGGTCACACACAGCGCATTTACTCATGCTGTACCTTAAAACTTCACACATGTAGAATCAGTGGCTGTAGTTGTTGAGTTTATTTTAACGTAAAATCCATTTGAGACAGACAAGCTAACATGTTAGCTACCTTAACGGAGCTAAACTAAACTGTTAGCGCGCTGCCACGAAAATTTAACGGAAACAAGCCGACTAATATTTTGTGCACAGAGTGAACTTCTACGCGGTTTTCAGTGTTTGCTCTGACAAAAATGTTTAAGACTTTTAATCAGGAGTGATGCTAATGTGTAATGAGTGTGCTAATATGCTAACGCTATTTAAAAATAAACAGCCTCTATGCTAGAGTTTGACCATTATTTTTCTGCAGCACGTTTTTTTTTTTATTTGTATCATTTCTTTGTACATCGTATTTGTTTTACTTTTCCAAATGCTCACCTTTCACCTCTGGGCCTTGGAGATTGTATTCTCAGGTGTGTGGCTGCAGGTGAATAAAAGGATCAGTGGATGGAGTGATGCAGAGGCTTGAGGAGCACAGAAACTGAGTATTGTTATATTATCATTGAGAGAAGTCCTATTTTTCATTTTAGAATATTGGGAAAAGCGTAAATGATGGATAACACATCTGTTATCAAAGTTTTTATTCTGTCTGCAGTGAATGAAACTACAACATACAAACTAACAATCTTTTCTCTTGCTTTGGTGTATTACTGCCTTATTCTGTTTTTCAATATCTCTCTCATTGTTGTAATTGTTTTAGATTCAAATCTCCACGAGCCCATGTATATTTTACTGTGTAGTTTCTGTGTTAATGCTTTATATGGGACCACAGGTTTCTACCCTAAGTTTCTTATGGATATTCAAACTACATCACCTGTAATTTCCTATGAAGCTTGTTTACTTCAAGCCTTTGTCATGTACTCTTTTGCCTGCTGTGATTTGTCTATTTTAGCAGTTATGGCCTATGACAGGTATCTTGCCATATGTCAACCTTTACATTATCACTCAATCATGACTAAGAAAAGACTCTGGCAGTTGGTTTGTTTTCCTGGATTATGCCATTTTCTATTTTTGCTATTAGCATTTTACGGACATCTACTCTTCGACTGTGTGGCTCCAGACTGCAGAAAATCTTTTGTGTGAATTGGGTTGTTGTCAAACTCGCCTGTCCGGAAAATGAAATGATTTCGAATAATATCTTGTCATATGCTACAATCATCATATATGTGTGTCATGGTTTCTTCGTTATATGGACGTACATGCACATGGTTAAGACTTGTCTGAGGTCTAAAGATGAGAGAAAGAAGTTTATGCAGACTTGTATCCCACATCTAACTTCTTTAACTACTTTCCTTTTTGCCATTTTGTATGATCTGATGTACATGAGGTTTGGCTCCAGTGATATTCCACAAAGTCTTCAAAACTTCATTGCAATTGAATTTCTGGTCATTCCCCCCTTTGTTAATCCTTTAATTTATGGACTTAAATTGACTAAAATACGCAAAAGAATTGTTTATTTATTAACATATACAGGGAAATGACATACTTTTGATACCATAATGTTATTGTCTTTTATTGCATGTGTACATGTATGTTTTTCTATTAAAAAAGGAATCATTGTAGAAAAAATCTCAACTATGCATTCTTAATATTCATAATCTCAAACAGATATCAAACAAACTTTACTCACATGTATTTTGTGCTATTTGAATACTTTGAAACTGAAACTGAATACTTTTGTCTCACACCAAAATTAAACCAACACACTTGTACAAGAATATATGTATTATATTGGATCCCTGCAAAACTCTAATGTACATTTGTAACTTTATGCGATGTGTAACAACATAACTACATTCAGACAAAGGTATATGGCCCATTGTATAATAACAACATTGACAATATACATTAATTGATGGTGAATCAAAAGTTAATGGTGTCCTCTATATTATTTGTTTAACTTTAGTTGTTTCTTCACCTCTCAGTCAGTGTTAGTGTTAATCTAGCCTGCCATACTCAGTCTGTCTCCTTTCTTCAAGTAAAATCATTGGCAGTGCACTGTATACAGCGATTTTACACATTTCACTTTGCTACATGTATGTATCCTGTATCATTAACTGTCTAATAATGGATAAACCTAACTCAAAGTACCTCCTCCAAAAAAATGGCAACAAAAAGCCTGTTTTGGTCCCAGTTAAGTTTGGCTATTTGAGGCAGCAATTTCACTGTATACTACTATGTAATCATATTGAGCAACTGAAAAAATAAGAAAGATACAAAAGAACCAGCGTGCAGAGTAGCAGAGAGTTCTGGCTTTCCAAAAAAGAGAAGGTAGGTTTAATTACAGGGTTAGACCAAATCAACTTCTCATGGTCTCAGGGTAGAGTTTGCATTTCTCATTGTGTCACTGTGGGTTCTCTCCAGGTACCCCCAAATACCTGCTGTATAGATCAATCACTGGTCAATGAGTTGGCTACTGTCAGATGTAACAACCAGTCAGATAGGCAACAGTCATAAATAAAACAAGAAATAAACACAGGTTATAGAGCGGTTAGAGCTCTGGCTTCCCAATAAGGAGTTTGTGGTTTGACTCCAGGGTCGGATCATATCAACATCTAACAATCTCTCTGAGTGGAGTTTGCATGTTCTCCCCGTGTCACCATAGGTTTTCTCCGGGTACTCCGGTTTCCTCCCACCTCCAAAAAATGCATGTTTAGGTCAATGGGCATCACTGTAAATTGCCCAATGAATGAATGAGAGGGTGAATGGTTGTCTGTTTAACCCTGCGACGAGTTGGCCACTGTCCAGGGTGTTCCCCCGCCTAAGGCCCAAAGTCACTGGGACAGGCTCCAGTCACCTGTGACCCCTAACAGTAAGAAAAGGTAGAAAATGAATGATTGATTGAGGAAAGCTGTTGCGTGGGCCTTGCATTCTGTATATGACAAGTTACATTCTAATTTCATCATGGTGTACAAAAACTTTTACTTTAATTTACTGTACTGTAAACAAGGGACACTGGCACTAGAGATGTGTCATGTGACTTTATATCCAACAATAAGAACAGATAAATCAAAGCAAGACAGCAGGGAGGCGTCATTATGGCCACAATAGTTCTAGTTTAACGACAGAAGCTTCATGGACAATGCCTCTGCTGTGATTGTGTTCACTTTATCTGGCTTAGACGGCATGGAGAAGTTCAGGATTCCTCTTTTTGCTACAACATTTTTGTGCTATGGCATGATATGGTTAGCGAATGTGACCATTATAGTGACAATTATTATGTATAAGAACCTCCACGGGCCTATGTATGTGTTTCTTTGCAATCTGTGCATCAACGGACTGTTTGGCACCGCCGCTTTTTACCCAAAGTTCCTCAGAGATCTCCTCTCCACAGCTCATGTCATTTCATTTGCTGGCTGTCTTTTGCAGGGTTTTGTGATCCACGCTTCTCTTGCTGTTGAGATCTCTTTTCTTGCCCTCATGTGTTTCGATCGATACGTTGCCATCTGCCGTCCTCTGGTCTACCACTCTGTAATGACAAGACGAAGAGTAGGCCTTTTGGTGCTGGGTGCTTGGCTTCTTCCACTGACTGTAATGACTTTAAGTTCAGCAACAACGTTTGTTTTAAAGCTATGCGGCTCACACATTCCCAAACTGTACTGCATGAATTATTTAGTCAACAAACTTGCTTGCACAGCCTCCACAGCCAATCTTATCGTACCGACCATTTCATACACAATTTATCTTTGCCATTTTGTGTTTGTTGCTTGGTCATACTTCCATTTAGTAAAGACATGTCGACGTTCTCAAGAAAGCATGAGTAAATTTATGCAAACTTGCCTCCCACATATTTTCTGTTTGATTATTTATTTGTTTTCACTGATTTTTGATTTGCTGTACGTTCGATACGGCTCTGACGATCTTCCGCAAGCATTTGGTAATTTTATCGCCATAGAAGGTTTGATTGTTCCTCCCATTCTGAATCCTGTTATCTATGGCCTGAAGCTGACACAAGTGAGAAACAGGGTTGCTCAGTTGTTTTGTGTGACACGAGTCGTCTCTCATAAATCTGTCAAAAAGAAAAAAGGGTTTAAATGAATAAATGTTGAATTTACATTTTTAAAATACTTAATTTATGCATGAATCACGTGTCACTGGTGTTGAACTGGACATTATGGACAGAAATTAATATCTTGATTTTTTTTTTTTGCCATATGTTGACCCAAATATTCAAGCAGCATTATATTCATTGTCTTTACACCTGTTTTTTGAAGCTTAAATATCAGAGAAAAGCAAAAATACCACATTTATATCCTTACTTAAAAGCATACTAGATCTTTTCCTTGCTAATATTTAATTTAACAGGCTCTTTTTGTATCATTTGCTGTATTGCCCAGAACTATAAAAGAACACAACCTTTTGTTAGTTTGAATTCATAAAATGTTGTAAGCTTAATCACAAAAGTGCAACAATACTGTTTTTCTAAGTTTAACATTTCCAGCATAATTTTGTTTTATATTTTAGTGGCTCTTTTTGTGGCTTTTTTTTTTTCTTTTTACTATAAATAATATCACTCATGATCTATTATTTTTATATATATATAATCTTGAAAACAACATTCACAATATTTTTTTAAACTAAGGACCACAGAACTTTTTAGGGTCCTAATCTGGGGCTGGCACTTTTAATCAGACCAGTAACTTTCATAGCCTAAGAACTGCCTTTTTAAATATATTTTATACATTCTCACACTTAAGACAAACTCAATAACTCAGTAGATAAATAAAAACAAACATTCTTAATTGAACTGTAAATGTTTTGTTTTAGTGTTAATTTCAGTTTGTTGAAGTTTTTCTGCATCACAGTTTTATAAGCATGTCTAAGTTTTCAAGAAACACTGCAATTACTTTTTCAATGTGTTACTCTATAGAGGTGCTAATGTTAAAATCAGTTAGATCTTAATTAAGGTTTGGATAATTTGGGGAGTTTTTGCTTTGGTACTTTCATCAGCTCAAGTATGATCTAATCCGAAACTGCCATGTTACTGTTGTTGTAATGTGCCTCTCTTTTTTGTTGAGTGTTTTTAAAGGAATTGTTTTAAGTAATGTGTTACATACATGCTTACATTTGTCAGTTGTAATAATTGAAATTTAATTTGATTGGGTACCTAATAAACAACTTTCATGAGCAAAAATGTCTTATATCTACTCACTGAATTACTGTCAAATAATGGCTGATAACTTTACAGACCTTTACTCACTGTTTGGCTCAACTTGTTTTATTTGTGCGTGTCTTAAGTCTTGATTGTTATAGCTTATAAGTTATAAATAAAATATATGTTTGATTATATGTGTGCATATTTTTATTCAGAGTTGCAGCTGCACTAGGCAGAAATGCTCAGAGGGGGGTTTGGGGGTCATCACTCAAGAAATTTTGAACAATCATCCTGTATTTTCCTATATTCTGCCGCAGTTTGACAGAATTATTACTTTTATTGTGTTGACAGTCCTTAATGTTTTTAATTTATTTGATTAATGTTTTTTATGTTTAGTTTACACAACCATAGTATTATGTGACACAAGATTTAGTCCCAGTGATGTTTAAAGGTGCAACTACTGACAATTTGCTGAAACAAACACAGCACCACAACATAAGTGTATTAGTGATTACACTTCACAGTCTCACTCCGTCTGTCTCTCTGTCTTTTTGTGGACCTCTCTCTCTCGCTTTCGTCGGTGGGGCAGACTTCCAGCAGAGCCCGAGCAGAATCCCAGCCGCTGCCCCAGCTACAAAGCTCAGATTCAGCCTGAGTCCTCCCTGTGTCCTGGAGCCTCCAAACACTGCCCCCAGAGCAGCTCCTCCAGTCAGCAGCCACACAGAGGAGCAGAGGGCTGAGAGAAAATCACTCTGGGAACAAAAACGGCAAACACACTTTAATGTGAGCTTCTGCAGTTCTGTTAAAGGGTTCATTACACTCATTGTTATCCATGTTTTAATGTTTTCTTGTCATGTAATCAGTTAACATATTATTCATTTTAATTCTGAAAAAATGCAGCAGTTGGCTGTGATTGGTCAGTTAAAATGTATTATTTTTTCTGATTAGCTCAGGGCAGGCAGATAGAAATAATTTATTTAATTTAATATGTTTTGATTGTGAAATCTTCAAAATTGCACCAGTCTCTATAATATATACTGTATATAGTTTTACGAAAGTAACCCAGGAACAGTCTAACCCTTCGGCAAGTTGGCCACTGTCCAGGGTGTTCCCCGCCTAAGGCCCAAAGTCACTGGGACAGGCTCCAGTCACCCGCGACCCCTAACGGGATTAAGCGGTATAAATGAATGAATGAATGAATGAATAACCCAGGAACAAGTGGACAAAAAACAAAAATGTCAGATCCCTATTGGCTTATAAGAGTGATATAGGTCTAAATAAATACTTTAAAAAAATCTTACTCTTTTTTCAAGTTCAGTTTCTTGAATGCTTTGGTCCGCTGCAATAGAATGAATCAATAACATGAGAATTACAACATATATACAGAAAACCAAATCTTTCTTCAGTTCACAGGAGGGCTCGACCGATATGGCTTTTTGGGAACCAGTGCCGATATAGAGGAGGAGGCAGGTGCCGATAACCGATATAACCGTTGATATAATTAGAAATATTAAAAACCTTTTTTTTTTTTATTTATTAATAGCAGGTGATTAAGAAAACTCTGGCTCTGTCTTGCTTTAATAATTTTAGTTGTTTTTTTTTTAGGTCACATTAGTGTTACGTTGCCACTTATGAGTGACTTTAAAAGCCACACTGACACTGTGATGCCATAAGAGATCTTTCTGTTGCTGCGGGCGTCATCTGAGTTAGTAGCGGAGTCAAGAGCACATAAATTGAGAGCTGCTTCAATGCACACGGTCCGGCAACAACTCCACAGATAAATATAATCACTCCGCTAAACATTAGTCTGAATGCTGATTCTGGAAGGTTTAAAACAAGGTACAACATGCCCAGAATATCAGCGGCCAGTATATCAGACAGATTTTGACCAATAACCAATAGCTTTTTAAGTGCTCATATCGGCCGATAGTATCAGCCAACCGATATATTGGTCAGGCCCTAGTTCATAGTATACTCACGTCTTTGGCTCTTCTGCTCCTCTTCTTCATTTTCCAGACTCAAAATCGTCTCTAGAGTGCTCACATCTGACACCATTTTCCTCTGAAGATTGTACTTCTTCTTAAAATGTTTGTGGACCTGCGTCACCACCGACTTCAGCATCATCTTGCTACATTCATTCTCTGTCTTCAGTTGTTTATTTTCCTCCTGAAGCTTCATCACTTCATCTCGCATTTTAATCAACTCTGTCGACTTTTTGTGAAAACTTTCTCTTTCTGCTTCAGTTCTTTGCTGAGTTTCCATCTTCTGACTTCTCACTTTTTCCATTAGACACATTTTAAGTTGATTTCTGTCCTTCTCTGCATTTTCCAAAGTCAAAATTGTAATTTTTAGCTTGTGATTCAATTCATCAACCATTTTTCTATGACTACAAATAATATTATCTTTCTGTGCAATAGTTTCCTCTAGGTTATTCACTAAACAATTTCTCTCTTCAATTGTTTTCATCAATTCCTGATTTTCTGCCATTTTCTTGCATTTTTCATTTAAATTATGACATTTTTTTTTAATCCGCGCATAGCTTTGTAGCAAATACTGATTATCATTCAACACGTCCAGTTCTTCAATCTTCTCAAGCAGGTCTGTAACTTGAATTTGATCATTTCTGTCCAAATTATTCAGCGTGTGGTATCTGTTTCTGCATTTGTTCACGATGTGTTGCAAAGCCGGCCATCTCTCTATGTGCGTCTCAATAGCAGCGCTGCCTAGTTTGTCTTTATACGTGAACAGGATTATTGTTTTTGTCCACACAGAGGCGCCCAAAAAACTCATGTGTTCTTCCACTTTCAGACGATCGGTTTCGGTAAAACTCTCGTCACAGCGTAAGACCAAAAGCACTGCGTTTGGTACAGCCGTTTTGTAGATTTGCGTTATCTCTTGTACAACTTCAGATGGAGTGTCTTCGCTGTAGTATCTGCTGTGCCAGCCCGGAGTGTCCACCACGGTTACTTTCTTCTGTTCACACTCAGAAGTCGTGTTACAGCCTTCAGAGCTGAGGATAGTCTGACAGGTTGAGCTCTTCCCAGCATGCTTTGGTCCAACAATTAGAATATGATGCTCTGAAGGAGGAGTATGCCTTTCTAAATGAAAAAAAAAGTATAAAGTTCCAAGTTATGCAACAGTGAAAGACATACAGTAATAATAAAACACAACGCTAGGTTATTAGGTTATACTTAAGATTTTAGTAAATATTTGCCACTTAGTTTGTCCACTTTTAGCATTAATCTCACTTTATGAAATCAATCAATCAATTACTTTATTGTCTCGTGGGGGAAACTTGTCTACAACAAAAACATTACAAAAATACATTCATGAATACAAAAAAACACAAGACAACACAGACAATGACACCTGCTCAAAACACTGTCACTCTTTGTTCAGCAGCGTTATGCAGAAAGGACAAATGAGGTTTTAAAGTGATTAGTCCTATCTTGGCTGCTCTGAAGCGGTGTCCTGAAGGCAAACGCTCAAACTCAAGAACAGAACATGTGATGAATCAGAGATAATTCTATGAGCTAAACATGAGACAGAGAGCTCTCATAAATCTGCTGCAAGAATGAAAACTCTATGACTTTCATACCTGTTTTCACCATGTTTTGTAGTTTGTTTTTGTTTGAACTGACACGCTCTCATACCACACACATAAACAATAACGAATAATGCTTTCAAGTGCAAAAGGGTAAAAAGTCCAGGTAGGCCTAATATTGCTACTGACACTAAAGAGCCACAAATAAAAGATAGGAAGTCAGATCTGGAATCGGATTATGTAAAACTCACTTTTCTGAGTTTTTACCTGCCCTTGGATTGATTCATGCATGTCTGAGTAGTCTTGTAATGTCCTGCTGCCATTGCTCAAGTGTTCAGAAAATCTCTCTTTTCATGTACTACTTATACCACTTGTCTGTATTTAGAGTATTTATTGTTCTAAAAATTGTCATTTAGCCATTTTACAACATAAAAAATTATCTGTTCTGCAGTTTTGCACAAGAAGGCAATGGTCCTGCTATTATTTCTAAGCCATTTATAAGGCCAACTTTCTGTTTTACATTGAACAAAATTATCCATATGATATACTGTAGTTTATGGTAAAATAATAAAAAACGAGTATAGAGGAAGTGTAGGAAAAAGGTTTGGCAAAGGTAAACATTATTGGTCAGTCAATTGACCCTATTTGTCCCGCCCACTTTTCTAGGATTTGCACTTCCTGTTTAGCTCTGTTACGGTAGTTTACATGTTTATCTGTCTGTCTTGTGGGGCAATTTCAAACATATGTAATGACAGTTAAAATAAAACCATCGTCTGAAGTCTATAGGTTAAATGCAGTTAAACAGGAAGTACAATTCCTAGAAAAGTGGTGGGACAAAATAGGGTCAATAGAAGTAAACTCATCACCATAGAAACCAGATCACTTCTGTTCGTCTGAACTTGACTATCTAATCCTAAACATCCACATTTCATCCTAAAGGATAATTTTCACTGATACTTACTCATGAGTGATCTCAGCAGACTTCTCGATGCCTGTACGTCATTTTGTCTTTGTTTGGCTCTCTTCTCCACTTCCTCTGTATTCTGTTCTGTTAAAAACCCTCCACTTCAGCTGAAATCCCAACTTCTGTCACTGTTTTGCCGCTTTCCACCATCACTTCAATTTTCTCCAGAAGCTCCTCCACTTGTCTCTCATTTCCGTAAAAACTTGTGTCTAAAAGATGATATTTCCATCCACATTTCTCCAGCAGTGATTTGAGAAACTCCATGTTTGCTACGTAATCTTCCAGAGAGATTCCTTTTAATTTCTCAGGCTTGGTAAATACAACAATAGTGTTTTTCCATATTTGATCATCTAGAAGAGTCAGAGGTCCCTCCACTGTCCACTCTTTGCCTTTGTTTAGGACCGAGAGGCACCACCATGAGAAAAGCTGAGGTCTGGGTGGACATAAAGACAAACATTCGGCATATTATCATTAATTAAACCTGGATCTTGCACATTGTATTGGATCCATCTGTCGGGAGTGTTCACCACAATAATTCTTCGTCCTTTTGGGGTCAAAGTCTGTCTCCTCACGCCCATCTTTACGTCTCTTCTGGTGTCAAACATTCGCTGTTGGAGAATCGTGTTTCCAGTTAAACTCTTCTCCAGCCATCCATTACCGAAAAGGACAAGACGCAACTCCTGCACATCACTTCTCAGAGCTGTGAATGGAAGGAAAAAATAACTTAATAAATAAATAAAGTAAAGTAATAATAAATACATAAGTAAGTAAATACAAAATATATGCATAAACAAATAAAGGATTGATTAAGTGAATGCATAAATAAACAAAAAATACATCTATATAATAATAATAATGTTTTGTTTTTTGTTATAGACCCATTTCACTTTACTTTTTACTGTCATTGGCAATCATTGGAAGCAGCATTTTATAATAACTTAATTAGCTTTAATAAAGCATTTATTCATGAACAAAAGATACTGGATGTAACTTTTTTATTTAGGGTTATTAATAATTAACTAAATTAAAAGTGCAGTGTGTAACTTTCTGGAGGTGCAAAGTCATCTACAAAATTCAATATAAAAAGAAAGTTAAAACTATTCTGGATGTTCTGAATGGAGATAAATAGTCTATTGTCTGCCAAAAAATCTGCTAAAGAAACAGGTTTTCTAAGGGCCCTCCTCCAGGCCAAATATTGATCCATTTTGTGTCAATGCAAACCTGCTAAAAAGTTAGATTTGTAATATTTACTTAGTGAAACAAACAAAATATGAATATAATATATATAAAAAACATAATGACAAAAATATGCATTTATTCAAGTTTATGTTTGGCCAAAAAGTTTTTCAGTGCACCTTACAGTTAGGTTCTAAAGTTATGGTATTAATTAGGTAATAAGCATTAATAAACTTGGAATGGAACTAGGGCCCGTTCTTCTTAGTGTTCTTGTATTTGTTTTGAAAAATTGTACTGCTATATTTTGTATTCTTATCAAATAAATTATTTTAAATAATTAGATTTATAAATATGTTTTATTTTTACTATTTTGTATTTAGTGCAAAAGCAAAGGGTAAAAAACAAAAAAAAAAAACAACACAGTATAGATTAAATAAAAAAAGATAATTATTCCCAGTAGCAACTTTATTTCTTATGAGTTTTGGTTGGCCTAAGAAACTGTCAAAATGGTACCTTTTCCATACTAACTTATATATGTGAGGGCCCATATGAGGTGCCCTTGCCCCGGGCCCCTAAAATTCTATCGACGGGCCTGCAGAAAACACTCGTGACACTTGTGACTTTTTCACTGTATTAAGAAAATTATTGAAAGTAACTAAAAATAATAATCTACTGTTAAATGTGTGCAGGATATAGACTTTTAAAACATAAAGAAACAGAAAAAAGAGAGAATGAACAACCACAACTAATAACACCATGGCTGACAAAAACATTCTAAAAATAACTCAACCCAAACAAAGATAAATCATGTACGCACCTTTTTGTCGATGTGTTCTCTGGAGTGTCCATTTCTTCCTCCATGTTTCACAGTTAAATTATTCCCACAACACTTGGATTCATAAACATAAGACCCTCTCACATGATCTACTTTGCCTTTGGGCCGTTTGTGTTGAAGCTGTTCTTTGGATTCTGACACAAGTTCAAAGTTCATATCACAAACAGCTCGTCCTGCTGTTTTACTGTGAACATATCAGTTTTATCTCCTTCACTGTGAACACAGCAGCTGAAGTGTCCGGATTCACTCAATGGCTGTGATTAAAGCGCCAAATCAAAAGTTAGACAAACAAATTCATCTTTGCTTTGCTGGTTACTCCCTCTGGTGGTCACAGGTTAGATCATTACAGGAATTATACTCAGTGAGAGTGGTTCTCAAGGTTTTTCAGTCATGATGACCACCCAAAATACCCGCATTTAAGTATTCTTGTGTTCTTTAATTTGAAATAATTAATGAATATTCATTATTTTACTTTTGTCAAGCCTTGTTTACAGTGTTGGGTAAGTTACTGTATAATTGTAATATACTGTATATACAGTGTTGGGAGTAACTCATTACAAAAGTAACTAGTTACTGTAATAAATTCACCTCTTGAGTAACTAAGTAGTGGAACTCATTACTTATAAAAATGTTGACAGTATATTACAGTTATAATCTGACTAACTCAAGTTACTTTCATATAAATTAATTGCTTTTATATTGTACTGAAAATAACAAAAAACACTAAAATACTGTTGGCTTAAAGGTGAATCAAATATAATGAGGAAAATGTGTTGTGACACCACATTTCCATAAAAAAATCAAGTGTAAATGTAACATGTTTAGTGTTGTACAATGTTTTAACTAATGTGTGATGAGCTCAAAGTAACAGTGGACAGTGAACAATAATACTGTAGACCAGGGGTTCTTAACCTTTTTGACTTAGAGGCCCAAATATTCATGTAGAAAGTAACCAGAGGCCCAATCTCATATTAAATGTATTGTATTTGACTGATTTTGTAGCCCGCAAGGAGGTGCTCGTAGCCCAACTTTGGGCCCGGCCCTATGATTAAGAATCACTGCTGTAGACAGTATTGTAATGCAAATATACGGTTCTACAGTTTAACACCAAACTGATATCCACAAAAAGTTCCCCAAACTATTTTTTTTACTTTGTATTTCAATGGGTTTCATTTTCACCTCCTGAAAGTTACACTGTTACTTTAACAAAAAACAAACAAACAAAAAAGTTGTGACAAAAATCGATTGACTCTCATATTGTAAGTGCTTACCCATATCATGTACAAACTACAGGCCTGGGGAAAACAAGGCTCTTAGAAATCCTGCTAAATTGGCCATAAATATATAAAAACATTTTAATTTTTTTTTACAGCTAATTTGACCAGTATGATGTCATACAAACTACAATGAATGTAAAGGCCTTATTTAAGAGGTTGTGTTTGATTATTATTATTTTTTAATTATTATTTCCATGTTCTTCTGCTCCAAACAATTGTTCAAAAAGCAGCCCTCAATATAAAAGGTTTGGACAGCCCTGGCTTAAATATTATTCAAATTAGACCTGATTATTCTGGTAGCAAACTAATGTCTAAAAAGAGAACCATGGTACACTTGTCCACATCAAAACCCCAAACATGTAACTATAAGTGCATGTGACCGGTGCAAATGAAAGACTCGAGATGCCAGTTTCCTCTTCCTCACAAAGTCTTTATTGAGATCCACATTGAGAGTTGAGTTCCACCACAGCTGTTGCATTTGTCCAGAGGAGTGTCCCTGAGTCAGAACGAGCTTGATTCAGTGACTGTGCCGCTAACGCACACCATGCAAAAGGTTTTTCTGTCTCTACCGTAACAAAGAATCAGAATAAAAACGGCTTTAGAAACTGGCTGGAAAGCGAGTGGTGTGGGTGCAAAAAGTGTGGCTTTTAAAATGACAAGTTTGGCGTCGCTGGTATTTACAGCTAAAGACCTGAAAAGAGCCCGAAACCAATTCACTATTGTAGCTTCTCTTTTTGACATTTAAAAGGAGCACATCAACAAACATAGTGGGAAAGAAATTCATACAATCTTATTATTAAACGAAGCAGTTAATATAATTGTTTCACATTAGTTTGGTTTAACAGAAGCATAAAGGTTCCATTATCAGTATTTAAGTGAAAAAGTCATTTAAAAGTTCAGCTTGCGATTAGTTTCTATTAGATCTTTAGTAAACTCTCCCTACACAAGATGGCTGCCCAAACTGGACATTTGTTGCTATAGGTTGCCATGGCTACTGTTTCTATAGTTATTGGTTGTTAACGAATCACAAATGTAAAGACAGTTTACACAGAGCTGATATATTTTAGCTTTTACAGTCACTCAACAAAAACAAACGTCTTAAAAATGTTATATTAGTCAAATCATAGGATAGTGCATGGATTTAGCTGTAGTCTACAAAATGGTTACTAGGCAACAATGATGGAATATACCTATGGATCGAACTAGTATTAAAGTGCATATAACATATTGAACTATTGTCACCTAGCAATCATATTGTGAATAGATTGTGAACGCAGGCATTATGATTTGACAAATGTTAAAATTTTGTTAAAATATTGTATAAACTCCAAGAAAGCTGTCATTTGTGTGTAAATTGCATAGTAAATTGTTTTTGGCGCTTTTTTATGACATATGTGGAGGGATTCTTCTGTAATTTTCCACTTTTGTCAGTTTCTTTATAAATTGCAACTTTAAGCTTTAAAACTATACACAGAATAATGCTGCATTCATGTGGTCTCAGGTGCTTGTGTCGAAATGAGAGGTCGAGGTTCCGACCTTGTTTGCATTCATGTGCTTTTTACTAGGGGTGCACAGATCCAATACTAGGATGGGCTATCAGTGCCGATCGGAAATATTGCTGGATCGGGCTCCATGATATCCTAGTTGTGTCTTTAATTACCGTAGGCATAAGGGCTGATGTTGATCCAGAACGTCTCAAAATCTTTGTCATTTTATTCAGATTAAGTTAAGCTATGACTTGAACTATTAGTAAAGGTTGCATAACACAATATGATAACATCTTGAAAAAAAAGGAACTATTTCAGTCCTTACGCTAGTATCAGTTGATATTCGGTATCGGTAGTATTTAAAGCTAAGGAATTGGGATAGGTATCGAAATGGAAAAAGCTGTCTCGATGCATCACTACTTTTTACCTTGGAAAGTCAGTATTTTGTTAACCATAATAAAAAACATCTAACAGTGAGGTCTGATGCTTGCCTGTCCAAAAACTAATGTTAAAGGTTGTTTGTATTTATTTCCAGCTGATTTTCATCAGTCTCCACATCTCCACCAGCTCTGACATTAGGTGCTGAGCATAGACTGTATATGGTGCTGAGCTCGGGCAGCTTCGTTTGTCCCGAGTTTCCGAGCAGTTGTTCCCAGCAGCTCAAGTATTCATATGCCTTTTGACAGCTCAGAACAACATTTTGGTTAGATTAAAGGTGTAACATCTCAAACAAATGGCTAGAATAGACTAGACTCATCATATAGGACTAATGAAGTAGTTTTTGATAAAAGTTATACTGTATGTTGTTTGCTTTTTTTAAAACCTTATTCTTGTCCACTTTTCTTGGCAATGCACTTCCTGTAGCTGTTTCAACCTGTAGAATTCAGTCACTAGGTTTACTTTAACTGTCAATATATTCATTTGAGAGTGACCAACAAGACAGACAAGCTAACATGTTAGCTACCTTAACAGAGCTGAACAGGAAGTGGGTGGTGCAGAAAAAAAGTGAAAAGACATGCCACAATTGTCAGATTTTATTCTTTCACCTTAATGCTCTGTGTTTCTTTAAAATAAAAATCAATCTTCGTTATGTTTTATTGAACATACGACTGTCATACACACTTGCAATACCGGTTAATTTTCTTTCCCACGCCATGTTTTCTGATGTGCTCCTGAAACGTGTGTCACATTTGGTCGCAGCCTGAATTAAAAGACTACCTTTGCCATTTCTAAAAGTGAACATCATAATATTTACATCATGTACATATGTTTAGACTCTGAATCTATTTACACTTAACTGTGCAGCTAACTATTCACAAAAAAGGCCTGGGTGAGTCAGAGAATGTGTTAATGGGCAGAATTCACAGACATGCCAATAGTTATGATCATTGTGGAGGAATCAGCTTTTACAAATTGATCTCCATTTACTGTAAAGCAAAACTTCAACTTTATTTTACATTAATTTGATTAGATAGAAAATAGTTTAACAGTCTAAATAGGACCGGGCAATATCGTGGTAATAAAAATCTAATTGCGAGCTTATCTCTGTGACAGTCAGCTTTTTTGATCAAATTGTCATGTGTTATAGGACTGTAGTTGATTTTTTCCCTTTTTTAGGGCTGGGACATTATATTGTTTTATGATGCTGTATTGTATTGTAGTACATGTATTGCAGTACTTTAATATATGAATAACATGTAGACTGTAGAAATGTAGAATGTGCTGTTACATCAGGATTGTGTTAACACCAAACTTTTCAGAATTTATCAGCACCAAAGTGATCCATAGAAAAAGAAAGACATTTTGTATTCTGAGCCATTCATTTGATTTAAAGTGACACTGTGCACCTTTCTAGGGTGAAAAGTTAAATGCATAATCTCATTTAAATCAATTAGTTTAGGACATTGTTCATGTTCTTGCCTTCGTAAAGCAACAATTCAAAGCAAGAGGAAGCCCTCCTCTAAAACAGTGGTTTCCAAATCCCCAGATGGTTCCGAAGCAAAATCTGGGGGTCCCGAGATGATTTCTAGGTTTAATTTTACAATTATGAATTGGGTTTTAATCTGTTCTTATAACTTTAGCATGAGGTTTGACTGGATTTTGGTCATATAAAGCAATAAACTACAAATATAGCCCAATTTAATTGGTTTTCCAACTTGAAATTTTATTTTATTTAGCTGTGGGGGTCGCAATTTTGTGGGTCGCGGTCTGAAAAGTTTGGGGCCACAGACACAAGAGTGTCAATTTTAGAGAAAGGTATTTTTATTCAATGCCGAAGTTTCTTCAAATACACCTTTTTAATGACCTACTTCTCTTACTGGTCAGTCTTTGTCTTTCTCCAAATGAGTGACAGCTGATTTAGCCAATCACAGTGAAGGGTAGGCTTTCTGAAAAAATAGATGTATTATTTACCTCAAATATAATGAAGATAAATTTTCTTGTCATATTGCTCAGCCCTAAGTAAAAATCTGAATTTTAGTAACTTGTCACTCTTGTATTTCTAAATAATCTTGCTTTCTTCATAATCGAGTCATCTATTGGCATGTTTGCAAACATCTGTAAGTAGAAGACATTCATTCATTATTCTGTGTTTTAAAATCAAACTTATTCTTCTAAATGGAATGTGTGTGAGAGAAAATGCATGGAAAAGTCACTGCTACATTCACTAAATGAACAAATAATAAACCAACAAAAGGTGTCTTTGTCATTAAATCCTTTAATATCAAGTGTCAACTGCAGAAAACATAAAAATAGCCTTAGAAAAGAAAAGCTGATGCATAATAATAATAATAACGACATGGTGCTAATTTAAAATCTTGTTTAGTTTAATAATTACTTGGGAGACGACTTTCCAACCACAGTGTGTCTTTCCCTCCAATGATCCGTCTCCAAAATAAATTCAAATATATAATAGATTTCTTCATTTCACAGCATTTGTTCTGCCTCGGAAACGTACTGTTGGACAATTGTGGGTGAAAGAAACTCTACGGTGGCCAGAAGGATAAAAAACAAAACAACAAAAAACATGCCGAAATCAAAACGCAAATTCAAAGACAAGCACACACATAAGTGTTATTGAAAATGCATCAGTGTTTTTAAATTTGCCTTCAGTGTTTTTGAATTTGCATTTTATAATTTCATTAGTGCCCAAATTTTTTTAATTTAGGCAGGAGTTTGGAATTTGTGTGTTTTTTTAATCTAGGTCTGTTTCTGAAATTACAATAGTTTTTGAATTTATGGTTATGTTTTTGATTTACGGTTTGTTTCTGAATTTGTGCACACATCTATGAAATTGTGTTTTTGAATTTGTGTTTCTTAATTTGTGCACACGTCTTTGCAATTTCATTTTTGAATTTCATTTGTGTTTTTTTAATTTGGGCTGGCGTTTTTGAACTTGTGGTCTGTTTCTGAAATTACAACGTTTTGTACTTCGTGTCCATGTTTTATAATTTGTGGTCATGTTCTTGAATTTAGGTATGGATTTTTGAATTTAATTGAACTTTTTTTTAATTTTGTTGAAGTTTTTACTTAAATTGGGTCTGTTTCAGAGATTGCGCATGTTTTAAAATTTGTGAATGTTTTTGAATGTTTTTGAATTTGCGTGCTTGTTTTACCCTCCAGGGCCACCGTAGAAACCAGATTAAGTCATTATACAACAGAGCAGCTTCAATGCCCTTGATTTAGTCGTTTTGTTGATTATCCTTTTAGCATAGAACTTCACAAATTATTCATTCAGCTATTGCAACGTCAGTGCAGGGGACGCTAATCCCAACAATCTCTACAAAATTATTGATCTTCCAGTCTTCAGCCAAAGAACGGCTCAGATCGCATCTAAAATTTCACACAAAAATCAAAGCAGCGCTGTCTATTAAGGCTTGTACAAGAATCCATCTCTACATTAGTCCTAATCCCTGGTAATCCCAATTGAAATGGACAAAACTTCTGTTTCTTAGTAATTTGAGATTTTTACAGTAAATTCATCCCTCTCTTGTTAACAATTTCACACGATACAACTTTCCCTACTTAAATAGATCTCCACCTTTTTGTAATATTAGTTTAAAACAATCTAACAAGAAGAGACGACTGACTGAATATTGTAAAAGTGAAGCGGTTTGAACTATAATAAAAAACAAACAAACATGAGTTGTGATTAAAGGGATGCTGAAAAAATATTCCCTGCCTGAGCAAGCTTGAGTTAAGGCAAAGTTTGACAAAGACTACAGCAGCCTAAATGTAAATATGACCCTTTTTAGCAACAAAAACTGTAGTTTGAATGACTGGCGTTACGTAGATCTTTGATAAAACAAAATACTGTACAATGTAGGTGTGATGGGTGATTATGCTGTAAAATATAAAATAGTTATAGTGCATGCCGGGCCAAATGAGTTTAAAAGATGAAAAATGGAGCAGTGCTGGTAATGAGACCTGTAACATGGCAGGTATCCTTGATAAGGACAGCCCTTATTGTGATAGAACTGACTCCAGTCTCTCCACAGACAGTGTTTCAACAGAGAGAGCGTCGCCCAAATCACACAGTGTATCTGTCGAAGTACTCTGGCCTCCTCTAGTGGCTTATTTATGTGTTCACTTGTGAAAAAAAGTAAAATTGTTTATATTTTCAATGGTAATATTGTGAATGTGTGAATAGTTGTCTTGTTTATATTTAAATGAACTAAATTACGTACTTCTGAGTATTTCCTGTAATTCTTCAATTTAAGTCAAAATTCAATGTGCTCATGCCCAGAAGATTTTGTGCAGGCACACAAATGTTAGTGTTTGACTACTGCAACGCCTACAAGGACAAACAACATAAAATAAGCTATATTCCTCATTTATGTTTATTATTTAAATTAAATATTAGCTCAACATTTGTGAAAAGACAATATTTAACTGCTAATAAACTGCTATATTATTTGGCAGACAGATGTTAAACTGCGTCTCAATTTCCACTAAACACAATTTTAATTTTAATCAAAATGTTTTTCTCCAGAGCAATCCTATGAACATTGTAAGTAACTTGTTTTTACACTTAATTTCCCTGTATTTGTCAGGAAGTGTTTTTAACAATTGTTGCCATGTTAAACATAAACAGAAATAATTAATTTTAAACTGTTCAAAGCTGTCATATGTTTTGTTTTCAAAATGTTTCACCACCTTGTGTTTAGAAATTTTCTTTAATTTTCATAAGAATTTAGCCAATTTAAGCCAATTTTAGTGGCAAATAGCCTTTTACCGCAAGCTAACATTCACCCAAATGGATACTTTGTGATTATTTAGTTACTTTTAAGTACTTTCTAGTGCCTTTAAGACTTTAACACAGTTGTCAGAAGAACAAACTAAAGAAAATGTGTGTATATTTTCTGTGCATAGTTTCAGAGATTACAGACACATTACAAGCAATTTTGGTAAAGTTGTCAAGCTTAATTTCAATGTAAATGTTTGTGATAATTTTCCAAATGCCCACTACTGTTTTCACAAATGCCACTAGATTCAAAAGTCTGGTTTAGAGCCTGAAAATATTAAACATTTTATACTTGGATATGCTTCCCAAACAAAATAATCCAGCCCTCTTTGTGTGATTTGGGTGAACTCTCGTATTAGTGAGGAGCGACTGGGGCCTCAAGGCACCGGTTCCTATTACAAGCCCCACTTAGTGAGAGAGAAGATAGACGCATTGTGTGTGTTTAAGATTACAAACTGGATAACCTCTGGACGGGAGGTCAGAAATCTCTAAGTGTATGTCGTGTTTCGGTGTCTTACGGGATGAATTTCGAACCACTTCCGCGTTTGTTAATGGAAATGGAGGTAGTTCAAAAGGGCAAAGCGGGCCATGGCTTGTCGAGAACCTGCTTTTCCGAGTAAGTGACAGGTTTGGCGGCGCTTAGCCTTACCGGGATTAAGTGGAAATGGGATAGTGGGTTACTAGCTGGATTATTGACGCACATCTCTGCATCTCTCGCTAGGTCTATGTGGTCTTGTGTTTTTCAAACCCAGGCTTTCTCAATCCAGTATTTCTCTTTTAGTTATCTTAGCTGGCTCTCCTCGCGGCGTACTGACTGGACGTGACAGTATCGGAGGAGATCGGAGTCGTGTTGGGCAGCTGCACAGACGCAGCCGTTGTGATGATGAGGGATGACACGCTTTAGTTTTGTTTCTTGGCCTCTTGATCGCCGTAACTCGAGCCGGTTTTCTTTACCTCCGTGACTCCTATGAGACGCCGGATGGCTATAGAGGCTGGAAGCAAACACAGAAGAGAGAAACGAGGGCGGTTAGGTGCATGGAAGAGAGCATTCAAGTGTTAAAGCTGCAGTAACATAATTAGCAAATGCCGTTTCACCCATAAAGTTTATCGTTAAAGCAATACTGAGCAAGTTTCAGTGGCGATGCGGTTTCCAGTGATTCGTGAGACTAAAATATCTGATTGTGCCATTTCTGATCAATACTGGGATAGCAATTTATATTTCAATAACAGAATTTGATTTAGGAGTGCTTGATTGGGAGTACGAACCAGCGGTGTTTCAGTGGTGTTAAGACGGTTTTAGCAGAAATACGGAGTAATTTTTTTTGAAAGAAGAGCAGTATGTGTGACGCGTACTTGTAAGGTAGGCCCCACACCCAATCAGCTCCAAGTATTTCACTAAACGCCCCGCCTTTTCTCGAACGCTTCCAGCAATAAAGTCCATCTGGCGTGAGCCAGGTTAGTAAATATCTTGATATACGATGTATATCAATATATCGCCCAGCCCTAACTGTATAACATATATTGTGATATTTGTGTGGAAAAACAAATATTATTCTGGTCATTGGGGCTGCAGAATGTGGAAAAATATTTTTTTTACCAGTATTGCATTCATTTTATTGAATTTTAATTTTAGTATAGATTTGTTCTGACGTCACATGTCAGGCTTGTCTGGAAGATTGACAAAATGAAATATGTCAGTGAACAAAGAAAGCAATAAAATGATTACATGTAAGTAATTTTAAGACATGTTTGTACATATTATTTTATAATAGAATATATTTGTAGTTTGCGAAGGAAAGCATGGTACTTTTACTAACTGCAAGTTTGCAATTTCAGTTTGATTACAATTAATTGTGCAGCCCTACTAGTTATTACTAAACTTTTCCTTTCTTCAAGGAGCCACTTTGTGAAGAGAGTTGATTTTGGTGTGAAGAGGATGATGAAAAACACTATTATAATTCTGTGCAAACTAATCTGAAACCAGTGCGTAATAAAAGGGTTTGTGAGAGTTAGAAACGTTTAAATACCTACTTCTCTCATCCAACTAAAAATGAGATACCCCAGCAGCTTTAAATTTCAAGTATTTTCCACAGCTCAGAGCAAAAGTCTCAAGTTACACTGGCGGAGTTGACTTACCTATGATGAGGAAGAGGATAAAGCCAATAATAAGCAGAGGGGACCCGCTCACGACCACTCCACATGCAAAGTTGATGAGAGGGGAAAGCAGCAGGGTCGCCCAAAACAGGAAATTTAATAATGTCCATGGTCTGCGAGGCGGGATTATCGTGGGCCCGGGGAACTTGCCTTCTTTGTTGTAGTTTTCTTGTAAGGCATCCTGCAGGGGACAAAACATAATGAATTTTCCAAACTTTTAGCTCAGCAAGCAACAACTGAGTCTCAAAATAACTGGTGGAACTAAAGAATAATAATAATAATTTTGAAAACTATTTGAAGCAAAATTCTCATCTTTTTGTCCAACCTATAGAAAAGTGACAACTACACGCGAAAACTTTAAATATTGAAACAAGACTATCTTAATGTAAAGTATTTTTTACCTGTCACAAAATTGATTGATTTATAATAGTTGTTCACAAATCAATAGACAATGAGATTTCATCGTTTGGTCAAGGTAATCGCAAATAATAACTAAATCGTTATGTTTTGTCATAACATTAAGTTTACAAACCGCATTGTTTTGATGTCACACTGGCCTTTTTTATATGAAAAGGAGGTATTAGGGCTGGGCAATATCATATCGTATACAATATATCATATATCGCGATATTCATGTGGTAAAGTTGAATTTTAGAATATCACGATATGATTGTACTTGCAACACAGCTCATTTTTGCAACTGTGGCAAGCAGAAATTGGGACTTATTCCTACTGTTGCCAGATTTTCAGAGATTATTTAACGACTAGCCTTCAAAAAAGTCAAAACAAACCATCTGATCACTAATAAAGACTTTAAAACAATTTGTGTTCCATGTTTCACTTATAAGTGGGAATATTTTTGTGAATAAAACTTGAAAAAGCCTTTATTCACAAAAGTCATCAGCGACTTTCCAAATAAAGAAGCCCAAAGTTCCTATAAAGATGCAGACTTTGCAACTCTTGGCAATTTTCCTTGGATCTCTCTAAAACCTTGACCAAAAGTAACCTATGCCCAGACAGTGGAGGCTCTGCAGAGGCTAAAACACAAATGATGAAAAAAGTAAACATGGTGTTTGAAAGAACTGTAACTAAAATAGCCTGAAACACATAATTAAATAATAAACGCTATATAGCATAGGTATATCGTCAACTATAGTTACCATAAATGTTCTCTTTTATACTGTGATAAAAATTTAGGCCATATTGCCCTGCCCTAGGATGTATGTGGTTATTGAATTCACTTCATCATGTGCTCTGCTGAAAACAACAGCAGAGGTACATTGGTTTGACATAAGAGGCCGTTCTGGTTTTTAACTATGAAAGTGACCAAAAAACTTAAAGGTCTCAAACATTCAAAGTTCACAGAAAATTATGTTTACAACTTATTTTACTTTACACAGAAAAAGCACATGGTCTAAAATGATCCACATTATCTCTAAGTTAAAAAGAAAGAGTGTTTACTTCTGCAATGTAGTGCAGTATCAGTAGATAGGGTTTCTGCAGAAAGGTCAATGTAAGACTTTTAAGACCTATTTAAGATCGCAAAACAGACAACTTAAGACTTAAAGTATTTCATAATACTGCTTCTTTTCCAGGCGCTACAATTATGAAAAATCAATGAATCAACAAAAAAGAATGCAATTTATACAGCAACGGAGCATTCCATTTAGTGATGCACCGATTCGATCCGGGATGAATATCGGTGGCGATCCAGAATTTAGGTGGATCGGTATCGGCTTATGATATCGATTCAGCCTATATCCAGTTGTGCCTTTAATTATATGTTTGAGATGTATTTACTGCTTGTTTTAGCCCAGAATGTTGAAATTGTATTCATATCAAGTTGTGAATTGTTCACATAAAAAAGTAGAACAATAATGTATTTCAAACAAGTGAATGTATTTTGAAAAGAATAAAAGCTATTTTTAGTCCGTTCACTGTATCGGTCAATATCGGGTATCGGGAAATACTAAAGACAAAATATCAGAATCGAATGAAAAAGTGGTCGGTGCATCCCATCAAATATCCACAGTAGATCTAATAGCAGATCAAACAGGTGAGGAAAACGTTTTTCTAACCACAGTTGCCGTGTAAACAGAGCCTAAAAAGTGTTTCCTTATCTAGACTACTAGTTTATATACTTAACTTTGAACATGAGTGTGAATGATCATTACCTTTTCCTGGTAGAGCTTGTGGAGCCAGCTGGCACACTCCTGCTCATCCTCAGGAATCTCCTCTACCGGAATACGCCTGGAGGATTAAAATCATAATATGTAAAAATACAATGAATATACTGTCACTGTTCTATGCTTAGTAGAAACATCAAAATCTAAAGAGTGACACAGCAATAAATATACTAAACATTCAACAATAATTTTCATGGCAATGAGTGAGTGTAATAAAGGGTTTAACTTGTGAAGCAACAGAATATGCCATGACAAGTCTGTACAACAAACACATTTAGTGAAAGCTTTTATGGCTCTTTTCAGAATAAGCCTAAAAACAAATAAAACAAAAACCTGCCTTTACTCAAGCACCAACAGAAATATACACCAGCTAAAACTTGACCTCACAGGCAGAAGTAAACGGAGGCAAATATGACAAAGAAAGGGCATGAATCAGATGTTTAATTAGCTTAAGCCAGGAGCATCTTCAAGGCAAATAAGAGGGGTGAACAAAAGCAGTTTTTAATTTAGTTTCTGTTGGACACTACCAGGATTCTCAACCTTTTCCCAGGAGAGATACATTTGCAAAATAAAACTGGCTGTAAGCTACTACTTTTAGCAGTCACAAGAAATTTAATTTAAATAAGGAACAGTGGATGCCAATAAGAAACATAAGTTAATTTAGAATGGACACACTTAGGTGTCTAAAGATACATTACAATAGAAATGGGCGTAATGAATACAATCTGGTAGTAAAGTGTGGTATTTATAATCCTAAATCCTACTTGGATTAGGGGAAGAAGAGATGCTGGTAGCTTTGAGGTGCTGGTTTGAGACACCTGGACTAAAAACAACAAACAAAGCTGTGTTTCTACTTGGAGTGGACATCACTTCCAAAATTGAAACTCTTATTTGAACTGTACGAGGGTCTTATTCTGCCTGTTTCCATTGAAATGTCTTTTCTTTAGCTGTAATGTTCCACAGTAAGTCATTTATCATGCCTATACTTTCCATTTCAATGGCATTATGAAGGTGATTTTCAGTCTTTTAAAGTTACACAGTGTCACTTTAAGTTTGTCTGTGCAGTTGGATGTAAAGCTATTGTGATGCCCAAATCCTATCTATAAAAATACGCCAATGTCTGTGGCAACATCCTAAATAAATTTGAACATGTTGAAAAAGACCACATGACAAATATAGTAATGTTGTTGTCCTTCTTTAGGCAACCTAAACCGTGACCCTGTAATTGAGAACTGCCTCATCCAAGAATTACTCTTGTTTCATATCCAGTTTAGTTCTTTTTAAACCATTCTGAACAGTTCTTTATGTCTGATATAATCAGAGTTTAGATCACTGTGTTTAGATCTAGTGATACTTGAAGAACCAAATACCATGTTATCTTAAGTGGCACTTGGTGTGAAGACCAGTGCATTAAAACCATTGTCTAAAAAATGTGTGTCTGTCTGTATTTTTTTTTTTTTAATTATTGTTCTCTTATAATGAAAATCCAGCCTTTACTCTTAGCTCAAAAAGTTTATCTTTCAAGATTCTAGAGCTGTAACTCCACTAGATGGCAGTGTTTCCCTCCATAACCTGTGTGCATCTATTAAGACTGCACTCAAACTCAACTAAACAATCTTCCATAAACATTAAAACGAGGCAGAAATATGGTGCAAATTTAGAAGAATCACTTGGTGTGAGTTAAAATGCACAAAAGGCAGCTCTCCTCTGCCAGCCAGCTCATTCTGTTAAACGGTTAAACCAAAGACCATCCAAAATCTGGGAAAGAGGCCAAAGCACTCAGAGCTGTCAGGTGCTGCCTTCACTGTCCCGGGACAAAGATCCAGCTGGTCGGGGGCCATAAGGTGAAAACTACATTCATCATTTTGCACTTGAAGAGGCTCAGAGCAGCTGGATCACAGTCAAGTGCTTTATCATCAGAAATGGGAGCGTACCCCCCCCTTCTCTCTCCCTCCAGCCCAAACGCAGGATTCACTCACCTCACACACATGTCTGCTTTGTACTTCTTGCCATGGACGATGCCCAGTAAAGTGGGAGTCTGGTTGTCTTTAAAGTTGAGGGTAACGTCATAAACAGCAGATACTAAAGAGAGAGAAAAAAATGTAGCACAGTATTAATTATGAATGCCTTTATTCAACAGGTTTGCACTAAAATGTCAAAATAATATCAAGAATGTGTAGATATAACCACAAAAGGCTCATTTAGACAGCTTATCATCCAAAAAAGTGAGTTTGGTTTTTAGCTACTATTTAAATATTATAATATTATTACGATTTACTATTACTGTTACAGTAATAACATTTCAAACTTGATTTTGATAATACAATTATTTCAGAATGCTATTATTTTTGTTAATCAAAATGTATAAGGGCTCCAAATCTTCATATACTTAAATGAAAAACTTTAGGACAGAGATGCTCATAGTTTTTTATATGGCTACATCAAAAGAAGTAAACGCTAACGACATGAAGCCTTGTTTTTGTCTTATTTTTTTTGCTTGTCTATTTTTTTAAATCAGCTTCTGACAGGTTCAGACAGGCGACCCTCGGATTGGTGTAAAAAAAACTTTCAACATGTAGAGCTCAAAATGGTCATATAGCCCAGTGGTTCCCAAAGTTGCGAACCAAAATCTGGGGGTCACGAGATGATTTCAAGATGTAATTCTACAATTATGACTTGGTTTTTAATCTGTTTTTATAACTTTAGCATCAGGTTTGACTGGAATGTGGTCATATAAAGCAATAATTCTACAGAAATGTATGCATTTGAGCCCAATTTGAATGGTTTTCCAACTTGGAATTTTTAAAACATATATTTTATTCTGTTGGTTGGTTACATCAATATTTTGTGGGTCTGAAAATTTTGTGAACCAATGATATAGCCAGTAGCCACTTTCCAACAAGTAACTTAAAATCTGCTTCTTGCTAAAGTAAAATTTTATAATGAAGAGACTGAGCTTTACATTTTAAGCTGTTTTGCATCAATTTTGTGCTTTACCATGAACCAAATGTTTTTGATAAGTTTTAAAATTGCCTAGAGTGCAGCCAACTTAACAATATCACAGCTCATTTAACAACAAATCTGCAGCAGAAGTGATTTGAATATGGAAAAGATGCAGCTCACATCTACATATATCACGCCATAAGATAGACCGAGACTGTATTTTAATTAGATCTTTAAAATAATAATAAAGTGAGTTTTTACTTGCAAAAGCCAGTAACTTAAAGTGAAGAAAGACACAAAAACAACATTTTTGGCCATTCAACTGTTTATATGGCGTTTATACAGTTCTGGGTCATTTTATTTTGCAATTTTAGTGCAAACTGATCAAATCAGCAAGTTGCAGGTCACAACAAAAGCAAACTAAGTCATTTCTAGACTGTGTGAGATCAGCATTGATTTGTTCACTCAAAACTGTGTGCTGCTTTCAGAGCAATCACACCGCTGCTCTGCACTCTCAGTCCCTCCTTTCATCTTTCCTCAAGCTTTACCAGCAGAAAATTAGTTTGAAAAGTGTTTGTGGGAGAAGTTTAGGTGGCTACCTTTACTTTCAGACAGTGTTTGTACAGATTTTGACTTATTTTTATCAAACATTCCTTATATTGACACACAAGTTTCAACCGAGTATTTTTTATCACCTTAAATGCAAAAATTTTGTTTTAAACAATTCAATTACAATGTCATTTCAGATTCAGTGTGTTTAGTTTGACAGGGGACATATTAAGCAAAATTGACTTGATGTGTCTGTGGGGTATTTTTTATTCTGAATGTCCCGTATCTTTGATGTCATAGGTAGATGTATGAGATCTTCTACACTGCTATTAAGTCTATAAATCATCCACGCTCATTTTGAACATTACCTTGTGTAATTTCTGTTGTAGTTAGAGGATAGAGCTCTAACCCTAACCCACTACGCTTTTTTGGTTCTGATTCCTGGGATCCCACTATGGAGTTGTTTAGAAGCTTGTATGGAAAATAAAAACATCACAAAAAATGCATAATATTTCTCCTTTAAGCAAAAGAGTAAATTATGTTAAAATTTTCAGTTGCAAATTCATAAATTTAATAAAAACATCACATTTTTAATTCATGGGCAATGCTTTTTTTTCTCTGTCTTAGCGAAACACAAGCAAGACTGTGGGAATAAGCCATCCCTCATTTTTTATTTAAATTTCACCCCACTTGTCATGACTGTACAAACACTGTTAAGAGATGACTGTACGTGTTATTTGAACGCCTTGGTTGTGCACAGAGCCGTACCTGTCCCTTTGAGACACTGCAGCGTGGTGGTGAAGCCTTTGGTGCGGGGCAGGAGGTGATATTTGAGCTTCGGGAGGCCTTTGCTCTCAGCCACCTGCATACTGATCTGGTGCTTCTTCTCCGTGAACCGTGTACCTTCACAATACAAGAGGAACTGCAAAGACAAGAGCTTTATATCAACACAGACAGAGCAAACAAAACCAGACTAAAGCTTTTGAAAGTGGGTCAACTACAGATCGGCCCAAAGTAACTCACTGCTATAAAATAATACCCTCATCGTTTTCATTCTCAAAGCCGGCGTGCTGGAACAAGTGCTTGATTTGTGAATTTGTAGAATACTGTCTCTTAAACTGTGATAATTAATTTAATTGACCTTTATTTAACCAGGGAAGTCCCACTGAGATTCAGAATCTCTTTTGCAGGGGAGCCCTGGGGGAAGGCTCAGGGAGGCATTAATGGACATGTTTTAGCTGTAGGAGGAAACCGGAGTACCTGGAGGAAACCTACGCAGACACGGGGAGAACATGCAAACTCCACATAGAAAGGACCTGGCCGGCCCGGGAGACGAACCCAGGACCTTCTTGCTATGAGGCCAGAGCGCTAACCGCTTGCGCCACCAGTCGCCCGATAATCGAAGTCATCTGCAGTTTGCCTTATCTAGAGAAAAATCTATTCATGTTTTGGTCCTCTTTTGGGCTAAGCATTCATTAGCACTGCCTTATCTGTGGCTTACTAATGTTCTGGACCTGTTTTAGTCTAATTTGATACAGTCCAAGTTTTGCTCTGGTGATACTTGGAGAGTAACTATTTTATTAAGTGGTACTTGATATGAAACGTGAGTTCATTTGAATTGGTTTGGGGACAAAGGGATCGAACAAACACAGCAAAATATACTCAAAGCATATTATTATACATTATATTAGAACATTATTGTCTTATTTATTTATTTTTATCCTGAATATTAGTCACATCTTTAACCCAGTAGAATGACCAGATTATAACTTAAAGGGTCAAGAATGCGCCCCCTGCTTGATGCCATAGAGATGTGTTATTACTTGGCCTTGAATGTTACTTAGTACAGCAATAAAATATATCTAAAAGTTATTTCATTAGTGTTTATATTGCTCAAAATACATGAATGTTTTATTACAGTGAGTAGGCTCCTCTGGCCTCAAATCTGACAATTAACTTTGGCTGATTCTGTTTCTATAGAAATATTTATGTTTAAAGCCAAACTTGAAACATTCAGTATCATCTTTATTTCAGTGTTATAGCTAAAGGTTAACAGCCTCAGAATAATATCTGATTGTGTAAAATGTAATATGCTTCGTGATTTGTATTAGAATTCTATTTGAAGCAGAAATATTCCGAATTTTTGGATCCGGCTTTTTTCCTATTGTGGCCATTAAAAATTTTGCCAATACCAATATTGAAAGCATTGATTTTTTATTATGAGTAAAGTCAAATGTGTCAAACACAAGGCCTGGGGGCCAGATAGGGCCCTCGACATAATTTTATGCAGTCCTCAAGATCTTATGAGGTTTACTATAATCTTATATTATTGATAAGAGAAGTCTGCGTGTCTTAAAGGTTGTATGGAGGATTTTTCAAATCCAACAACTGCTTGTTGTTTTTTAAACGATGCACATGTGTTTCTCCTCCCAGGGCCACGCCCTTTACTGCTAACTGGGCCAATGAGTTACTTAGGAACACTGAGGGTTTGCTTGACAAGTTAACAGGCCAATAGATAACGAGGTACCTCGTTATCTATTGGTCAATGTTTACTGGCCTCGTCATGTCCACAGTTTATATATAATATATTTTTTTTATTTAACATAAGTAGAAGGCTTTTACAAATCTATGCAACTGTTTTTGACCAAGACTGACAACAAACATTTTTTGAAAATCCTCCATACAACCTTTAAACAAATTAAATTATTTGTCTGAAACTTAAAGAGCAATACATTTTTCAGACCAATGCAAATGTATATTCAGTATTTGTCACTTCAATAAATCCACAAAAATAAAAAAAAATCTAATACAGAGACTATAATTTGTAGTATATCAAAGATTACAAAGGTTAATTTTAGTTACAACTGGCCCTTCAAGGTCAACTGTAATGCCAATGTGGCCTTTTGTCAAAATGAGTTTGACAAACTGGGAATGACACATGGTAAACACAGTGCTTTTTTTTTTTTTTTTTTTTTTTTTACTTAAATGTATAGTCAATTTTTTTTCAATTCCTGAGTGATGCCATTATCTGGCGAAATCCACCAATATCATCAAAACTAGTACAATAATATAATCTGGTGTGAGTATTAGTTACTTTAGCCTTAAATTTTATTAATATTACAGTTAAAATTCTGACTTCACTTTGATGATGAAACCCCCTTGACCATGACACAGAAAAGTCTAATTAGCCACGCGGCCCTGACATGACTTTTGGAGTAATTAGCTCAAACACTAATCTCACTAATCTGGCTTTGGAACTACTTTGCACCTTTGACAAACAACCACTAAAACAAGTCAAGCAAAGGCACAGCAAACGTGGACAAAATCTAAGGAAGCAAGCAGATAGAAGAATAACAAATAAGATGCCTAGTGGGATGTGAGTTGTACAGCTGTGACCTTTGACCCTGAAGTGTAAAGCTGCCAGCAAACACTAGTTTATGAAAAATCGGTCAAAGGACAAAGTACAAAGAAACCAGGGACGTATACTGTGGAAAAGCATTTGAATCCTGCAAGTCTGCAATTCAATTTAATTTATTAGAATAACAAAATGTTCGGTATTTAAGCTGCTGTGTATTATTAAAGGTGCATTGTGCAACATTTGGCCAAAAATAGATTGAATGAACGTTTTGTTTCACTAAATAAACAATAAAAATAAACACTGTCTATGCTTTGAATGGGCTTACACATTGCCAACACATTTGAACTATTAATTAGCCTGGCAAAGGGTGTTTTGTTTCTATGGAAAAGATGTCCTTTAGCCATCTTTTTGACATTATAGCCTATTATACAATTACTACTATTAACAATGTTACAAAGAATGGCTTCAGTTCTACTGTAATGTGTAGTTGTAGTAGTATTTTTACTTTCAGAAAAACTACAAGACAACGATGTAGATTTGTGTAAAAACTACACAGAATAACACGATCATTTCTTCTGTGTTAAAAAATGACGTGAGCTTGTACAAAATATATTTTAAATTTCGATCTTTTTTCACTCTAGAATATTAGAGAGAATAGATCAAATTTCTGAGCACATTTAGACACTGAAAGAATTTCTCTATTGTGGATTCAGACTTTTTGCTTCTAATATTTTAAGATATTTGAATCCTTTGTCAGTAAAAATGTGTGATTTTGAGCAAAAGTCAAACATTCAGGCAGAATATTGATATATAATTTTAAACAAAAATCTACTCAATAATAGATTTTAAAAGTTTTTGTATTTGCATATGTTCATAACAGACATTTGTTTGGGGTTTTTTTGCACGTTGTTGTACATTTACTCAGCATAAAACTGTTAAAAGCATGATGCATTGTTGTTACAAAATGGCAGGACACTTACCCACATGGCTTCTGGATAATCCTTGAGTCTATTCAGTCCACTAAAGACTGTCTTTCTGTCTTCTTCCCACTTCTTTTGCAAAAAACTATTTCAAGAAAGTACCACGTCCAGCCAATCAGAGGAACTTTCAGTAGCTCATGTTTGGCAAGCACTTTCGAACTCTGAAGAAGAAAAAAAATGCTCTAAATAAATATGCATACCAGTGGTTAATGAACATGAAACATTGTGGAGCTTTACTGACCCCTAAGACTCCATATCTTTCACACATGGTCCAGCCACACAGAAAGTCAATCTCATAGTTATGGTTGAGGATGACAATGACGTGCTCTTTGCCAAATTTATCCACCGTAGCCTGGTCCGTGTAGAGAGTGCAATCTGTGCCTGACCACCACTCCAGCAGCATCACCAGCTCTAAAAAACAAAAAAAACAAACTACATTATGCACGCTGTATTTGTCACTGAGAGATCTGTGTCAGGTGCAGCGCTCAAAGACTTCCCTATGAATATCAAGTTTGGGTCATTGTTAGAACAACCTCACGAGTCTACAAATCAAATTAGACATTGACCAATATATATATATATATTTTTCCATATGTCCAATAGTAAATAAACTGTTACTCACCTATTGTTATCACCCTATTTCACCCACTTTTCTGGCAAAGCACTTCATGTCTAGCTTTTTAAGGTAGCTAATATTTTATCTTGTCTGTCTTGCGAGCGATCTCAATAGATACAGTATAACAACAGTAAATAAGTGACAGAATTCTACAGGGCATATACTTTCAAGACAGGTAAATGCACTTTATGTGATCATTACAACATCTGATGTTTGATTGCAGCTAATGTAACTTAGGCTAAACGCAGCTAAACTGGAAGTATGCCAACTAGAAAAGTGGCTGTGAGATGGTTTGGTTCAGGACACATGCGAGATTCTTGCAAAGTGCCTGTTACACCAAAATGCGGTCAACTAGGGTCGGTTTTGTCCAAAGCTACGTGGTTCACGTAGATTCCCGCGAGAACACTCAAATAATGGCTTTAAAGCGGCATCAGACCGGTGTGGTCTCCGGAAAAATAGACTTCATGCGGATTCTTTCCGCAGACTGGCGCGCCTCCCACACTTGCATCCTCTGAGGTCAGTGTACCTGGGCGCACTGACTTGAAGTTTTGCGGGTAACAACCAGCACCAAACTCATACTCAATGCACATCCAGGGTAAGTTTATTGTTAGAAGAACTTTACATGAGCCTGGTTGGAAATCAAGCTAGAAATGGAAAAACAGTGAAACAAATTGCTGTTGAACGGGAGTCTTTAATGTTTTTTCTTTGGAGAATTCTTGTAAAACTAAAATGACAGTGAGCTACTACTTACTGTCATTTTTGAGCTAGTACATCCTTAAGATGGCTATAATCTTAAGGATACAAGTACATTGGAAAAAAGACCGTTTGAAACATGAAATATAAACACATCAACTTTAAAAATCCGTAGAAGACTCCTGTTATAGAATCTAGATAAATTGTTGATTTACGTGTGGGGCTGGGAGATTTTGTTGAACCATTTTTTGTGTTTATACAAAAACAGGTTTTGTGTGTATAACTTAAGCAGCAGTAGCCAAACAAAACCATCTGCTATAGTGTAGGTCGATAGCCGATCCTCTAAAAAAGTGCAAACAATGGTCAATATATCAAAGCCCACTGCTTCTGACAGGTTCTATTAGCAGTAAATGTAAAGAATATAAGAAAACTGCCAAACAGAGACGATAAATCATTCCCTGATGATGTAAGAAATAACCCCATCGTGCTGCCGTATGTTCACCGACAAAATGAGGTTTGGTCAGTGATACATGCTCCAAAATGTCTATAAACTAAGAAGCATCCACACTATAGACATTCAGAATATGAAAGAATAAACCCTTACATGTATGTAACAGAAAAATGCATTAAAAAAACAGGCAAAGGAAAAACGCCTCACCACAAGTTACATAGCACACTTTAAATTATTCAAACATTTATGTAAGGCTGCAATATTACAAATAAAGAACATTATTAGCAAAACTCTGTTAAGAAATGTACATTTTTATTTAGTAATGTCACTGTCATTTTATTTGCCATTTTATTCTGGTAATGCAACTTGTTTGGTCTTACTCTACTTTAAATTCTACTGTATTAGAAAGTAGGAACGAGAAATAAAAAAAAATAGTGAAGGAAATAATGTGATTTGTGACAACTGCAAATTTTGATCCTTCCTTACAAACAATTATTTAAAAATAATCATATTGCTGAATATCGTTATGGTGGTACAATCAATCCAAAACTGAATATTATTTAAATTTCCAATACTTTTCAAGGTTTTCCATGACTGTACAAACCCTGCTTTATTAATGTGTTTAAAGAAGACATGTCACAAATGAATGCTTTCAGAGTGTACTCACGGCTCCACAGTGAGTAGGCGAGTCTGCAGTTGATCCTTCGGTACAGCTGTCTATTGATGGGCCACAGGACGCAGGTGCACAGCTGGATAAAGTTTATGATGAGACCGCTCACCACAAACACGAAGCCCATGAGCAGCTGTAGGATGAACAGGCTCTTGAGGTAGGCCAGCAGAGCCATGGCTGTGGAGCCCAGAGCTACGCAGGCCCCTCTACACGCGACCACCGACCTGCAGCACACACACATACACGAGGGTTAAAGCAGGGCTGGAGATGGAGTTTGTGCATAATTATCACACAGACAAACACATCCTTTTCTAAACACATTTTGGTCCTTTGGTAAAGTATTCGGCTGATTTGTAAAGTCTTTAACATGTTGTCAGTGGCAACCAATCACAAATCGCTGTCCACTGCATTCATTTTAGACTAAGGCAGTGAAAAACTCATAGAAAAAAAAGCGTTTTTGTTGTAAGATGTTAGCTTTTTAGTTCTGTGCAGACTGCAGAGAGTCAATAGATCCGTTCACGAGACATCATAACATATACAATATTATAGTGCGTCCTCAGAGGTCGTAACTTGGACCTCAGAGTGATGTTTCTCCGAGTGTTGTGTGTTCCAGTGGTCAAGGAGGATTACTTTTACAGTAATGAGTCAATCAAGTAAACAATAGCTTAGAAATTGCCTAAAAACAGCCAAAATACAGATGTCTTTATATCAGTTTATTAACTTGGATATTGCTGTTACACATCTGTTCGCAAGACAAGAGAGTGAATTTGGATTTTGTTTACATTAGTTCTGTGAAGCAGCTAGCAACATTATCATTGCAGCACAAACAACAGGTTTATAACGGCAGACGCGCATAAGCAGCGCAGGAGCAGAGTTACAGAGGCGAGTGAACTGTAGAGACAAACTAAAGACAAAACAACACAACCACGATCAGTAGTGAAGCTGTCGGAGGTTTATATTTCTCAAAATGCAGGGCACTGCCATGTTCAATTTCTACCTTGGATGCTGAAATTCTCTTTGAGTATCCGAGTAAGAATTCCAAGTTGAAGGGCTGTTCTAGTGGGAATTTACAAGTCGGAAGGGGAGCTAAAATCAACATTGTTTAAATGCAGTTTATTTTTGTAGTACAAAGGTTAATGGGTCTAGTCACCCCAGGAATCACCACTTTTAAAATCTGTGAAATTTTTAAAAAAATATTTGTAACCATGTCCAGTGTTATTAAAATAAAAACATCTTGCAATCCATTTAGCATTGTAACTGCCTTATAGAAAGAGAGTGGAACCTATTTGAAAAAAAAATAAAAAAGATTGAGATTCTGCCATTTCTGTTTTTTGGGAAAGTTTTTAAACAAGATGTCGACACAGCCAATCCACAATTTTTGATGTGGTTTGTAAAATCCATCTTCATTTCAGACACAGAATCAAAGTTACTGAGCTCCTGAAGTTAATCATTTTCATCAGATGGAATGTTTGTTTATGTCTACATGCAAGGTTAATTTTTCTGTAAATTAAGTTTTTTTGACCTAATGCAGGTCTTGGGGGGTAACCATGGTGATGAACTTTAAAGAGGCACTGTGCAAGATTGAGAGGAATTTTAATTATCACTTATAGTCCACAAACATTTAAATCATATTGATTCTTTACAACATGAATACTTTAGAGAGCACTGTTAACCAATCCACATCAATTTGATACATTTATACTTATTTGAAATGTTTTATTACGGGCCGGAATGTGATAAATTTACGCTAGATGTCACTATGGTAGATAGGCAAAATGCATTGGAAAGGCTCCCCTGGTGTTCAAAAGTGGGATCACTTTATTTTTATTTTTTTTACACAGTGCCCTTTAAGACTGTGTTTTAATTTAACAGAATCCCCGTTTAAAGACAAGTAGAGCTGAATTCTTAGCCAACCAAAGAAAGCGAGTAGATACAGTATAGGGAATTAGAGCTGTAGTCGACTAAAGAATTTTTGCCGACTAAAGACATGTGCCATTGAAAATTAATCGACTAAAAGAGGGTGTGGCTAAAGCTGTAAAGCTAGAAAGAGCTTTAACCATGTATTTTACTAAAACTGTGTTCAAAAAGACTAAATCATGCAGAAAATGGAAGGAAGCAGTGTATTTGTATCAGAAAAGGCAGATTACACCAATGATTCTGTTCCATATCTTTATAATCTAAATAAACATTGTCGACTAATACAAATGTTGTTCGACTCCGACTCCATCGATCAAATAATGGACTAAACGACTACAGCACTAAAGAGAATACGCCTAAAAACATAAATGTTACATACCACGGTGGGAATGTTTTACAAGCCGCGTTTGCACGGTCCGTCAGCCAGTACTACGGTCCTGAAACAGAGAAAGAGCAGAGGAGACGTTAATTCTGTTTGAACCCGACACAAGTGACACTAAACATAAAAGGCACAAGCAGAACATTCACATGGAATCAAGTGTCGTCTGTAAAGCGTGTGTGTTTGGGCTGGCTTCTGTTGGCGCTTGTGAAGGTCAAAGAAGCCAAAATACTGAGCTGCAACAATAAAGTGTATATTCTGAGTGAAACCTGTGAAGTTTTACATGAAGCAACTAACCTACACCTAACTTCATTTACTTTCACAACGCTGTATAACTAGATACCACAATGATCCTCCCGTCACCTTTTCAATCCATAAAAAAAAAAAACAGTCTCTGCGTGTGATTGGTTTTGCATTGTTAGACGCTCGGTACAAAAAAGGGGTCAAAGTGACACTGATTGTCCAACTTCAAAACTTGTCCTGCAGTAGCTCATATCTCTTTTCATCGGATTCTGCCCCGCCCACTTTTCCTGGAAGTACTGGAAGCAAAACTTCTAGTTTATCTGCTGTTAGTCTGCGTTGCATTAGCCACAATCAAACAACCAATGCTGTAATAATCACATACAGTGTATATATACATGCTCTACCTTGTATGAAAGCTTTGGTGTTGCAGAATTAGTCAAATAAATAGCTGCTGCATCGCAAGACAGACAAGCTAACATGTTGGCTACTTTAGCAGAGTTAAACACTACTGAGAAAATGGCAGAGCAAAATAAAACTGAATCATATTCATGTAATGTAATGACATGTATGTATCTCTAATAAAGTGTTCTAAAGTAGAATTAACTTCCTATTGCATGTAATCATGCAGCGCCTTAACTCTTGGTCAAAATACATTTAAATTCAGTTTTTGAGTTATTATCCAAACATAAACATGAGATATAACACCTCTTCAATAGGACCAAGCATTTTACTTCATGTAAAACCGGAGATTCCAATCAGCAGTATGAACAAAAATGAGCGTCTCAAATAACAATTTAAGCAGTTCATAAAATGTGCTAAATTCACTGTAAATTTCTTGTTCAAGCACACAGAATGTGAATGAAAAAACAAAACAAAACTATCACTCTACAAGTTTAAACTAGACTTTTTTTCTTTCTTATGTCAAAGTTCTTCTACTGCCTCTAGCTTGGACCCTAGAAGAAAAGTTACTGCTGTGGTAAAAACAAATATGGATGCAAATCAAATTAAACAAATAAATAGCGACAATATGACAAAATTTAACAGCAAAAAGGCTGGTATAAAGAGGGTTACATTCCAACGTAGCCAGAAACA
This sequence comes from Mugilogobius chulae, assembly GCA_038363315.1. Taxonomy (NCBI): domain Eukaryota; kingdom Metazoa; phylum Chordata; class Actinopteri; order Gobiiformes; family Gobiidae; genus Mugilogobius; species Mugilogobius chulae. The sequence goes on along the minus strand of CM076406.1, from coordinate 29,893,012 downwards.
CAACTCAGCAAAAACCCAACACAAATGATTCCTAAAGTATTAAACTTCAGGCACTGTTTTCTCAATCTCACATCAGACTTTGCAGCTGTAGCATTTGCAGTTCACCAAAACAAGTCTTTCAAGTCATTCCAAACCAACCCAAAGTTATTAGCCAAAACACAAACCCCACTTCAATGGAACCAATAAACAGCAACAGAAATAAATGCTGACAAAACAAATCTCGTGAAATAAATACAAACTTACGACGATTCTCCAGCAGCACCAAAGTCTCGATTAAAAATATCAGATCAAGAGCAGTGCTGGTGTAAAATTCCACGTGTGCAAGTCCAAACATCAGCCGACTCCACTGCGGGTTAAACGTGTGAACTTTGCTCCGAGTTGGAAAGGAACAGCGCTAAAGATAACTGTAGCATGCCGCTGCCTGAAGGGTGGGCCCTCGAGTCTTATCAATGGAGAAGTGTGTGCATCTGCAGAGCTCTTTCTGAGTGTCTGGGCTAGAAAGAACACTGCTTTATGGATATTTATGTAGCAAATTATTTACTTTTTCAGTCTAAGATGGAGGATTAACGCAGTGTTTAATGTAAAATCCACATTTCTGAGTTTTGAACCATGTTGCTGCATGTATAACATCATTAGTTTATTCTAAGTTGTATTTGGATTGATTAAAGCATATTTGAGCACACTCTTCTCTGTGTGATCTGTATTTTTATTTATTTATTAAACCTTTATTTCATGAATTTCCCTTTCTATATGCACGATTCATTTGTTGTGTAAATAGTAATACAGACTTTTTCCCCAACAAGTTCTCTTATTAGTTCTGTCTTTGTCCTGTTCTGACTCAGTGACCCAAAGGCAATAGGATAATACAGTAGACCGCCTAAAATAAAATAAAATTGTGATCCGATTTGAAGAAAATTGTGATATTTTGCCATATCACCTATTAGCCCTAGTTTGAGTAATCTTATATTGTTCTGCAGCTGATGCTGAGTGAAAGTCCTGTTCACCTACCATATCCCCGCCCATTTGTCCAAGAGTATTTGGCTGCAGACCTGTAACAGGAGTCCCCTCATCACGTGACCAACAGTTTATATTACTTTTTATCAATCAACTTTTATCCACTTCCTGTTTTCACAGTTCTTCAATATGCATCCGAAGATAATAAAAAAAAATTTTGATTTGAAATTGCAGCCAGACAAGACTTTTTCCCTTTTGGTGGAATCAAGCATCAGTTTCTATGACAACCAATAATTTTACAGGGACGCAAAAAACAATAAAACACAGAGTTTTTATTTACACAACACGTTGTAATAATAGCCTTGGTAAACGCTGGATAGTCTGATTCAGAGGGATGGTGATTACGTTTAGAAGTAATGGTAAGATTAGGAAAAAGGTTTGAGGTAAAGGTTAAAGATACTCCTGATACAGGTCTGGTGCCAGATGCCTCTCCATTTGTCAATATTTACTTGTAAATACTCCAAAAACTCAATTTTGAGCAAAACAGTAGGATTCACAGTGGTCATTTAACCACTCCCAACTAATACAAACTGTTACTGTGAATATGAACTTAAAAAGCAGTGCAATAAAATAGTCATAAACTAGTCTCATTGCAGCTCTTTCTAGTTTGACAACGAGAATTTGTCCATCAAGCTGTGTGCTGATCACAAATACCTTACAATCCAAACCAATCACGCCGCTGCTCTCCACTCTCAGCCCCTCCTTTCACCTTCTCCCAATCTTTACTCAGCTGCCTGCCTTGCTTGAAATGTGTCTGTGGAAGGATTAATTTTGTGTTTTACAGTGAACCAAATATAAATTACTGATCTCATATGCATAGTTACCAAACACAATCATTCTCCTTTAAGCATGTCATAATATGTTACTTGCCATTATCTCAGTATTGTAGCAGATTCAAAGGTTGGTGGGATTTACTGATAATAATCTACCGTAATTGTGATCTAATCTCTCTGACATTCTGCTGTTTAGTTCGTCTTGTTGTGATGTGATGATTCATTATTCAGTAAACTCTGTAGCTTCTTCTCAGATCAATGCTCCAATAATCTTTTGAATAATCATTTGTGAGCAATTAATTCATATGGTTCAGGTTTGGGGACTCTTTAGTTTACAAAGAAATACAGAATGTGTTAACAAAGACAACTACGGAAGCTCAGTACTGCCAATCTCTACTTTATTTTTTCCCAGCTGTATCACGAAATTTTCGTGATAACTATCACGTAATTACGTGATACTATCACGTAATTACGTGATAAAAAAAAAAAAAAAAAAAAAAAATTTTTATTTATTTATTTATTTATTTTTGGTATCACGTAATTACGTGATACTATCACGTAATTACGTGATACTATCACGAAATAACGCGATACTATCACGTAATTACGTGATACTATCACGTAATTACGTGATACTATCACGTAATAACGTGATACAAAAAAATTAAAAATAAAAAATAAAAAAAAATTATCAGTAAAAACGTGATAGTATCACGTTATTACGTGATACTATCACGTAAAAACGTGATAGTATTAGGTAATAACGTGATACTATCAGGTATTTCCCCAGCCGGGCAGCGACCAGCTCGTGATCTACACCGTTGCAGAATGGCAGATCCCCGGCTCTCCTCATTCCTCAGACAACGTGGTGTTCCAGAAGAATGCCTTACGCGGATGCAAGAAGATCGGAGTAAGTAATAGTCTTAGCGTACCACGGACATAAGTAATAACTGTATTTAGTGTATGATTGCTTTCTGGTTGCATTGTGGCTAGAGATGCTTAGCCTAGCATGCATTGTGCTAATGCCCCGTTGACAACTTCGTTGTCAAGCTAATGCTAAGTGAAAGTAGCTTATGTCTTTTTGCCATCTTAATGATTTAACTTAACTTCTCCATAGTCATATAAGTTCCACATTATGAATTAGCAAGTTTAAATTGATAACTCGAATGTTGATCATGTTTCAACTGCTAGCTGATCCACAACACCCTGTTCCTCGGACGTAGCCTAACGCTAGCTAATAGCTTAAATGTGAGTTAGTGATCAAGACACGCTAGTACGATAACACAGGCCACTGCAATATATATAGTCGAAATTAAACTAACACAGTAACGGGAACGACTTAGATGAGATGTTTGCTAGAAGTGTAGTAAGTTCTGCCTGTCCCAGAGGCGTGTGTGCTTGTGTCCGTCCATCTCGATAGAAGGGCACTCGCAAAACAAATATCCGTTTAAAAACAAGTATTGTACCCGTGGCTTTAGATATAAAAATAACAATTAACACGTTACTCGCATATCGCTACAACATACATGAAATTGGGCAGGGACCGGTGGGCTAGTGTTGACACACAGCAGCCCCAATTACTCTAATAATCCTTTCTTTCAAGCGCCTCCTGGGCNCGTGATAGTATCACGTAATTCGTGATAAAAAAAAAAAAAAAAATTTTTTTTTTTTTTGGTATCCGTAATTACGTGATACTATCGAAATACGTGATAACTATCACGAAATACGTGATACTATCACGAAATAACGTGATACTATCACGAATAACGTGATACGAATATGTGATACTATCATATTTTTTTTTTTTTTTTTTTTTTGTTGTATCACGTATTACGTGATACTATCACGAAATAACGTGATACTATCACGAATAACTGATACTACACGAAATAACGTGATAATCACGTAATTACGTGATACAATTTTTTTTTTTTTTTTTTTTTTTTGGTATCACGTAATTACGTGATACTATCACGAAATAACGTGATACTATCACGAATACGTGATAATACGAAATAACGTGATACAAAAAAAAAAAAAAAATAATATTTTTTGTATCACGTTAAACGTGATACTATCAGTAATAACGTGATTATCACGTTATACGTGATACTATCACGTTATAACGTGATAAATTATCAGGTAATAACGTGATAGTATCAGGTAATAACGCGATATATGGAAAATAAAGGAAATGACGTCAATCTAAGGCGACAATGTTGAGAAATCAAAACAAACATGGCGTCACTCGCAGAGGATCTCATCAAGTTTTACTTCAGCCTTGGACTAAGACATGGCGAGATTTTAACACTACTGAACACTGTAGACGATGTAGTTATGAGTATGCGTACCCTGAGAAGGCTTTTGAAACGAATGGGATTGTATAGGCGAAAGAATCAGTCGGACCGTTGGACGTAGCAGCGTTTCTTATTGATCAACTGGACGGACATAAAAAGATGTACGGATACAAATTGCATCACCTCAACTGCATTCAGGCTGGTTTTGTGGTGACCCAAAACACAGTGAGGCATCTTTTAAGGTTTCTCGATCCAGATGGTGTTGAACAGAGGCGAAGAAATCGTCTTCAGAGGCGCAGATACATTAATTCGGGTCCTAATTTCTTGTGGCACGTCGACTCATACGACAAACTCAAACCATATGGGATTTGTATAAATGGTGCTATTGATGGTTTTTCCAGGGCAATAATATGGCTTCATGCCTATTCAACGAATAGTGACCCCAGCATCATAGCTGGTTACTTTTATGGAGAAGTTGAGAAGAAAAGAGGAACGCCTGCACGAATTCGCTCAGACTTTGGCACTGAAAATGTAAAAATAGCCGAAATGCAGAAATTCTTGCACTGGACTACTACTGGACGCGATAGCAATAACTGTTTCATACATGGCTCCAGCAACCATAATCAGCGCATTGAGAGCTGGTGGGCGTACTTGAGGACGCATCACGCGCAACATTGGATGAATCTCTTCCAAGAGCTGAAAGACAACGACTGTTTCTCTGGGGATTTTTTGGACAAGCAGCTTATTTTGTTTTCTTGTCTCACTTAATAGAGGTTAGTATGTAATCATTTGTTTAGCTGGTGCATGTGAATTACATTGCCCTCTAGCATCTTTACTCAGTCTTTACACATTTGGACGACGAAAAAGCTCACCATAGCCGCGCGTAAAAGCGATCGTGGGTCTTGCACTGTTTGGACTCGCAGTCTTCTGGGAACTAACAGAGAATTGTGACCCAAACTGCGCTCTAGTTTAAAGCCACTGGCATATCAGAGCGTCTTATCACGTTAGCAGTCTGATCTTAAATGGCAAGTAGAGCCGTGCGTAACGGACATCCTCTTTCTTGGCGCATTGATAGGCTAGCTTTTGTTTAGGTCCAAAAAACTTAGCTGTTACGCACAAACAACACGCACTGCAGCTACGTATTTATTCCTCCACTGTGTACATATATTGTCTGTCAATAAGGGTCAGATGAAATTCTATGCCGCAAGCCTGTTTAAGTAAAATCTGATGCGAGGGACAGGTCAAGTCATTTGCTCGTATTAGGGATGAGTCTGAGCGTTCCCGCTGATGCCAGAAAGAAAGACCACAGAAACAAGAACCAGACCGGACAAATAGTCTATACTTACTAACAAAAATATAACTTCACTGGGCAGAGAAATCACAGCAATGTTTTAACACTAGAGATCAAATTCAGATTTTGCATAATTGCCCCCTTCAAATACATTTACATGTTTTTCTATAAAGCCTAATATTGCTCTCCATTAAAATATCTAGTGTTTCAGCCGAATATAATGGGACCTAGTTTAATAACTAAAAGTTAGAACTATATTTAGGCTACAAACTAGTCAACATGTAATTGTTTAATATCTATAACTTTTTTTTTTACAGAATGAACTACAAGAAGTTGCACATTTGTGGAACATGCATTCTATTCGCCATAGCAGGAATGCTGTGGCACCAAGTGGACGACCTCTCCTCATGTATACTGTTCCAAATCTTTTTGGAGGGCAAAATCATCTAAAGGCAGTATCACAGGAAGCAGTTGCTGCTTGTAAAGATGAATGCCTACAGCGTGGACCTCATCCATGTGACTCAACAGTCTTTGAGTTGTGTTGCATTGTCATGTCAGATCATTTCCTAACTCCGTCCACTACTGCTGAAGAAGCAATTCAGTTGTATTTATTTCTGAGAACATACATCCTTAAACATATTTAAAGTATAAAAGAACTTAAGCATTTGTTATTCAGATTTTTTGTCAATGATTTCGTTCAAAATTGATTATGAGATAGAATTGTATGATTTACCATAAACATAAGCATAAAATCACACGAGTCCAATGGTTAAAGTGAAAATGTATTTGGAACAGACACTGGATAAGTGGTATCACATGAACCATACACACTTAAAAACAGTGTTCTTGACTATTGCCTGCTTTTACAAATAGCATAGAAGCATAAACATTACAAGAACATAATGGGAAACAATATTTTTCTTAACTATTGTTTTAACAGTTAGTTAAGGACACATAGGGCAAAAAAAGTTCAAGAAATAACAAAACTACAGAAATACTTATGTGTTTGTGCCTTTTGCAGAACTTTGTTTGTAAAATGTTTTTGTTTACTATTGGAAAAACAAAACCAAAAAATAATAATAATTAGCTGTGTTCAATTCAGCAAACTACAGCCAATCTGTGATCTGTTTATGTTACTCTTAATGTTACTTTCTTTATACATAAATTTAATCTTTGTAACTAAAAACATTGGATTGTCATTTAAAACATAACAAAATCACAATATGAACATGTTTTAAATTCTGCTAAATATTAACTAATAACATGTCAAAGTCAAGCTAGTATCTGAAACTGGAAAGCTAATTTTGAATCCGAACAGAAATTTCAGTGATTTAAACTTTGGACTGTGTAACTCACTGTGCCTTCAGGACAATAGGCCTATATGTTTAAGCTAAATTGAACAAGAATGAGCTTTCACTGGAGAGTATGCCATCCATTTCAACACGGAGCTCTGGGTAGGAAGTGTATGTCCAAGGAAGTTCCAAAGTTGGCCCACATGTATGAGCAACAGGACGCCGCAATAGCCCATCTGCTGGAGTAAAAAGAATCTCAATCTTTTCGACACAGATCACATCTGACCCCGTGACAAATCTTAGCATCTTTCTGAGTCTAGAATTGTCCAGTCCTCTGATGTACTGCTGTAAAAAGCGAAGCTCTGACTCTCTGCTTGAGTTGTAGGAGATGCATCCAAAGCTTTATAAACTTTCTTGTTGTTGGTATTTTATCATCATACATTGTATCATATCTTGGGAGCACTGAAAAGCATTTCTGAAGAAAGGACTAGCTATGTAGGCCATTTTTTCTGCAGAATACCTTGGTTTTTGAATAAGCTGCTTATGCGCTGCTTGAGTAGAATATCTTGTAGGTTCTCCTTTGTTGGCTTTGTTTTAACACCTAAGTGATCTAAAGTCTCCAGCAGCTCATCTTTGTCCTCGTCATCTAGGTCTTCTTTTAAAGCAGTATTTATCAGATCTCTTTCTGACTGACTAATATACAGGAGCAGGTTTTTTAGCAGCATATCATCAGAGACTCTTCGTTCTCACCAAAAATCACAGTGGACAGCAAACACAGGAGCTAGGCGACATGGAAAGTAACTATGGTCTTTAAAGCCCTTTACCAGAATCCTGGCGATAGATTTCCACTCCTCTTCCTGCCATTTAGGCGTAAGTAATGGAACCCTAAAGCTCCTCACCTTCAGCTGCATGGTCCAGTAACTCAGTCCAAAATGTGGCATACACATCTCTGGAAATACCTGCTGCGTCTGAGCCTTGCTCATTTATGTAAGTGAATTTTAGGGGGTACTCCAAAATTTGGGGATCTTTGAACTGGTTTATCATTTCCTCAAAGAAGGTTGGACCTGTGTATTTTTACATTAACAGAAAGAACAATGTCAAAACTGCTTGTATCATCAGGTGTGCTTGCTGTGGGAGGGCTAACAGATGCAATCCTTATGATGTCATCGTCAAATATGTCACTGGGCTGCCATACTACAGTGTCATCCAGCTGGAGGGCCTCTGAGCTTCCAAAGTGCACAGGACCAAAGATGACCTCTGATGTGTCTGAAAGGACATCTTCTACATCTGCGTCTTCAGACGTGTTTCTTTGGTCTTCATGAGATGTCTCTGCGTTTGAATAATCATGTTCCCATCATCCTCCTGATCTTCCCCAGCTGATTCTTTCACCTCATCATTATCACAATTTATCCTTGTGGACAGATAGAATCTTAGCATACCCATTTTAGAGTGTCATACAACTCACCAACAGTCACATTATTGTCTATTATGGGCTCTTCTTGATAATCGACAATGTCTGCAGTAACACTTTCAAAATCCCCAATTTTGTTTTTTCCTTCAGGAAAGAACAGATCTTTGGCATAAGTAAATAGGTCAGCTTTCTTGTTTCTTTGGGTACATCAATGTTCTTGTTCCTCCACCTCTAACGTTTCTCACTTGTTACCTTCATGAATCCACCCTATCTCTATTTTTCGTGTCTTTTTTCTAGCCCATTTGTTGTTGATGCCATGGGCTCGCTTTTTCTTGACGCATGACCCTCCATTACATCATTGTCTGGTTCCTTGGATACCCATTTCTGTTTTAAGCTCTCAAGTAAAGAATTTTTTTTGGAGTTTGATGTACTTGGTCCATCTTTGTCTTCCAAAACAAATCGCCTTACTGCTAGTCTATCTCCATATGCAGGCACATACACAGCAAGGCTCGCATCATCCATCAAGTGAATGACAGTGGCATCAACCTGTAATAAAAAGTGAATATAATATAAATTTGTGAGTCATTATAGATAGGATTTTGAGCACAGATAGGGCACCATTAACACATACACACACGCAGACAACCCCACCCCCCCCCACGCACCTCTACGTACATCATATTACATACACACATTCATACATACAAAGGCTACATACCAGTGTTAACATGTAATATTACAAATTTTGGAGTGGAATTATAATGGGACCTTTAGGTATGAACAGGCCATAACAATAATAAGATAGTTTAGGTTTTTGTACATGTTCAACAGTTCCTTTGTTTCAATTAAATTAAAATCTTGTGCAGTATCAACCTAGCCCAGGCAGCATAGTTTGCAAAATTAATTCCCTAGCCTTTACGCCCCGAAAACAACTTTCAAACACAATAAATAGAAGGTATCCAGGTCAGATTATAGCTCGCTGATCTGTATTGGAACCCGATAGCTGGGTACACAGATATATTGGCCAAATGTTGCAAACGCACAGTAGCTTTTGACATGACGTAAATTATGTTTTTAAGACTATAGACGAAGGGTCTCCCACAGCGTGCGTGCTCAGCTCCTGTCAGCTTGCTGGCTAACCGGTACCTGGCTCGGGTTGCAGTGAATTATCGGCTGCGCGAGAGGTGCGATCATTAGTTACCCCATGGTTTTTATTAAAATCCATTCGTAAATGCGGTATTTGTACTAGAAGGTTATAGCCACGATCACGAGTGTCATAGGTTCAAGCCGAGACGACCAGAAAACGTAGTGCTCAAGTCAATGCACGAGGACCGTGAGCGTGCACGGACAGAAGGAAAATAATGCCGATTAGAAATAAATAAATAACGGGCTGTCCAAAAGTCTATTGCCCTTGTTTTCTAAGCCACTGGCGATAGCACTTGGACTATTTAATCATACCCATGGAATAAAGGCCCGTGCAGACAGGACGCGATGAGCGACAAATGTCGCTTGAAAACCCATTCATGTGTATGTGGCTGTCAGCGGAGAAGCGCCCTGTCGTGCCGCCAATCAAAGCAGAGAAATGACAGCTTTGAGACGCGTTGCCGCTCTCGCTCCAGCTGGATTTCATTTAACTGGAGCGACGCGAATGGAGAGCACAGGGCTTCATTTGGCAAAGTTAACAAGGAGACAGGAGTGTTTTTGGGCTGATTCCAACAGGACTAGATCTCTTGTCCATAATCACTTACGCAGCAAGCATTGACTTTGTTTATATTAATATTTTCACGGCAATTGTCTCCGCCCACTTCCTCATTGGTTTGCGCGTGTCCTCGCTCCACCGGGCGAAACTACAGCGACAGATCGCGTCCTGTCTGCACGGGCCTTAAGACTGACGTGCCAATGCAGTGGAGCAACTCACTGAAGGAACATGAGGACTGAGGTGGAACGAGAAGCGAATACCGAAGGTAGCACACACGAACACTGCCTACTACTCTTACTGCGACACACAGTGGCAGTTGTTTCCCCAAATCTGTCTTTTGCACAGCGCCAATGATGTGCTCGCCCAGGAGGCGCTTGAAAGAAAGGATTATTAGAGTAATTGGGGCTGGCTGTGTGTCAACACTAGCCCACCGGTCCCTGCCCAATTTCATGTATGTTGTAGCGATATGCGAGTAACGTGTTAATTGTTATTTTTATATCTAAAAGCCACGGGTACAATACTTGTTTTTAAACGGATATTGTTTGCGAGTGCCCTTCTATCGAGATGGACGGACACAAGCACACACGCCTCTGGGACAGGCAGAACTTACTACACTTCTAGCAAACATCTCATCTAAGTCGTTCCCGTTACTGTGTTAGTTTAATTTCGACTATATATATTGCAGTGGCCTGTGTTATCGTACTAGCGTGTCTTGATCACTACTCACATTTAAGCTATTAGCTAGCGTTAGGCTACGTCCGAGGAACAGGGTGTTGTGGATCAGCTAGCAGTTGAAACATGATCACATTCGAGTTATCAATTTAAACTTGCTAATTCATAATGTGGAACTTATATGACTATGGAGAAGTTAAGTTAAATCATTAAGATGGCAAAAAGACATAAGCTACTTTTCACTTAGCATTAGCTTGACAACGAAGTTGTCAACGGGCATTAGCACAATGCATGCTAGGCTAAGCATCTCTGCCACAATGCAACCAGAAAGCAATCATAACACTAAATACAGTTATTACTTATGTCCGTGGTACGCTAAGACTATTACTTACTCGATCTTCTTGCATCCGCGTAAGGCATTCTTCTGGAACACCACGTTGTCTGAGGAATGAGGAGAGCCGGGGATCTGCCATTCTGCAACGGTGTAGATCACGAGCTGGTCGCTGCCCGGCTGGGGAAATACCTGATAGTATCAGTTATTACCTAATACTATCACGTTTTTACGTGATAGTATCACGTAATAACGTGATACTATCACGTTTTTACCTGATAATTTTTTTTTATTTTTATTTTTAATTTTTTGTATCACGTTATTACGTGATAGTATCACGTAATTACGTGATAGTATCACGTAATTACGTGATAGTATCGCGTTATTTCGTGATAGTATCACGTAATTACGTGATATCACGTATTACGTGATACCAAAAAAAATAAATAAATAAATAAATTTTTTTTTTTTTTTTTTTTTTTTTTATCACGTAATTACGTGATAGTATCACGTAATTACGTGATAGTTATCACGAAATTTCGTGATACAGCTGGGAAAAAATAAAGTAGAGATTGGCAGTACTGAGCTTCCGTAGTTGTCTTTGTTAACATTCTGTATTTCTTTGTAAACTAAAGAGTCCCCAAACCTGAACCATATGAATTAATGCTCACAAATGATTATTCAAAAGATTATTGGAGCATTGATCTGAGAAGAAGCTACAGAGTTTTACTGAATAATGAATCATCACATCACAAAGACGAACTAAACAGCCAGAATGTCAGAGAGATTAGATCACAATTACGTAGATTATTATCAGTAAATCCACCAACCTTTGAATCTTTGCTACAATACTGAGATAATGGCAAGTAACAATATTATGCACGTGCTTAAAGGAGAAATGGATTGTGTTTGGTAACTATGGCATATGGAGATCAGTAATTTATATTTGGTTCACTGTAAACACAAAATTATCCTTCCACAGACACTTTCAAGCAAGGCAGGCAGCTGAGTAAAGTATTGGGAGAAGGTGAAAGGAGGGGCTGAGAGTGGAGAGCAGCGGCGTGATTGGGTTTTTTGGATTGTAATAGGTATTTGTGATCAGCACACAGCGTTGAGTGGACAAATTCTCGTTGTCAAACTAGAAAGAGCTGCATGAGACAATCAGTTTATGACTATTTTTATTCAGTGCTTTTTAAGTTCCTATTCACAGTTAAAGCACTTGTGTATGTAGTTGGGAAGTGGTTAACTGACCACTGTGAATCCTACTGTTTTGCTCAAAATTTGAGTTTTTGGAGAGTTTACAAGTAAATAATACTGACAAATGGAGAGGCATCTGGCACCAGAACCTGTATCAGGACTATCTTCTTAACCTTTACCTCAAACCTTTTTCCTAATCTTCACCCATTCTTCTAAACGTAATCACCAATCCCTCTGGATCAGACTATCCAGCGTTTACCCAAGGCCAATTATTAAAATGTTATGTTGTGTAAATAAAAACTGTGTCTCTATAATGTTTTTTTACGTGCCCTGTAAAAGTTATTGGTTGTCATAGAAACTGATGCTTGATCCACCAAAAGGGAAAAGTCTTTTTTGTCTGGCTGGCAATTTTCAAACATCTCAAAATGAGGGTTTGTTTGCTTTACTTCCAAGTCCTCTCTGGTTTTGGGGTGCTGTCTTAATGGAGTTGCAGTCAGACACTTGTGAAAAAACAGGGGTAAATGGAAAAGTGTATTGATTGATAAAAAAAGTGAATTATAAATGTTGTCACTGTGATGTGACAGGGGACTCCTGTTACAGGTTTCTTTGCAGCCAATACTCTTCGGACCAATGATCGTCGCGCCTCTCAACATACAGTTGAGAAAGTGTCGTAGTTAGTTGGTTAGTCTTGTGGAGCGACGAGGAGGAAAAAGAGAGATCATTTGTCGCAAGGTATTTGGCTGCAGACCTGTAACAGGAGTCCCCTCATCACGTGACCAACAGTTTATATTACTTTTTATCAATCAAGTTACACTTTTTATCCACTTTACCCTCGTTTTTTCACAAGTGTCTGGCTGCAGACTCCATAAGGAGGCACCTCACCGAGAGGACTGGAAGTAAAGCAAAACAAACCTCATTTTGAGATGTTTGAAATTGCAGCCAGACAAAAAGACTTTTTCCCTTTTGGTGGATCAAGCATCAGTTTCTATGACAACCAATAACTTTTACAGGGCACGTAAAAAACATTATAGAGACACAGTTTTTATTTACACAACATAACATTTGTAATAATTGGCCTTGGTAAACGCTGGATAGTCTGATCCAGAGGGATGGTGATTACGTTTAGAAGAATGGGTGAAGATTAGGAAAAAGGTTTGAGGTAAAGGTTAAGAAGATAGTCCTGATACAGGTCTGGTGCCAGATGCCTCTCCATTTGTCAGTATTTATTTACTTGTAATTACTCCAAAAACTCAAATTTTGAGCAAAACAGTAGGATTCACAGTGGTCATTTAACCACTTCCCAACTACATACACAAGCTGTTTAACTGTGAATATGGAACTTAAAAAGCACTGAATAAAATAGTCATAAACTGATTGTCTCATTGCAGCTCTTTCTAGTTTGACAACGAGAATTTGTCCACTCAACGCTGTGTGCTGATCACAAATACCTATACAATCCAAAAACCAATCACGCCGCTGCTCTCCACTCTCAGCCCCTCCTTTCACCTTCTCCAATACTTTACTCAGCTGCCTGCCTTGCTTGAAATGTGTCTGTGGAAGGATTAATTTTGTGTTTTACAGTGAACCAAATATAAATTACTGATCTCCATATGCCATAGTTACAAACACAATCCATTTCTCCTTTAAGCATGTCATAATATTGTTACTTGCCATTATCTCAGTATTGTAGCAAAGATTCAAAGGTTGGTGGGATTTACTGATAATAATCTACCGTAATTGTGATCTAATCTCTCTGACATTCTGCTGTTTAGTTCGTCTTGTTGTGATGTGATGATTCATTATTCAGTAAACTCTGTAGCTTCTTCTCAGATCAATGCTCAATAATCTTTTGAATAATCATTTGTGAGCAATTAATTCATATGGTTCAGGTTTGGGGACTCTTTAGTTTACAAAGAAATACAGAATGTGTTAACAAAGACAACTACGGAAGCTCAGTACTGCCAATCTCTACTTTATTTTTTCCCAGCTGTATCACGAAATTTCGTGATAACTATCACGTAATTACGTGATACTATCACGTAATTACGTGATAAAAAAAAAAAAAAAAAAAAAAATTTTTATTTATTTATTTATTTATTTTTGGTATCACGTAATTACGTGATACTATCACGTAATTACGTGATACTATCACGAAATAACGCGATACTATCACGTAATTACGTGATACTATCACGTAATTACGTGATACTATCACGTAATAACGTGATACAAAAAATTAAAAATAAAAAATAAAAAAAATTATCAGGTAAAAACGTGATAGTATCACGTTATTACGTGATACTATCACGTAAAAACGTGATAGTATTAGGTAATAACGTGATACTATCAGGTATTTCCCCAGCCGGGCAGCGACCAGCTCGTGATCTACACCGTTGCAGAATGGCAGATCCCCGGCTCTCCTCATTCCTCAGACAACGTGGTGTTCCAGAAGAATGCCTTACGCGGATGCAAGAAGATCGAGTAAGTAATAGTCTTAGCGTACCACGGACATAAGTAATAACTGTATTTAGTGTATGATTGCTTTCTGGTTGCATTGTGGCTAGAGATGCTTAGCCTAGCATGCATTGTGCTAATGCCCCGTTGACAACTTCGTTGTCAAGCTAATGCTAAGTGAAAAGTAGCTTATGTCTTTTTGCCATCTTAATGATTTAACTTAACTTCTCCATAGTCATATAAGTTCCACATTATGAATTAGCAAGTTTAAATTGATAACTCGAATGTTGATCATGTTTCAACTGCTAGCTGATCCACAACACCCTGTTCCTCGGACGTAGCCTAACGCTAGCTAATAGCTTAAATGTGAGTTAGTGATCAAGACACGCTAGTACGATAACACAGGCCACTGCAATATATATAGTCGAAATTAAACTAACACAGTAACGGGAACGACTTAGATGAGATGTTTGCTAGAAGTGTAGTAAGTTCTGCCTGTCCCAGAGGCGTGTGTGCTTGTGTCCGTCCATCTCGATAGAAGGGCACTCGCAAACAAATATCCGTTTAAAAACAAGTATTGTACCCGTGGCTTTAGATATAAAAATAACAATTAACACGTTACTCGCATATCGCTACAACATACATGAAATTGGGCAGGGACCGGTGGGCTAGTGTTGACACACAGCAGCCCCAATTACTCTAATAATCCTTTCTTTCAAGCGCCTCCTGGGCGAGCACATCATTGCGCTGTGCAAAAGACAGATTTGGGGAAACAACTGCCACTGTGTGTCGCAGTAAGAGTAGTAGGCAGTGTTCGTGTGTGCTACCTTCGTGTATTCGCTTCTCGTTCCACCTCAGTCCTCATGTTCCTTCAGTGAGTTGCTCCACTGCATTGGCACGTCAGTCTTATTCCATGGGTATGATTAAATAGTCCAAGTGCTATCGCCAGTGGCTTAGAAAACAAGGGCAATAGACTTTTGGACAGCCCGTTATTTATTTATTTCTAATCGGCATTATTTTCCTTCTGTCCGTGCACGCTCACGGTCCTCGTGCACTGACTTGAGCACTACGTTTTCTGGTCGTCTCGGCTTGAACCTATGACACTCGTGATCGTGGCTATAACCTTCTAGTACAAATACCGCATTTACGAATGGATTTTAATAAAAACCATGGGGTAACTAATGATCGCACCTCTCGCGCAGCGATAATTCACTGCAACCCGAGCCAGGTACCGGTTAGCCAGCAAGCTGACAGGAGCTGAGCACGCACGCTGTGGGAGACCCCTTCGTCTATAGTCTTTAAAACATAATTTACGTCATGTCAAAAGCTACTGTGCGTTTTGCAACATTTGGCCAATATATCTGTGTACCCAGCTATCGGGTTCCAATACAAGATCAGCGAGCTATAATCTGACCTGGATACCTTTCTATTTATTGTGTTTGAAAGTTGTTTTCGGGGCGTAAAGGCTAGGGAATTAATTTTGCAAACTATGCTGCCTGGGCTAGGTTGATACTGCACAAGATTTTAATTTAATTTGAAACAAAGGAACTGTTGAACATGTACAGAAACCTAAACTATCTTATTTATTGTTATGGCCTGTTCATACCTAAAGGTCCCATTATAATTCCACTCCAAAATTTGTAATATTACATGTTAACACTGGTATGTAGCCTTTGTATGTATGAATGTGTGTATGTAATATGATGTACGTAGAGGTGCGTGGGGGGGGGGGGGGTGGGGTTGTCTGCGTGTGTGTATGTGTTAATGGTGCCCTATCTGTGCTCAAAATCTATCTATAATGACTCACAAATTTATATTATATTCACTTTTTTATTACAGGTTGATGCCACTGTCATTCACTTGATGGATGATGCGAGCCTTGCTGTGTATGTGCCTGCATATGGAGATAGACTAGCAGTAAGGCGATTTTGTTTGGAAGACAAAGATGGACCAAGTACATCAAACTCCAAAAAAAATTCTTTACTTGAGAGCTTAAAACAGAAAATGGGTATCCAAGGGAACCAAGACAATGATGTAATGGAGGGTCATGCGTCAAAGAAAAAGCGAGCCCATGGCATCAACAACAAATGGGCTAGAAAAAAGACACGAAAAATAGAGATAGGGTGGATTCATGAAGGTAAACAAGTGAGAAAACGTAGAGGTGGAGGAACAAGAACCATTGATGTACCCAAAGAAACAAGAAAAGCTGACCTATTTACTTATGCCAAAGATCTGTTCTTTCCTGAAGGAAAAAACAAAATTGGGGATTTTGAAAGTGTTACTGCAGACATTGTCGATTATCAAGAAGAGCCCATAATAGACAATAATGTGACTGTTGGTGAGTTGTATGACACTCTAAAAATGGGTATGCTAAGATTCTATCTGTCCACAAGGATAAATTGTGATAATGATGAGGTGAAAGAATCAGCTGGGGAAGATCAGGAGGATGATTGGGAACATGATTATTCAAACGCAGAGACATCTCATGAAGACCAAAGAAACACGTCTGAAGACGCAGATGTAGAAGATGTCCTTTCAGACACATCAGAGGTCATCTTTGGTCCTGTGCACTTTGGAAGCTCAGAGGCCCTCCAGCTGGATGACACTGTAGTATGGCAGCCCAGTGACCATTTTGACGATGACATCATAAGGATTGCATCTGTTAGCCCTCCCACAGCAAGCACACCTGATGATACAAGCAGTTTTGACATTGTTCTTTCTGTTAATGTAAAAATACACAGGTCCAACCTTCTTGAGGAAATGATAAACCAGTTCAAAGATCCCCAAATTTTGGAGTACCCCCTAAAATTCACTTACATAAATGAGCAAGGCTCAGACGCAGCAGGTATTTCCAGAGATGTGTATGCCACATTTTGGACTGAGTTACTGGACCATGCAGCTGAAGGTGAGGAGCTTAGGGTTCCATTACTTACGCCTAAATGGCAGGAAGAGGAGTGGAAATCTATCGCCAGGATTCTGGTAAAGGGCTTTAAAGACCATAGTTACTTTCCATGTCGCCTAGCTCCTGTGTTTGCTGTCACTGTGATTTTTGGTGAGAACGAAGTCTCTGATGATATGCTGCTAAAAAACCTGCTCCTGTATATTAGTCAGTCAGAAAGAGATCTGATAAATACTGCTTTAAAAGAAGACCTAGATGACGAGGACAAAGATGAGCTGCTGGAGACTTTAGATCACTTAGGTGTTAAAACAAAGCCAACAAAGGAGAACCTACAAGATATTCTACTCAAAGCAGCGCATAAGCAGCTTATTCAAAAACCAAGGTATTCTGCAGAAAAAATGGCCTACATAGCTAGTCCTTTCTTCAGAAATGCTTTTCAGTGCTCCCAAGATATGATACAAATGTATGATGATAAAATACCAACAACAAGAAAGTTTATAAAGCTTTTGGATGCATCTCCTACAACTCAAGCAGAGAGTCAGAGCCTTCGCTTTTTACAGCAGTACATCAGAGGACTGGACAATTCTAGACTCAGAAAGATGCTAAGATTTGTCACGGGGTCAGATGTGATCTGTGTCGAAAAGATTGAGATTCTTTTTTACTCCAGCAGATGGGCTATTGGGCGGCGTCCTGTTGCTCATACATGTGGGCCAACTTTGGAACTTCCTTGGACATACACTTCCTACCCAGAGCTCCGTGTTGAAATGGATGGCATACTCTCCAGTGAAAGCTCATTCTGTTCAATTTAGCTTAAACATATAGGCCTATTGTCCTGAAAGGCACAGTGAGTTACACAGTCCAAAGTTTATAAATCACTGAAATTTCTGTTCGGGATTCAAAATTAGCTTTCCAGTTTCAGATACTAGCTTGACTTTGACATGTTTATTAGTTAATATTTAGCAGAATTTAAACATGTTCATATTGTGATTTTGTTATGTTTTAAATGACAATCCAATGTTTTAGTTACAAAGATAAATTTATGTATAAAGAAGTAACATTAAGAGTAACATAAACAGATCACAGATTGGCTGTAGTTTGCTGAATTGAACACAGCTAATATTATTATTTTTTGGTTTGTTTTTCCAATAGTAAACAAAAACATTTTACAAACAAAGTTCTGCAAAAGGCACAAACACAATAAGTATTTCTGTAGTTTTGTTATTTCTTGAACTTTTTTTGCCCTATGTGTCCTTAACTAACTGTTAAAACAATAGTTAAGAAAATATTGTTTCCCATTATGTTCTTGTAATGTTATGCTTCTATGCTATTGTAAAAGCAGGCAATAGTCAAGAACACTGTTTTTAAGTGTGTATGGTTCATGTGATACCACTTATCCAGTGTCTGTTCCAAATACATTTCACTTTAACCATTGGACTCGTTGATTTTATGCTTATGTTTATGGTAAATCATACAATTCTATCTCATAATCAATTTTGAACGAAATCATTGACAAAAAATCTGAATAACAAATGCTTAAGTTCTTTTATACTTTAAATATGTTTAAGGATGTATGTTCTCAGAAATAAATACAACTGAATTGCTTCTTCAGCAGTAGTGGACGGAGTTAGGAAATGATCTGACATGACAATGCAACACAACTCAAAGACTGTTGAGTCACATGGATGAGGTCCACGCTGTAGGCATTCATCTTTACAAGCAGCAACTGCTTCCTGTGATACTGCCTTTAGATGATTTTGCCCTCCAAAAGATTTGGAACAGTATACATGAGGAGAGGTCGTCCACTTGGTGCCACAGCATTCCTGCTATGGCGAATAGAATGCATGTTCCACAAATGTGCAACTTCTTGTAGTTCATTCTGTAAAAAAAAAAGTTATAGATATTAAAACAATTACATGTTGACTAGTTTGTAGCCTAAATATAGTTCTAACTTTTAGTTATTAAACTAGGTCCCATTATATTCGGCTGAAACACTAGATATTTTAATGGAGAGCAATATTAGGCTTTATAGAAAAACATGTAAATGTATTTGAAGTGGGGCAATTATGCAAAATCTGAATTTGATCTCTAGTGTTAAAACATTGCTGTGATTTCTCTGCCCAGTGAAGTTATATTTTTGTGTTAGTAAGTATAGACTATTTGTCCGGTCTGGTTCTTGTTTCTGGTGTGGTCTTTCATTTCTGGCATCAGCGGGAACGCTCAGACTCATCCCTAATACGAGCAAATGACTTGACCTGTCCCTCGCATCAGATTTTACTTAAACAGGCTTGCGGCATAGAATTTCATCTGACCCTTATTGACAGACAATATATGTACACAGTGGAGGAATAAATACGTAGCTGCAGTGCGTGTTGTTTGTGCGTAACAGCTAAGTTTTTTGGACCTAAACAAAAGCTAGCCTATCAATGCGCCAAGAAGAGGATGTCCGTTACGCACGGCTCTACTTGCCATTTAAGATCAGACTGCTAACGTGATAAGACGCTCTGATATGCCATGTGGCTTTAAACTAGAGCGCAGTTTGGGTCACAATTCTCTGTTAGTTCCCAGAAGACTGCGAGTCCAAACAGTGCAAGACCCACGATCGCTTTTACGCGCGGCTATGGTGAGCTTTTTCGTCGTCCAAATGTGTAAAGACTGAGTAAAGATGCTAGAGGGCAATGTAATTCACATGCACCAGCTAAACAAATGATTACATACTAACCTCTATTAAGTTGAGACAAGAAAACAAAATAAGCTGCTGTCCAAAAAATCCCCAGAGAAACAGTCGTTGTCTTTCAGCTCTTGGAAGAGATTCATCCAATGTTGCGCGTGATGCGTCCTCAAGTACGCCCACCAGCTCTCAATGCGCTGATTATGGTTGCTGGAGCCATGTATGAAACAGTTATTGCTATCGCGTCCAGTAGTAGTCCAGTGCAAGAATTTCTGCATTTCGGCTATTTTTACATTTCAGTGCCAAAGTCTGAGCGAATTCGTGCAGGCGTTCCTCTTTTCTTCTCAACTTCCTCCATAAAGTAACCAGCTATGATGCTGGGGTCACTATTCGTTGAATAGGCATGAAGCCATATTATTGCCCTGGAAAAACCATCAATAGCACCATTTATACAATCCCATATGGTTGAGTTTGTCGTATGAGTCGACGTGCCACAAGAAATTAGGACCCGAATTAATGTATCTGCGCCTCTGAAGACGATTTCTTCGCCTCTGTTCAACACCATCTGGATCGAGAAACCTTAAAAGATGCCTCACTGTGTTTGGGTCACCACAAAACCAGCCTGAATGCAGTTGAGGTGATGCAATTTGTATCCGTACATCTTTTTATGTCCGTCCAGTTGATCAATAAGAACGCTGCTACGTCCAACGGGTCCGACTGATTCTTTCGCCTATACAATCCCATTCGTTTCAAAAGCCTTCTCAGGGTACGCATACTCATAACTACATCGTCTACAGTGTTCAGTAGTGTTAAAATCTCGCCATGTCTTAGTCCAAGGCTGAAGTAAAACTTGATGAGATCCTCTGCGAGTGACGCCATGTTTGTTTTGATTTCTCAACATTGTCGCCTTAGATTGACGTCATTTCCTTTATTTTCCATTATATCGCGTATTACCTGATACTATCACGTTATTACCTGATAATTTATCACGTTATAACGTGATAGTATCACGTTATAACGTGATAGTATCACGTTATTACGTGATAGTATCACGTTTTAACGTGATACAAAAATTATTATTATTTTTTTTTTTTTGGTATCACGTTATTTCGTGATAGTATCACGTTATTTCGTGATAGTATCACTTATTTCGTGATAATATCACGTAATTACGTGATACCAAAAAAAAAAAAAAAAAAAAAAAAATTTGTATCACGTAATTACGTGATAGTATCACGTTATTTCGTGATAGTATCACGTTATTTCGTGATAGTATCACGTTATTTCGTGATAGTATCACGTAATTACGTGATACCAAAAAAAAAAAAAAAAAAAAAAAAATTTGTATCACGTATTACGTGATAGTATCACGTTATTCTGATAGTATCACGTTATTTCGTGATAGTATCACGTTATTTCGTGATAGTATCACGTTATTTCGTGATAGTATCACGTTATTTCGTGATAGTATCACGTAATTACGTGATACCAAAAAAAAAAAAAAAATTTTTTTTTTTTTTTTTTATCACGTAATTACGTGATACTATCACGTAATTACGTGATAGTTATCACGAAATTTCGTGATACAGCTGGGAAAAAAAATAAAGTAGAGGTTGGCAGTACTGAGCTTCCGTAGACAACAAACCAAGTCTGAACAAGAAATAAGTGAGGAATTTCTTGCTCTGATAAAATCTAAACAAGACATGACAAGATCAATCAAGAGAGGCCATGCAGCATTTCAGAGTAAACGACTGAAACAAAAAACACGCCCCAATGATGGATCAGTTCACTAAAAGGGGGCGTGGCTAAAGCGATCTAAACCAGAGAATGTCACAATAACCTGGCCAAATATCTGACTCAAATTACACTCACAGCCGACTTTGTGCAAACATTAAGTAAACAAGGTTGTCAAAAGTGAAATAACTGATCGGCTAAAGCATCGATTAACTTGCAACACTTTGAAAACACTTTAATATTAATACCTAATGTGATAACTACCTGCAAAACAAAAATAGATTTGAGTAAATTTAGCTACTTATTGACCTGAAGATGCTGAACAATCACATTCGTTTAACCAAAAGCAAACAGATGATTTGTGCTGCAGTGACTGAACTTTGTATCTTTTATCTTTGGTCTCTGCGCTGAACCCTGGAGTCACTCTCAAAATAACTATGATTTCACACTCAGCTTTAGCCCAAATGATCACTTTGACAACAGCTTCTTTTAGCTGAACACCATCACGGGGAAAACATTAGTAATGCTCCATTTGTATTAGAAAAAAAAGGAAAAAAAAATCACAATAAGGCTACAAGACTTACACTGTTTATCCTTGAATAAAAATACTTTCTGTTGAGCTGTCACAAGACACACACAAAGTAGAAAAATAGACATGTTGATACAAAACCATTAAACATTTTGAGATGAACATGTACATTCTGTAACTTCAAAACCCTTTTCTTTTGCTCAGTATTTGGAAGTTAGAGAAAGCAAATTTATTCGTATAGCACAAAATGCAAATCAAACTGCTTTACAAAGCAGAAAAAGATGCATCAAAATTACAAAACAAAACAACATTATTGAAAATATAAATATTTAAAAAGTGCAGAGAAAACTCATTCGCACAGAAATGTTTTGTGTTAAGTATTGTTTCAGTGTTTCCAAAACTGAATTTAATTCTTTAATACAAATTCTGGGTTGTGAAAGTCCCTTAATGATTCTAATCAAAAACATTGATTATAGGTTAAATAAAATGACTTCTATAGCTTGATTACAATGCTGCAATCATACATTATTATGTCAGGTTGTTTTTAGACTAAGGGAGCAAAAATTAAACAATAGGGTGCCGCCATAGTCTCCTGCATTAAAGGGAAACACTGTGTTTGGATGAATAGAACATATCAGAGTCTAAATCTATTTCTTATATACTTTAATGGAGTCATTAGTTTAACATCAAGCATAACGTTGCTCCACTTCAGAAGCACTTCAGAATAGTCTCTTAATGGAAAACACTGATTAAGAATTTGTTTTGTTTCTATAGAGTAAAAATATAATGAAGTAACAGTTTTGTCTGTATTCAAAGGCAATAAATATCCATGTCCCTGTTGAACTGAGGCCCGACCCTGTGACCAGCCTGGGAGAAGATTAGGAACAGCGGGTTAAAGCTGCTTAGAGCGGGACAGATGCCTCTGCCGCGTCACCTACAAACTATTACAAATATCTCACAAGTCTCACTATTTCTCCAACAAAACTCTGCATCAAGTCACAAAAACTTTTATTTAAAATATAGACTTTGTAGGAAAAGGCAGTGTGGGATCACACCTTACTACTATTTTTTAAATGAAAGAGTTTGTAGATCTACAAATCAATAAGGCTGCATTATTTTGTATTTTTTGCTTATTCTTTTTGGATTTTGAGGTGGTACAACTCTAAAAATGTAATAAAATATGAAAATCTATAAAAACTCAGACGACAACTTGCACAAACCATGAACGAACAGATAATCTTATACATTATCGGAATATTCCACTTGGAAATTATGCAGTTTGTATTTTTGCGATATGCATGTGGAACTAATTTTCTCTCAGCCGTGAGTAAAGCAGTAGATAATAGTGGATAATGCTGCTTTATCTTTGAAGTCGCTCTGAAGCCTTAGACAAAAGTGACCTAAACACAGACTGTGGAAGCTCTGCAGAGGCTAAACCACTAATAATAAGACCAGAAGTGGAAGTTTTTAAAGCAATTACATGGTTTATTGATCACAATATTTCAATTAACAAGTTTGAAGAACATGTTGGATTGTCCTATAACCGTTTGAATACTGACATATGCCAAAAATATATTGAGATATTATTTGTGTCAATATCCCCTAGCCCTAAATCAACACTGAATTTACAGCTACAAGTTATATAGCCACAAACAAGTAAGTATAAATATTATAAAGCCATGCGTGTCTTGTCAAGTATATTATTATGGCAAAAACTCTTATATTATGCCAAAACTGTATAGGCCATATTGATCAGCTCTAAAACAAGCTTTAACTTGCTTTCTCTTCTACAAGAAAGTGTCTGAATCAAACTTACCAGTAGACGTAGTAGGCCATCGCCATCACCACCAGAGCTCCACAATGCCAGTGAAGATTATAACTGCGCTCTGGTTCAACATTTGGATTTTGGCCTCTTCCCAAATCACAACCAGAATATTAAAAAATGTATATATATGTATAATAAAAAAGTCCACAGTTGGGACGTCGGCGTGGTTGGTCACAGAGCGTCCTGCCTCATAGCAACCCTAATCCCAGGAAAGCGGTGGGGCAGATTACGATGATGACAGCAACTTCTCAACTCCAAGATCCTGCCAACTCAGCGCTAAACACCTCCATATTTACGTGCAATATTACAACAGAAAACATAAACAATTAACACATCAATATTCAAAAGTGTGTCAAAATGATTGTCAGGAAGTTTGCCAAAAAGACAAGTTAAGATAAAACCAAAGAGGAGGAAGAAACGGTCTTGGATGCATCCCCTCTCGCTGTAATCCAGTAGATCAGATTAAGGCTGATTAGCAGGCTATGGGCACCCTGAATATGTCACAACTCATTACGGTTAAAAAAGGAGACGCCACCAGGACTTGCATCGACTCCGACCAGGTTAATACAATTGCGTTTGTTGCATCACAAGACAAATTAGATCTACGTAATAAAATCAGAGACCAGTAAACAAAATGTGCAGAGAAATGCATCTTATTCATCTCCTCAACACCTTATAATGCCAATAAATAGATACTTCTAGTCTACTTACTTTCTTTAACAGTTTGTTCACTGTTGCCAAAAACATTATCAACTGCCAAGTCAATAAATCTTCTGAATGAACTGTTCCATTCTGCAAATTGTTAGACTTAATTACCATAAAAAAGTGCAATATCCTAAAATAAAATAATTTTTGAGACCTAAATATAAACACGGTTGTTCGTAGCAAACAGTCAATAGTTTTATTATGCTTCCTTCGTGGGCCACTTCTCATTTGGTCCCACACTCTTTTCCAAATTGTCGTCATGAAGCCATTCAAGCTGTCAATTTTGGAAAGCCTAAAATAACTTCATCATGTTGCTTTGATTAGCAGAAAGAATGACATTTAAAAATAGCCATCCATCAAGATAATTACATTAGAGCGAACACTAAAAGCAAAGTATAAGCCATAATTGTATTTTTACAATAGAAAATGTGGCTTGTGCAAATGTTAACAGCTAAATGAAGCTACAAACAACTTCAGTCTGTTGAATATGTTAAGGCATTTTACAAAAACAGCCGTTTCACAATAATCTATTTAAAGGAGATCTACTGTGCAAAATATATTTTCCTTTTTTTAACCTTGCTATAACTGCCTTCTCTCATCATTAGTCTAATCAATGTTTTATTAAAAATGATTACTACATGTTAGAGTAATCATCTGCAGCTGATGATTGAGTGATCAGAAAAACCCGGTCCTCACCTATCACCTACACCTGCCCACTTTCTGTATTTAAAACTATTTAAAAAAATTCAGATTCACAGTAAAGCATGTCTGGTTCAAAATAGTCACAGAGCCACTTTACAACAATAAAACTTACTAATTAAAAATGTGCTGCTTGTTATATTAAAATCTGACACTAAAGAGGCGGGGCTTATCAGATCTGCAGTTTTGCACAGGAAGTAAATAAACCTCTTCTATTTCTGAGCTGTTTTACAAAAAAAAAGAAATGTAAAATTATGATCTGCAAATGTCATAGTTTGTTACTAAATACGTAGAAAAAGCGCAATAGGTCCCCTTTAATTTATTGTACATGAACAATGCTATTCAAGAATGTATCTAGAGGTCTATAAAAGTTTGAGAACTTGGAACTTACCGAGTGCTCATTGTTAAAAAGTTCCATTCACACATTCTTAAGTTATAAAAATCTATCATCTGTTAGTGATTCAATCAATATTTTCATAATTTTTCAATGTATTCATTTAAATAACAGTACTTACTTCTAGTAATTGTTGTATTAGATTTGAGCTGATTGAATACAGCGTATAATATAACAAACTGTGGGACATTGTCAAAAAACTAAACAATACATTTGTTCTAGAAAGCTTCACTTCATATTATTTTCTCTATAGTTCTACCTTGAGCCATATCACACACTCACTATTGGAACTTTGCTTTTGAGAAATAAGTCATGTTTAACCAGTTTAGTGCAAATATGGGTTTCCTGTGTTAAGTGGTGAGAGTAAGATAAGTTTTACAACACTGATAAGATAGCACCATTGCATGCATACTATTAGAATGACACAACAATGGCACTAACA
This sequence comes from Mugilogobius chulae, assembly GCA_038363315.1. Classification (NCBI taxonomy): domain Eukaryota; kingdom Metazoa; phylum Chordata; class Actinopteri; order Gobiiformes; family Gobiidae; genus Mugilogobius; species Mugilogobius chulae. The sequence continues at coordinate 29,866,686 of CM076406.1, read as the reverse complement.
TTATGTAACTACAACTGATATTAGAAGACCAAAACCATAATATAGTTTTATTCTCAATAATCTAACAAGCTGAACAACAAATTACTACAATAACTAACTATGTTTGTTTGTGAACTTTCACAATAAATAAAAGTAAGTGAACTGTTAAAAAAAACTGTACAGGGATTAAACTGAGGCAATAAAATTGTCTTACTGTAGCAAACTATAATAAATAAACAAACATATTCAAATGAGGATTGCCTGCCACTACAGGTTTGGTTTCAAATGAAGGCCTGGGGGAAACATACACTGCTGTAATGTTTCTATAACAACAAGTATATTATACGCTTTGTACTGCAATGTATAAATTATTGTTGCAGTAAATTTGTTGTAAAAGCGATTCTAGGGATGGACAATGCAAATTAGCCAAGGCTATAAATGTTGCAGTGTCTTACATTCCTTACTTGTCCTTATCAAATAAAATAAATAACTAAAATACAAGTAGACCATATGCTGTAAATGTTTTAAACCAAGGGTCCCAAAACACCGGTCCGAGGCCAAAAACTGGGCTACGGGTCATGAGCTACCGGGCCCTAGATGATCTTTTAAAATGTATTATATTTTTATTTTAAGTCTCACTACTTCTGTGTGCTTTACTGTGAATAATGACTCTAACCCTAACCCAATAAACAAAAAATTCAAACAATAGGAGAGCTCAAAATATACACAATGAATTTTATGTTGTTGTACTTCCATCAGTCGCCAAAAAAGAAAAAAGCAACTGCATCGGTCCTGACAAGAAAAAAAAAACATAGTAGTTGCATTTGTAGTTTTTTTATGTTTTGTGACTACAGTATACATTTGTTCACTCATTCACCCTATAAATATTGGAATAAATGGACAAGATAGGTACAATAAAACAGGACTAAGCAACCAATTTCTAAACTATAATCCAAATCTGCAAAACTGACTACAGGACAACAGGAGAGTATAATGTGAGGTGACAGAATCAAAATGGACAAACTAACTTCCCCAAAAGTACTTCTTCATATACTTTCAGTCTGTTTGTCTGCAGTGAGGACATCAGTCATGAAAGCAGTCCAAAAAGCCACAAAAGTGTAATGACCGCTGGTAACCTTTAGACCGGTGGTACGACTCTTTTCACGCCAGCTGCTGCCTCCTCATACGAGACACGCTGCTGTCTACAACAAGCACGTTTTGCATGAACCCAGTGACACCGTGGCAAGGACCGGTCACTGCACAAACCACGTTACACCTGAATACACCTGCACCAAGTCACAAATATCCACAATTTATGCGCAAAATGACAACGTAGCCGGTTTGACACTTAATCTGCAGGACGAGATTATTCTCAATGGACGCAATGAATGATCTGACACGTGTCTCCAAGTATTGATTAACTTCACAATTTCACAACGCTAATATAAACATAGATTATCACAAAAATTTAAGTGCATCAAAGCTTGCTAAAGCGATAAAAAGTTGATATCACGCTAAGTGACTAGTGCGCATCACAAGGGCAGATACCGCTAGCCACAAAACACTAGCAACCTTCTAAAACTAACGCTATCAAAGCAAAGATCTGGCTTATTGTGGTGTAATATTAAACAAGTGATAAACGATTGTTAGCTAATTGTCGAGATAAGTTTGTCATGCTAGGCAGCTCAACGAAAATGAATGAATTGACCTGCGCTAATGCTAGGCTATGCTAATGATGCTAGCAGCAGTAACAGCAGTAGCCGGGGTAGCATTAGCACGTTAGCTCTCTGTGGCTGGACTCCTTACCTGATGATAGTTCAGCACATGCACTAAAGGCTGTGGATTTTTCGCGTTGATCTGCGCTTTCTGGTCTCAGAGTTGCACTGGTAAGATGGACGATCACCTCACCGGTCTCTCCTCAAAATGACTTGAGAGATAATGCGATTTACAGGAGCGCTATTGTTTGTGGTTAAAGCCCCATATTTCCCCCAAGCCCGTGAAGGTATCATTTCTACATCCGGTCCGCCCCCCCTCCACGATGACAACCCATCACATCACACAGCAATGAAACAATAAAAGTATAATTTGCTGTTTCATCAGAAGATACAGTAAAAGGCGTGTACTAAAATGGTTGTAATTTATTAGAAAACAGGCTAAAATGCGTGTAAAAGACCATATCATTACATCATTACATTGGATTACATTGTGTTTTGGAATAACTTTTTAATTCTGTTATTCCACATTTTCAAAAAGCTATGGTGTAGCAAACGTAGTCTATTTAATATTTTTGTTTTACTCTTTCAATGTATTTTTATTATTATACCTTCTTGAATCTTAACTATTTTAAATTATCTAGATTGAATAGATTTATTTGCATTTTTGCAGGATTATCTACATTCTATTCAAAGTACTTCTGATATTCTAGTTAGACTGGTTAAAACCTTCTCATGTTTCTTGATTTGTGTTGATGCCATTTCAATTTCTATGATTCTGCTATTTTTTGCATTGCAACACTTTTTTAATATTGTAAAACAAATACAGCCTTTTACTATTATCTTATCTGTTATCTTATCTTAAAATGTAAGCTACAGTGCTATCATGTTGATATAATTATAGACTATATTATTTTACAGGCTTTATTTTGTTCTTTGTACAAAAAAATATATAACATATTCTTTTTGGGCTATATATTCTATTTTATTTAACTCCATTTAATTTTATTGTATACTATATATATTAAAGTTATTATTAGGCTATTACTTATTGGTAATTGTAAAATATAGCTTGTTTATTGCAAGAACTGTTTTTTTTTTTTTTTTTTTTCAGCACAGGTCTGAGGTCTCACCTAAACTGAACCAAACATTGTCATTGTTTAGTGCAGTCTGACTTTGACCTCTCCCCTAATAATCCACTGCACATGTTTGGAGCTTGTTAGCCCCCTGCTGGTGGATTTGCATACATGCACACAGTTTAATTGGATCTGCTCACTTTGTTGTAAGTTGTTTAACCAACACATTCACAAGATATACAGATTTTTTTGTCAGCATGTGCCATAGCTAATATTGAGCTTTGGATACATTGAGTTGATAAACATATTTCTAGAGAAGTTATTTAGTTAATACTTGCCGTAGCTACATACTATGGATTAGTGTTGGACAAACAATCTGCCGCCTGCTCAATCAATACACATCAGGCAAGTGTTCTACTACTACTTTTCTTTTAACTTTAGTGTTTATTGCCACAACAAGCAGTAGTGAGTCAGTCTATGTGTAATTTCAGCTGCATATTCAATCAGTGCACTGTTTTTTGATGTGTTCATTATTATCACATTATTATTACCATTTAGTAATACTGCGTGCTAGATTTATTCGTTTGCCTAACTGCTTTTAACTAATCAGTAAAATATTTTTGTTTTAAAATCAAATCTTTTAGATAGTTACTCAAGATCAGATATTAAACAACCACAACTCCTCTGTACTTATTACTTTAAACATATGTTATTTAGTCAAAGAGCCAAACAAATGTGTGCATTATTTGACATGAGATGTGAAACTACTGAAACTAAGTAAGTCTAAATTCAACCTGGAAAGGATGGATGGACATTTATGAGAGGTCTTCCCCCTGGAGCCTGAAACTCGGTGGTCCAAAAGGCCAAGATAAAACTGTAAACTGGAAAAGCAGAATTATGCCTGGGTGAGTTTTAATGGAGGCAGCTGGCTTTGATTAGAGCAAGAACCAGGGAGAAAGTTCACAGCAAAGTGATGGAAAAGCATTAGGAAAAGGTAAAAGAAGACGCTCAGAGTAGAGCAGCAAAGTCTAGAAATGACATGGGCCTTTGCAGTGACACACTCAATTTGTGACAACGTGAAACCTACTTATTTGCTCATTTTGCACTAAATTGCAATGCTTTTCAACAACCTATACAGTAATGATTAAAAGAAGTTGTTTAGTTTGTTTTAGTTTGCCCTGGCTCATCGCACAAAAACAAAGTTTTCAAAAATATGATAGCCCTTGCCACCTTGAGTGTTACGAATTCATTAAATATTGGTGTCTGATCAAGGCTGCAACAAGTTAATCGATTAATGCGAACTAATGACTTTTAAAAAAACAACTATTTTAGTAATCAATAATCGTAACTATTTTATTCATTATCGTATGGCTTCATTCAGGTTTCAAAACCTGCCAGGTACCAAAAAAAACCTCAGATTGGAATATAATTAATGTTTATGCACTAGTTTCTACATCAAGAATGTTCCTCTCCAAACGGTGTTACACTGGGAAAAAAACTATATAAAAAGTGCCTAGAATTACTTTGTTTTAGGCATATTACTTTCTTACACTTTTTGCTAATAGAACATGCTACTTGTTTTCTTTTTGTCTGTTTTCAAGTAAGAAATGCTCATCATTTACTTATTCTAAGCAAAACTATGTTTTATATATCTTGTTCCATCTGCAAATCATATCATAAGACAGTCAAAACCTACTCAAAACAAGATTAACATTTCATGCACTTGTTTTCTTATTAAGATGGTGCTTTTTTCCAGATAGGTTAGCTCAGAGTTGGCTAAACTTCAGTTTTCAAGTGACTCTTACGTTCTAAACAACAAATCAATAAATTGAAAGACTAATCGCTCAACTAATCGATTAGCAAATTAATCAACCTCAATTGAAAAGCAGTACATTTTCCAAACTTGGCTCAAATTCAGTAAATGATCAGTAACCGCTATGACACAAAAAACACACAAATAGAACAGAAATTGACTAAAACGTTTTAATTCATTAACATTTTCATTAAGATGCTCTAGATTAGAGCAGGAGGTCAAGGGTTGGCACTTCACTTTCTAACATTACATCGCTATTGATTCACAAACATCCAGTTTTAATCCTGTTACGGCTTCTACACGTCATACCAACTCTTTCAATGAGATATGAAAACAAAAAAAACATCCTTTATTAAAATGTCATTGTGCAAGTACCTCAATTTGAGATGTTAAGACATAGATCTATCAAGGTATACAGTATCTAGTTCATTCAATACTGTATACGTAAAAATATATTAACAAACTGGTTAAAAGTAAACAATTATTAATAAATTAGACTTATTAATAATTTGTTATAAGAATAAATGTAATAAATCTAATAAAAACATTTCTAGGCTATTATGTGATTTCTATATTTGCATAAGTAATTTCATGGTATCTATTTTACAACACAGTCTGACAGAAATACGTATGTATACCAAGTAATTTATAATTTGTGTTGCTGCCCCATTTGATTAGTGAATGTAAAAAAGTATTATTTTGTATGAATAATAACAAAATCCCAATTCTAATCTTAACCAACTCAAAACTCAAACATAAACTTACCCATTTTTGTAACTTGAGACCTAAACTTAGCCGTTAAACCAAAAGAAAACATCCTTAACGTGGCTTCAAACAAAACACGTGTATAATAAACATGCAAAGAAACGTGCTCATGATTCACTATTATTATGTTAGAGTATAGATATGCATTTCAATGAGACTGTGTTGCTATTTAAGCTCATAATAATGTCTACACTGAAGCATTTGTGAACACGTTTTGTGATTAGATGCAAAATCAAAAAGCGAACCAGCCTAAATGAACAGATTACTGTGAACATATTCGCTAAATCACTTTGAATGTCGACGATCTGACCTGATCTACGTTTGAATTAGGTTGTTTTTGTTGGAATGTGCTTAAAAACTTTGAATCTTGAGTGAAAATAGATGCAACAGTCATTATTCGTCATATGCAGTTAAAAGATTTCTCCATATTTTGTTATTATGTTGCACATGCAAACAAAATACGAGTCTAAAGTCGCCTGTACTATTACAATATAGATAAATAATAATCCATACGATGACAGTATGACTCGTATTTGTCGACCATGTAAAACAACATTACAAACCACTACGGTGAAACATAGTGGCACCTGTTAAAAGTCGGTAAGGCAAAGTCACGGGACAGTCAAATCCTACGTGTGTCAGGCTAAAAACAGTTAAAACTTCACTGGTTTTTCTTCTCTATAACTCTCGCTTCGACGACAACAGCAGGGTTTTCGATGTCGGCTTTGCTCTGGACCATCCTCAGCTCGAGTTGGGCCGCGTTTGGTCTTTTCCCCGGGCCGGCCATCTCTACAAAGAAGACAGAGAGAGTACTTATTTTTCCAGACAAAATGCAAAATGATTAAGATGATATGAACTTAAAATAGGTCATCACAGCAAGTAAACCTAATACAATTGTGGGCGTCATTTTAAAGTGGTTTCAAATACAAAGATATTAAATGGATGAACAAAATTACATTAGCTGATTCAAGTTCCTTTGACAAGTTAGAAAACTCATTGACTAAAATTCAGTTAAGAATTTGGATTGATTCTTGCATGTTTGAGTAATCTTGTATTGTCCTGCAGCTGTTACACCCAGTGCTCAGAAAATCCAGTCTTCACCTACCACCTATCCCCGCCCAATTATCTGTATTACTTGCAATTACTCAAACATTAGGATTCAGAGTAAAACATGTAAGGTTCAGAACTGTCATGTAGACACTTTCCAACAAAAAATAGTACTTTTTAAATCTGTTAGTAAGGCTTATTAAAGTAAAATTTTACAATGAAGAGGCGGAGCTTATCCGTTCTGCAGTTTCAAACAGGAAGTCAAATGAACAGTTTCTATTTCTAAGCTGTTTTAACTCAGTTTTGTGTTTTGCAAAGAACAAAATGTGAATTATTGATCTGCATATACCATAGTTTCTTCCTACATATGTAAAAAAAATTCCCAAAATTTTCCAAATGTTTTGTCAATTTTGTCCCAAATTAGCTTTGACTTTTTTACTTCTGAAAATTATATCACACTAGAATTTTTTATATATTTTTTAAATTCCATGCTGAAACAAAATTTCTCAACTGTTACATCATTTATTATTTGCTAATACAATGAATTTAGAACAAAGAATGTTTAAATGATCAGAAAAAAATGTGTTGTGTCAGTTGAGGTCCTGTTTAGGCAAATGTGGCTAAGAAAATGCTCAATTTTCAACTAATTCCATCTGTATTTAGACACAAACAAGGTGTGAAGTTAATAATGTTAGGTGCAGTACATGTCTTTGTCCATCAAACAGCGCTGTGCTTAGTGACACACTGCTCTGCACCACAGAAGAAATCTCACTTTCTGTTTTCCCACTTTAATATAACTTCCACACTGTTTTCAAGATGTGCTTTTATGGAAGAATTATTATGCACACTGCAGTAAAAGTTAAAACAGTGTCTTGTGGAGGTTTAAATGTATAAAGCAGACAACAATCGCAGCACAGACTGAGGCTGCACTGAGTGAAAAGCTCAGAACAGCCTCCCGTGTTCACATAATCTACCTCTGCTGTGGTTTTCAGTCCAGCTCTGAGTAAATGTAGATTGAATTTGTCTAAACTGAGCGTGGGTCTCCATAATGTGATTTCAGACATTTAAAAATCTGCTTTTTTTTCCTTACATACTGAATTCCTTACATATTGAATTGTACAGAACAGAAATATATGTATATAAAAGAAAGTCATTATACAGTTAAACATAGAAACTTACCATTGGCATATTTCATAGTTCTCTTGATGACATGATGCATGATGGAGGCGGTTTTCTCACAGGCGGACTGTTGAAATCACAAATGTAAGTTACAGTATTTACTTGGCCGTGACTTGTTTTTTCCAGTTCGACTGCTACAAACCTTCAGATCGTTTGGATGGTGGTGAGTCCAGGCCAGCAACATGGCAGCAAACAAGTCCCCGGTGCCCACGAACACGGCGTCTACTTTGGGGATGTCGATGCAGATCTTCTGAGTGGTATTGGTCCCATCTGGTTTCACTGAGAAGAGAAACAAACGTTAACAGCTTCTGTGTGAGTTCAATTTAATTAAATCTAACTGCTTTAAACTGTGCAAACTCTGCTGGCAAACACTCTGCAGTGAGAAAACGAAATACACTTTCTATAAAGCGTTCAAAAGTTTGTAAACAAGGACATTGTAAATTAAGAAAGAAAAATGTCAAGTAGAGGTAAAAGTGAAGTTTAACTAGGGCTGGGGATTGTAATTTTTGATAATATTGTGAATGTTAAATAATGCAAAAATGTTACATCATACAGACTATGTATGTAGTATACATATAGTCACATGTATAATACATTTTTCTATATCATGCAAACATTTACATTTTTTTGCTAAATAAATCAAAAAACAAAACAAGTCAAAAGACATTTCTTAAAGATATATCTGCAGGATTGACATGACGTCGTCCAAATATCATTGAGACCCCTAAAACAAAATCCAGTATATACATTTTCATCTTTATTGCTCTGTCCCAAGTCAAACATAGGTCCTAATATGATTTCAATAAGGGCAGGGACCACTACGATAAGATAAGAAAAAAAAGGGCTTTTGGTAATGATTTCATGAAAATAAACTATATAGAAATCCAACAAAGGAAAAATATCTTCTTCCAAAGTCTGACTTCAGCTCCAAACCAGATGTTACTGGCAGAAAAACAGAATCAAATAGCTGACAATTTGATGTATCTTTGACCTCAATCTCTCAATATTTCCATTAAATGCTCAGCCCTAATTACAATAGAGAAACGCAGAGTAACTACAGAAGAACAGCAAATATCCACAGACTTGCACCATCAGCCTCTCCAGCCATCATCGACAGTCAGACACCACATTCATACAGAGACAAGGAGGTTGTTAAACATCTTACCAAATGACACAACATCAGTTTGCACTATACTAGAACCATCCAAAGTATTAACCCACCTCAACTCTGCATAGTTTCCCAGAACAAGTATTCTCAAGGCCTTATCACCGTTTCAAACTGTTCACCTGTTTTTTGACTTCCCAGAGTCACTAAGAACTGGTCTCCTCGTGACGACGGCAGGTCTGTACTGGTCAGAACCACCGTCTCTGGGCCCATTTTGTGAAGCAAGTCCATCACCTGAACAAAGGCACACAAACATGTATAAATGTTCATATTTTACAGGCACAACTCTGTGAAGAAGCAGGTGAAACTCACCTCTATTGCATCTTCTACGGAGTGAATTTTTCTTCCAGTTAAAATCCTGTGAACAAAGTGAAATGACAAAAAATGTGTACGTTTTAAAGTTAGTCAGCAATCAAAACAACTTTAGGTTTGTAACAAGACCTGATTAGATCACCATATGTAGGTTTATATTTAGGCTAATTAGAAACATAAAATTAACAACTCATGTATATGTTGTTTATACTACAATATACAATTGATAAAAAATCTTAGTTTAGAAACAGGTCCTAGGTCTGAGAGCTAAAAACTAAATATGTGTGAAAGCTGAAAAGTGGATTTTTACACAGCATTATATTTTATACTTTATTATATTATTATTCAGTGCTCTAGGTTGTACATTAGAACTGACAAAGGCAATACAATTTATTTCAATTTGGCTAACGTATGCGTAAACTAAAACTAATAATATGTATACTTTGAACTGAATTGCCAAGTACCATTTTTACTTATTCCTCACTATTTAGTTTTGTAATATGCATTAGAACAGAAGAAAATATTACAATATTTTATTTGAAACTGTCCACCTCCAGTGTCACACTTACTCTGCCTCAAACTGATTGGGCGTGAGAATATCAGCCAAAGGCACAACTTTGTCTCTATACACTGGCAGTAGATTCTCTGGAACATACTGGACAAAAGAAAAATATGACAAAAACTTTATTAAAATCAGATGTAACGACAAATGCCCCTTAATCTAAATATGAAAGAGGAAAGTTAACGCACCATAGCACCTTGATCCCCCATGACAGGATCACAAACTGGAAAAACACAAATATATCATCACAATAAACTTATTCTAAGTTATAACATTGTAACAAGTTATATCCCAATGTATGACAAAGGGCAAGGAACAAGTAAATTAAAACGTTTGGGCTACGAGAATAAACTTGCAACAATTCAAGATGAAGCAAAACATTTAATGAGAATAAAGTTGAAGCTTTAAATATTTGCAATAGTTTGAGAAAAAGGTAATCGTTTAACTCGTGTAAACTCATACAAATACAAAAACAAAAGTAGCGTTTTTCTGAGAATAAAGTCGAAGAATCCATAAAACTTGCAGTTTTTCTAGATTTACAAGATTTTACAAGATTAAATCATAAATTAATCAATATACACAAGTGAGACATCAATATAAAGATCAAAATGATAAAGTCTGACATTAATGTGTGTTTAGATTGTAACACACAATTGTATTTCTCATAAAATTACAGTTTTAAGTGTAATATGGAAAAACTGCAACTTTTTCTGGCTTAGACTTGTCAGAAAAATGACATCTGTTCCTGTAAATGCATGACTCTTTTCTCATAAAATTACAACTTTTTAGAGGTTTGACTTTTTATTCTTTTAGCCCAACCTTTTTTGCAATGATGAGAATTTGTTTTACCAACTGTTCTGCCCCCCTTCACTTGTCTGGGTTTGAAAATGTCCCTCGAGTAAAATATAGCCCATATCAGAGTTGGAATAAGCCCTCACTCACCATACACCAGTTTGGGATTGGTCCTCTTGAGCTCCTTTATAATATCCACCACGGTCTCCAGAAAGGACGTGTCTCGGCTGTACCCTGAGACAAAAAAAACCAGCAATGGAAATGAGTTACATCTGGTGCTTGCTTCATCCAATAATCCAATTACCAGACAATAGTACTTTGTATGTTGCCAGTAAATTACATCATTATTGCTGCTGTGATGTTGTTAGAAGTTTGTGTTTTGACGCAAAAGAGCTGCTGGAGTCTCCAACAAAGATGACGCTTTTTTGGAGTGGATAATGATGTTAAGGTAATTTATTTCTTCATTGTTGTAGACTTTTGCTAAAGGAGGGAGGAGGCGGTTGCAAACTAAACTCGTCACAGTTACTTTTCTGTGTAGTTTGAGTAAGATTTGCTCTACAGAGACTCTGGACTGACCTGTGAGGATGTAGTCATAGTGGTTGACGTTGTTGAGTTTGATTCCTTCATAGAGAACATTCAGCTCTTCTGCAGTCAGCACCTGCCCCTTCCAGTGCCCATAGCCTGAAATACAAATACATAAAAGATCAATTGTTATTCAAGTGACTAAAACTAATAATCAAAGCAAACACACTGGCAGAATAAGGAAATGGCACAGGCCAGAGAAGTGAGCACTGTATATTTTGACCAGAATATGCGCACAATTTGCCATAAAAATGCCAAGAATTACTCAAAACAAAATACAATATTAAAACACAATATAAACTGCTTAGTAAAGAAAAAAAGTTTTTAGTATTTTGTATAACCAAGAGGTGTAATGTGCTCTAAATGTTACCATAAATTTATATGACTGGTCTGGCTTCCCAAATAAGGAGATTGTGGGTTCGAATCCTGGGTCAAAGGAGTTTGCATGTTCTCCTCATGTTACACCTGCCGTACGCTGACTGTGAGATAAGTCCTGTTGGGGATGTGCGGGTTTCTTGTGAAGTGCCTTGTACACCAGCACCAGTCCACTGAGGTTCATATTTTTGCCCAAAGTCGCACGTATAATGTAATTGTATGTCCTGAAAGCCGCATCAGGCCGCTGCGGTCTCCAAGAAAATTAGACTTTAGATTCTTTCCGCAAGTTCCGAATGTGCGTCTGCACTACTCCAAGGTCAATGTGCGATAGAAAGTGCTAAAACCAATGCGCCCAAGTCCTGCGAGACTTGTACAAGTACCCACTCGCACCAAACTTGCAGTCAGTGTACGACAGGGTGTTAACGTAAAATCTCTCTGGGTACTCTGGCTTCCTCCCACCGCCAAAGTTGTGCATGTGTAGGTTATTTGGTATGACTGTAAATTTCTCCTGGTGAATGAAAGAGCGTGAATTAACACTAAAATGAGTTTGCCGCTGTACAGGGTGTTTCCCTGTCTAAGGCTCAAAGTCACTGGGACAGGCTCCAGTGACCCATGACCCCGAACAGAAACAAGCGGTAGAAAATGAACAAATGATTTTCAGACAAATAACTGGGTAAAATAATTAAGCTCTAACCAAATGCTCTTACGAATGTTCCCAAAAGTTGTTCAGTAGAGCTGCACAGATATGCAACTTTAGTTTGTCCACAGCTAAATCCCAGTAAAATGTGTTGTGGACAAATTCTGGAGTTAAATGGCAGTGATTAAAGGTCAAATGTTATTGCTACAGAAATGTAGATTGAAAGTTCTTTTATACAGTAGGCCTATTTGTTTTTAATAAGATGACCCTATAAAGTGTAGTTCCCAAATGTTTTAATTTGCGCATTAGCAGATCATTAACATAATCAGGGCAGCAATTGCACAGCCCAGTGATGATGATTAGGAAGTTTGACTAAAGCACTTTCAAACACTGTTAAACTCAGCCTTAAATTGGACCCACATCTGTCGTATCTTTCTGTATCTGAACATGTGGATCATGTCGTGTCCCCCACAGAGCTGCTGACCACCGGCTGTAGTAACACATGTAAGACACGTGCAGGCGGTCTGAATTGCCCAACTCATAAATAAATCCTAAAAACATCAGTTAGTTTACTATTGGCTGCAAGTATGGGCCAATCCTCGAAGTAGAAATGCTGTTTGCCCTGCTGATAAATTCCCCACAGACTCTTTCGTTGCTCTTCCAGATCGAGCAGAGCCAAATGGGGCCTCCTCACTCTCTGAATGGGATGCCTGTATCCGGGCTGCCAGCTTCCCCCGCCTTTGTCCCTCTTTCAGGCCTAATAAACTAGAATAACCCCAAATGCTCCTCACTGCGAGCAAAGAGAGGATAGCCATATTAAAAGTCGTCCCTGGTGATGAGGCTCTGGGTTCACACTCAGTCTAAAAAGTTTGGTGATTGGGAATTGTTTGTTTTTATTAATATATTTTGACTTTTTATTGAGTTGACTCTGTTAGCTGCAGCCTTTGCCACGTCTCTATTGCAAAAGATTTTGCTTTGCTTGCTGCATTGGGCTGGGCGACGATGACAAAAATGGATATCGCAAATTTTTTGGCATATCTCGATTAAGATATTCAGACGATATGTCAATCCAACAGGAAAATGTTCAAACATATCTTTAATTATATGATTTAAAGTTGGGGTAGCTAACTTTTTAAGATGTAAATAAGTAAACTTTGGGTTGTCCACCAAAAAGTCTATGATAAATGCAGGGCTTTGTGAAAAAAATTAGCCCACAGAGTACTCTCTGAATCGAATAATAAAGAATTTTAGTTCTAATCAGGAGCAGAATGCAACGTTCTGATTCGCTGAGCTTGGGTGTTCTCTCCAGTTTCACTTTAAAAACTGGAGAGAACCATTGAAATAGCTGCTTTGGAGTTTGTGTAGAGTTAAATAACAATTATTTGTTATTATTACTAAATTAGTTATATTCCAATAATAATTAGTTCCAATTTTAATTGATTACTATAGAGAAAGCATGTCCAAACCTCAGACTTGTTGGCCGTCAGGTGTCTGAGGAATTGGCCCAAAAAGCAATGGTATACATTTTACAGAGGGATCTAGAATATTACTGTGCGCTGTTGTGGTTTTAAAGCTGCATATATATGTCTTATAGCTCAATTAAACTCATTCATTTTTTAAACAAGCTACTAAAAATTATCAGTAAAAGAGAACTTGGACTTTGGCGATAGAGAACCAGAGATAATTCTTACTTTTACACTTTCTGTGGTTACATGAAAAAATAAGCATTGCTGATATGAGGATTTCTCTAAAATGAGATACTGTCACAAGGATGGGCTCACAATTAAGATTTCTGTCACTGCTCAGTCCTGGTCTAAACCGGATTCAGAGCCAGAGAGCAGCCCTCCCCAACGCACTGGAGCAAGTAACAAAGTCCAGCTACAGACTGGCCTGTATGAAGCGAGTTTTTATACAGTATGCAACGCAGCAAAAATATTTTTAAACACCGTGACACATACCCGCATGAGCAAATTTGGAAAGACAATCAGAGGCATTTAGTAAAAGCCAAACGGTCACATTAAGCAGAAGCCGTGTGCATAGAAATCCATGTTTGTACTGGTTCAAGTGGTGAAGGGGGGGGGCTTTTCGGTGGCCCCATGTTGAGAGAGCACATTCTTTACATACTGTGACCCATGAAGCTGATGATAATCCTATCATCTCTGCAGGTGTCTCCGGGAAATGACCGTCAACTCAAGACGTTTAGGGTTTTTTATGTTTAATGGGGCTGCTGCTTAAGGTAAGGAAAAGGTAAGTATGTGGAAATGGACATTGGGCATAAATCAACATGGAACTATGGGAAATGTGCCTAGATAGCTGATAAGAGCAACTCTGCGACAGTATCTGAGTGCACTTGTAATTTTGTGCTGGAAATCTTAAAATATTCAGTCTAGTAAAAGGCAGGGCCATATTGATAAAAATTTAATCATGAGCTCAACCCTGTGAGAATCTGCTCCTTTTTTTTTCTTTCATGAAATCATCATATTGCAATTTTCTTCATTTGATGCAGTCTGTTCAAATACAGGATATTTTTACTAGTACTTCTGGTACTGGTCAGTCTTTGTTCTGCTCTGAGTGAGTGACAGCTGGATTTAACCAATCACAGTGTAGGAACTTTATGAAAAAGCAGGTGGTTTGACTGAGCATGAAGTAGAAAAGTAATCTACATGACTAGTGATCAAATTGAAATTGTGAGAAAAATTTTATGAATAGAATATTATGAGAAAATCATGTTTATGTTTACATTTGGAAAAGTCTGATATGCTCATGCACATGTTTCCACACAGTTCTCAACCACATTGTAATGTACAGATACGCAATTGTTGGGAACAAACTCTGACTGAGTCAGACTACTCAGTTGGTGAGTAGCAATGTGTGGACTATTTCACACTCTAGCAACATAAGTTCATCTGTGATTGTAATACCTCTTTTAAACCACTTGTTGTGCATCTTACATACGGTTTCTTTAAGCAGTCAAGTTTGTTTTGACATGGATGGACTATGCACTCCCCAGATTGGCTTATACTATTGTCAATCATGCCCCCTTAAGGTGTACAATGTTAAAATGTGAAGATTTTTTAATTACTTATTTTGCATAGCGCTATAGCCAAATCTTGTTGTACCGAAAACAAAATTTTTGCATTTATTTGTCTCATAATGATTTTAAATCTACTTTGTTGTGATTTTTCATTTGCTTATTTATGTGATGGTGTCAGTGCAATGCATTAATGTTTATTGTACACTTATATGCATTTTATACACACCGTTTTAAAGCTGCAGTCTGTATGAGAACTGCATGTCTTACAATGCTCTTGTAGGTTCTGTCTAGACATATCAAGATTAATAGATTAATTGATAATCCTCCTTAAGTACGTCACACGATGTGGCCATGAACGCTTTGAAGATCATAGTAATTTTAAGTGTAATGCTAAATAAGAGGAAAGAACATTTAGATTTTTTTTAACCCTTTATGTATAAAGTAAGATTGTGATCAAAATGCCCATTCAAACCCTCAAGAAACATTCACATCTGAGACTATAAAGGTCCACTTCTTTTATCTCTTCTAACTTTCGTGTCCACCCTGGCCACCTGCTTAGGTTTGGCAATGACTGGTTTGGCAATGATTAATAATATTAGGCCTCTGAACTTGTTACTACAGAATCATGTTGCTTTGAAGAAAATATGTGTTAATGTTTTGCCTCTTTCTTTTGTAAAACTTTTAAGAAATGCCTTTCAGAGCTTAGAATTGGCTCTGAAATAGATAAAATATTATATTAGTAAATGTTCAGCTATTTCACTAAGCTATTTCAAAAAGGAGCAGTATTAGCAAACACAACAAGATTTTAACTTTGTTACCATAATCTCTCCCCTTCATTAACAAAACAACGTAGATCCATCTCAATAAATCAATCTGACTGAAGGCCCTCGGTAGTTGAGATGGTCAATTAATCAAAGATGAGAAATGTCAAGTTGTCAATTATTTAGATGTGCTTTTTGAATTGAGAGTCCCACGTCAGTAAGAACGTGTGGTTTGGAGCAGAAGCCAGACTTTGGAAGAAGAAATGTGATTGTTTTTTGTGTTAATTGGCAGAGATGAGTTCAGTTTAAGTTCCAGAAATCACTACCAAAAGTCGTTACTACTTTGTTTTTGGGAATTCTACATTAAATAAATTCAAACTGGAGATCAGTCACATAATACAAATAAAACTGACTCTTCTGTCCCCAAATCGACTTTGCTCTGGTGATGTTCGTTAATCCTAGATGCGTACAACATGAGCTGTTGCATGTAGTTTTATTCAGTGCAATACTTTGAGGAAGAACAGATCTTGCATTTGTTCAGTGAGTCTGAGTGATCTGAGGCTGCCTGTTTATTCTCGGGCCTCAGGAGTCAAACCTAATTTCTTCCTCCTTCTCTCTGCGTCATCCGCCTGCTCTATGACAGTCCAGGCTGAGATCTCAACTGCTTAAACAGCAGCAATTTAAAGAGAAACTAAACGCAGAATAAACTTTTTTTTTCACTGTCAAACTTGTATATGGGGTCAAATTGGAAATATCTACTGTCTCCCAGTCTTTTTTTTTTTTTTTACATTTTTGTGCAAACTCGCTATGTGGCAAAAAACATGACTGTGCTGCTGCGATGGTCAAACACTGTCATTGCATTTCAGTACACGCTGATGTCACATCGAGTTGACACGACCAACGAGCCGCCCAGGTGGGATATAAAAACTCCTTCTGACACCGCTGGTAAGGCAAGCTGAAAAGCGGTCGCCTGCTGCAGAAAAAAATCTTTAGTCATATGACTCGATAAGCGTGTGGTACAAAGGTTCAATGTTTGTTTTTGTGTTTAAATTTTCTCATTTTATTTTTCATTTTAGAAAACGCTTCACATGATAAGCTCATGTGCTTATGTAGCTAAAGCAAAGGCTTCATCATATGTTGCAAAGTTAATGAAAACAAATCTTGACGTGCAAGTAAGAAACTAGACCTGTGCACAGCTCAGTGGCACAGCCTCAGAACTGTGAACTTCTCCGCACATAAGGATCACTCCGACACAAAACTCACATCACTCACAAGTTCGCTGTCCATATTTGGTAGTGTCAATCAATGTCTGTTCACACCCACTGAGTGTCTCTTAAAAGGCCTCTGGGAATCTCTCATTTTTGCGAGCCTGTTTGAGGTTCAGTTGTGGGCGGAGTAAGTCTCTGACAGCGTTTTTAGCTTCACTTTAAATGAAGCGAGACTTGAACTTGAAACTCAAAACAAAAGCAGACCTAGAATCGACTTACACCGGGCTCACACTGCCTCCAGTCCAGATCCAGATCCAGATCAGTCTGGGTCGGTCGTCACTCCACTGCCTCCAGAATATGCATGCGTATGTGCGGACTCGGGATTCACGCTCAACTTGGAGTTTCGGAGAGTTTACGCGATCTCTGCACATGGATATGTAAACAGGAACACATGCGCCGATTTTGGCTTATTTCACGTCACTTTATTTCATTTTCTGTTGGATTTTTCGCCGCACAATGGGTAAGTACGGGACGTTTATATACATCCTGTGTGTTCAATGTCGCGTATATGTCGAGCATTTGCCGTATTGTTGTAGTAGTAGAACTTATGTTTTTACTTTGAAAACCACCAGATTCTCTTCACCGCGCTCGCTTGCGCTTGTTTCCTGTTTGTCGTGTCTGTTTTCACAACTTCACCAAAAAGGGCTTCGAGCGCTCCGGCAGTCCGGAAATTGACTGACTTGAGGCCAAAAACTTGAGAATTACGTGTCGTTTGGAAAACAGTGATTTGGTCCTTTAAAATAAACAAACGACCTACATTATTTAAACCCATGAAAGCGTTTTCTTCTGAATGTGAATAATTGTATTTAGATGAAGTAAACTGACAAGTGCAAGTCACCTGTGTTAAATCCCACCAGTGCATAGTCGGCCTATTGTCTCACTGTATGCTTATCGGCACAGAATGGTCCTGCATCTGTGGCCAAAAACAATGAGGAGCTGTTTGTTCTGCTCCAACAGCTCATGTTGCAAATCAAATAAGTGAGAGTTTCTTCAATAAGCTCTCACTGTTATAAAGAAACATGAAGGCATTGAGATGGACAATGAACTGGGCAAATCCAGCGTAAAGTGGGAACATGCTGCTGACAATTTGGATAATTCGATAAGTAAGATTTTATTATTCCTAAAGAAATCTGTCAGCTGGACTAAACTTTTAACAGCTAGCAACGAAGCACATTTTTGTCTTTACAAGTGCCACTTTAATAAACTAAGGTCAAACATGACAAAAAGATCCAGGAAAAACAAAAACTAACTCATACAAAAAGAAGCCTGGATGAAACAATTGGAGAATCAACCAGGATTGTGTCATTAAACTTTAAAAAACTGGGAAATTTCCTTGTGAAACTGTGCAACAATCATCTTCAGACTCACCCGTGTGGTTGGAGAACTGCACTGAGTTTATGGAGTCCACTTCAAACCCCAAAACCTGCAGAAATTAAACAAATTGTATAAATAAACCTCACCTAATAAAAAAACAAATTAAATGATATCTGCCAAGTTGTGATGAAAGATTACCAATTGTTGTCATCTTAGTTTGTTTGGTTCACTTCACTGGAAACTTAGGCGTGTTTCCAGAAAAAATTGTAATTTTGTCTTTTTGACTTTTAACACAGAAGTTGGTTTCTATTCATTCTAGAAATGCATTACGTTTTCATTTAACGGTCACAGAAATAACAATTAACATATTCTGGAGTGTGATTTAATTGCTGCAGAAAATATTAGAACAAACTATAAATGTAATTGCCTAATTTAACTTAGTTTATGTGTTTTTTGCATGCTCTTATACTTTTATACTTTGTTTACTTTTCTATTCTTTATTAGCATCATCATAACATAATCAGTGTTGTATGTTACACATTAGTATTGAAGAAAGTTCCTAGATTGAGAATGTTTTTGTTCGCGGACAAAGGCAATACAACTTTACAGATTCTATTTCAAATAGCAACAAATAATTCAGTCAGATAGCCTAAATATCGATAAATAAACACTTCTGAATTTGATCAGTAGCGTATACACTAAGTAATATGGTGCCTTCATTTGCTCTGGAAAAGATGGTAAATTCCACTTGAGAAGTGGTAAATCTCAGTGTGTTGTGTTCAAATGGTTTTGTGATTGTAGCAAACCTTTTTAAAACACCACTTTATCTTATCAAATACATGTACATTCAGTGTCGACATTTACCATTTACAATGTCCATAAAATTGCTTTGAGGAGAGAATAACATTGACATTTTATTTAATTAAAGGGAAAAGAGATGCCATTAAGCCCGTCATTTCATTTTGCAGATATTAAAGAACTTGTTAATAAGTGAAAAACTTTGCTGCCCTCGGTCATATTGAGAGGTTAAATTATAGTTTCCCAATAGTAATTACTAGGGCTGTACTCAATGTATCGATACGGGGATATATCGTGACAAGCTCATTGGCAATACGCGTATCGTTACAAAAAGGTGTATCGGGATACGTATCGGCATATTTAAATTCATATAATTTACACTTTTGAACCTGGACTGCAGATTTAAAGCTGAATCTATTGAGCAGAATAATGGCTTATTTGTAAGACACTTGTGTCTAACATAAAGAGTAGTTAGAAAATACAATTCCTCTGCATTTGACACTTGATAGGTGACATATTAAGGAAATTATATCTGCATATACGTGTATCGGGATACGTATCGTATCGTGACGTCTGTATCGGGATACGTATCGTATCGGAAGGCTCTTGGCAATACCCAGCCCTAGTAATTACGACATGAGGCAGTGTTCATTTGCCATTTCTCACTCGGCAACTGGTATTTCCCACACCAAATGAAGACAGCAAAAGTTCAAACCTAAACCTACAGCTCAAATATTAACCACTTATCATTCCAGCCACTGGAGCACAAACAATCTTATTAAACTGAAACCCTTTAGTTTTAGCTTCTGATGACGAAGAGGCTCTGATCATAAGTGAGAACAAGCTCTGCACAAAAGAAAAACAGAATATAATTTTCTAATTTCTATAAGGATTGGTAAAGCTGGTGTTTACAGCTGAGACTTGAATTATTTTAGATTTGGTTTATTTTGGGTTTAGAGTAGACCATTTCTCTGCAAAAGCTGAAGGTAACTGAGGTAAAAATAAAATTAGGGACCTTAGGGACAAAATTTAGGCAGAGTCTATTAGGCTCGGGAAGCATCTGTGGTTACCTTTGAAATAATGGCAAATCAGCCACGTTTGTTGTCAGTTTAGTGGAACTTCATTAGACAAAACGATTTTAAAAAAGTAAAACAAAGCAGCCGTGGAACAGTCAAATAAACTGCTGGTCAGTACTCAGTAATGATACATTTATCTGTCACTCTGTAGTCTCAGAATATGATTTAATTAACGCTTTTTGGGTATTTAGCCATCTAAAACCATTAGTTTAACATAAAACCAACTAATGATGTCACGTTACCAAGCCTTATACAAAAGTTTTATTAAAATTTTGAATTCAGGGGGATTTTTTTTGTTGCTGTTGTAAATTTTCCAGGTGCTGCATAGTTCCTTTGTTTTTTTTAAATCAGATTTTTCAATAAAAAGGAAACTTTTAAAGAAAAAAATAGGAGGTTCCTCGGAATTAGAAGGGGATAATAAATAGAACCACAAACAACTACTAGTAAAATTAGGTAGAAGTAGATAAGATATTGCACATATTTATCATTAAACTGAATGTCAATGATCAATTTAACATCATTTAGCCTATAAAAAGCTGATTACACAAGTCTTTCTCCCTGCAACACAACAATAAACAAGTTCAATGTCTCTCCATTAACTTTTATTTCATTCGCACCGATTAGTAGCACCACTTTACAACTCCAACAGCGGGTCTATCGTGTTCTTTTATTAGTTTATAGCCTCTTAGACTATAATAACTTCTGAATGGGCCATTAAGTATATGCAGGGGGCGTAAATAATGCGTGATGTAACCTATTACATGTGCTAAGATGATTTCAAGACTTTCCTTCCCCTCTACTTTGGATTTCCGCTATTTCTAGACCAAAACGCACACAAATTCTGCCTAGCTCTTGCCTGATTGTCTCTCACAAGTAAAATCTGAATAAATAAGTAAATTTTGAGATTAGTTTTGGTTTGTTTTACCTGCAACGGAAACGTGGCGGACTTGTTCCCCACGTATCCCCTGACAACATGACTCTGGATGGACAGCACTCGACACTCCATCTTTTCCCCACGGATGATAAAATGATACGAATAAAACCGCACAGTGAGTTATTAAAGCCGCATGAAGATGTGGAGGGCACAGTCCGGTTGTGGCACGCTGGGATGAGGCATGTGTGAGCGAAGAGGAAGTCCAGAGCAGCGGTGAAGGGCAGGAGAAGACGCCGCAGCTGACATTTGGGACTTTTATGCTCAGGCACATCCCAGGGCGACTAAAAGTGTGCCGGGTTCAAGAGCAGAGGCGCGGTGGGAGAAACGGCTACTGAGGGAGAGAAATAAGAAAATGAATGATAAAAGTAGTCCACATTTACTCATTTACGTTTGCTTTAGTAGTGTTGTGGAGTAATGTACATTTCAGAGCACTTTTAATCACTACTTTAGCAATATTTAAACAACTGTAGCTTAAATTTACCTGAGAAAGATTTATGAACTTGAACAAAAGCATAGATATTTTTACTTGGATGTTTTTGTTTGTCTGCTCCGTTCATTATAAGGTGTGTTTTTATTCTGAGCAGGCTTGTGCCTACTTAAAATTAGTGCTGTCAAGCGATTAAAAAAATAGAGGGATTAATTAATTATGATTTGTAATTAATTATCTAATTCATCTTTTTTTAATCTCACCTAAAAATTACTGAGAAAAACACTCAATTTAAGTGTTTTTGTTTTGTTTTTAACCAATTTAATTAATTACATTATTGTTGCAGATGGGAAATATTAAGATATTGCAAAAAATAAGACTTTAGGAAGTTTTTGAACTTAAAATTCCCGTTCATCAGTCCAATAACTTTCGCCTGCTTCTTTATTTTTGTCTCCTTGCTACTCGTCAACACTTAAAGATTTCAAAATAGATTAATGCGATTAAAAACAATAACTCGATTAATATGTCTGTAATTAATTAATCTCAATTAATGCACTAATTTTACACCCCTACTTAAAATTGTCTCTTGTGTGTCTTCTCCTGTTTGATTCAATGGAAATCTTCCTTTAGCTAAAATATTCCACAGTATGGCATTAATCTTATGTGTGTCGACGAAGAATGTCCCAACCTAATGTTTTAGCTTTTTATTTCAGTGGGATTATGCATTTGATTTTTCACCCCCAGAAAGTTACACAATTACACTTTTATCAGAGGTGTTTGAAGTAGCCTAAGCATTTTATGAGTTGAGCAAATATTTTGTTGAAAGTAAAACTAACTCAAACAATTATTGCTTATGGCAAAGTACTGAAACATCAAACTTTTTTTTTAGCTAATAATTCACATTTGCAGAGTTGTAAATGATAACTTTGAACATTCAAAAGTAGACACAATAAACACAATAGTCCACTTATTTTAAAGGTTTGATATACATATTTTATTTTAGGCTTATTCTGTTCAATCTACCATTTAACTTGAACTAAAAAAAAAAAAAAAAGGTTAAAAATAAGTTACAACAATCTGTCTAAACCACATATGTCAAACTCAAGGCCCGGGGACCAGATGTGGCTCTCCACCTCATTTTGTGGCCTCGAAGGTCTTGTAAGGTTTACTCTAACTTTATATTGGTGCCAGGATTAATCTGGGTGTTTAACCAAAACAAAAGAGTGTCACCTCAATAAATATACAATAATCAAATACAGAAGCTATTATTTGGTGTATGTCAAAGATTAGTAAAGTTAATTTTAGTTACAACCAGCCCTTCGAGGACATGGCAACCTTGATGCCAATGTGGCTCTTTGTCAAAATGAGTTCGACACCCCTGGTCTAAACTGTTACGTCCAGATTCATTCATTCATTTTCTATTGCTTGTTCTCATTAGGGGTCTTAGGTAACTGGAGCTTATCTCAGTGACAGTGGCCAACATTCACTCTCATTCATTCATTCATTCATTCATTCATTCATTCATTCATTCATTCGTTCATTCATTCATTCTCTGGCAAATTTACAGTGATGCCCAAACAACCTAAACCTTAACTCTAGATTGTTATTCGTAAAGTTACTCTTTCCCCCAAATACTCACTTGATTTTCTTAGACAAATACGTTTTACTTTTAGTCCACTTGAGCAAAGTTATTTAAAAGTAACTTTACTCCTACTTGATTACAAACTTTGGCCTCCTCTGCTAAAATGTAAAAGTTTTTTCTAAACTTGTGCCACTAAATGAATATTAATGAAAATACAGTGACAATGAACGAGCCTAACTTTTGCTAAAGACACATTGTGTATCTTTTATGGCTTTATTGCACTTGAGGGAACTTGACTGCATCACCTCAAAACTGATTTTCATGTGAACTGGAGGAGCCTATTTGGTTGTTTTCATTGAGATGTGTCTTTAGCAAAAGTGTTCCACAGTATGGCATAAAATTCATTTATCTGCATGAAGAATGTGTCCCAAGTAGGCATGTACAGTATGAAAACAGCACAGAATATTTAGCCAGTCACACTTTATTACCTTACAAAAAGACCTATTTTACAAGTAATTACAAGTTTTATGACTCATTTATGATCACAAACAAAGCAATCCCATGCACCATCACATTTATAAGCAAATGGAAAACTCATGTGGCCAAAAAGTGAAAGTGGGTGTTAAGTTACCACAAGAGGGCACAGATTAGCTTTGTTTGTTTGTTCTGGCAACAGGGAAAGACAGTCTCCAAGAGGAACTTATTGACCTGTTGCTCTAAAAAGGCTTCCAAAACCATTCACACAAAAACAAAAACTTGTAAATGAGTTATCTGAAACTATATTTATTTTTCTTTATTTCATTATTTTAAAAACCTTCCACTACCACAGCGGTCTGAACTTGCGTTGCACAACTTTCACACCAGATGTGGTCAGCTCTTCCGGGCGACATGGGGAGCGAGATAATAGGGATTTGTGTGTGAGCCATTGCCACTGAGTGAATGGAAATATAGAGTAAATGTACTACAACCCATAGCTCTCAAGTTACACATCTGATAAGTCTATACAAAACAGACAGAAGGGAAATAAAAAGTGTGACACAGAAAGCATCTGGACCATTCTAAATGAGCATATACACTGTGCATAAAGGTAACCGTAAGAATGTAAGAACAAGTTTTAAGTTTCTTTAAAGTCATATTTGTGAGTTGTCTGTTATGTTTCATTTACAATAGTTAGAAGTTATGATCACTCATGTATAATTCATTTGGAGAATCTTTACTTTACATTGGTAAGTTATTTGTAAACTCCTTAATAACTTGATGACAGTGTATAAAGTTCATCACAATTCCCAGAAGGCAAGTAACTTAAGTATTTTTACTGTACATTAAGTAGTATCTGTATGTTACTTGTATTTTACTTGAGTGTTAAAAATCTGGAGACATTTTACTTTTTTCATTTAAAAACAGGTCAATAAACAGATTAATTATAAGTAATTCACTGTAAAACTCATCTCACACTTCACAACATTACAAATCAACTGCACGCACTGCAAAAAATGTATTTCTAGATTGGTAAAAATGTGTTAAAATATGGATTTTATTTGTATTTGGGTATTTTTCTGGTTAAGATGGAGTTACTTGATGGACCAAGGTTATTTGTTTGTATGTTTTGACATGTTTCTTTCTTATTTCAATAAATTTGTTCTTATTTTGAGCCAAATTATATGTTAATGATGTATTTTTACTCACTGCAGTGGCAAATTAGATTCAAGCTCTTTTATTAACAGTCAGAAATGTTTTGAAACAAGTAAAACATACTTCCAAATATTTTTTTATTAAATATATATATATATTTTTTAGCTTTTTCTTTCTAATCTGGCTAAAACAACTAAAATTAAGATGAATATTTTGAATTGTAGCCATTTGAACAACTAGAGACTAGAGAATTACATTTAGGAGTGTGATTGTACTTGTAACTTTTTTACTCAAGTAAATGAACTTACTAGAAAGATTTTTTTTTATCTATACTTTTACTAGAGTATCAAACTTCAGTACTTTTGCCATCTCTGCCAATTCCAAAGAACACTTCCTTCTCATATATTTCCATTAAAGGAAAGAAAAGATGTCTGACTCATTCAAAGAAAACAGCCTCCTTCATCTACAATCACAATCCTAACAATAGAAGTCTCAACTAAATTGGATAGACATTTTTATTATTTTTGTGTTTTCTCATTTGTATTTGTGATTTGTGATATGAGAATGTAGATTTGTGGAGCTTTTGGTGATGAGATGTCTGACTGTGTGATTTTGTGTGACTGTGACGGTGATTGTGAGTGATTTATATAGGTTGGGAATTATTTTTAACTGAGGGTCATTTTCGATCATCATAATTATCAGTGTAACAAATACAATAGGCATTTCTGTTAAAAGCTTCTTCTTCTCCTTCTTCTTCACCTTTAACTGTCTTCTTCTTCTTCTCCTTCTTCTCCTTCTTCTTCTTCTTTCTCTCTTCTTCTTCTTCTTCTTCTTCTTCTTCTTCTTCTCTTCTTCTTCCTTCTTCTTCTTCTTCTTCTTCTTCTCTTCTTCCTTCTTCTTCTTCTTCTCCTTCTTCTTTCTCTCTTCTTCTTCTTCTTCTTCTTCTTCTTCTTCTCCTCCTCTTCTTCTTCTCTTCTTCTTCTTCTTTCTATCTTCTTCTTCCTCCTCCTCTTCTTCTTCTTCTTCTTCTTCTCCTCCTCTCCTCTTCTTCTTCTCTTCTTCTTCTCTCCTCTCCTCTCCTCCTCTTTCCTCCTCCTTCTTCTTCTTCTTCTTTCTTCTTCTTCTTCTTCTTCTTCTCTTCCTCTCCTTCTTCCGTCTACTACATTGTGCATACAAATTATGCTTGGGACAATCCAGAATACCTTTTCTTAAATCTATAGATATTTTTACAGCAATTTTCAACAGAAGACAAAAAATGCAGGCATGATTCATCTGGGTTTGAAGATCTAATGATGTTATCCATAAAAATATGTAACCTGGACCTTATGTGAATTTTGCACAGAAGCTGTACTGTCAGAGTATTTATAGTTTAGCTGCAGGAGACAACAAATATGCTGCTATTATTTAAGATTTTGCGTCCTAAATAATGTAACAGCAAGAAGCGAGTTTTGAGTGTGTGAGAGATTGAATACATTAAACTCTTTTTGAAGCTCATGCCAAGAATATGCACAAAACTGTTGCTAAAAAATGTCTCCTTTTATATGTAGTTCACAGTACAGAACACATGGTTTTTGAAATGAGGATCCTCTGATGGAAGCGCTCAGATAAAACCACTGCTACATATGAAGAAATCAAGGAAAGTCTGGGTAAATTTACTCAGACGCTCCAGAATCGTTCCAAAGCAAAAGACAACGTCAGCGTTCTGCATCTGTGAAGCAAAAATCCATCTCGCTTCCAAGCTTAAAATAGTAGGGTTCAAAATTGTCACGTAACCAACATTAAAACAAGCTATTTAAGATATGCAGCTTGTAAAAGTAAAGTTTTACAATGAAAAAGCTTATTCAGTAGTTTTGAACAGGAAGTCAAAAGATGTGCTTCTATTTCTGAGCTGCTTTAGGTCAATTTTGCTTTTCACAATAAACGAACTGTAAATTACGGACCACATATGTTACAGCATATGTAGGTCATATGTAAGCATATTTCATGTGATTATCTATGCTTTTTTTATTTGTGTATTTTTTGTGTGATTTTATTGTAAAGCAATGTAAGTATGAATAGTGCTCTACAAGTAAATGTTGATTGATTCCAATGATCGATAGTAAATCATTAAACATGATTGAAGGGAATCCAACTTCACTGCAGTAAGTAAGATATAACCTCAAAATATTTACACTGCTTAATAGTTTAGGCCTTTTGAAAAGATAATCCACATTTTTACATTGATATAAAGAACATACATTCATACAGTCTTTATTTGTAGTTATGTGACTAGTAGGGATGGAAATTCGATCGAAAACTTCAAAAATTGATTGAAGTTTGGAGCAATCGAATCGAACGGCCAGAATCGATCAGTTTTGCTCATGTAGCCACAGACTTAGATACACACTCTGTAGTTGTAGAATTCACACATTAATGCAAGAATAGCCACAATGTTTGAAGAAACAAAGCCTGAACTTGTGCAGGACCTGACTGAATGTGTTTTATTATGTTGCAATAACAACTGATGGGTGGATCTCTAAATATGGACACTTAAATATGAAAGTTTACTGTTTGAATGTTGACAAAACACAAAAGTTCTGACATTAATAACAGTGGCTTTGTTTAAGTGTAATTTATTTTGATTTAATTCGTGTCTTAAAGGGGACCTATTATGTCAATTCACTTTTCTAAGTTTTTAACCTTGTTATGATGGCATTTCTTCATCATTAGTTTACTCAAAGTTATATTTGAATGGATTCATGCATATTTGAGTAATCTTGTATTGTTCTTAAGCTGGAGCTCAAGTGCTCAGAAAATCTCTGTTCTCACCTACCACCTATCCCCTCCCACTTGTCTGTATTTACTTGTTATAATTCAAAAAGATTAACACTCAAAGTGAAGTATGTGTGGTTCAAAACTGTCCCATAGACACTTTCCAACAATAATAATTAGTTATTTAAAATCTGTAGCTTTTTACAGTTACATTTTAAAATGAAGAGGCGGGGCTTATCAGTTCGCAGTTTTGAACAGGAAGTCAGTAGAGCTGTTTATTTTCAAGCCGTTTTAGATCAACTTTGTGTTTTACAATGAACAAAAGCTAAATTACTGATCTGCATATGTTCTAGTTTCTTAATAAATGTAAAAAAACAAAAAACAAAACACACACACACACAATAGGTCTCCTTTAAGGTAATAAAAAAAGGTTAATCCAGATAAGCTAACAAATCAAACTAAATCAAACTATATCAAACAAAATCGAAAATTGTGGCTGCAAAATCGAAAACTGAATTGAGTCATGACTTTAGTGAATCGTCCCATCCTTAGTCACTAGTGAAGTTTCCTCTGGGCTGTGTATATGTTTATTTGTGTAGGAATCAACCACGAGACACCGCCGAATGTTTGGAGGCGCTCTCTGTTTAATCTGGATCACAATAAAAGCAAACAGCTTAAACACGTGTCAGCCCAAACTGCAAGAGACAATGAATAGTATTAGCATTTCCCCAGATCATGTCAATGAATCAAACGCAACGGACTAAGTAAATCAAATCAAATCATTTTATTTTTGTATAGCCCAAAATCACAACAACAGTCATGTCTGAAGACCAAACATCAGTGGTAGAAAATAATACAATAAACATTCAGAAACAGTGATTGATCAAGCCCGGTCTAAGCAGATTATGAGTAAACAAGCAAATGAATAATGTCCTTCAACCAACATGTAAGTGCTTAAAATCAACTTAGATACAATTACAGTGGAAAATAAATATAAAAGAATGAATAAAAGACATTATATCACTGGATTACATTGGATTCCTACACGGGAGATTAACAAAAAGAGAAGAGGAATATGATCCATTTATACCAGTGCACAGCTGGGAATAAACAAAGAAGAAGAGATGGGCGGACCGCAACAAGGTATTTAAAACCGAAACAGCAAATAGAAGTGCAATTTTGTGTAATTATAATAAAGGAACCGGTTACGGTTGAAAACTTTTATACATTCAAAGTAGTGGTCAATAGAGGGATTATTGGTCGACGTCACTTTCCACTCTACTATCACTTGCAGAAAGAGATGATGTCTGTCTAGTTGGCTGGGAAAACTTAGAGCAACTGTTTGATCAGGTATGAACCAGTATGACAGCCTTCTGAATTTTGAAACAGTGTTTTTCTTCCCTTTTTAATCACTCATCTGAATGTATATTTCTTCTTTTTCTCCTTGATTTAAGGCAGACTGGACGCCCAGTGGTGTATTGCTGCCCCCCCTCACTAGCTAGGTATATGTAAAACAATTAAATTATATGATGACGTCCAATTTCACTCACAAATCCCACTAACAATGCAGCAATTCCTCTTTTACAAGCATCTGCATTCAGTCGTATAGTGTCGAATTTCATTCACAAATGTTGATTTATCTGCATGACTTTTGTTTTTGCACAGTGATAAACTTCTGTAGTTAGCTGACAACGGCTCTGACTTAACTTGTTGCTACAGCTTTTTCAATCAGCTGCAGCTCATTCTGCATACCGGGTATGTGCGCATCTTCTGGGTTGATAAACCAATTATCCCTCTACAGGCCTATCTGTCAAAAAAGTAACTAACTTTTTGAATATAAGCTTTATGATTTTAACTAAAAGTACAGTATATGATAAATGTAGCACGTTGTAAAAAAAATAAGTCCACTGAGTACATGTCTGAACTAAATTACAAAGAGTTTTAATTCTAATCTGGAGCCAAAAGCAGCTCTCTGGTTGGCTGTGCTTGGGTGGTCCTCTCTCATTTGATTTTGTTGTTTGTAAAAAATGCATTAAATAAAAAATAATTGCAACCAAAATTAATACAAGTTGATATTACCATGTGTCAAAGGATTTATGAGTGAAAGCTTGTTTGCATTCTGAAAACCATCCATCCCACTTTTAAATAATGACAGAGGACGTTGAATTAACAGTAAAAACAAGCCTGCTCTTGAGAATAAATACGATAAATTTCACTATAGGACTCCAGAGATCCAACATAAACTAGCCTGAGAGCCACATTTGGTCACCGGGCCACAGTTTGAACACCCCTGGTTTAAAACAAACTCCAGGCGGCGGCATGGATCATTTCCCCCGCACACAGCCCGGGCCTGTCCCAGTAGCTGCAGTAGCATCTGTGGATTTAGTTTAGTGCCCTACATCCAGATTCCTCGAGACAGCCGCGCGTGTGATTAAGCAAAAACCCCGCCCCTTTGAGCATCCAGGCGCGCGCTGATTGGCCTAAAAGCTGAGCCGCACTGACGCAAACCCGCCCCCCTCTCTCTGTGTGCGCTTTTGGTCTGGATGAGGGGGAGGAGTTAAGCGGGAGCTCGACTGACACGTAACAAACGGCGTAAATTATAAGGAAGGAGCAGATAACTTTCCTCAACTCCAGTGTGGAAATGATTGCTTCATCTCGGGCTTGATGTAGAGGCGCGCGGCGGCGGAGGACTGTTGCCTATTTTGGGACGCTGCGGAGCGACGCATTGGGGGACAGGCAGGCTGCAGCCCGGGGCACAACATGAGATTTTCGGCGCTTATTACTGTCCTGCGGTCGCTCGGCCCGGTGGTGATCGGCATTTCTCTGGGTTTCACGTTAAGTTTGCTGAGCGTAAGTTGGACGGAGGAGACGTGCTACCTGGCCGATGCCGACGCAGCAGAGGATGGCAGTGTGGGACGAGAGGCGCAGCTCAGCGGGGCGAGGAAACCCAACTCTTTAGCGGGCAGCAGCAACGATGTGGAGTCAGAGGAGGACTTTGAACCAAAAATTATCCCCTACAAGCAAGTCCAGCAGCAAAATCCACCAAAGAAACTTGTCAGGTGTGTACCAAGACATTGCTTTTATACATTTTCATGGAAATTACAGGCTTACGTTGGCAGAAAAAGAACAGTTTCATGCAGCTTACTTGAGTAGAAGTAGAATAGAACTTAATTCAAATGGAAGGAATAGAAAGAAGTCTAGATTTGAGCATCCTCTCAGCTGATTTCTGTCCATGCATAGTATAAATAGAAGTTTATTTTGGTAACTGATCATCCTAGAGAAAAAATAGACACACAAGAGTTCTCTCATTCAACCTACTTCAACAGAAAATCTTAATTAAGCATAAATAACTTAAGAATATATCATACCTCTGCAGATTTTTTTTCTCCATGGGCAGTATCAAAAGAAGTTGTAGTTTGTGGACTTCATTCTACAATAAATTCTAGACACTAAGAAAAGAGCAGTTTCATGCTATTTACCTTAGTAGAAATAGAATAAACTTAATTCAAATGAAGACAATAGAAACAATTTGAGCATCTTCTCACCTGAATTCTGTTCATGCAAGTTGTATTTTGGGACTGTTATGTTTGTCTAAAAAATAATAGACACAAATTGCCAGGAAAGGAAAAAAGTTGTATCATTCAGCTTACTTAAATAAGCTTCAGAAACTCAGAAATATAGCCTGCTTTTGGGCATCTACTTTGCTGAATTCTCCGCATGGACAGTATCAGTAAAAGTTGTATTTTGGGGACTTTATTCTAAACCAAATTACAGACACAAATTGCCAGGATAATAGCGATCTCAAGCTTAATTTATTCTAACTTAATTAAGCTTCAATAACTTAAGAATAGCCTACCTTTGGACATCTTTTCTGCTGAATTATTATATGGACAGTATCAATAGAAGTTGTGTTTTGTTGACTTAATTCTGAATACATTTTTATGCTGATTGCCAGGAAAAGAGTTATGTCACGCTAAATTAGAAATAACTTAATAAAGCCTCAGAAATGTTGGATTCTAGCTTACTTTTGGGCATCTCCTCTGCTGAATTCTCCGCATGGACAGTATCAATAGAAGTTGTGTCTTGGGGACTATTTCTGGAGCAGATTACAGTAACCTATAGAGCACCAGGCCGGCCTCTTCAGTGCCTTACACTTAGGGGGGGACTGATAATAAATCAGTGCTCTGTTAGTGCCCATTACCAGGTGTTGACCTGCAGGTATCAGCTGGGAACCACGTGGGAATGAAACTTCAAACAATGCAAACCTACCATTAGCTCTACTTAAAGTTAACATGCAAAAGTCCTGCACATTCTCATATGTCATTTTTATAACGCAGCGCAGATGTCTTCTCGTCAGGTAAATGCTGGGAAGAACAAAGGTGAATCAAAGTTTAAGTTACGATAAGAATGAAGGAAAGTAAATCCAGCAATGGCAAAAATGTTGTCCAGACTTAGACATGAAAAAGTTCTAGTTTAGTTAATGTTAAAAGTTTATAGTTGATCATATTTACAGTATTAGGATTGTCAAAAGTATCAAAAATGAGAAAAATCAATTCTGAAACTAAAGAAAAGAGTCTTACATTCTTTTTTTTTTTAGAATTAATATGAGACAATAATTGCTTAATAAAGTTACAGAATATAGTGTCTGGGCAATAAGGCAAAAAAAATGAATATCACCTTGGAGCCAGATCTAGATTTTGACTTTCATGATTCATATACTGTAAGCGGTTTTATTTATAGCCTTTGAGGTAAATAAAATCATCTGCTTTTTCTTGAAGTTTATACTGTCAATGGCTAAATCCACCTGTCAAGAGAGAGAAATACGTGACTAAGCTTTAAAAAAATCAGTAAACAGTTATCAAAATAATCAATCAGTTAGAACATTGTGTGACTCCTCAAACAAGTTTCTAACTATTTCTTACATTAATATCGACTTTTAGACTTGAAAAGGAGATAAGCCTTTGAAAAAAAATAAAAATAAAAACAAGGATGCTATAAAGAAGACTTGGCAACTCTGAAGCGGACCAATAAGAGAAGTGGGTTGAATAAAATGGTCTGTATAGAGAGATTAATGGTCAACGTCACTTTCCGCTCTACTGCACATGTTATCTAGTTGGAAACTTCTTTGATAAAAACAACAAAACAGGACGAGAGCTTGAAGCTTGAAACACTGCTTTCTCAGAGTTTTTTCTCTTACCTGAAAGTAAAGTTTATGAGTCGTAAGGACAAATTTCATTCACAAATGTTGATTTAGCAGCTTAGTTTAACTCTTGTAGTTAGCTGACAACAGCCCTGGTGGTTAGTGTTGCTGCTACAGCTTGTGTCAATCAGCCACGGCTCTTTGTATTATAAACAAATATTCCCTCAGACAAAATTATGTTATGATAAATTAATAAAAAAGCAGATTGTCACAAAGATGAGCTCACAACTTGATTTTTAACACAATTTTGTCCAGCTCTCACTGTCTCATTGTTGCATCAAAACTGGTGTTGAGAATCAACAAATTTCCTTTGTATAAATCAAGTTTGGAGTTTTTTTTTATTGTGACAACACTAAAATATAAAATCCACATCATCTGCACCATTATACAGAGTCTAAAAACAAGACACAGTGACTTTATTAAGAGATTTTCCTCAATAATACTCTTTATTCATGAACAAGAAGCCTTGAGACAGCATATTTCAAGTATTGTTGCACAGTACAAGTACTTGTTTGACTTGAAACACTAATAAATAAATATTAACTGCATGACTATAAAAGAGAAAAAGTTAATACAACAATAATTTATCCCTTCAGTGCGTTCTATCTAAATTTTAACACTCATTTTCTATCTGGAGCTGCCTACTTCAAATGAGTTGCTACAAAAAGGTACCATTTGCTCGTCTAATAATGTATAATTTACCTTTCACAGCAGCAGACTGATGACACAAAGCTTTGCACTGCGCTGTATGTTTGAGTCATTTGAACAGGCTGTATTTTCCACACAAAGTCTCGTCATCCTCAAAAGTCGGCCCTGTGGTGTCATTGTATGCGGCTCCTGGGAAAATGATGGTTACCTTGAGTCAAACGGACTATGTAAGGCATTCAGAGGACACTAACATTTCTGTCTTTGAGATGAACCACACGGCTTCACTTCTACATGTTTTGACTGCAGTAATATGATCTAATATCTTAACTGTCTCATGGGATTGAGTATTAGTGAGGAGAAAAGAAAAGTGCTTTGTTTTTGCTGTGGTAAATAGTTATAACCCAGATTTAAGCTAATGTAGGCTATTCATTTAGAGCAATCAAAAAGAAGCCTGTATTAAAGTAAACTCCTCTTTTGTGAGACATTTTGTGGTTTAGTGGAAAAACAATTTATCAAGTTTTCAATTGCCTTTATAAGTCTAAGTCTGCTAAGTCTTAATGCACCAAAGTTCACCTGTAGTTTAGTTCTTTTGCCTTTTTCCACACTTTAAAGTAAAAGTTCTTTAAAGTTGCGCTGTGTAACTTCTCTGGTTAAAGATCCATCTGCTTACCATTCCAAGTCCTTTTTTTGATACATACAGTAGTTTTCACAGATTTCATAATGCTTACAAGCAGAGAAGGTCCACCACCTACTTTTGTCCATGGCTGTTACTTCTTTGCCTCTTAAGTATAATTTTTGTTGGAGGATCTTCAATCTCCTCTTCTCCACAGAGATGATCTTGCCTTGTCTGTTGATTGTTACAGACAGAGTATTGCTTTAAACTTGAATATCTCTGTGAGGAGCATGTAGTACTACCAGCTTAAGCTAAAAGTCTGTGAAGGTAGTTTAACAATTAAGACACCTAAATCAAATAATTCTATTTATACAGAGGAAAGCACAAAGTTTACTTATTTACAACTAAAAAGTTAGTTACACCAACTTTAAAGCTATACTGTGAAAGACTTTTTGGGAAAACCAAGCCAATCTATGGAGACAATGAGTGGGACACCTGCCACCATAAAGTTACGTAGAACCGGTTAGGGCTCTAGCGAGTTAAATGATTATTGCAACTAATCGATTATTGTTCTAATTGTCAGTCTAGTTAGTAATAGAACAATCACTTAGTTAACTATGCATATACTGTACTCTAAAGAAGATGTGGCTCACTAAGTGTATGTTTTGGCCCAGATTGAAAAAACAGGTCTTGGAGAGTGTAGTCTTGTTTGGCTCTGTTCTGCTCTAAATCAAGCCTCAATGATATTGATACTGGTCCTTTGATACTGTTTTATATGACAGTGTTTGTATTTAATTTTGTATTTCAGTTTCATAGTGTTGCCCTCAGACCACAACTGTCCAAAAAAATCTGGTCCACTGTAAATATAAATTGAATTGCTCTAAAGCCTGCATGAGTGGGAGAAGTGGTTTTCTCAATCAAAGAAGAAATGATGCCAAAGTGTCACTTTTGATGTGTTGTTTAGTTCAAAATGTCTTTAGCGTCTTACTTAATTTTGTGAAATTGCTGGTCTCTCACAATCAAAACAATCTATAAATCAAAGAAGCAGTCGGAAGAATCATAAACTACCAAAACATTCTTAGGTAATCCTTAGTCCGATCTTGTGAGTTTTTTAATGATTGTAATGTTTTTGTGTCTTCCAGGGCTAAATACGTGAGCACTGAGCTGGGCATCCGCGAGCGTCTGTTTGTCGGCGTCCTCACCTCCAAAAACAGCCTGAACACTTGGGCGTGGCTGTCAACCGCACAATCAGCCACCACCTGGACATCGTCATCTTCTTCACCGGCACGCGCAACCGCAAAGTGCCCCACGGGATGTTCGTCGTATCCCACGGCGACGAGCGTCAGATCTGGAACATGTACCAGACGGTAAAGTACATCCTGGAGCACTACATCGCGGAGTTCGACTGGTTTTATCTGGTGCAGGACGACGCCTACATCGAAGCGGACCGTGTCAAGGAGCTGGTGGAGCATCTGAGCATGGACAGGCAGCTGTACATGGGACGTCCGGCGGAGTTCATAGGTGGAGAGAGGGAGGGGAAGTACTGCGACGGGGGCTACGGGTTTCTCCTGTCCCGGACGTTGCTGCTAAAACTGCAGCCGTTTTTGGAGAACTGCAGGAACGACATTCTGAGCTCCAGGCCCGACGAGTGGCTGGGGAGATGCATCATCGATTACACCAGCAACAACTGTGTGAGCCAGCATGAGGTAAGGTCACTGTCACTGCTTTAAAGTGTTTGTATAATGTCGGCGGTCGCAATATATTGGTTTGAAGCTTCTTTGTTTGCATTTGTTTTGTTGTAGCAGATAAAAGTTTGAAATTACGTTATAGACCAATATCCTCTGCTTCTTTTTTTTGAAGAACCCTTTAAAAGGCATATGACAAGTTAAGCGATTCACTTATTCTGTCCGATCAGTTTTCTTGGCAGTGCACTTCCCGTTTAGCTGCAGTTAGTTTGTAGAATTCTCTCGCTGAGTTATGTTTTATCTGTCAGTGTATCTGTTTGAGATTACCCCGCAAGACAGACTAGCAAACCTGTTAGTTACCTTAACAAAGCTAAACAGGAAGTGTGTTGTCAAGAAAAGTGGGCGGGGTAGAATATGGTAAAAATCTTTCAGTAAAGCATCGTGAACATGGCTAATTTAAGATTTCACTAAAGATTTTTGCTAGTTTTCACTCAGTTGGGCAGTTTTCTTAAGCTTTATAATTGTTTTTAATCAACAAATATGACATACAGTCTGTAGAGGTAATTCCACAAATGTTAGCAACCACTTTATAAATATGGACCAAAATCCGCATAAATGATGTTTGCTAGTATAATATTATTTGCTAAATAACTGTTTAAACTCCAAGAAAACTGTCAGTTGTGAGTAAATTGTCTTTGTATTCCGTAGACATTTTGATGATATACTGTAGTATATCCTTTAACTTAACCTGTCAATTTTTTTAGTTTGCAACTTAATGCAGAAAAACACTGTCTCATGCTTCAGGAGCCAGATACCAGTTCATGATCAAAACAGCTAGCGCTCATCCTGTTTTGTTGTTTTTATCAAAGAAGTTTCCCCAACCAACTAGACGAACACCGTATCTTTCTGCAGGTGACATGCGAAGTAGAGCAGAAAATGACATTGACTCCCTCTATATTTACCACAAAAACTGTCACACCAAAATCCAAATGGGTTTTAAAGGAACCGTATGTAAGATGCACAACTAGTGGTTTTTAAAAAGGTATTACAATCACAAATTAACTTGGGTTGCCAGAGTGTGAAATGGCCCATATATTATCAATGTGTGCTGCTTGACCAATCAGGAACAAGATTTGCTATTAATCATGTGTAATAACCAGAGAGTCACTTTCCCAGACACCTGACTCTTTGTCATGGTTTGTCCCAAATTTAGCTTTTAACACAGTGTGGGAGGAGCCTAATGAGAACTGTGTGGAAACAAGTGCATGAGTCTATCACAGACTGTTGTGTCTGTATCATGGTGCAACACCAGTTCAATTCAAACTCAAACATGTTCCTGACTCATGGCTCCAAGAACCAAACTGGCAACCCAACTGAGAGAGTCATGTGAGGCTCATTCTGCTTTCTGATTGGATAATAAATGTAAACATCAACAAAGGGACATCATGTCCATTTCTTTTTTAATAGGGGTTATGCGTTAACATCTTCCGGGCTCATATAGACCTAGGTCGTTACATCCGGCGGTGTGGTTGACATAGTGACACAGTTGTTTACTCCAAAAACGTACTCTTTTGCCATCTTTTGTTGCAGCGACGGCGGTAACGGCAGGAAAAGAGCAGCTTTTGGAAAAGTTGTAAAAGTATGCGCGAACTACGCAAAGCTCCGAGCACATACCGAGACTCGCCATGCTCATGAGCCCGGGCAGAGGCGCTGTGGGTCGGGAAGAAGTGAACACATGCACCGCTCGCTGTTGTCAGACTTTCAGAGAACCAAATGCGACCGCCCCCAACCCACAGCGCCTTTGCCCGGGCCCATGAACACAGTGAGTCTCGGTATGTGCACGTAACTTCTGTTCACGTAGTTTGTAGCTCACTTTTACAACTTTTCCTTATGAAAACAACTTCAGGACTTGCCCAAAATACTTCGTTTGATGTCCATTGCATTTGGAGTAAACAACTGTGTCACTGTCAACCATGCCACCGGATGTAACGGCCTCTGTCTATTTGAGACCGGAAAACTTTAGTGCATAACCCCTATTAAGAATAACTCAGAATTACATTGATTTTCAGTAAAAATAATAGTATATTTGGACATGTTGATCTTGTATCTTTGGACACATATAATTTGTGTTCATGAAATCTGACATCAAATCTTACATACGGTTCCTTTAAGCTCTCTGATGTCAACATAACAGTAATTATTCACACAAAAGTCTGTGACGTCTTTTTTCTAGGGAAAAGCAGTATTTCTACATTTCTGTTTGCTTTTTCACTTTTTGCAATAATTTGTGTACCGTGAAATAATGTTGTAACACTGTTGCACCATGAGATTTGTCATAGTTTAGTTTAGGTCTGATTTGGAGCTCGTAGTTCTTCAACCAAGTCTGATTTGAATTATTGTTGCTAACTTTCACTCAAGCCCAGTCTTTAACTTAGCTCTAATTGTGCCTCAAAGTAGCCAAACTAACCTTATCTAATGACCAATAGTGAGATTTGGCTAAGTTCACTAATTTGAAACACCTGCACCTTTTAAGTGTGTTTGTACTGGGGCTAAACAGTTAATCCATAATCTGAAATAAGCAATTATTAGGCAAACGTTAACTAATTATTAACTGAATAATTTACTACCATGTCGACCAAAGAAATTATTGGTCGACTAAAGACATGTCCTGTTGACCGATGAGTCGACTAAAAGTGGGCGTGGTGAAGCTCTAAAACTAAAAAGTATCTTAATGATCTGACCTAATCTGTTCTAAAATACAATAGTTTGCAATTCATTCAGAAAATAAATAGAAAACAGCATATTGACCATTTCTGCAAATGTAATCTTTTTCATTGCTGTCAATATAAATCCTTATATGTAAATCAAATAATAAGTCAACTAGACTCGACTAAGATGCGACCACATTAGCTTTCTCTGGGACAAACTGAGTAAAATCTGGGTCGTCTGTGATCAAAGCCACAATTTAATCAAAAGAATAATTGCTAGAACGACTGGGCATTATTGACAAAAATGGATATCTTGATAATTTTTTGGCATTTCTCAATTATGATATTCAAATGATAATGTATAAATCCAACAAGAAACATTTCTAAGCATATTAGTTGAAGTTTAGTTTTTAAATATGACTGCATTGGACTTAAGACATGTTCTAGTGATGAATTGGTCGACTAAAATGATGCACCCTTTTTCAAAACTTGTTACGTCTCAATGATTTGATCAAATATTCATGCTAGACAATTATTTGCACGAACAAAAATGCAGGTAAACCAGATTTTTACATGTTAAAAAATAATGTAGTAAACTGTAATACATTTGAAAATGCTTTCAAATCGTTCTCATTCCAGTAAATTAATACAAATTTGGTCAACCAAGACACCACTGAGTTAGATAAAATGTGTGTGTCACTTTTGAAAGCTTTTTTTTAGCTAAACGATATACTCAATATCATTTTTCATATATCTTCAAACAACATTCATGATAATATCACAATAATATATAGCTTTAGCCCAGTTTAAATCAGATACTGCTCCTGGTTTAGTCCTGATTAGATCTGTTCACACTTGTCCGGTATAGTCCCACTTTAGACCTACTTTAGACCTCATTTAGACTTGGTTTTCTCCTGTTCTAGACTTGTGTTTAAGGCTGGTTTAGTCCACTTTAGATCTACTTTAGACTTGGTTTTCTTCTGTTCGAGACCTGCGTTTATGGCTGGTTTAGTCCCACTTTAGATTGTGATGAATGTGCAAGTGTAAATGCATCATTACTCTCTGCTTTGTCCCAATCCTTGTGTGGTTTTGGGCAGAATGTGAACAAACTACTGTATTCCTGCCTGACCTTTTAATAGATCAAGTTTAGTTCTCCTACTTAAACCTTTGTATTCGTCTGTATTTTGTTCTGTTTTGATAGCCAAGGCATTTTTTTTGTTCTGTCTAATGCAGTTTTTAACAAGGATTAGAACAGACTACATCAGGATTCAATTTAGTTCAGTTTATTTGTAGAGTCGACAATCACAACAGCAGCCACCTCTGAGTTTGTTGATTTAACCAAACAGAAAGTTAGAAAATCAAACAATGGCTTAGTCCTGATTTACCTCACTGTTTTCTATCCGTCACACTCACAGCTAAAACTGATCAGCTTTGGACAGAGATGGCAAGAGTACTGAAGTTCACTACTCAAGTAAAAGTACTGTGACTTGTGTGAAAAACGACTCTGATAAAAGTCAAAGTCCTGCTGAAACTCTTTCACTAAAAGTATAAAAGTAAACCTGTGTAAATGTACTTTTACTACAAAAAGTAAATATTAGACATTTGTTAGTTTATTTCACTTGTTTCAAGACATTTCTGATGGTTTTCAAGAGATTTGAGCTTGAATCAAACTTTCCAAAGAGGTGAGTAAAAATGTTTGACTTCATTAGCAAATAATTTGGCTTGAAATTAGGGCTGCTCGATTATGATGAAAATAATAATCACGACTATTGAAGGCATATTTGAAATCACAATTATTCAAACTACTATTTGCTGAGAGAGACAGCGTTAGTAAACGTAGAGAGTGAAAAGATAAAATTAAACTTGTAACAGGTCTCACTGTAACAGCTGTAAATGTACAGAACAATTGTAAAGAAACCAAATCAAGGAAATAAATGAGCTCATGAACAGATGGTCAATAATCACGATTCCTCGATTACAGCAATAATCACAATTGAAATTGAAATTCGATCATTTGCACAACCCTACTTGAAATAAGAAAAAATTATTTAAACAAGACAGAAAACACATCGAAACAAGTCATATAATCTAGGTACATCAAGTGAAACAATCTGAACCAAAAAAATAGAAAAAATTATATTTTAAGACATTTTAACCAATCTCGAAATCCATTTTTGCAGAGCATAAAGTTGGTTT
This sequence comes from Mugilogobius chulae, assembly GCA_038363315.1. NCBI lineage: Eukaryota > Metazoa > Chordata > Actinopteri > Gobiiformes > Gobiidae > Mugilogobius > Mugilogobius chulae. The sequence goes on along the minus strand of CM076406.1, from coordinate 29,826,063 downwards.
GTAATGTTGTGGTGTGAAATGAGCTTTACAGTAAATTAATTATAATTCATCTGATTTTTATCATGTGATAAGCATGTAATTTTTGTTAGGAATGATAAAGTTTTTGGCCATTTTAACTTGCTAATTTGTTCACAAAGCAGGTTTGACCAGGTGTTTAAAAGGAATAACTGCTCTACTAATAATCTGCTTTGACATGCCTGATCAAATGTTTCATTAATATGTTTTGTTTACTTTGATTTCCTATTATTTATATTTGCTAAAATTAATAATCTTGGGAAGTCCTCAGAGACGACTGTTGTTGTGATTTTGGGCTATACAAAAATAAATTGATTTGATTTGATTTGAATAACAAATGTGTTGGGCTTACAAAGTAACTAGGGCTGTAGTCGACCAAAGAAATTCTTGGTCGACCAAAGACAAGTCCCATCAACTGAATAATCGACTAAAAAGGGGGGCATGGCAAAAGCTCGGAAAAGTTACTATCCTGATAAAATAAAATATAGAGAGTAGAAACTAAGTACAGATACTTTTTGAAGAATGCAAGATAAAAAGTAAAAAGTCACCGGATTTTGTAAAAGTACAGATACTCAAAAAAGTACTTAAGTACAGTGATTGAGTAAAAATACTTAGTTACTTGCTGTCTCTGGCTTTGAACAGAATAAGTGTGAACGCAATCGCAGTGTGGACATCATCTGGGTCATGTCAAGTTGTTGGTAAAACGCCATGTTTAGTTTAGCTCTGGTTTAGTAGTCCAAGTTTGAAGCACCATCCTGTTTTTTTACGTTGTGCAATTGTTTGGAGTGCGCTGATATTAATGCCTTGTTATTCCGAGGCTTGTTAAATCTCCTCGAGGATCGCTGTGCACAGTCAATCGTTATGAATTGGACAGCTGTGGAAAGTATCAGCGTGGGAGTCCAATTTTCCCCCTAAAACAAACAGCTGACGTCTAACTGCGCCCATGGGACCAGACTAAGCACAAAAATTACTTCATAACGCTGTACTAGTTACATTTGACTCAATCATTCGCTTTAAAGATGTTTTTTATAAAGTCTAAAACAGTCTTGAATGGAAAAGTTGGAACAATTAATCTTTAAGTAGACTCTGAGAAGGAAGGTCTAAGGACAGGGGATTCTCTGTGAAATACTGTAGCTCACGACTTGCGAACAGGTCTTAATTTGTATGTTTTGTCGGCTTAAAAAGATCTTAAAAGGTCTTAAATTTGACCTCTGGGTCTCTGCAGAAAAGCTGTTTATGAGAATTGTATCTTTGCCTCATTCATGGAAATGGTAATATTTAACTAGACCAGAAGTAGTAGATTAGATTGGTGTCAAAATACTATAGCTAAAAGTGAAAGTGGAGGTACTTACAACTAATTTCTACCAATGTTTTTCAGTTTTGCTAAATCTGAACCATAAACGTTTACTGTTTGTAAGCTGTAGATTTCACAGTTGAAGCACGAGTTGCAAAAATATGGCAACCATATAAATTACTTAAACATGTGAGTGACACCATGTAACCTCACGTGCTTTGAAAGGTAAAGCTAAAACCTAATTCTGGAACCTACTTCATCAATATAATAAAGTTTTGTGCCATCTGGGAAACTATTGTGGCCAAAGTAGCAGCATTCCTCTTTACAAACAAGTAGAAAAGCGCTCTCCTCCAGGACATTAAAAAAAAGTCCATTTCTGACATGCTTTTATCATGTCTTGTGTTCGTCTGTAACAATAAAATCATCATAAAATCAATTGAGATAATCATCAACTAATTTTGTATTAGTTGATTAGGGAACTCCTGGGGGTACATGAGCACTTATCAGGGGGTACTAAGTTGGATTTTAGGTTTCAAAAAAGGTCCAATTGAAGCAATATTTGAATAGAAAACATGTTAGAGCATCAATATCAGTAAAACAATACATTAGCTGTCAATATTGTTAAAGTGAACTGATTTATTTGCCTAGCGTTTGTATTAGGGGGCACTTTAACAAAGGACAAAAAGTTTAGGAGGTCTTCAGAACAAAAAAAGTTGGAAACCACTGCTCTGTCTGGACTAAAAAAAGCAGAATTACCTCTTTACATTATTATTATTGTAGTGTTTTTAATCAAAAGCCTGTTTTCTTTTTTTGTCAGTATATTATGTCAAGATGTCTTCCAGGTAACATTGCGTCAATTTTTGTTCCTATGGGTTTTCCTTATCAAAGTAATCCCTTGTTTCAGTCCAATTTTTCTGGCTAAAATGTAACACGGTGGCTCTTTAAACAGTTTTGGTAGAAAGTGTGACTCTTTCCATTGCTCCTGCTGAATCCTGAGTCGTGTTAAACTTAATCAAAGCAGGCAGCTGCAATGTTCTCTTTTATGAATGAATAAAAAGCAGAACACATCTGAACATTGTTACCACTTAATTGGCGGCAGAGTAAGGACGTAACACAATTGTTCTTTTTAACCACAACAGCTGACATTTCCCCCCATGGGACGCACAAAGGCCTAAAATAGTCAAATGGGTAATTACAACACTTGGACATGTATGGTATTTTATTATAGGCTATACAAATAACCTTTGACCTCATTGTTTAACCCTTGATTTTAGCCCAGTTTCATTCAGATGCAGACTTTATTCCAGGGGTGTTTTCATCAAAGGTCACAGACTAAACAGAGAGCCGATTTGGGCAATAGAAGATGGCCAAACACTGGAACTATTTAAAGAGAAAGGGGTAAATTGATCCACATATAGGGCTGGGCGACAGAAAAAAATACAACTTCATGCCATGTTTGTGTATTGCAGTAAAAATCAGACAATGTACACACGCAGGCAAGTAGTTTTACAAACACTTATCTGCTGTGCTCTGTTTTGTAAAAACTTTTGCGTCCACACAGAACAGTTTTTAAAAGAAAATGACATCCACACAAAACCACATAAATGTGCTCCTCTTTGCAGCTCTAAACAAGGGCGAGTACATGACGTCTATGCAAATGTTGCAGTCAGTGACGTTTAAAAACGTCAAACACTTGTTATTCACATCCACACTCAAACACAAACCCAGAGTTTTGACCAAATCTTCACTTTGGTCAGAGTTTTAATAAATCTGCGTCCTGCGTTTTAGTGTGGATGACAGGCCAAAATGTAGAGAAATACAGTATGTTTGTTTTATCAGATACTCGGCTATGTGTGGACGAGGCCTAAGGATATCTTATCTTATCTTATCTTATCTTATCTATCTATCTTATTATCTTATCTTATTTATCTTATCTTATCTTATTTATCTTATCTTATCTTATCTTATCTTATCTTATCTTATCTTATCTTATTTTTATCTTATCTTATTTATTTATCTTATCTTATCTTATCTTAAGACTAAAATGTTTGTTATCATTAAAACTGCCACATAGTGACATCATAAGGTTGAACAAAGCGTTTTGAGCTTTGCAGAGGGAGACAGGAGGATTAGTTAAAAATATGTAGAGGTGGATTCCACAAATGTTACCTAACAACGCTATTGTAAATCTTGGCAAAAATCAACATAAATAACACAGGAGTGTCAATGTCACAAATTATTTTAACACTTTAACTGTGTTAAATATCTAAGCTCCCAGGAAACTGTCAGTTGTATTAATTGTCTTTGCGTTTTGACGCTTTTTGACGACACAGGTGGAGGGATTGTGTTTTAGAATCACTTTGAAAAGAAAAGAAAAAGACACAACTCAATGCCATGTTTGTCTATTGCAGCATAAATCAGTTAAATTAAGACTAAAATGTTTGTTAACGTTAAAACTGCCACATAATGACATCACAAGGTGGAACGAAGCAGAGGGAATGAAACAAATCACAATTTAAGATTATATTTTTGATGAGGAAGCAGCATTCTAACAGATTAAAAGCTCACTGGAGTCAATTTTGTGTAACATATGACTTTTAAAATAGTAAAATGGGTAATTACAACACTTGGACATGAATGGTATTTATATTATAGGCTAGTTTACAAATAACCTTTGACCTCCTCTTTAACCCTTCAGCGCATAGGTAAACAGGCCAGTGGAACAAGCACACTACTAACCCAGGCTCAATGGTGTGAAAATCCCTGTGGGTCAACAAGCGCCCGTCCCGTAATGTCATTAGCTTTGAGGGTTAAACGTGTTCAGACCTGATGGTTCCAGTGCCCCGTCATGCATTCGCCCCCCTTTTGTGTGCGCTCCTCTAAGCTTCCTGTTTGCATGTGTCACTGCTGCAAGTTCAACAAGGTTTTAGTGGGTGAAAAGCTAACGTTAAAAAAGCCAGCAAACGTGACTAAGAGTTTTATTCATGCGTGTTTAGATTCTGTGTGGATAGAGGTGGTCTGGTTTGTTTGCTCTCATGGCTTACACAGCATTAGTCTTGGTTTAGTTCTGGGTTAGTTGTGCTTTCCCAGAGATTTAGTCTTGGATTTTCTGTCGTTGAGCTTAAATGGGTTAGACCTGGTTAGAGGTGGGCTATACATCTAAATGTATATAATATAGTAAAAAGAAAGCAGACAATAAGTATATCGTTTTGAAGATATGTAAAGGTGACTGTCAAGTATCGATCCAGCTTTACATTTCTGATACCGATGCTTTCATTAGATAGGCCTACTATGTAGACTGAAACCCGATATGAACAGATACTAGTGTAGGCACCAAAATACCTTCTTTTTTTTCCCCAAAACATAAAAAAATTGATCATATTGTGATATGACAAATGGGCAACATGGTGGCCCAGTAGTTAGGGATGGGATGATATACAATATTATCGGTAATCGCGATAATTAAAAGCCGCGAGTAAATAATCGTGGCGTTTTTTCATAATAGTGATAATCGTACGTGATAATTGCAATTACAGCAGCAAGTGGCTTCATAAGAGCACCTAAAATCTGACTGCTGTAAACCCAGTAAGAAGCTTTATTGTGCTTAAACAAAGAAATGGTTTATGTGTTAAAGTTAATTAATGACTCTGAGACAAAGTTAGTAGATTTTACTCAACATTGTAAATATTTGTTCACTTTGAATCATTATTGATTGTACTTAGACCAAAATACAATAAGTAGTTGTTCAAACACATACTGTACATACAGTATTGTGCGCTAATAAATATTTCAGTGATTTGAATCTGTGCACTACCTTTAATAAATTATCCTGATAATATCGTTAATCGCTATTATTTTGGTCACAATAATCGTGAGTGCAAATTTTAATATCGTCCCATACCAGTTAGTGCCCTTGCTTAGCAAGAAGTATTGTTGTGACCCTAATGTGCAAAAAGAAGCTTTTTAAAAACAAAAATGTAAAAGAATAGAATTTTTAAATAAGTGCATATAAGTCATCTGCACTGTTGTGATTTATTTACAGATATTTCACATTTATTTGATAATTGCAAGCAAAAAATATTGACAAATGAAGCTAATGCATAAAAAATTAAGTATTTTATCATTATAAGTATTGAAAATAAGCCAAATTTAATCTGATTTGAAGTGAAACTAGATGATTAACTCTCAAAATTTACAACAAGATAACTTATTTTAGACATTTATGAACTTTTATGAACCTTTTTAGGAATAGTTTTCCTGTGTAAACCTCAATGAATAAGTTCCTAAACATGTTTGACAACTTTTTTGTTAAATTAAATTGTCTTATTATTGTCTTCAAAATAGGCCCAAAAATAGGTCAAGGTATACATATACATACATTTTGTCAATATCACCCAGGTCTAGTTGTGCCAGTGACTAGTCTTGGATTTTTCTGTCGTTTAATGGATTAGACCTGGTTTAGTTCCACTTATGTGTAGCTTTAGTGGAATAAAAGGTTAACCAAAGTACAGGTCAATGTAAATATGTTTTTTCTGCCTTGTCCTGGACTGAACTATGGACATGAGCATTCTTTGGACTTTGTTGATCTTGTTAAGTGTCCATTGACCTTTTGTTGTTTAATGAACAATTTGTACAACCTCAAATTGAAATACAAAGACTGTTGACGCAGCTCTAACAGGTTTGATTGTGCTTATTAAACATATTAAACAAATACAATGTTTGAATAAGTTTGATTCTGGTTTAATCATATTTTTAGACCTGGTTCATGCACTGTAGCTCTCCACCAGTTGCAAGTTAGTGAAAGCATCTTCCAATGAGGGCCTGATTTGTCAAGCCAGGTGCTAGATTGTGGGCGCAAACTGAAAACATTGTTATCTGTGAACGTTTTGTACTCAATTTAATATCGGGACATCCACTTATAACTAGAGCTGGGCAATACATTGAATTTTAGATGAAATTATGAATGTTATTTTGAAGACATTTAAAAAAAAATAAATATAAAAACAAAGATTTCACATTTGACTGACAAGTAAACCTCATTTAATGGATTTAAAATAAAGTTTTAGCAGATTTATGTTGGACAGAAATGATATCGATCAAATATTGTTATCCACATAAGCCAAAACTGAGATTTACATTTTTCAGTATCTCCCAGCCCTACACATAACATATTACACAAAAAGAATCAGCACCACCTCAAATTTTTAGTGTCTTTGTGAGAGAAAAATATCAGCTATATTATAATTATAAAGTATTTCATCTGCCATAGATAACCAAAAGCAGCGCTCTGATTGGCTGTGCTTGGGTGGACCACTTCAGTATCACTTTGCTGTCTGTAAAAAAATTACTTTAGACAATAATTTCAGCCAAAAATGAATGCGTGCAGATATTAACTGCGCTGAAGCACTATTGTTGCATGAAAATCAGGTACCTCTGGTTTAAACTGTCTGTTTCAAATTGTAATTACAAGTCTATTATCAGCTTTGTGCACAAAAAATAGCTTTTGTTTCATCACATACCTTACTCTACCCAGTTTATAAGATCAGCTTTTGTCTTTGTGCTATAGCTCTATTAATTGATTATCGAAATAACCATCAGCTAACTTAGTATTAGAATAATCATAAAATGGTCTTGGGTCCAAAACAAGCTTGGAGCTGAGAAAAGACGTTTTATGACTCAGACTTAACAGTAATGACATGGACGATTTGTAAAATGTGTGTTTTTGACAGAAATCCATGATGTGTGTCTGTAAATGCACAACTCCAAGACATCCTCTAGTGACAGTATTTTATCTTTGTCTGAGTCAAAGTGTGTAAAAATCTCATATTCATGTGACTTCTGCATTCTAAACAGCTAATAGATTAAACAAAATAGGAATCGCCCAGCTTATCAATTTGCAAAATGACTTTGTATACCTAATTTGGTAAAGTAAATCTATTGTTCATTGTGAAGTAACTTAAATTAATTAAACCCCCATAAAACTTACTTTAAATCATCCAAAAAGTTAATATTTCATAAAATATAAGTCAAACATGTATAATAGTAATATATTAGACAATTGTAACATTCAAATATTGTAACATTCCTGCAGAAAACTTAATGGTATCTTGGTTTAGTCGCTGTTCTCATCCGATCTGCTTTTTTTTAGCTGCCCTAAAATCACTCAAATACATACCTTCCTCACTTTCTGTACACTTATTTAAATAGACATGCCTCGTAGACGTCTTACTGGCTCCCATTTTGGCCTGAACCCAAAAGCAGGAGGGGGAACCATCTTGTTACGCATGAGTGAGCAAGTTGCATGGTTAAACTAATGTGCCCCAAGAAGTTTGAAGAGCTCCAGCTGAGGACAGATAAGGCGGCGGAGGGGGGAAGTTAAGACCAAAACAAAACACTGGGCCTCACATCTATTTTCCCCTTCGAGACAACTGTGATGACAATTAGACGTACACAATGCGTCGCTAAGTGTCCAAGCTGGAAGAACACTTGTTAGAGAAAGGACAAATGGAGCAATCCTATTCTTTTATTAGCAGCATTAGACTTGATTCACACTTATCACGCTCAATCTCCTTATACAGCGCTGAGCTAAAGTCTTAAGTAGTTTATTTTAGGAGGAGTAAGAGAGGTGTCAGAGCCTTTGTTGTCACGGAAGAGCTTAATACTGATTTTGATACCGATAGATACAGTCGGCATCAGAGGTTTAATGGAAACGTAACATGAACAGTGCATCAGAACAGCAGCTTTATCACTCACCGCTCAACAACTTCAACAGCTGTGGACTTATGGAAATATATTGTGTCAAATATTAGGGATGGGACGAGATCTCACGAGATCAACCTGTCACGATACAGTGTGCACACGTACATAACTATCTCGTGAGATTTTTTCTTGTACATAGGCTCTTATGAATGGTCATGCTTTGTATCTTTGAGCAGCTGTAGTACAAAATCTCCTCCACACACAGACTTGTAGCAGACTTATTCTGACAGAAAACAATCTAAATCTGTCTCAGTTTTTATTTCGTAAGGACCATTATTGACAGATAATTAGTCCTAAACATTGTAAAAGTTAAATATATGTTTCACAGTGCAGTGTTTTTCACACTTAAACATAGTTTAAAATAGATCCACAAAGAGATATTTTGGCCTATGTCATCAATAACTTTGTTAAAAGTACGAAAGTCTGGCTTCTTTTCTGTCTGGTCCCTGTCAGCATCGCTGCAGAGGCAGGAGAAAGGGGGCGGTCAAATTATTTAACTCTTAACATTTAAATAATAAGAATACAAGATGACAGACATATAGAAAGGTAAAGCTAAACTAAATAAATATTAAACTAACAATAATACACTATAAAAGTCCAATTTTGTATTTTGCTTAGGGTTGGGTTAGAATTCAGAGTTGAAACAAATAATGCAAATTATTTAAAAATCTTGTCTTGTCTCGATCTCGTGGACCCAATCTCGTGGCTCATCTTGTCTTGTCTTGAAAATTCTGTCTTGTCCCATCCCTAATAAATATAGGTACCAAGACATGGAGATGAATAAAGTGATCTAATTGTCCTAATATGTAAATATTTCCAACAATGCTAACACGATGCTAGTGCTCCTAGGCGGCATATTCTTTACTTTTTTGAGATAACTTCATCAACCACCTCTATTGAAACTTGGTTGTGACTCGCCTCATGTAGCTGTGCTAAAAATTAGAGATGGACGTTTTTTTGGGCCGATATTCGATAAAAAAATGTTGTCAGCCGATGCCGTATTTCAAAGCCGATCCCCTTGGTTCAGGGTGAACCAGAGTAATCTTCCTCTGTTGAGCTCCATAGTGACTAGAACCAACATGCAGGTGGCGTAAAAGTGACAAGTCTGGCATGAACCAATACTATAAAGAATCTACTAAATGATGTCATTTTTCTATGATTTTGCTTTTCTGTTTGCTCAACATGGTACTCCTGTTCTGTTAGGTTATCAGTTGTCACTATACTGAAATAAGCATTTAATTTTAGCTAAACCAAGACAAAGCTTTGTTTTGTTTTTGTAGTATTTATATTTATGCAACACTTTGTGGTTTCGTCTTATATTTACTCTGATTAAGCAAAAAATATTCAAAAAAAAATGTCAAATTTTTTCCTGTTTGTGATTTCTTAGGTATTAATGCTTGTTCAAATGAGCATCTAAATTCAATACTAATTTGTTTTACTAAGAATTAATATATAATCCTAATTTCTAGTTGTTTAAATCACTAAAAACACATCTGGGAACATTGTACTGTATTGCTTTCATAGTCTGAGCTAGTCTTTCCAACTCTCCTAAATTTGGCCCTGCTGCTCTGTATGCGGAAGTCCAGTATCAACTGTCACCTTAATCGGATCCGGTCTTATTTTAGTTCTTGCTTTAATTGGAGTCGCAAAACATACAAACATTCCTAAAACAAGGAGGACTCCAGGAAATATCCCAAACACCGACAATAAAACCCCATTGTCCTTCCAAAATACACCCATGTCTGCTCTTTACACTGCAATTATGGTACAAGCCTCTATGTTTGGAGTGGATACGAGCCCAGAAGTGCTGCCTTAGATAGCACGCAACTTTTCGACTGTAAGAAAGTCAACCATAACAAGTTAGCTTGTAATAACATCAGGTATGTTTCTGACATGCCCAGAGTGGCCAGAATGAATGGACGTCTTTGTGCGTTTGTGTTCCAGGGACTCCACTACTACCACTTTGAGCTGGAGAAGAATTCGGACCCCAGCAAAGAGGCGAGTGACGAGTTCAAAAGGGCGCTGACTGTCCATCCAGTGTCGGAGCCCGAGCAGATGTATCGACTTCACCGCTTCTTCACCCAGCTCGAACTGCAGAGGACTTACGAGGAGATCGCTAAGCTGCAGGTAAGCTGATTTCAGTGGGTCAGCAGTCACAAGAGTTCACAGCATCGACTCCTGCTTCCGCTCCAGAGACAGGCTGAGGGTTGGTGGTGGTGGGGCACGTTTGGAAGATTAATAACGGCTGACACATGATCAGGTAAAGCATACGAAATTAGAAAATATGAAGAAAGAAAACAGAACATACTCTTTCATGATCGCTGGATAAGATGAGCTTGATATTAGGACCTGGGCGATGTGGGAAAAAATAAAATCACAATTTCATTCCATTTTATAAAATTTACTGAAACAAACATTTGCTAAGCTCCATTTCACAGAAAAAAATAAGACAATATGCACCAATATTCTGCCTCAAAGTTTGGCTTTTGCTACAAACCACAAATTTGACTAAAAAGGTTTGGTTATATCGATCTATTGATTCAAAATCCCATTAACCAAGTAACTGACAATTCAACATGACCTCAGTCTCTCAATTTTTTTTTTTTTTATTGCTCAGCCCCACCCGTAAGACTTTTGTTTATAATTATGAAACATTACTCAATCATCAAAACTACTTGTACTGCAAAACATATAGAATGACAGAAATATAAAAAATAAACTTTAGATAAAATCTACAAAAGATAAAATATGAAAAACACTTTAAAGAAATCCGCTAACAAAGTTTCAGTTCTGGGTGACAAATATTCCAAGTTGTGGGAGCAGCTTAAAGTTGGGGTAACTAACTTTTTTAGTTTTAAATTAGTAAACCTTTTCACAAAAAATCTATGGTAAATGCAGCACTTTGTGGAAAAATTGAGACCACTGAGTACTGAGAGGCAGAGAGGCCGTCACCTCTGAATAAGGGAACCTAAAGCGGAACAGACACAACCACAAATAATCTTAAAGATCAGAGACGTTTGTAAACCTCTAACAGTCAAAAACTCAATGAAATACTGAGCTCTGGCAAACAAATATACAACACAACTTAACTCTAGAGCAGTGTTCTTTCTCTAAACCTGGAGATTGTCGGGTCCCTCTGCTTAAACAGCGCCCGACAAACAATGTTGGGAAGAACGCTTTGAAATGTATTTAGTTTTAAGAAATACTGAATACTTGCTTAAAATGTATTTTGTTTTGTATTTCTTTGCTTGAATAAACGGTATTGTTTTCCTAATACTTGGAATACTCAACTGAATTACATATTGAAATAGCATTGATTTCTGATTCACAGTTTATTGCCATTGTTTTTAAAGTACATTTATCATCAATAGGAGAGAAAAAATTGCACATTCATGCACTATTGAGATTTTAGAATCGACTGGGGCCACATTGGCATTATGGTTGTCGTTAAAGGCCTAGTTGTAACTCTAAGACTTACTACTTTTTAACCTGCTACAAAAATCACTCTCTGTATTAGATTTTTAAATGTGTTTAAGCTACATGTATTGCACATGTATTTGCTTACACATGAATAAAAGACAGCTATAATAAACATGTTAAGATTTTGCTGGTCATATAGAATGACATGTGGGGGCTGGGCCTGATGTTTGACTTGTGCTCTAGCGCTGTGCTTCCCAAGTTTTTTTGTCCTTAGTACCCTTTAATCTTTGTCTCACACTTTGAGGACCTCCTCCCCTAACCCTTTTCAGACTAATGCAGATGTATATTCAGTAATTGTCACAATGATCAAATACAACTATTATCTATAGTATGTCAAAGATTAGTAAGGTTTATTTTTAGTTACAATCTGCCCTTTGAGGACAACCTTGATGCCAATGTGGCCCTTTTGTCAAAATGAGATCCACACCCCTGCTTTAGTGGAAAGAGGAAACTTGTCTACAAATTATTTTTTCTGATAAAACAAGACTGTGAGTGAGTTTGCCTGTCTTACATTTTGGAAAAGCTTATTGGCCATCAGCTTCTTAGAATTCGAATCAGCCTGATCTCTGCTAATTTCCTTTTGTTTTGTCCACAGGCTGAGATAAAGAATGTGAGCCAGGAGGCGTTTGAGGGGAACCGTAGTGCTCACTGGCCTGTAGGAGTCACTGCCCCGTTTGAGCCCAAAACACGCTTCGAGGTGCTGAGCTGGGAATACTTCACCGAGGAGGAGATCTACTCGTGTGTGGACGGCTCTCCCAAATGTGAGCTCAAAGGCATCGACCATTTGGATGTTTTGGACGTTATTGAAGTCGCATTAGCCGAACTCAATAAGAAATACATGCCGTTGTTACATTTGAAGAAGCAAGCTTTGGTTAACGGCTACAGAAGATTTGACCCGAATCGAGGAATGGAGTATATTCTAGATTTACAGTTAGAAGTGGCCAACCAAAAAGTCACACCCGCTCAATCACAAAACGCGTCCACCTGGTTCGACCACTGAGCAAAATCGAAATCATTCCCATGCCTTACGTTACCGAGGCGACAAGGGTGCACATCATCATACCTCTCACGGCGCAACTCAAAAGCTTCGTCACGCATTTCCTCGAAATCTTCGCTGCCAACGCCTTCGAAACCAGCGAGAACGCCGTCTTGACGTTCCTGTTCATCTACAATCCAGTGGAGGCGCAGCAGGTGAACCAAAACGACATTTTTGCGAGTGTAAAGACACAGATAACCGCGCTCGAAAGGAAATACCCCACGATAAAGATCCCGTGGATAAGTGTCAAAACGGAAACGCCGTCGCAAATCAAGTTCATGGACATAATTTCCAAAAAGCACCCGGTTGACACGCTGTTCTTTTTAGCTAGCATCAACTCAAACATCAACTCTGAATTTCTCAATAGATGTCGCATGAATTCGATAAACAACTGGCAGGTGTTTTTCCCGATACATTTCCAGTATTACAACCCAGAAGTGGCCTATCATAACCAGCCTTATCCCTCTACCATCGACTTGGTGAAAGACGCAGGACATTTTGACCGCATGTCCTTCGACGAAGCCTGTTTTTACAACTCAGATTACATGGCCACGCGAACTCAAATGGTAGCGGACGTCCAAGAGAATGACGACATTTTGGAGAGTTTAGACATTTACGAGATGTTTGTGAAGTACTCTAGCTTGCATGTTTTTAGGGCCACCGAGCCAGCGCTACATCAGCAGTACCGCTACGAAAACTGCAACCCGCGGCTCAGCGAGGAGATATATCACAGATGTATTCAGAGCAACTTGGAGAGATTGGGTTCGCGTTCCCAGCTCGCCATGTTGCTATTTGAGCAAGAGCAAGGCAACAGCACATGAGGAAGGCTTGTTAAATACTACTTCTCTGTAAAACGTCGTGTCGAAGACTTTTACGGCCTCCTGTTGCAATTCAACAACTTGATATGAGCGTGTGAGACCACTGGAAGAAAAGAAACTGCTTTGTCCCAGAGTGAACTTTGAACTAGAAGTGGGTCACACCTCAATCTTCTTCTGTGCGAGAAAGACTGAAGATGGGAGAGAAAGATAATGCAGTATCTAGATTTTAAAGAAATGTTTACAGTGTTCGATAACATCAGTGCGATCCTAAAAGATGTGTGAGAGATCCTGTGACCACTCGAGGCCAGAGAAATAAATATTTCTATAGTTAATTCAGATTCTATGGAAACAAAATGGGGTCACAGAGGTTGCTCAGTTCGCAAGTTGGTGTCACTCAACTGTTCAGAGTAGCATTTGCATACAGAGCCTCATCAAGCTCGTAGCTGCTGTTAACCAAATGAACAAAACAAGGTTATTTCCTTAGTGAAAGCTCCTGTAGTATGCTTTAATGATGATGAACACTACATAAGCAAATAGCATATTCATGGTGCATTGCACAAGTTTGCCTTTAGGGCATCTGGCTTGTTACAATAATTTGTAAGCTGAGCTATTTACAAGTGCCTTTATGCCAACGTTGAGATCAGTTTACCTTTGAAACCAGTCCAACTTTCTGGTGACATGCAGCTTTAGATGTTTATTTATTAATATATATCAGCCAAGAACAAAATGAAAGAAAGTAGTAATGCTCATGCTTTGTGATTAAGCACTGTTACATGTCATAGGAGAACAACATAGGATTTGTGAAAACCTTATATTTTATTAAGGTAAAAACACATGGTCCTTATTTTCAAAATGCAATTTACTTAAGTGCCTCTAAAGTGGCAAGTGGTGCATGAGGCGCACGTAAAGTGTTTTTTCATATTTCAAAATGTGACTGTGTCACATTCTCAGATGGGGTCAGAGTCAGTATTTGTACCCATTCTTTAGTGTTTCAGCAGTGAAAAGGAAAGTCAAACCTGATCATTATATTAGTGACGGGTTTCCTTCTCCTGCTTTATTTATAAAACAAGTCCATAGTCAGTTCATCTGCCCTCATCTGAAACACTGCAGGCCTGTAGACTCACAGGTACGTGAGTCTTTATCTGCTCCACGTGTGTCAAATATTCAGGAGTGAACTCATGAAGCAAAGGTACTGTACAAGTAACTTATGAAATCAGTTTTGAATGTACTACAAACTGTGTCCTACATGAGCAGGTGGGTCTTCTGTGCGTTCAAAGGTTTATTTCCAAAGTATTGTGGATTGTATTGAAGACTTTGTAAGTCAATGGTGTTATTGTCCTGCGAGGGCTGCTTCAGGAGCGGAGGCGCTTTAGTTGCAGTGAAATTGGAGCCTTTTTACTGAGTTTTACTGAGTGTCATTGAAGGCTTGTCAACCATAATGTGCAATATTACCACGACTGGACGTCCCGACCAGGACAGGACCCAAATCTTTGTGACGTTTGCTGCCGCGAACAGCGCGACGCACTGCTCATGTTTATTTAAGATTTCAGTTTGAGTGAATACACTGTAATGTTGTGGCGGGACCTATTTAATGTATTTTTCTGACACAAAGACACTTTTCACCAATGTTATTTACTCTTTATTTAAGTTGAATCGGATCAAAGTGTATGTTGGAAATGTGACATTAACTGTGGACGTCGCTGCGTGAGCTGTACTTTGCTGTGCAGAGGTCAAAACGTTGTGTGTGTGTGTCTGACTTTTTAAATAGGACTGTCTGGGAGCAGTTTAGTTTATAGTCCACGCATTAACAAGCTGTTATCACTCTAGTTTGTGGTTAATTAGTTTTTATTGGATCTACAATAAAGCACCTATTCTCTGTAACCATAGTCCTTTAATTTGCACTGCCCCTCTTCCTCCTGCAGACTCATTCATTCACTCTTCTTTTATATGAACACAGGCACATTTCAATGGACTACTTGTTTCTCTGTGGATTATAAAGTCAAATGCTCTCAGTTTTTAACGCATCTCTTCTTTGAGATCAGCCGAGTGAATGTTCTGTATGTAGCGTGATTGTTTTTATGCATTTTAGTGATTTTACTTGTTACACAAATCTCCGAAACCACTGTGAACAAGATGGCGGCAATTAAATGAAGTTATTTTGGTGATTTTTCTTTGTTTAGAATTGCCTAATACTGTTTGGAGTAGGAGTAACTAAGCGCCATCACTGAACCGATGTTACCAAACTTTTATCTGTCACTTCTTAATGAAATGTGCAGATCTCGCGTCGCTCTGCACTAATCTTATATTTTATAGACATTTCAAATTTAGTTTTGCAGTCGTTTGAACAAAAGCGTATCTCGTATTTGTGCGTTTGTCCTTTTGATCTTGAAAAATGTATTTAATTCTCACTTCAATAGTCATTTGTTGAAACACAAGTGTAGGTCTTGACATGTATTATTATGTTAACGTTATTCGGTTTACATTGTTGGATGGGTACTTGTATAACCAAAGCAATATTTGAAATTACTGTTTGTCACGTTGAATACATGCTGTACTTCCAATGAACTGTGAATTGTAATTTTTTAAAATAAATTGTTTTTATAAATATATTTTCTGATCTTGTACGGTTTTATGATTTATTTAGGAGTGCAAGATGTGTATATTAAGATTGTATACTCTAGCTGTATTAGTTTCATGTTGGTTTAGCTGATACCCTGGTATGACTCAGACCATTTGATTACCGTATGTTTGAAATTTTATTAACACAAATAGAGCTGGGCAATATATTGAATTTTAGAGAATATGATGATAATGTTTTTGAAGATATGCAAAAATGAAATATCGAGTGTTGGTTATTGTAAAAAAAATGCTTAAAATATAGTTGTTTAAAGACACAAATGTAAAATGTAAATGCTCAAATAAGCGTAGCGGGTGATATTTTAGTCACTTAATTGGTGTGTTAGTTGCCAAATTTGTATTAGTTTGAAAGCACTTTGCAAATCTATTCAGATTTTTTTTTTTGTGAAAATGTCTTTTAGCTGCATTTTTTCTTTATGAATAGTAATAGAGCTTTCAAACCTTTGAATTTGTTGTCTTATGAGGGCAGTTTGGGTCAAATATTTGGTCAGAACATAAGACAGTCACTAGTTTTGATAAAGAGAGATCTTTTATTGATTGATGTCTTATGTCGACCAAAAGTGTCTTTAGTCAACTACATTCTATTTTTGGTGATTTTGTGTAAACTTCAGCTAACACCCAAGTATTGAGCTTCAATACTTTTTGCTATGTCTTTGCACCAGAGGTTCTATCCAAGTCTCTTATCCAATACGGCCCCGGCCTAACCTGCTTAGTTTTTGACGGGAACAGGCTTTTTGCAGGCTGGTAATTGTTGTGGTTTAACACAGGCATGTTCAAACTGCTGCCTGGGGGCCAAATGCGGCCCTCAAACTAATTGTCGGCCCTCTTTCTGAAACAATAAGCTCCAAATACAAAAGATTATGCATTTTAAAGTGAGTTTTTACAAATAGATTTTTTTAACCACTTCTCATTCCGACCTTTTTTCCCTCACATGACTAAATGACTAAAATTGGTAAAAGTTCAAACTAAAACTGTTCCTGATCCTTTGGAGCACAAGTAAATGACGGGAGTCTTTGCGAAGCTGTATCTCTGTAGTTTTAGCTTCTGATGACTAATAGGCTCTGATCAGAAGTGAGAACTTTCTCCAAACAAAAGAAAAACAGAATCTAAATTCCACCTACTTTTTGGTAGATTTAAGGATTGGTTAAGCTGGTGTTTACAGCTGAGACCTGAATGACTCTAGATTTGGCATATTTTTGGTTTTGACCATTGCTCTGCAAAAACTGAGGTCAAAATGAGTTTTACGGACCTAAAAAATGTAGGCAAACGCAATACAAAAGTCCTATTAATTTTTTTTTAATTTGGGGGGAATTTTTTGTTTGTCATTTTACAGTTGAAACTGAGTTTGATTCATCCCAGAGGCTGATTTGACTCTAAATAAGAGGAACACAATATGATTTTTATCTTTCCAAAATGTCCAGGTGTAGTTTGTTTTTATCAGATATTGAACAAAAAGGAATTTTTCAAGAGAAAGTGGGGTGGCCCTTTGAAGGGAATGAGAATTAAAGCCAGTGAACTATGGATTTTTTTAAGCCAGAATAAATGTTTTGGCTCAATTTGACTTGTTCTAAAAGCACCCATTTGATTTTATTATTACTGGCCTATTTCATGTCTGTTTAACCCTGTAGCCCTGTCCTGTAACTGAGGCTCCAGTGCTATTCTTGCCCACGTAAATGAACCCAATCTGCTGCTTGTTAGAGTAAAATGTCTCTATGAGGAGGCGGGGCTTATCAGATCTGCAGTTTTAAACAGGTAGTCAACCTACTAAGAGATCCTAAACCATGCCCTAAACTTGGACTAAAATAATCCATAACCATCACGCCTAATTTCACTTGGTATTCAAGATAATTCCGGATCTGAAATGAAAAAATATCTGCACCAGAGCTTAACCAGGGCTGGGGTCTTTTTCAAGTCCTTATGTGACCTATAGGTGTCAGTAGAAGCACACTGTTTACCCATTTACCTCTGCGCTGAGGTGAGATACATTTCTGATCACTCCACTCCTGTCTTCTCCTCCAAAACCCTGACAGATGTAAGTTTTTCCTCCTAAAAACCCTAAAAAGTCCTTTGCACTTAGCATTCCTGCCCATGAGGTATTTATTTCTGTTGTCTGGGCTGGGTAAAAACAGTCAAAAGCGCTGCAAACCCAAATTATAGCTTAAGTTATTTCAGGGGTCCTTATGCAGCGGCCCGAGGCATGCTGTAAAACCACAAAGTACAGAGCAGCCGGGAGCTAATTGCAAGTCATCATTTTGTACGTGGTTTTTACATTCGATCCCAGGACTTTCTCCTCCCACACGGCTGCTGCGAAGTTGTTTCAAGTCACTGGATAAAGACAGCTGCCAGTTTGGGTTCACCTGTGAGGCTACTAGAGCAGTGGAGGGCCATTATTTTAACTTGAGGGCCATCATGAGGGCAGGACCGACAACATTGGTAGAACAAATTCTGATTTTTTTCTTTGACGGACTATAGAAAGCCAGTACAAATAACACGTTTGCTTTACCATAATAAACTTGTAGCATTTTGAGATTAAACAATTAAAAAAAAAAAAAAAGTCAAAGCTTTAGAAAGTTAGAGAGTTTTCATATAAAAAACTCACTGATATAAGAGAAACCCCCTAACGATAAGTCATATTTTTTCTGAGAATAAAGTTGAGGCCATAAAAAAAAGTTATGTTACAGATTAAACTTGAATTCTTATGACATTAAAAGCGTAATAAAAAAAAAGAAATAAAACTAATTATAATCAGCATGAGTCAAAATGTTTGCATATAAACACACAATGTTCCAAATGATTCAAATTACAATTTTAACCTTGTAAACCTTCAAGTTTAATACATAACATTGTGAATTGAATTTCGAAATGTTGCAAGTCTATCGTTGTCATTGGTTCTCAAAGTGTGGTCTGGGGACCCCCTAAATTTTTTGGTAATTTTTCAATATAACAATTTCTTATGATTTACCATCCTAAACATAGATTTTTAGACTGAAAAGATAGATAGCTTTGAATAGAAACAAGTAAACCGGTAAAAACGACCATAGGAAATTAACCATTTATTCAAAATTGAGATATAGCTTAGCTTTAATTTCCGAATTTTAATGTGATACCAGAGCGAAAAGTGATAGGGGGTCCCCGGTCTGAAAAAGTTTGAGAACCCCATCGCCTAAGTTGTTGCCTCTAGAGAGAGAGAGAGAGAGAGAGAGTCATTCTGGGATTGTGTCCTGATGGAAGAGCAGACTGACTCACCTTTTATTGGAGCGATTATGGCTGTGACGACGATTAAAGGTCCCATATTGAATCCAGTGAGAGTTTTAACTGTTATGTTTTGTTTTCCTCTCCATAAACACACCTGGAGTTTGATTCTGCTTCATTCACAGATGTTTGAGTAATCCTATTGAAGCTCTGAATGCCGTGTTCCACCTTGTGATGTCTTTATTTATACGTTTCAAAATGACACTGTGTACATTTTAGGAGGTTAAAAGTTACCTGCATAATTCCGTTGAAACAGAAACTGGAGTACTGTTTTCCTCAATAGATAAATATGTTTAGTGTCATATTGTTGAAAAATAAAGCCAACGAAAGGTCATATAAAAGTCTGATTACTTTTTTACTCCAACAGAAACTGAAAATATGCTTAGAGCTGCCACAGAAAGCCTTTTTGTTCCGTGGCTGATACCTAATGACATCACAAGGTAGAACACAATGTTTTCAGTTCAAGGAAAGAGTTCAGCCTCAACACCCAGCATTTGAGGGTTAAACGGTTGAATTAGGCTAATCGCAGCTTCATCAAAAATTTAACCCGGGCTTAGAAAATGTTTATTTTCAAATCGTCAGAGTTTAGCGTTAGCATTGACAAACTCATCTTTTTATAAACACACTTTGGTCCTTTTGTTAAATATTCTCCTCATTTGTAAAGTATTTAACATGTTTTCAATGAAAAAAACCACAAACAACTCACTGTTCATTGCCCGATCTTGAATTATTCTTTCATTTTAAACTGAGGCAATGAAACTCCATAGAAATGAACTAAACAGGAAATGAAGATGCCAGCAGGAGGTTAACATAAAATGAAAAAAAATATATATAAAAATACTAAAAAACAGGCAGTGAACAGTGAGTTGTTGGTGTTTTTTCCTGAAAACATGTTAAATACTTTACAAATGAGAATATTTCACTAAAGATGTGTTTATAAAAAGATGTTTGTCTGTCAATGCTAAAGCTAAAGTCTGACAATATGAAAATAAACAACAAAGTGAATTTTTAAATTGTAGCACTTTCCGTAACCATATTTCAACATTTCTAATTACTCTATTGCTTATTAACAAATAGACTAATGACAATAAACACATGAACATACACCTAAATCATAATGAAGAAAAGAAAATGTTTATTAAGAATGATTGAAAAAAAAAAAAAATCAACTGGAAACACTTATTTTATCAATCCAATCGTTAATAGTCACTGTATTTTCTATATTACACACTTTAAAATCTGTTGTAGCAAGAAGAATACTCACAGTCTCGATGCAATCACCCATCCTGCAGCCGGAGTCCATCTAAATCCACATTTCCTCACATGAACAGAGGTTTGCATCACCTCGCATCCTCCTCTTCTCAGATCACCGTTTGTTGGACGTAAAATGAGACAAAATGGAACAAGAATTGAACCAGAAGTGAAGAGAACAGTGGGAATAAAAGAATGGTCAAACAGCAAGATAAAAATGTTCAAAATTATAAATGACAAGTGGCTTTATAATATGTTTGTTTATATAGTCAAGACATTTGCTTCACTCACAGTTTGTATTAGGTTAGTTCAGTGAGCAGTAAATTGCTGTCAAAAAAGGCTTGTATATTCTTCAAATCCACAGGGACTGCAAAGTGGAAATGAGCTATTTTGCTATTTCATGGCACAAACTTTTTTTTCTAGAAGTTGGTGTAGCTAATTTCCAATCAGTGAAGAAAAGAGGCAAGTATTTAAACCTTTCTAACTAATCTCTTGCTCTCACAGCTCCTTTGGCTCTAGTTTCACATGAATTGTTTTGGCCACCAGTAAAGCTTTAGCTCAGTTTTTTAAAACACAAAGTGAAGCAGGTTTATCACCTTCTGCACAGCCAATTAGCTTTCACCCCAAAGAGTCACATCTTGACTCACACGGCTTTTTACTGCAAGTGTCTGTGCAGAGACAGGTAAAGTTGCATTTCAGTATTCTGCATTATTTAACATGGAACAGTCCTGAAACAAACATTATCGATCGATATCAATTTCCGCTTTACTGCTCATGTCACTTGCAGAAAGATATGATGTCCGTATAGTTAGACGGGGAAACTTCTTTGATAAAAACAACAAAGCGTGGCGAGAGCTAGCTGTTTCAACCAGGTATGAACCAATATGACTGGCTCCTGAAACTTGAGACAGTGTTTTTCTCGCTGTTTGTTCACTCACCTAAATGTAACTTTTTTTTTAGGGTCAAATTTCATTCATAAATATTGATTTAGCAGCATAATTATTGTTTTCACACAGTGATAAAGTCTTGTAGTTAGCTGACAGCAGCACTAGCCAATAAGATTAAAGATTAGTATGAAATCCTAATAATTGGTACTTTTCTTGACTAAAAAAATGTTAAATAATTTAAAACAATGAAACGATGTTTAGTTAGATGAAAGCAGCAGGTTTGGTGTTTGTAGATCAATGTTTTATGTGCATTCATTGTTGTCTGTAATGTTCATGTATGTTAGAGATAGATATGTACATTACATACAACTACAAATTCACTCATGAATGTCATTATGTTTTCGTTCATAAGGTGCATTTACAATAGGTTCTGTTTATGTGACATTCAATAATTAGAACAGATATGGCAGCACTTTTGTGTACAAGTCAGAAATCATCAAATTGGAAAAAACTAAAAAATATATTTTTTATATAATTTATAATACAGGGTTGCGGGCCATATTTGAACATGGACAAATGGCAGAGGGCTGGTCCGCGGTCATTGGTGTAACAAATTTTCATTATTGCCAACATATTTTTGTAAATCATAGCTTTTTAATCAACTCTCTTTATCATTAATTGTGACAATATTGGGACAACAAGCAAGACACATGCTCCATACCCACGTCAATCAAGTAAAAGAAATATAAAGAATAACATTTATTCTCAAAATTGTGCGGAGGGCCACATTAAAATAGTCTGAGGTTCTGCAGTTTGCCTAGGTCTGGTATAATAGTCATATTAGGAAAAACTGACAGTTGCCCACCATCTGGGCTTATGACAGACCAGAATCTATTAGACACATCCTTGTTTCTTACCAAAAGCAAAGCTAAAACATAACAATACCAAACCTTTAGTAAGATAATCTGCCTGGTATTTCAGCTGCAAAGTGCTCTCCAAAACTCCAAACAACCGTGAGCAGGATTGATTGCGGTTAAGTAACAGTCTGCCACACAGAACTATAAAAGGTACAGTGCAGAGAGACGAGCGCTCACATCAGAGAAACCAGAGGAATCCCAGGAATGCCAGCTACATGTTGTCTCACTGGGACGTCCCATCATCAGTGACAGGACACAGTACAGACATGCCCCCTCAGAGCCCCACAACACTCACTTCTACAGCCTGTTGAAACTCACGCGGGCAAAAGTTCATGATAGTGCAGCTTTAAAGGCCTGTATTATGCTACTGTCCATGTATGTTCTTTTAAAAACACAGCTGGGGTTGTATTTTGCGTTAATTATATGTTTAACACAAATCCTGCTTAAAGAGGTTAAATGTCAGCAGTGGGTGGCAAAAATGCACGAGAGTCAATGGAAATAACTAACCATTTCTTCCGTAAATGCTACTAAAATAGGACAAAGCAGCTACATACAGATAAGAAAGATAACAACTACAACTACTGCTAAATATTGATTTTGTATGTGACATGTAAAAAGAAAATATCAGGTGCAGTGGCAGAAAATCAGAAAAACTACAACAACACTTCTGTTTCTTGCACACTGATACATACTTTGGGATCACAATTCAACTCCTTTGCTTTTATGCTTAAACAAAGATGTTTTCTGTGTGATGAGTGAATTATTTGTTGTGCAACTGTAAAAAGTCCTAAATCTCCACTGGTATTAGCAAACAAGCTAGCTGAAAAGAAAATTTTGGAGACTTTTTGTACCAATTTTAAGTGAACAAAAGGAAAAATGATTATTCAGAACAAAAAAGCTAACAACTCAACAACTCAATTGTTTAAATCAGTTGAATTGAGGCTAAAATGACTGTAAAACTGCCACCTAATGACATAACAAAGTGGAATGAAGCACTTTGAGCTTTGCAGAAGGAAATACCAAGGTTACTCAAACACCTGTAAATGAAAGAAAACACATTTTTTTAAAGCACTACCTGTAAAAAGGATTCTCTGAAGAAAGAACTAGTCTCTATATTTAAAGAAAGAATTGCCTTTTATGGAGTTAATTAAATAAGAGTTCTCTTAAAACTAAAGAATCAGAAACAATAATGACATTAAAAATAATAATTCATTTGTTGGCTGAGTTGTGAATCACATTTTTAAAAAATGTATGAATAGAATGTATTGCTTAATGGGAAACTTACGTTGTGCACAGAACGTCAATTAGCTTGTTTATTTTTAAAAACATTTTACAGACTTGTATACTTCCTGATCTCACAAGAAAGCGTATATATACCATGACATAACAAGATATGTTAATAATTTTAAATATTAACTAATTTCATATCCTAATCTTAACCTACCCCAAGCCCCAGCCCTAAACTTACTAATTTAAGTAACCAGAAGCCGAATCCTGAAGCCATTAAACCCAAAGAAAATGTCCCCACATGGCTTCAACCAAAACTCGAGTGTATTTTACGTTATGAAATATTGCCTCTATTTTACACTTTTTCATAGCGTGCAATGTGTAAGGTGTAACATGTTTACTCAAATTAGGTGTAAAATTGTGCTCACCATACGCTATTTTTGTGGCATGGTATAAATAGGCTTTCTTGTGAACTTGTGTTGCTTCCTGTTCAGTTCATGTCTATACAAAAGTGAGTTGTGATTGGTTTTCTCTGACAACATTTTCAAACAAAGGTCCCGTACTTCTTACATTGGTTCACGTGTTTTGTTCTTTTTTCTAATGCATTCTGGAGCGAGATGTGCCAATATGCTAACAGCAGTTAGCCACAATGCTAACAACAACAATGGACAAACTTAGTGACGATGGGTGAACAATCTGAATATCATTAGGCGTAGACAGGACATTGTGGTCTCGTTTACACTTGAATAGATACATTAACAAGAGATCTGTGTAAGGGAGAAATTGATTTTAGGTTATCTAAAAAATCGAGGAGAAAACTTCATCAAAGGCTCAAAGTGTGTTTATAAAAGAACGTGTTTGTCTGTCAATGCTAATGCTAACGCTTTACCATTTAAAATCAAAAACAGTCCGTTCTTTTGTACTATTTAAGTAAAGAATTAACCAATAACATTTGACCGACAGTGCTCATGAGACGGTTGTTTGTCTAAATTATTTTTACTGAGAATGTTTTTACAAGATTTTGAATACATGTTGTCTTATTCTACAGCACAACAGCTTGTCTTGAAGTGGCTGCTTCGACCAAAACATGGGCAGCGTCTTGGCGAAATAAAATGAAAATATCCTCTACATACCACACTTTTGAACTTACATGAGAGAAGGTTTAATTCATGTTTACTAGAGCACAAAGTTCAGTCTGTACGTGGCAATGTTGCTGTCTGGCTGCTCATGACAGGAAGTGTATATTTTTATATTCAAATGTCACTTAAAGGGAACACATGCAAATCAACTTTAATTAGCTCTTATCAAATGTAGTGAATTGCTAAAACGGGCCATGGACTGGCCAATAGGCAGTATTCGATGTTTTTGGCGTACTGTTAGCTCTGTTAATCAGTATCCTATGTGTAATATGGGTCATCATGCCTGATTGTTGATTGACAGGTTTCTTTTGGCTTAATGCTGTTATATCCTGTATTTATGTAGAGCAATAAGATTTTATATTGTATTTATGGTAGAATTTTAATAAATAGTATAATTTTGAGTTGTTTTTGAATAATGGATGTAAAACACATTTGTAGTTTGGTTTTGTTTGCCTGGAAAATCCGCCTTGTCCCTCTCTCGAATTTCTGTAGCCGTGATTGACAGATTAATTGGCCTATCAGAGACATCATCAGACCATAGTCCTTCAAAAATGTCCCACTATTAAAAACAATTGAATAGTAACGCTCCCGTTCATACCTAAGAACCTGAAAAATATCGTGTCCTTTGACAGAATTTAACCACTTTAGCGATTGTGCTCCCCTATCGCTTTCTTTGTAAATACACTATCAAACTAAAAGTAAAACAAGGTTCTCTAGGATTGAAATAAAGCAGCAAACACACTTTACGTTGCCAAATAAAAGGATCAAAAAGCCAGGATTTCTTAGAAGAGCTGTTGTCGGGTTGGAATTCAAAAGTTGCAAGGGTGGGATTTCCATCCTGAGGCTGGTGAGAGATCCAATGTTTCAAATGCCCCAAAAACACACATGTAACCATCAAGTAAAAACGTTACTTAGTTCTGCTTTGAGATAATTGTACAGTTCTCTTTTTCTCTAGTTGATGTCACAAAGCTTTCACGGTCTAAACATTGTTACAAATTTTATGCAGAATCTTGGAAAAGAACATTGCGTTATGTGAGCTGTGTAATCTGTAGAGGAAGAACGGACCACCTCGTAAAGTGTTCCCTGCTATCAGAGCACATCAAACAACAAGATAAACATTGTATTGAGTAATGTCACATCAAAGACTTCAGATCATCGAACTTTCAGATCAAATAACACGTGCACAAGTCAAATTAAAATGGTTTGCCTTGTGAACAAAGAGTTACTTTTACTGAAGTCTATCTATTATACTCCGCCGCCTAAAATATAAACTTACTGTGTGGTAAAAACTACATACAACAAACTTTTTCTTATTTCTTTTTTTTTTTTAAAGGCATTGTACTCGACTTGTATACCTCATGCTAAAGTGAGTGTGTATCAAAAGGAACTGAGTTTTACATGTCAATCTGGAATGACTGCAGCTGAAAGCCATCTGGAAAAAACTGAACATCATGGCAATATTTCAATCTGATTGATCAAAGCATTTGAATTCTGAAATAGCCGAGAAGTCACATTTTTTGTTAAATATAGTCGAGAGAAAAGCAGGGAAAGATTAGATAGGCTGACACCACCTAGTACCTCCACTTAAATTCATTTCACTCCAGCTATAAGGTCAGGTATCGCAGGATTGCAGATGATTCCCAAAAAGCAGGAAGTATGATTGTCCAACCAACAAGCAGGAGTGAAGTGGTGCGTTGGCCAGAACCAACTAGAGCTGAAATAGTAGACTGTTTATGTTCTCCTCATTGACCTTGTGTCCAGTATTAAGTTAAGTTAGAAAATGAAATTGTACATTTTAATTTGCAAGTTTACCACAGAAAAACAGTAACAACACATATGTTAATATATGTTTATGCTCTACTTCCTGGACAACAAAATGACCAAAAAGCATTGATTGGTTAAATTTAAAAAGTCAGACGGTTTCCATGACATGAAATGAAACCAGTTGATAGGGAAATACATCTTTCCTGTTGAAAATGCAAAAAAAAACCCACATCTGTGTACGATTTTTAAAGTCTATTATTTTGCTGAAATCGACCGGAGTATGTCTATTGTTGCTGCCATATTTGTTCTGGTTTGACTGTGCGTTTCCACCCACATCACAATGGTGCGCTGTGATTGGACAAGCTGACAGTGGCCATCTCTAATCGTATGATGGGAGAAGTAATAAGTAAACAATCTTCTTTAGATAGCACCTTTCAAAACAAACAAAAACGAATTACTTTAAAAAGTAAATGAAAAAAGGGTGAGGTGTGGGGGGATTGGAAATAGGCCAACTTACACACAAAAAATGTAGGTTTCGGGTTCTTCAGATTTTGTGAAAATCACAGATATTGTGAGAATGTATCTGGTAAAGCCAAGTTATATTACTGCAATAGGATGTTATCTCTATGATTATTTTACTACCACTAAATTATGCATGTATTCAAATCCTCCTTTAAAAATGGCCCTCTGAATGAGCAACCTAAATAGGTAGAATGTATTTTGACAATCCAGGTAAGAATTTTAAGTGGAAAACAGTGGTTGCGTTTAGATCCCACTAAAAATCCTGCCTGTTCCTTCTAACGCTGTAAGACTTTCCGACTAAACGGTCTCATCTGCCCCCCGGTGAGTCTCAGGACGGCGGCTACACTTACAGACGAAGAAGAGCAGATTGTTATGCATGACCAGTGCAGCATGTCATCAGAGCTCGTGATTGGGAACCTTTTGAAAATGTCAAAGTGACACATGATTACGAATATTAAACAGCCATGTAAAGCCCATGACGACTGGATAAAAAGAGCAGAGATGACATGCAAGAGCCATGAGAATATCCATGTGAAGATAAGATGAGGATGAAAGCTTATAAGGGCACATTAACTCAGAAGTTATGGAAGCATTTATGGACATTGTATGGATTTGAGAAGCTTGATGAGTGGTGAAGTGATTTAATATTTTTTGAACATGTGACAAAATGCTAGAATATAAATTTAACACAAAGAAGACATGAGACATGAGAACGTAAAACTAACACTGCACCCAAAGATAGTCAGACCTATCTTTGCCTTTTAAAATTGTGTTTGCCAAACTTGTCACTGAAGTGGCATTAATACTGTTTAGATTTACAGCAGGCCACCCAGGACCATTTTTATTATAGTGTTGAACCATGGCATAGCCTAAAATGGGATTTGTTTGCTAAGCTAGGATACTGTTGTCATAATTTCAGAAGTTTCACCTTTTGAAGCTTATCTAAATAAAATCTACAAATGTCAAACTAGGCATATCATTTAGGCCCATTGGTTTCAGAGTGTTAAAAAACAGCTGTCAGACCAATTAACAATAAATACAATTGTATACATTTACAAAAGGCTGAAAGCACTGCAACACATGAGATTGTTATGATGCCATTTTTGAACCCCAAACAAATCTTAAGAGTAGGATTAGCTTTATATCATGGCTGATTTCTGTAATCTCAAATGATGAGGGTACTCAAACAAGGTCAAAACTAACCCATCAGGCAGGGGTAAATTAGGCCTTGTCCACACGAAGACAAAGCAATTTTCATTTTAAAAACAAGTTGCATAAATATGGAGTTGTCTTAAGATTTGTGAGCGTCCACACAAATCAGTAAACCAGCCTGAAGCCGGTGTAATGCCTATAACTGAACAGAGTGTGGCGCTGTGATACTGACAAGGTAAGTCACAAAAGACTTGACACAGAGTTGCTGACAGCAGATTTTGGCAGTGAATATCCTATATAGGCCAGTACATTCTGCAGATGAGACGTGACTCTGAGGCAGTGATCTCAACATGTTAAAACAAATTTGCTGATACACGCTAATCCGGAGTTTTGAAGTCTTTTCAATCTGGGACCTGGTTTCAGAATGTTCTGAACAGTGTCCTGAAACTCTTGCTTGGTGTGGACGATGTGTGATTTAGGTCAAATATTTGTTCTGAAATGCTTGGCTTCATGTGGATAAGGCCTTAGCAGGTAAGAGATTTGGAGAGAGCCCAACAAGAAAGAAAATCTTACACAGAACACCCGTTTTTCTCTCTACTGGTTTAGGAGAAAAAACTTAAACTAAATATTTTGTTTGTGCTCCGATGTTAAATAAATATTGGTTAATCTTAAGAAACATTTTTCTATTTAGGGATTTTATGTTGATCCAAAGTAAACCATTTAGATTTTTAAAGTCTATTTAAAAGTGTACATTGATTTAGCGTACAATTCTTTAATTATGGAGGCTTAATGTTTAGTGTCTATAAAAACGTACCAAGAAAAACTGAAAAATTGAACAAACATCACATTCTGAGTGACTGGCAAAACAAAGTTCAAATGTGGTCAAAGCAGAAAAGTAAACATGGGGGTAGAAATAGTAGTTGTTGTGTAACTCGTGTCCTCAGGAACATGTCCAAATGCAGTGGAAATCATGTTGTGCCCATCAGCCACAGCGACTCAAAATAAAACCTGTAGGTGTAGTTCTCTTCTGAGTGTGTTTGCTTGGTCCAGCTGTCGCCTCTCTGCCGTCCGGACTCCATGTTCGTAGTAAAGAAAGAACTTCACACGAGCTCTTAAACATGTGAGGGTCAGGACTTGTAAAGTGTGTTATGACTGTCCTACGCACTGGAATGACCTCTGACGCTAATACGAGACAGATGACACTGATTTCACTATCGGACCAGGCATTCGGAGCTTTCATTTCCGTTTGCTCTTAAAACCGTGGTCTATCGCTGCCTGCCTTTGAGGTTTATGCAAAGTTGTAACAGCATTACAACCTCCGGAGAAATGTTCAGAGGTGTTTGTGGATGGAAGATACAGTTTTTCCAGTGGAGGTCAAAAGGTGGTCAAATGCAGGTTGCACAATCACTTGAATTTTGAAAACTATTACAATTTCCTCGCTGTTCCCCAACTACTTTGCTGAAAATAATGATCTAAATCCTAGCTTTAGTCCAGTAGCCAGCACTTGTCAAGTAGCTCGCCAAAGGATTTTGGATCGTACAAATTATGTATTATTACTCAATTGTATTTATTACCTGCCATATTTCCACTGTAAACACACTTTTAGATGCCCAATTGTGTCCACTAAATAGCAAAATAACTATGCCCTATATAACTTACTTTTTGTAATACCCAACCACTTTTTACTATTCAGCTCAGTTAGCCTTAAAAGTGTTACTTTTCATACCTATCTCATGGTATGTTCCAGTGTATGGCATTACTTCTATGATGATAAGCAAGTGGTGCCAGCAGGCTGAGCAACAGGTCAAATGTTTTGAATAAATGCAATAAAGCTAAATGAGGAACACACGATATGTAAAACTTAACATGTTTTTAGCATATATTTAACCAGATGCTAGCTCGATAAGTTCAACAGTGAAAAATCGCCCTGGTTTCGGAAGTAAATTGTCCCATTGTAAAGTCCCATAGGGGTTTCAAAAAATTCTAATATTAAGAGATTATTGCGGGCTGGACAGCTATGTGCTAACTCACATCCATATCAAGATTGTTTTCAGTCTAAAATGCACATCTGTAAAATAACGTTCAACAAAACGTCTTGATAACTTTGTAGTTTATACAGTTTATAAACCTTGCTGTTCCTATTGACCCTATTTTGTCCCGCCCACTTCCTGTTTAGCTCTGTTAAGGTAGCTAACGTTTTTTTTTTTAATCTCTCTTGTGGGGCAATTTTAATTAAATATAATGACAGTTAAAATAAACCCATCGACTGAAATCTAAAGGCTAAATGCAGCTAAACAGGAAGTGCACGTCCTAGAAAAGTAGGTGGGACAAAATAGGGTCAATAGGACTGCACTTTTCTGGACTGAGATGTCCGATGTATTTCAATAGATCTGTTATAGCAACTCATCCAGTTCCGAGCTCAAGGGCAGCGTTACCTTCACCTGCCAAACTTTGTTATTTACTGTAGAATTTAGCATCATGTTAAAGAAACCATATGTAATATACTCAACTAGTGGTTGAAGAAAGGTATCACAATCACCAATCAGGAAACAAGATAGTCATTTAGCCCCAAAAATAACATTATTATATAATGTGGATGGAGTCTAATGAGAACTGTGTGGAGTCAACTTCAGGCTTTAAGAGATCAAAATGGCAACCCAAATGAGAGAATCATGTGAGTTTCATTCTGCTTTCTGATTGGATAATCCTCATGTCCATTGCTTTTTTTAAAAATGAAAAATGTTATTATTTTTATTATTATTTTATTATTACCCAGATTTACAATACCTTTCAGTAAAAAATATAATTACATTTGAACATGTTTACCTTGTTTTTGTGAACACATATAGGTCATGTTTAAGAAATCTGAAGTCAAAACCTTACGCTTTCTATAAATCTGGGGCAGCCATCTTTTTAATGCACCTGCACACTGTCCTACAAACAAATACAACAATCAAGTTTATTAATAAATAAATATATATGACCACAAACACCTGCTGTAAAACCAATCTCTCCACTCTCACCTCAAAGACTCTCCTTTCATCGTGAAAGAACGGTCAGGTGAAAGGAAAGCTGCCCAGTAAGTGTAGTTGTGATGGAGTTTAGGGGTGTTATGGCCCCCCTAAAATAAATCCCAAATGTCAAACCGACGCTGAATGAATATGCAAATCACAGCACACCAAATGGCACATGTTTTATAAATGTAATCTTCAACATAGAAATGAAAAGGAACATTCAAAGTATATCAAATTTGCTTATGGAGCCGCTCTTGGGTCAAAACATACCTCCGTATCAATTATGTAAAAGATCTCCAAATGTGTTTCCCGTGTTCAATCCCAGAGACAAATTTTCACTGAGAACGAGCAGCTCCCCTCTTCACTTCCGCATTTGTTTACGTTACCTCTCGGGGACTGCTGCAATCCGTCCACAGAAGCAGCTCAAAATAGGATTTGTGTACAAGAGACTGCTGGCATAAGCTGGAGAGATGAGCTAGCAAGAAATAAATCAAAGTTTCTTATTGCTTATGTCAGCATTAAGTGTGACCCAACAGCATTTTAAATAACTAGAAAATATGCAGCACCACTCACGTACCATTGCTTAAATAAACATTAAAACAGAGTACATAGAAAACGAAACACATCCAAGTCCATCGTAAGAGTCTGTGGTGAAGATACTGTATTATGAAGATGATCTGGCAGTCTGTAGATTGTGAATATAGAATTGCTACAATCGTGATTGCTATTGTCATATAAAAATCCTCTTCTAAAATTTATTAAAAGTAATATTAAGTTAGGCGTTATTACATGAACAGAATATAAACAACAAACGTAATAACAGTGGTTTTTAGACTTTATATACAATTACAATGCTACTCTCTAACACCTGAATCACGGACCAGACAAAGTGGATTAGATGAGGCCAGATTGTTCACTAGAGTCAAACAAAACAGGTCAAACCAGTGCTTCTCAACCTGAGTATGAGGCTCCATTTTTTTTATTTTTATGTTACAGAAAATATAATCCTCTGCCAACAAATATTTTAATGTTTTTTGTTTGTACTTTTGCTTTTTTCTGCTACAGATTCTGCAAAGCTGTTGTACCATTCTAGCCAGTCTGGGGCCATCCTCAATTTAATTTCACTCCAGCTACAAAATCAGGTATTGCATCACTGCAGAAGGTTTCCAAAAAGCAGGAAGTACGGTCATCCAATCAGCGAACAGAAGCGGATTGGTGTGTTGGCCAGAGCTAAGTGGAGATAACAGACTGTATGCGTTCTACTTCTTTATGTCAAATATTAACTTAGAATATGATATTGTACTTTAATTTGCAAGTTTACCATTGCAACAATCACTGACACATGTTTATGCTCTACTTCCTGAATGCTAAAAGACCAAAAAGCAGTGATTGTTTAAATAAAAAAAGTCCCTGCCTCCTGTGAAGTGAACAAACTCCAATGATGCGATGTCAGACAGTTTCCACAAAGTAAAATAAAATAGGCCGATGCATCAGGCTGACGCTATTCTGGATGATTGAAAATTCAGTTTGATTAAGTAGGTCTCTATTTTTATTTCGCTTTTCTACCTTACAAGGCACTGAAAGCACTTTACAAACAAATGTCAACTCCGCAGCCTACACACGAGATGGGTTAAGTGTCTTGCCCAAGGACACAATGATAATCCACTTCAGCCGTCCTACTGTGGCACCTGATGTTACAGCGGTCTGTCATCCAAATATTGACCAAGCCCTGTCCTGCTTAGCTTCTGAGATGTGACAGGATCAGACTTTGACAAAAGATACAACCACACAAACTAAAGTCTGGCTGATAAAATCTTACATGAAGTATGTTGTTTTGTGTGAACTCTCATGTGTATTGACAGTTTAACAATGCACCAATTATTTGGACAGCCTGACAGTGTGTTTATGGAAATATATTACTGTTTAAATATAATACTGTTTAAATCAGCAGTCTATTGTGAAATATGAAAAATAGGAACAAACCTAATAATAAAACCACGAACAAACACTAAGTTAAAGTTGGGTTAACTAACTTGTTTAGTTGTATATTAGTATTTTTTTTTGTTATAAACTAAAAAGTTGATAAAAAAGGAGAAAAAAGGAGACCACTGATTACTGTCTGAACTGAACAATAAAGAATTTTAGTTCTAATCAGGAGCTGAATGCAGCGTTCTGATTGGCTGTGCTTGGGAGGTCCTCTCCATTTTCACTTTGTTGTTTCTAAAAAGAAGTCTAGAAGCCAAAACAAAAAGAATACATGTCGAGATAAACCCTGTGTCGAAGGATTTAGAATTTAAATTGTGCTCACAGTGTGAAAATCAACTAGTCCACCTTTAATTGGGAATTATTCCGGATATTTGAACTACTTGAGATCCTAACCATTAACTAGTGATTAGTTAGGACTATGGGCTTTTTTAAGGTTAAAAAGGATTGTAAATAGGTACCTGTTTGTCTATTTGAAAACAGCAATTTCCCAAAAACATAGGCTATTATGTTTCTAGTCACACCACACGTGCAAGTCTTTTGTATTGCAACAATTTGCTGAATGTCTCTTACTCTTCATAATACCTGCCATAAATTCAATGGCCTCAATTAAATTATGCCAGGAAGGACAACTTATTTTATGAGAAGTCTAAAGAAAAAAGAGTCTGCCTCTGGATAGAACCAAACAAGGCTGAAAAGAGTTTTGTTAGTTTTAGCTAGTTCGAGATATACTGTAGTTTAAATAAAACCAATGCTGTTTTACATTACAAGTTTAGACTATTAGCTTGGCAGAGGATTATATTAAGTTCTTCATATATTGTCTTGTCAGTTCTTTTTATTTGTTAAATCTAATTTTATGACACATACATTATAAAATTAAATGTTTCTGATAATGTTCAGCCCCAACCCGCTCCTTGAGAATCACTGCTCAAAACAACATTTTCTGGATGAATGAGACACGATCATCTGTAGCTTGTTTACAATAGAAAGTGATAATATTATATCATTAAATAATTACATAATTCCCCATGTGTTATGGCTGCGTATGGTACAGTGTATTGTAGAAGGAGGTAAGTCAGATACAGACAAAAATATATCGTCACTGCTGAACTTCTGAATAAATAATAAACCATTCTTTTCCTTGACTGAAGCAAGGCGACATGCAGTCCTCCTCGTGTCCCTGTGTCGTGATCATGTACCAAAACAAAATTGGCCCAAAAATCACAAAAAATCGTCCCGCTTGTTTAGAGTTCCCATCCAGACCGGAGGGAGAGAGAGAGTTGTGCCTACATATATTTTAATTAAGTGATTTGTTAGCAGCACAAGTTTGGTGTCTGACTTTGGCTGTAGCTTAAAACCGGAGACAGCAAAAGATAATTTCAGCAGTTCTTTTGGGTATCTTTTGGTGTCGCCAGATCCAGGATGTTCTGTCGTGGTTCTAGCAGGCGAAGTCCTCAAACACCCGCGCCGTCCCGTTGAGTGATGAGGGTGCGATACGGGGTGGGGCTGTTGGTGGGGCAAAGCTTGCGGATGGGATATAGGTGCTGTGTGAGGCATTACTTGCGGTAGGGCACTGGTTTTGATGCTGCGCTGACTTTTGGTGGGGAATTGCTTGAATCGGGTGGGGCAGTGCCTTCTGGTGGGGCACTGCCTGTGGGTGGGGCAGTTGCTGGGCGTGCGGGTGGGGCATAGGGTGGTGGTTCAAAGGCAGGATTTGGTTGGCGTAGGCTCCCTCTGGATGCCTCTGCGTGTCATTGGGTTCCTGTTGAGAGATAAGTGAGAGGTTAGAACATAATGATTCGGTGCAGCAGAAAAGGCTTGTTTAGTCTTTCAAATGAGGGTGTGGTAATCGCACATAAAGCAGGGGACTTCCAGCATTTTTAACATTAACTTTATCTACTTTACAAGCTGACAGAAGTAGAACAGTGTTTGCCAAACTGTGGTGTGTGCGCGCATGGCGGCAAGTGGACACTGCCTCTGACCCAGTTTTCTTCATATACTGTATTTGCTTTGTAAGTTTAGAGTACACAGTGAGCCCAGTTCATCCTAGATTTGTTCTATGAAAAAGAAGAACCCTTTTTCTTTTTTGCTTTATTCCATATATGACACATTTGATTGATTGACTTATTACGAGTTAGGGTTGCTTGTGACTAACTCTTAACCAGGGCCGTCCCTTTTGGCGCCTAGCAAGATTTCATGTGACCCCCACCATCACCACCATTTTTATGTTTTATTTGTTTTATTTGATTTTTTCAGAATTTATTTCTGTAAAGGCCTATAATATCTATCAGTGTTCAAGACAAGGTCAAGTTTGATTTTATGAAATAAATAGATGCAATTTTTTGACCAAAGAAGTATCTTTTACAATAGTCAAGTTATGCATCAATTTATATTATATGTAGTATATATCTCACCAAGATACAAACTGTAATGTGGCCCAGACCTCTGCTTTGCTCCCTCTCCAGAGCTGAACACAGCTGATAAGCTTATCCTTGTGCAGGATTTTGTGAACAGAATTACTAAAGCCTGACTTTTGGCCAGGACAAACAGTATCATGTTTT
The DNA here is from genome assembly GCA_038363315.1 of Mugilogobius chulae. Taxonomy (NCBI): domain Eukaryota; kingdom Metazoa; phylum Chordata; class Actinopteri; order Gobiiformes; family Gobiidae; genus Mugilogobius; species Mugilogobius chulae. The sequence continues at coordinate 29,790,355 of CM076406.1, read as the reverse complement.
ATGAGGCTTCTACTGCCGATATAGTTTTATAATCTGCAGTCGTAAAGTTCATCAATGTTTGTGGCCATATCTCAATGAATATGTGTCCTATTGACACGAAATAAAAACTGGCAAATAGCTTATGAATAGTAGAACTTTCATATTAGGGGTGCAATTTGGCGCAGATGGCGTCCTAGGCAACCGTCTAGTTCACCTATGCCCCTGCTCTTTGCAAACGTGCGCTGTGGATCCCAGGCAAATTATTCAGTAGATTTTTTATTTGTTGATGCACATGAAGAGTGAACATTTAATTTCAAACACAAATTGTTTTATTTAAAATCTTTTACAATAAAAGTCAAAAGTAAAACAGAACTGGGCCTGGTCAGTACTGGTGCCAGAGTTGTGGACTAGAGTGGACTGATGTTGTATTCTTGTTGTATTCTATGCTGTGGCCGGTAAGTGTCACAGCGTAGAAGACAACAAGAATTTTTAACTTTTTAAAACTTTTTAGCAAAAAACAAAAAAACAAAACACATGTTTTAAGCATAAACATATATTCACATATTTATGTGAATATAATAGAGAAATGGTTAACTAAAGTGTGTGTGATCTTACATTGTGCACTGGAACTTTTCTCTTCAATAATTTAATTTGTTCTGAAGTGTCTATACTTTTGTGAAGCTCAATATAGACCATTTCCGAAGACCTTTTGGGGCATTTGTGGAATTTTCAATATATTGACAGTGACAACTTTTCTGGTGGAGAGACATACAGCCCAAAATGTATGGGCTATTCCACAAGTATGATCAAAAAGTAAAATTGCCTTGGTGAAATCTCTAACTTGGTCCAGTTTGAAATGTGTATCTCCCTAAATTGAGTTCTACACATCATCATCAGTGGTAACAAACAGAACATTAAGGCAAATATTTGAAACTGATTGGTTGAAGCACCACAACAGTTAAAGAAGTTAAACAAATGCACAAAATACTTCTGTCAAAAATAGTCTGTAATTATGCTAAAATAACCCAAAATAGGTCCTCCGTGCCATATGTTAGAATCGTTTGGCTGAGGCATCCAAACCACAATATTGCTGTGATTCCAGCCAATCACAGCGGCCATCTTTATCCGTACGACAGGTGGTTTATTCCCAAAAAGGTGGTGAACCTTCCATCATAATATTTTATATAGTGCACTTTCAACATTCACCTGTACCAGTTTCAGCATAAAACACATCATGAAAATGTGAAAATCCTTGCACTCATGCACATAAATTACTATTCAAAGTACATATACACTTCTCCATTAGTTTAGCATTTTTAGTATTCAGTCAGTATTTACATAAGTGGAAAAGTGAGCTACCATCAATATATATACTATAGATAACATGTATTTATTATTTATTTATTAAGAAAGAATATTGCATTAATGCCTTAACACAGTGCAACCAACATAACGTAGACAGTCTGACCCTTTTCACTTCGTTTTCTCCAAAGCTCAGCGTCGGAAAAGTAGTTCTGCCGTTTAGTGCATTAGCGATGACCCAGTGTGAAAGTAACAGTACATTTTTCTTGCTAAGCTAATGGCTATCACATAATAGCATGAACTCTCTGCTCTGCTTTCAGCTCAACATCATTAAGAACACTCCATGTAACACACATGCCAAAGTTACAAATGCAAATCTTTAATGACATAATTTGCATATTTGTGGTTTTAATTGAGGCTCTATTGATGTTGGTTCTTAATAATATTATGATGTGGTTTTCCAGTTGTTTAAAGTGCTTATTAAAAATGTACTGATGTGACTGGAGAAATTCTTTGTTCAAAACAGTCTATAGTTTGATTTACAATGTCATTTACTGTATGTATGCAAATTATTAACAGTATACATTGAAAGAGTCTTCTCTGAGAAAGATTCACTGATGTTGGTTCAAGAACAATACTGTGGTTTTACAATGTAAACAACACAAGCTAAGAGTTAATTAAAGCTCATGTGACAAGTTTTCAAGTTTGTCTAATTATGACATTATTTAAAGTGACTCAGCCTGTGGGAAATAGTTATCATAGTATCAGCAGAAGAGTCAACAGGGGGCAAAGGGCTCTTTTGTCCTGGGCTCCGGCGTCTTAAGGGTCTTTCATACCAAATCGAGGGTTGCCCGTCTGAACTAGCCTGGCAACTTTTGCCAACAGGCAGCTTACGTGTGTTTGGTGTGAATGAGGCTGTCGGGGGTCAGAGGAGCGCAGAGCAGGTCGTGGAGCGGGTTTTGACTTGCAGAGTCTGCATTGCCAGTTGCCCCACATGCAGCTGTGTGATTGGCCCTGTGGCTTCTGGCAAACCAGTGAACTGGTGCGCTTGAAAATCGTGCGAAAAATCGAAAATGCCGCTAACGGAAAATTGTTATTTCGTTGAGCATGAATTTTAGTTTGACAACTACTCATGTGAAACTTACGCTTTGTCATTTTCGTCAAGCGTTACGTCACGCCAGTTCCCACTTGGCATTTGTTTGTCGACTGGTGGCTGTTTGGATTGTGTTTGTGTGAATGTTCTTTTACATTGGTGCACCTCAAAGAGACCTGAACAGACGCTGCGTTGCTCCTCCCTACTGCAGCGACTGAGGGTTGTGCTTGTGAGTTGCTGCTTGTGAAGAAACACTGAGAACAAGTTAAAACAAAATCCCTCATCATCACAAATACTTGGAAGGGGTCACCTGACACATTTTTGTGAGAGCCATTGTGTCATTTATATGGATTTTGGACCCTGTAACAATATGATTGCTGGATAATAGGTTGTGTTCACATTGTGATGCTGTTCAAACGACGTTGCCTGAGAGCCAGAGCCCACGCTTCAGCAAAGAGGAGGTCTGGTCACAACGCCGTGTTTCAGATCAACTCCACAACAAACCGGGCAATTTATTTTAGTTTATTTGTCATCTGCACTTAGACCAACAGCTAACTTCGCGTAACTCTAACTCTAACTCTAACTCTAACTCTAACTCTAACTCTAACTCTAACTCTAAACAGATTTTGGCTTCGCTCATGTGCAGAAATCCACTATGTTTTTCTGTCCCTCATGTTATATTTTCTATACTTTTCCATCTACTTTTTCCTTGTTACCAGCCACGTTGGTTTTCATGTGGAGATGATGCACATCACTGATTGGCTAATTATTCTGTCAATTTACATCCACCCAAACTTGAAATAGGAACGGCCAGAAGATACATTTCTTCGTACGTTGTCTGTTCAAATACAAGTTTCAGTTTTTTTCTGTGTTAATAACATTGTACATTTTCATGAAATATCTAAATTATGTTTTCACAAATTTTCAATGTCGTGATTTCCATTATTGACCAAGACACATGAAAACAACACAACAACCAATAGGTAAAAAAATGTATTACGGCAGCTATAATGTTTAAAAAATCACACAAAATTTTATAAAAAAGACCCCAAATGAGTGGTCTTTAGATATTTCGTAGCAAACTACAGTGTGTCATTAATAAGAAAAACTCTGACATAATCACATTCACATTAAATAAGAACAAAGCCAATTACTTCTATACTATGTCAGTTTTGTGCTTATGTCTAAATGCATAAAACATTATTCTATGTTTCAATATTTCACTTTTTACGGTTAAAAATCTAATATTGTTACTACTATGGTTTTGTTTTTAACAGGTTCAAAGCCTAATTCAGAATGTTCATTAGAGATTAATAGTGTGGGTTTGAAATGACAAATACATGGAGTAGTTTCTGTATTAAGCAACATATCACTACAAAGCACTGATTTACTGAGGGAGGAGTAAAGTTTAGACAAGTGCATAAATATGACATAAAGACTGTGCAACATCCAAACCACTTGTAAGCGTGTCGAGTCTCTGCTGTGGTCAGTGCTCATTAACAACATTAAACAGTTAATTTCTGTGGTAAAATAGTTTTCCGTTGGATCAGTGCACTCCTCAGAATGATGTAATACACCCCCGTCTTTCCCAGTCGCGTCCAGATCTAACGTGTTATTGCGTGTTCTGTTATCAGACACTTTCCTCTCACGAGTGACACACTATCATGTTAGTTTCACTGTTTACAATAGGATAATAGAACAGAAAGGGCTTTGTCTGTGCAAATTGTAAGAATGTGTGACAATAAACTGCAAGTATTTAGACATTATTTAGCACTGATGGTACAAGACAAACTTTACTTAAGACTATTTAAAGAAGCACTGTGTATGTTTTTGACAAAAATAGATTTGAACAAAAGTGTGTTTTTGTCATTTTGATGTCTTTGTTGCACTTATTAAATAATACAATTCATTAACTTTGAGCAGGCTTGCATAACTACAAATTGAATTATTATTTGGCTTAAAAGGGCCTTGTTTTCAAACACTGTTCCTTTAGCTGTATTTTTTTTACATTTATCGTGGAGTAGCTGATTTTCACAGTCCAAACATGATTTAGAGACTTTAAATATTTTCTTTTCCTCTCATAAATCTTTTGACACGTGGCTATTGTACATGTACTCATTTTGGTCCAAGCACAGCCAATCAGAGAGCTGCGTTTGGCTCCAAATAGAACTAAAATTCTTTATTATTCACGCCAGACAGTACACAGTGGTCTCAGTGTTTCACAAAGTGCTGCATTTGTCTTATTCTTTTTAGTAAAAATCACAACATTTACTAATTTATAACTAGTTACCCCAACTTTAAGGCATACATTTTCCTCCATTCCTTTTCTCTTTCTTGTTGACTTTTCACCTCCAGGAAGTTACAGGGCACCTTTAGCATATTGAATTTTGACATTATGTATGCCTAAATACATTCATATATTTTATTTTTATTTATTTTATTATTCCATAACTTAAATAAAATTTGTTTTTTAATGTAAAGCATCATGTACACTGATGTATTAACTGTTTTTATACATACTTATTAAGAAACATACTTTCAAAAACTGGGCAAGGGGGTAAATATTTACTGTGATATTTTCTTCCAGATTAAACATTACTAGTATTATTCGGTTCTTGTGTAGTAGCAAACATGTCTCCTGCCTGTTTTAAATGTCATTGGCCTCTAGACTGTTGTGATGTGGCCAGAAGCTCAGAATTGTTTTATGTTTTCATCTTTTCTCACATGAGTAATTGCAGTTCTTTGTCGGTCCACCAGGGGCTCCAGACCACAGTTTGAGAATCACAGGATTTTGCAGTGACATTAATTTAAGTAGTGGGACAAAACAGGTGAAAAGGAACAAATCTTACATTTAAATCAATGAAAATCTTCTGCTGAGGTTTACTTAGTAAGTTATTAATGAGAGATGGGTGAAATTAAATAAGCTTTCTTCTTGATACTCCTTTTTGGGCAAACCAAAAATAACTTTTTAAAAATGTTATTTATTTTTTGATTTTCCTTTGGATTGATTGTCAATAAAATGGCTACTCAAGTAAATATGTAAATGGAATTTTGCCTAAAATAAAAAAAAAAAAAAAAAAAAATTTGTTGACAAACAATTTGCATTACCTTATTAGTTTTGTATTTGCCGTAAAATTAGTAGCATTATTAAAAATGCATATTGACCATTTTCACGTGTCGTCACGCTCCTCGAGGGAACGCCCACTTCTCCATGCTGGAGGGCAAAAACGCTGTCTGTGCGCATTACAGCAATGGAAACTTTGCCGAAAACTTGCTTGTTTCTAAGTAATTTTAATTGATTTCAATTGTAAAATGGCTGTATCTGGAACACGCTGGACTAGCAGGCAAGATTGAGGTTTTAAGCCTAAACCTGTAGCTTTTTCGTTTACATTTTGATGAAGATAGAAGACGCTAGTGGATGGCAGCAATAAATCAAAAGAACTGGAATCCCTCTAAATCGCTACAGATTTGCAGTGAACACTTTAAACAAGGTAAGTCAATGCTAAAGAGAAAAAAAAGACCTTTGACGAAAGAATAAATGCAATGAATATTTGAAACAGCCTGCATTATGCGTGGCTAACACTAGCCTCACATGATATACAGCTAATTACTGAAAACCAACCTCTTGTAGCTTTTAAATCTGCTCCAGTGTAAGACAAAACCCTGTTTACCACATAATGGTGCAAATCATGAGGAGTAAAGTCAGGCAAACTTGAAGATTTTATTATTCGGCAAACGTAGCAGGAGGAAGAGGGCATTAATCAGCTAGCATTCATTAGCTTTTCCTAATACCTTGCTTTGTGCGTGTCTAAAAGTTGTCCTACTTCCACAGACAAATGTACTGAACATGCACTAGAAGCATCCACTGCTTTCTTTACGGAAAAATAAGAAAATATATGAGAATTTGTCAGTTTTGCGCTCCCTGTAATGCTGCGTGCATGCACTTCTGCCATCCAGCATGGCGCAGCCACGTGATCAAGTGACGTAGGTGCAAATGGTCAATAGTTTATTGCTTTAGACCTAAAGACATAAAACTCAAATAAATCAGGCCAAAAATCAGATATAACAAATTATTAGGAAAGTCTTGTTCAGTCCACGATTTTAAAGTTTCTTGTGTTTGAGAGCTACTTTTAGGGGTTGATCTTAATGACTCTATGCAGAAAAATGCTTTTTGAGATAGAACAAATTATACAGTATGTAATAATAATGGTAGCACTTTAAAAGACCTCCACGGTACCTACCAGTTAAGTACCGTGTCATTACTAGTAACTAACAGTGACACTTACTAGTACTTACTCTGGTACTTACTGTGGTACTTACACTGTACCTAGAGTGGTACTTTGAGTGGTACTTGTACCAGCAGTTACTGGTACATACCACTGGTAGTTACTGGTACTTACTGTGTACATACACTGGTACTTACACTGGTACCTACAGTGGTACTTTGAGTGGCACTTGTACCGGCAGTTACTGGTACATACCACCGGTATTACTGTGGTACTTACTGCGGTACTTACACTGGTACTTACACTGTACCTATAGTGGTACTTGTACCAGCAGTTACTGGTACATAACACTGATAGTTACTGGTACTTACTTTGGTACTTACTGTAGTGCTTACACTGGTACTTAAGGTGGTACTTGTGTCAGCAGTGACTGTACTTACAGTGGTAACTATTAGTACACTTACCACTTTTAATAATTTGTGGCACACACATGTTTCAGTGGTGGTATTATTGGTACTAAATTAAAAAGTAGAGCTTATAAATTATGAATAACAATAAAATGCAAGTGTTAAGCACCACTGTCTTTATTTATGTCACAACAATATTGGGTATTGACAAATACCAAAGTTATTATTTGTTTCAGTAAACAAAACAACAGAAAACAATTTACAACAATCCTAGCTTAATTCCAACATTTATTGATAAACACCATGATACATAATGGTAAATAGTGGTACTACAATGGTACTTACTACAGTAGTTGACAGTCAACTACTAGTAACAACGGGACCTGTTCTAAAGTGACACATACTGGTACTTGAGTGGTACTTACTACAGTAGTGACAGTTAAGTACTAGTAACAACGGGACCTGTTCTAAAGTGACACATACTGGTACTTCAGTGGTACTTACTATAGTAGTTGACTGTCAACTACTGAAGTAAATACAGCTGAAGTTGCTCCACTGTGGCACCTGAGGTTCTTCTGTGGTCTCCCATCCGAGTACTGCCCAGGCCCAACCCTGCTTAGCTTCTGAGATCTGACGGGATCAGGCTTTGGCATGCTGGTATGGCCACGACCATACCAGCATGCCAATACTGGTGGTAAAAGTACCACTGTAGGTACCAGTGTAAGTACCTCAGTAAGTACCAGTAACTACCAGTAGTATTACTAGTAACTGCTGGTACAAGTACCACTCAAAGTACCACTCTAGTACCAGTGTAAGTACACAGTAAGTACCAGATAAGTACTAGTAAGTGTCACTGTTAGTTACTAGTAACTGACACGGTACTTAACTGTAGGTATGTGGAGGTCTTTTAAAGTGCTACCATAATAAAAAAAGCAAAAAGTAGAGCTTCGCAGTTTCCACTTTAAGTCTGTACGCTGAGAGAGCAAACTGATCAAAAACAAAAAAATGTGTTTATCTTGAAAGTATTTAGGAAAAAAAAAATACACCGAAATGATCTAAAACAACAGCTTAGAAAGAGAAACTTGTCGATTCACTTCCTGTTCAAAATCAGCAGAAACGAAAAGCAGCGTATTTTATCTTACTACTTCTTGTTGTTGGAAAGTGGTTACGTGACAATTTTAGCTACAAGTTTTACCCCAAATCTGTCCTTTTTAGTAATGGCAGTGGGTGGGTATAGGTGTTAGGTGAAAACAAGGATTTTCTGAAACACTTGGCATTAGTTGCAGGACAAAACAAGATTATTCAAACATGCATGAATCAATCCAGATACAACTTTGTGGAAAACTAATGATGAGAAACAGAACATGGTCATACAAACTCAGAAAGTGGATTTTAATTAATAGGTCCCTTTTGAGACTACATTTTGATTGTAGTATTACTTTATACGTCGCATAAAATGATCTTGTATTTATCCTGCTTGGTGTTTTTGTGTTACTAGTCATGAAGCAGGTGTGATTTGCTCTGCTGTGTTCTGTACCTTCGTTTTCATTTCCTCCAGCTTGACTGTGGCGACTGTGGCTCTCTGCGGACTCTTCTTGTCCTCTTTCTGCGGTCGGATCAGCCTCTGTATCCTCTGCTTGATCACCTGCCGCGCAAACAAAACAAAAACACAAAACAGATAAGCCTGAGCTGTGCATTCACCCTGATAATGTTTAATACACGTTTGCCTCTTCAAAGTTGGACTCAAAGTTTTGAAAAGAGCCGAGGCAGAGGTGCGTTAGTATGTCCACTGCACAGTCCGGAGCGGATATTAGTTTCTCCAGCGGGAAATCAAATAAATCTGTTCACATGAATAATAAGTGATAACAGCTGCACAGCTCCGGCAGAGAGACTGAGACATGCCCACAGTCCAATAATATCACACTCCATCCAATATGCTTAAAACATATTGTAGCTGTGGAAATATGCACGCTGGAACTTTCCTGTCTGAGGTTCAGCCACCTGCTTGTCTTTATGTCTGTTCACAGTGTGGCATTGGACTTGGACTTGTAAAAAAGGGCATACAGGCAAATTAAAAAACACATAACTTCAAAATCACACACAAAAGTTCTGAAACATGCACCCAAATTTAAAAACAAATTTAACAAAGCAGTTACATAAAAGGTAAATGTTTTTGAATTGCATTTGCAGTTGTATTGTTTGAATCTGTGCATGTTTTTTTATGTGTAAGTAGAATTTATATGCGTCATTTTGATTCTGAATGCACATGTTTTGATTCTGGGGAACACGTTTTTAAATTTGCATTTGTTTTTGAAATTTCCTGTATGTTTTAACCCTTCAAGGCCACTGTATCAAACACATCCAGAGGCGACAGTTTAAGATACAAGTTTCTTCAGTGCTCAGGGCTTGGAAGCCTTAAAAGATTTTCTTACATGTATTGCTATTATTATTTTTCTGTTGCATTATTTTAAACTTACAAAATGTTGTATTTGAGAAAATGTATGTTTTTTCTTTTTCTCACATCTGAAGGGATCATTACTTTTCTGAATTGCAGATGACCAGAGAAGATTTTTAATGATAGGCTCGGCTTTGTGACACTCATTTTTCAGTTGGCATCATACTAAACCAAAGGGCATTTTAAATCGCTATAAAATGAAAATAGCAATAATTAAAGCATATTCTGACAACAGAGTTTATTGGGTTGTCTCACAGCTGTTTTTTGTTTTTGCTTACCTAACCCTAACAAAGATTTGTACCTGAGGTCCAGAATTTGGTGCCTTCGTCTCTGAACACAACTGTCAAGTAGGTAAAATTACCTGGCCAAGTGCATCTGTAGAGAAGTAAGCCAGCCACAAAACTGCATGGTAGGCAAGAATTATTTATGTTTTATCATTTATTTTATTGTTTATTTATTGACTTTTATTATCCTAGAAAGAAATTCAGAATCTCCTTTTCCAGGGAGTCCTGGGTAGGAACCTGGTGTACATGTTTTTAGTCGTAGAAGAAACCGGAGCACTACAGAAAACCTCACAGGCACAAGAAGAACATGCAAATTCCACATAGAGGTTTTGTAACATCGCTAAACAAACCCAGGACCTTAGTGCTATGAAGTGAGAAAGAGCGAACCCTGTTTTTGACGTTCAAACTATTCAAATAAACACCCAAATAGTTTCAGTCTGAAGTCACTGGTCTGAGAGGAAAAAAGTTAAACTGCACTGAGAGTTATAACTGAATCTAGCACTGATCTATTTTAAAATAGATTGTAAGTTTTGGGTTGTTACTGTTCTCTGACCGTATCTGCATGGCAGTAGTTCACCTTCTGAGTGCATATAATAATTTCGTTGAAAGTCTTGTCTACTATGAATCACTTCTGGATGAATGAGAATAGATATTTTTAATGCTCTATTAGCCATACTGTGGAGCAATGTTTGATCAGCTGTGAAGAGGAAATACAATGATCATATTTTTGCAATCGGAGAAGAGTGTTGATGCACAGCTATGTAAACAATGATTTCACTGGATCTACATGTGACTTACTGAAAACAGATGTTATATTCTTGTAAACCGCAGTACAAGTGGTGACAAGCACTAGAAAGCTGATTGATTACAAAATGTAAATACTGTATATTACATTTATAAATTATGCATATATTACTAATAAATACATAGAAACAATATATTGTCATGTAAGAGTAGTCATTCCCACTTATGGGGCGGGACAAACTTGAAAACTCTAAAATGCTCAGAGGGTCAGACCAATTGTCTCACTGTCTAATATTTCAAAAATTTCTGTTTGCTGAATCAACATTCTTGTGAAGTTCTCAGAGACAAATTGAAAGTTCATTCATTTTCTTGTTCCCATTAACGGTCAAGAATGACTAGAGCCTATCCCAGTGACATTGGGCCTTAGGCGGGGAACGCCTTGGACTCATTACAGAGTTACAGATAGACAACCATTCACTTTCTTATTCATTCACCAGGGAATATTTACCGCTTCATAAGTCTAACATGTGTTACTTGTGGAGGAGAACATGAAAACTCCGGATGAACTGAAAGATTTCTTACATAAACTAAATGATAAATGTTAATAATAGAGTGAATTATAAATATCATTTTTTTTAAATCTTGCTCAAAAACATATTTATTAACTAGAAATTTTTTGTAATGTCCCAAGAATGTCTGGCTGGAGACACCGCCCACTTCCCTTTGCAAAACTTTTGCTACAGACCGGAACTACCTCTTCATCCACACCAGAAGAGTCACCTCTCGTGTGTGCTATGCTTATAATTTTCACATTTATGTCCCAAAGACTGGTAAGGTTAGGGTTAGGATTAGGGCTGGGGTTGGAATATGTAATTCAGGTAAATTTACGGCTTTGTGAAAAGACAAGAGTTGCCAAATATGGATGTCGGGTCTACACGAGAGCTTTTTCGGTCTATAGCGAGAGATGGGAAGGAAGAAAGAGGTCTGCAGCCAGACGCCTCTCCAATGTCTGATAAGACATTTGTCACTTAGGTACTTCTTTTGGGGGCATTAGTGTTTACTGTCTAGTAAAAAGAGCGACAAAAACAAGGGGAACCAGGGAACTACAGTAATATAATGCTTGCTAATATTCTACTCTGCCTTTATTTTGAAGAACTCATCTTATAAGCAGTCTCTTCTCCAATGTTTAGATGCTGTCCTCATAATAAAATCATTTAGCTGTAGTTGCCTCTTTAGAAAAGCTTCAACAACCTTCCTATACAGCCCCATGTAATCTCTCTCCACTGAAAACATGACAACTATCTATGGACTGCACATTGGTGAATCGTATCTGATACTGAATTGTGATGGCGTCCAGGGCTGTCACAGTACCTCGTAGATATAATCCAGGATTTCTAACACTGTCAAGATGCTGGCTCCAATGAATAGACCCATCTGCCCACCAATGTCGCCTGAAAGAGAAGAGAATATAGGAAAGATTTTACAACAACAATAAACTTCATTAACAGTATATGAGTTTCATTTGTATGTAGTTATAAGGAAAAAGCTCAATTAAGTAATACAACAGATAAAAGATATAGCTTAATTGTATTTGTTTACTAAATCCCTGCTCTGATATAAAAGTGTCCTCCTTATATATGCAGTCACACATATCTATTGTTATGACAACCGAAATGCTAAATAGTTTTAATTTCATTCCTGGACCAGAATTCCCTTAACCCAAATATCTCCAGGCCGGATAAGCATAATGTGTCAGCAGAGGCTCAGGGCTGACTCTAAAATCTGATTTATGCAGCTTTTGCACTTTACTTTTATTAAAGAAGTGGTGGAGCAAACAATTAAGGCTGGTGTAGCTGGTTTTCACACTGCAAAATCAGAAATCCAAGTTATTCCTTGTTTTTATGAAGCCTTTAGCACCTGATTGGTTACTATCCACATGCATATGTTTTAGCTTGGAATCCTGACTTAAGAATATTTTTTCTGTTAAAATAAACTGAGATGGTCTTTCCAATCAAACAGATGAGAACATAAGACTTAATTCAAAGCTTCAAAGCGCACATCTGACTTTGTTACAATGTGACTTGGACTTGAGTCAGACTTGAGTCACTATTTTAATGACTTCAAATTTGACTTGATAAAATGAACCAAGACTTGGGACTCAACTTGGACTTGAAGGTCAATGACTTAGGACTTGAGCCCTGTGAATTGACACGACTTGATGCTTCTCCTAAAAAGGTAATAGTGCAATTTCCTAAATAGTCAAAGAGACTTGGTACTTAATTCTAACTTGTCTCTCTTTGACTTGGGACTTCACTTGGACTTGTCTCTCTTTCACTTGGAACTTGACTCTGACTTGTCTCTCTTTGACTTGGGACTTGACTCAGAATTGTCTCTCTTTGACTTAGGACTTGACTCAGACTTGTCTCTCTTTGACTTGGGACTTGACTCAGACTTGTCTCTCTTTGACTTGGGACTTGACTCAGACTTGTCTCTCTTTGACTTGGGACTTGACTCAGACTTGTCTCTCTTTGACTTGGGACTTGACTCAGACATGTCTTTCTTTGACTTGTGACTTGACTCTACTGTCTTCTTGACTTGGACTTGACCTGGACTTCTCTTTCTTTGACTTGGACTTCACTTGGACTTGTCTCTCTTTGACTTGGGACTTTTCTTGACTTGTCTCTCTTTGACTTGAGACTTCACTTGGACTTGTCTCTCTTTGACTTGGGACTTGACTCAGACTGTCTCTCTTTGACTTGGGACTTGACTCAGACATGTCTCTCTTTGACTTGGGACTTGACTTGTCTCTCTTTGACTTGGACTTGACTTGACTCTGACTTGTCTCAACTTAAAGTACTTGTTTTTATTGGTGGAAAGAGGCCAAATATGGCAAATTTAATCTTATATTTTTGAGTAACCAGAAGCAAGTACATTAATGATTAGACAGTGGTGCAATGTCATGGCTAAAAACTAAAGAAAAGTTGTTTTTTTTCTTTCTGTCTTCTTTTAGTCTTACCTAGCAGTCCTGCCACATCGTATGCCTTCTTTTGTTCGATGGTCTCGTAGTTCAATGCTTCAAAAAATATATCCAGCACCAGAAAGTTATCTCTGCAAACAGAAGAGACATTCAGAGCTCGTAAAAACAAGTGATTTACAACCCTGCTGATTATAATTGAGACTAAATTTGCCGAGTGTAAAAATCAGGTGTGCCGTGCAGGTTGTAAACTGTTACGATAGGATTGACAGGCCCATAGACATGAGATAATGAGCTGTGTCTAGGTTTAAGACAGAATAAGCAGCAGCAGAAGCACATTTCAGCCACAGTTAGTGCTGGTTTTGATCTAGGCCCGAGCGGTAAATGTGCACCGAAAGGCATTGAGTTCAAAATACCTTTTATGACATCAGAATGCATGAGAATCAACTGATCAAAAATGCAGGTATATGAAGGCAACATCGTTAGCATCTTCATAGAAAAGACGCTTAAGGGCTTGTTCAACATGAAAATAGTTGCTGTGGTAATTGGGCATAAACAGCGCAGCAAGAAAGTCATTTGAGACGTAATAAATCTATAAAAGGTCAATGAGAATGCTTGTTTTTGGCGTAATCATCAGAAAAACGAGCTAAGCAATTATTCTACCAATTATTCTGAACAGACTGAGTTACACTAACTGGATCTCATTATAATAACTTTGGACTTTAAAAGTAAGATACACCTCTAGCACTGTCTTGTTAAGGTTTAGCTCAGTGAGATGAGATAATAATTCTCTTTGGGCGGTTGAGAGTTCACTGTTTGAACCTTGACAGAAAATGGAAAACGATCTATGCAGTCAACAACCAGGCAAAGAATTTTTAGTGTGGCAATATTAGAGACACATTTACTAATAGAATAAAGGAATGTATTGTCAGTTGTATATCATTTTCTAGGTGTAGTGATGGATATAAGATTCATAGACATAATTAGTTGATGTGCAGTTCGACTCTGATGCTATCGAACACTTAGCATCTGAGCTAGTCCGGTTAGCTTTGATGCAATTCTGCATTTGACTTGTTTAGGTGACGATTTAAACTCATAATAATGCTGGTTACTTTTGGTCTAGTCCGTGTTTAATTCTGAATTAGTGCTGGTTTGAGGAAAAAAAATCAAACAAACAATATATTAATATTATTGAGACAGATATTGTATCTGAAATTTCGTATGGGACACTAGTACATAGGATAGTTTGTGCAACCTCAAAATTCGTCAAAAGTTGTGTTTTCGCCATCCAAAAAACTCGGGTAAAATGAAGTTAATCCCAGCCATAGACTCTAGCCTGGGACAATGAGTGTTTCCGTTTCTCCCCAAATTACAAAGCTGATAACCAAGTGCTCTTGGTGTAAGACAAAACAATTATTAATATTTTAAGATTTTGTAGTAGCAGTACTTTAAAACACTTTAAAACCCTAACCCTAACATCTTTACAGATTTACAATGCATTGACCACATCTCTATGGACCTCCACTTAATGTTTCAACGTGGGCAGGTTTGGGCGGGTAATGTAATGTCTGTGCAGCACTCACCGTATGTAGTCCTCGGTCTTGTCGTACTTTCTGGACAGGTACCTCGCTGAGCCCTTACTGGGGATCTTGACCATGGAGAGCTCTTTACCGTAACGAGTCAGATTACAGGGCGTCTCACATGGACACGTGTCTCCACTGTTCTTCTGCTGCTGGGCTGAAAAAACACAAAGTTATGTTAGATTTTCAGAGAATGACTGACAGACGTTCATGTAAGTCATGAAGTCAGTATATTAAAATTATTTACATATTCATTTTTAATTTATAAGGCATGAGTGATCATAACTTAATTTTGTAAGTGACAACTCTATGAGTTTGATAAACTTAACCTTTTACATTTTTAGGTTAGACTGCTATTTTTTACTGAATGACTGATGCTAGACCTAAACATGTTAACATCTTACTTAAAGTATGTATAATTAATCTAAATAAGTGAGAAGGATTTTGATAATTCAAATATTCTAGAGCTCAGAATTACTTTTTGAAAATTTTCTATTGTTTTTTACAAACTACCACATAACAAGACCAATGGCAACCAATAGCAAATATTTATACTATTATATAAATAGCATATTATACCATACCATACCATACCATACCAAACAAACCTAGTACAATAGATAATTAGTACAAACCGAATTTTGTCAAAAGTGCTGACATGTTAAGTAACAACTTGGCCCAGACTCAATCACATGTAGTATTACAAATACATAAAAAAATAACATAATATAACACTGCATTTTAGCTAAATTTACATTAGATTTGAATAGAAAAGGTCGTAATATTCATTGGGGTTTGATAATAAAAGGTTTCCGTGCATTGCATGAATATTGTTTTTGGTATTCCACAATCATACTTTACCCTTGGCTTGCGTTTAACACAATAAAATATATTCAGTTTAAGCCTGCAGAGCAAATTCTCACCAGACTAAATGACTGATCTCACAGTTAATGAATTAAACTCCAAACCCAAACCGCTTCACATGGAACAATGGAGATAATTGTAAGGCAGAAAATAAGCCTGCTCTTTTTCTTGTCTGCGCGTGGGAAAATACATTTAAATTATAAGTTTTTAAGAAGTTATTACTTTTCCTTAGGGAGGAATTTATTCAGACAATCTGATTTAGGCGTCTCTAACCCATGTGAATATACTCATTCTTGTAAGATGTATCTGCGATTTCATTCAACCATGTTTAAACAGTGCCAGAGTCTGTGAAGAGAGAGATAATTAAATTTGGGGCTTATTTTCCTGAGAAATTATAGCTCTGTAATGTACTTATAGGTCTGCCGGGGCCGCTATGAAAACCTCTTTTTACTGCAAATGCAATTCAGCCTGTGAAACCAAGGCATCTTTGTTCAGTGTGCTGGATCTAAGGTCAGAGCCACAGATGAAGAAGATACGACCTATATGGCAGCTCCAAAAGACTTAATAAATGAGCAAAAGTTAATTGAAATAGTTTGAAAGTTTGGGGTCATAAATTAATTGTAATAATGTTAGCACTTTTGACAATACAAGATGTGCGGGTTCATGTTATTTTCTCTTAAAGTGAAGCTGAACAAAACTCTTTTTTTGGCTGCTAATCTGTGTATATGGTGCTTAAATGACATTACCTGTCCCAAGTTTGTTTCTAAATTTGGTGCAAACTAAATCACATAAGTAAGTTTCAAGTCAAAATGGTCACAAACCTTCTGTGTCTCACTGCAAAGACCAATGTTATTTGTCCAGTCTGGTTTGTCTTCTACGACATGTTAATAATGTATCATGAGCAATTTTCATACTTTTTTGTGTGTCTATTATATGGCCACACTGAATAATTTGTTTTTATAGTTTGTTTTTAAAAAACAATAAATAAACATGAAGATCTATATATATGACGTAAAAAAAAACTGTGATGGATTTGTTCTCCAAACCGCCCAGCCCTTCGTATGACCTCTTTATCTTTAAGCAACAAAAATAACTACATACATTTCTTGGCTTTTTACTAGAAGAGGACAGTCATAAAGTCCAAAAAGACAATGAGGGGAAAAGTAATTTGTGAATATCAAACTGTTTGTGTTCCACTGCTGAAATCCTTATCATATTTACTGATTTCCATTTCCCCTTGGGGCCAGTGTATTATATTGTAATGAGAAACCAAATGAGGAGGAGATTGTGCCTTACCCAGCGCTTTGTCCACACAGCCGATTTTACTGGAGGGCAGATATCTGCTGTTCCTGAGAGAGAGAGGGAGAGGAGAGGGGGGGAGAGAGAGAGAGAGAGAGGAGAGAGAGAGAAAGAGAGAGAGAGAGAGGAAGAGGGAGAGGGGGGTGAGGGAGGGAGAGGAAGAGGGAGAGAGAGGAAGAGGGTAGAGAGGGAAAGAGAGAAGAGGAAGAGAGAGGGAAAGAAAGAGAGAGAGGGGGAGAGAGAGAGGGGAAAGAGAGAGGGAGAGAGACAGGGAGAGAGAAGGGATAGCAGAGAGAGGGAGAGAGCAAGGGAGATTGAGAGGGGGGGATGAGTGGTGGGGGAGAGGGACAAAGAGAGAGTGGGAAAAGGAGAAGAGCGAGAGGGGAAGATGAAAGAAAGAGAGACAAGGAATAAGAAGAGAAAGAATGAATGAGAGGAGAGAGAAAAGAGGAAGGGGAGATGAGAGGAGAGACAAACAACAAGAGAGAGAAAGGGGTGAGGGAAAGAGAATGAGAGGATTGATGAGAGAAAAACGGCAAGAGATGGGAGGGAAAGCGGATGTGAGCGTGAAAGGGGAGGGAAGAGAGAGAAGACGTGAGGGAAAGAAAGAAGAGAGAGGGAGAGTGGGAGAGTAAGAGAAAAAGTTTAAAAGAGAGATGAAAATAGATACAGAGAAAAAGAAGAGGGAGAGAGGGTGGGATAGAGAAAAACAACAAAGACAGAGAGAGATAACGCAAGGACGGAGTAATGCAAGTATTGAGAAAAATAAGAAGAAAGAAGAGGTAGAGAGAGAGAGAGAGTGTGTGTACAGGGATTAGAGATAGCGAGAAAAGGGGGAAAAAGCAGAAGAGAAGACAGAAAATACGTTAGATCAATCAGAAACAACATGATGAGTGACCCTCGTCCTCCACACAACAGTCCTGCTTTGCCATCAGTCACGTGCACGAGCCACACGCACGCTCCTCTCCCCAAAAAAACACAACCCCTCGGCCCTGATTGCACCGCGCAAACAGAGCACGTTCCCCCGGCGGCCATATTAGAGACAGTCTTTAAAACCAATCAGAGCAGCACAGGTATTGATGACAGCTATTCAGATTCACACTATAATTAATCGCCAGCGTGTGTGTCTGTGTCGGGGTAATGTTTTGTGGAAGAGCTGTTTCCCAGTCACTTAGAAAGTTAATTAAAGCAAAGTGAAATGAGTTTGATAAGGAGCGCAGACGGGAGGCAGGCCGCGGCGGCGCTGATGGACCCAGAGTCTGTGTCATTTACCAACACAACATTATTCTGAAGGAAATAGAAATGCATTATTACCGCAGCTTCATCTTCTGTTTCGTATTGTATGTGCAGATTCTGATTACGTTTTCAGATCAGTAAGCAACTAGAGCAAAAGTGATTGTGTTGAGTCTGGTTTTATTATTTTATTTATTTTTTTGAGCAAGTTTTGAGTGAAATTTTGAAGAATACGTGATCATAGGGTGATCTTGAAGCAATCTCTTAGTATATCTAAAAATTGTGCTTGGAAATGTCTTGGTTGAGGTTTAAAGCCAGGTACAAAAACTACTCAAGTAAAGTACAGATACTCAAAAAGAAGAAAACAATATTAGAAAAAAGTTTTGGGGTTTGTAAATGGAGTTGTTAGTTTTTCTTGTAACCATGGAGACAGGACATGAAGCTATTAATGCTAACTTCACTAGCTTTGGATCTCGGAAATGATTGGTGCTAGATGTTCGGGTCCAGAGGGACAGAGGTGAGCTGGTTGCCATGGTAAAGAGTTTATTTCTGTTGTTAAATTGGCCTTTTTTAAATCTTTACCCTTATCCAAACCAAGTGTTCTAAAATTACTTACCCTAAATCTAATCACCGTCCCTACGGATCTAACTATCTAGCATTAACCATTTGAAATGTTGACACATCTCCCAGAGTTTACCTCGACCTGACTGTGACCCTTTCTTTCTTTCTCTCTCTCTCTCTCTCTCTCTCTTTTTCTCTCTCTTTTTTTCTCTCTCTATCTCTTTCTTTCTTCTTTCCTTGCTTCCTCCTTTTTCTTTCTTCATTCAATTCTTCCTAATTCCTTTCTTGCTTCCTTCCCTCTCCTTCCTTCCTTCATTCTTTCTCTTTCCTTGTCTGCCTCCCTCCACAGTTTTAGAATGAATCCAACACAGAAAATTTCTCAAAAAAATGCACGATCTCAATACTGTAAAAATTAAGACCTTTAATGACAGTGCTGAAACTTTTGAAGGCCAGTCTTGTTATATAAAGCAACTGTGAGAGTAAGCAGATTTTTTGTTATCAGGCCTCTAAATGTACATTCTTCTGATTAAAGGCAATGACCTGTGGAATCTCTGATAAGAATGTTGGAAGCTCACAAAACTACAAATGTGACGTTTTAAACACTCAAATACATCCTGTCTTGTGCTCTAAATTTGTCCAGAACCAGGAGCACTCCGACTTTTACTGCATCTTTGTAGCACAAGTGTTTCAGAAGAAACACAGACTCCTATTCTGTCTCTCTAAGACAATCTCTTGCATCACTGCACTGTTGATGGCAGTGAATATCTTCTAGAGCATGTGGCTCTTATATTTTCCTGCTGCAGCATTTGTTCATGCTAATGGTGGTCAGATGCCAGCCTTATCACTGTAAAAGGGTGTGACATGAAACAATATAGCAGTGCGTGCAGACTCTCACAGGCTTGACTTGACCATATCGGGGTAAAGGAGCTGAATGGAGGAAACAGCGAGAACAGAAGATCTGCCAATGACATCATGTTAATTATAATTAGTTCAGTTTTCCTAAACTGTTGTTTAAATATCTTCATTTGTTTGTAAAAGTACCTTTCCACAACTCCTGCAGTGGTGTTTTCTCTGATGACAGTGAATGGGCTTGCAGGCAATACATGAGTTACATGCTTCATCTGGAACCCAGTCTGGTGGGTCTAGACACAAAACATGTATAACTAAAGGATCCTTTGGGGCAAGAATATTTCTTCTATACAGATTTATAACATCTGGTCACCACATTACCTTCTCAGTTTCAGTGAGTATGAATGACAGATGGATTAGCTAATCAGGGGCATGCACTGTCAGAAATATCAAAAGAAACATGGTGTTTACAAGGGGAAAATGGAAATAAAATATGAAGGGGGGCTAAAACAATATAGATTACAGCAGATTCACTGAACAATCACTAAACTGTTTTAATGTGATTTTTTGTTTTATGATTGTCATTCAAATATACAAATCTTATGTGCAGTATGTTATGGATTTCGCTTGGAGACTTGAAGTGGTGACCAGATCCACACTTCATAAGGCAAACTACAGTTTTATGTGAATGTAAGTGGAAGTGCTGACCTTCAAACTGACCATCCTCTAGTCTTTGCTGCCAGTTCAGATGATGAGATGCTCTCCTGACACAAAGCACAGTCCTCCAGCACAGCACTACGCAGAACTGGACCTGATGGGACAAAGAGAAATCTAGAATATGGAACACATGGTACGCCTGAAAGCCTAGTGTAGAATTTATAGACAAACAAAACAAAAAACAAACAAAAAAAAAACTTTTTGCTTGCCATTAACTCCTTCTTCACTTTTGGTAGCCATGACTTCAAAAAGAGTCTTGAGAATGCTACGCAGGTCACTAGCATAGTTGGTCTGCAGCTGATCAGCCACCCCTGTATCAAACAAACAAATATACATGAAGTGACAACAGTCCATCACAGTAATAATATATAGAAAGGAGAGGAGTACCTGAAATACAGACAAACAGCCGGTGGATGAGGTCACTGCTACTGTGGAAGCGGGACCGAATCCTGTCCTAGCTGCCAATTTGGTACTGTGCAGAGTGAGTGAGGTGTCATGGTGCTCAGGGTCTTCAGAGGTGGTAGAGCTTAGGGTTAGGCTGCTCACAGGACTGGGGTGTCACACAAACACAAACTAGGTTATCTTTGTTTACTTAGTGACTTTAAACATACAATTGTCTGTGTTTAATGATGCTTAGATCAGAATGAAATCTAAATGCTTCATTTAGAGAGGGGAAAAGACAGTTGCTTTCGTCTGGTTTATGGTTAACATCTTGTATTTAATTTTTCTAAGTCTATCCATTTAAAATTAAAAGCTTGCATAATAATAAACATAATGCCTGTTAATACAAATTCAAGTTTTTTTTTGTTGTTTTTTTCCGAATAGATTCAAAGATTGTGCCATTATAGTGTTGGCTGTTTGATTTATTTTACTCTCTATGAAAAGTTGGCAGAGCCAAATTCTAGCACTTAAACAATTATAAACCATAACGTTCAAAAACAGTGAATAGCTCATGAGCTACATATAGGCCCTGGCCTCCATCTGAAATTATACTCAGTCATTTACTTCCTGAATTCTTGAACATAAATGCAACATACAGAACTTATGTTTGAGCATTTTAATATCTTCATTCATTAGGACTCTGATTTATACTATGTGAAATCAGATTAGTGAGCACACTCTGGGGCACGAGTTACTTGGACTGTAGACACTGCTGGACAGACTACAAGAGTGACGGATACACTGTCACAATCACTACCAGACATTGAGCTGAGGGGAGACGGCTGAAAACTACAAAACCAAAAAGCTGATGATGGTAAACTTAAAGTAAAACATGCAACACAGGGATCAAAATTATATTCAAGTTACGTACTTGCTTTTTCGATCCTTAATAGGGTCTCTTCTAAGCTCTCTGCTCACTGCTCTGTCTGTCTCTCTGTCCATCTTCATCTCTTGGTCTCCACAAGGTCCAACTTTCTGTTCAGTCCTGGCTTGCTCCTTGTCCCGTTCCTCATCACTGTCCCGTAGCACCAGCAAACAATGGTCACAGAAAGGCTCTTTTTCTTCCAAGAGGCCATCAGAACAGGGTGCAGGCTGTGGAGTCAATGGAACACTCTCAGGTTTAGAGTGGGGCTTGCACGGCTGAGGAGGCACTCTGCAAGCCGATGACTGGATAATGGCATTTGAGGCAACTGCTGATTTAGTTTTACAATTTTTGTTTAATCCAAGAGCGAGACCAAGGCCAGGGCCAGAGCTGTCTGAGGTGTCTTCATGGTCGTCACAGCTGCCACAGCACACACATGAGTTCAGAAGGCAGTGAGTGGCCACTAGAGGGCCACAAGCATTCACATCAGAGGGAGTAGGTCTGGGCAGGAACTTGTCCACAGCCAGTTCTGTCAGACTGGGGGAACGAGGGTTGAATATGACTGTGGCAGACAACTTCATGCCTCCCATACGGTGAGCGATGACCTCTGCAGTCTCAGGCACACAGCCTTCCAGCTCCCACCCATTGGTGTAGGGCGGAGGCTCAGTGCCAGGAACAGACGAAGGAGTCTTTGCACAAAGTCCATGAGATATTTGGCTGCTGGGCTGCTCTGAGACAGAGTGACAGCCATTCCCCAGTGGACCTTTAACCTGTATAAGCTTGCGCTGTGTGGGCCCAGAGGAGAGGACGGGAGAGGCTGAAGCCACACAAACACACTCCTTGCAAAGTGCTGAATCTAGATCTTCCATAAAGAAAACTCTGTCATCCTCATCTATATTGCGAACAGTCCTGTCCCTGCAGGACAGAGGCCTGTGGGGAGATGTGCTTGTGCTGGAGCCACTATCCCCTGTCTCCCTATGAGGCTGGCGAGCTGGTGACTGCTCCTGACTGGGAGGGACAGTAGAGTGGACATCTCGTCTCCAACACGGTGCACCATCATATTGAGTTGCTCCAGCTCCTCCTCATCATACTGCATGGAGCAGGCAAGTTCTGCCTCTTCAGCTTCCTCACATAGCACCCCCCTCTCCGGCTCAGAGCCCTCACTCTCCTCCCAGCCCCGCTCCACTTGGGCCATCTCTTGACCAGCACAAACAAAGATCGATGTGTCCTGTTCACATTTACTGTCCTCCTCTGAGCTCTCATGAGTGGACAGAGTATCCTGACTGGATGTGTTGGTAGCCATGCTCTGGCCACTGGGCAGCTCTCCATCTTGGGTAATGCACAGGTTTCTCTCCAGTGTCATTAGCTCTTCTTCACTCAGCGTCTGCAGCAGGTCTCTACAAAACCAGCACCATACACATCATCACTCTTTTTTTAACAAAATATAGTCTGTCACTCTAAACTGTACCTGATTTTCTTCAATAAAGTGCGAAACGGCCTAAAGAGTTCAGACATGTCTTCTGATTTCCGGTCCAAATTCAGAGGTCCTTCTGAATACACAACCAGACCACTAGAAGAAGAAAAGGTATCTAAGTAGGTAAAGATGTGCAGCCACAACTAGCGAGATACTCTTACCACACAATGGCTAATCTGGGAATAGTGAACATCAGAGCAGGTTCATAATCATCAATCATGTCTTGTGTGAGATAGCTCAGCTTTAAGGCCCTAAAAGAAAACCCACAGATGAACACCTTTGTTTCTTTCTATTCTGTACAAATTGTGTTGTGCTTACCTCTCCACAGTTTCACAGAAAAGGACCATCACCTCCTGCTGTACATAGTATTCTTTGGGAGACTTTACAGGCACCATGGCTGACACATAGCTGGTCAAAACAACAAAATGCTCATGTAATAGCGAAGATAGATTTTACTTGAAAGTACATGAAGCAAGTGGAATCTAGTCTGTTTTACCTGAGTTCAAACTCAGCAAAAAGGCTGTCAAAATGCCGCAATGCGTCCCTCATGCGGTCAGTGTAGAAGTTGAGGTCCCTAAGGGCCTGGTCTCTGGTGATGTTCCGGACCTCCTCCAAGCTGCGTGTCAGGTCTTTTGCTAGGGGCCGCATGGCTATACTTTCAATCTCCCTATTCATGATGATGGACCCAGCAGCCAAACACTAAAATACAATATAACACAGAACACACACAAGTTATTACTGAGCCAATTAAGTTGCTTTACTATCACTTTAAGTATGTTGTGTGTGATGTAAAGAGGAGTGTACCTCAGCCCCGAACCACAACTGCCCTGCTAGGTTGTCATGACGAATTTCCTCTGGGAACTTGACACAGAAATCTCGGTTGGCCCGGTCATTAGGGATACATTCATCCATGATTTGATTGATGATGTTGAGCACATTGTCCTGTGGAAAGACAATATAGACTTATGATACAAATGCTTCAAATGCCAAACAAACTGCAAGCTTAGTAACTGATCAGTTGGCAAGTTTAATGGATTAGACTTACAAAGAATCAGTCACTTCATTGTAATCCTGCAAGAATTAGGGCAGGGCAATATGGCCTAAAATTTTTTACCATGATATAAAAGAGAACATTTATAATGAAAACTTATACCAAAGTCATCTCAACAGTGATTTTTATTCTTGTTTCAGTCTATTTAAGTTACAACTAGAGCATAAGTTCTGCTTCTACTCCTCACAACTTGTTATTAGTTGTTCAGCCTCAGCAAAGCCACCACAGTCTTTGGAGAGGTCAGGCAGAAATAAAAATTGGCAGAAATCTACGTCTGTCTTCATTACAGGTGAGAAAAAAATCTTCTGCTCTGTCAGCTGAATACAAATAGTATATAATGAAATTCAAAATTTCAACTTTCCTGTATATCCTGATAGAAAAAATATTCCCAGCCCTAGTAATAAGTCTGTGCCAACTTTCAAACCTTTAGATCGGATAGCAGAACAGTGAACGCTCAGATGTGTGAAGTTAGCCTCTAACTTTTGAATTAGAAGAGATGTCCCTGTCCTGTTGTAACACACTGCTGCAGCTCATCCACTTCCTTTTGGGGACACTTCTACTTCGCGGCAGGAACCACCAGTGTATTTCATATGAACTCTTCCTCTGGTTACTTCCTTCTTTGAGAATTTTTCAAGTATGTCTCAAAACACTATATCAGCCTGTCCCAGTATAACTCAATCAATCAATCAATCAATCAATCATCATCAATCAATCAATCAATCAATCAATCAATCAATCAATCAATCTATCTATCTATCTATCTATCTATCTATCTATCTATCTATCTATCTATCTATCTATCTATCTATCTATCTATCTATCTATCTATCTATCTAACTATCTATCTATCTATCTATCTGAATTTACCCAATGTTTTGTGAGAGGCTTGTTTCATTTTGGCCTAAGAATGAAAGTAAAAATACAGCTTAAAGAACTGTGTACTGACCTGACATGAGCGGAACTGATTGACCAGTAGTGTGCACCTCTGAGGGTCCTTGCGCCCATCGAGACTGTCCAGCTCTGTGGCCACCAGGTTTAGCTCTTCATCAGCGAAGTAGAACTGGGCCAGAAGTTGTGGGTCAGTCCGCTGTGCACACACACAAAAGGAAAATATAAATAATTACAGTACATATTTTTGAGAATAAAATGGAACCAAATTAATGCTGACTCAGTTATCATAAGGCTGTTCTAAAGTATTGTCAGTATTTTGTGGCCTTCATTCTGCTGAAGGTGCCAGAGCTTCCTGTGCGTGATGCACTCCCCATGAGCCTGGCTATTCTCTGCATATGATCCATGCTGCTGTTCTTGCTCTCATTCATTAATAATGATAACACCAACAGGAGCTACAGTTGCATGAGCACAGGGGCTGTACAAATAAAGCCAATGCTTCATGCAATAATGAGGTTTGTGCCTGTAGAAATACAGAGGTTTAAGAAACCTGAGGTTGTGATTAGCTAAATATAGATATCTAAAGTGTAACTATATATATAGATTATAAATACAGATGAGATCATTGATATACACAGATGTAATAAGATAAGTAGTAATGAAACTATTCACAGCTGTAATAGAGAAAATTATAGATTAAAGTTAAACTCTCTACAGGTTTAAGTGAGTCTAATGACTTAAATTCAAATGAATCCTCTCCAAGTATTGATCTAGAATGTATACCCTTGTAGACTGTGGAGGTGGCTGACTGTAGCATGTGGATAATGAGTCAGCAGATTGAGACTTTATGGCTCCTCTGCCGTCAGCTGTCCCGCACCAAACATCAGCTCAAATCCGATCATTTAGCTCACTCTCGGGCAGGCTCACTAAGGGTGTTGGGTAATTAGCTCAATAGTAGTAGAATGTCACTACAATGACTGTAAACAATCCGTTTCAAGACTTCTACTTAGAAGTATGTTATGCTTAACACCCCTAAGCATGAAAGAGCTGCTGTATATCTATATCTATTTATAAATCCAAACACATCATCTGTACAGCTACACTCTAGTAAAAGAGCCTTTTGGAAGAAGAGCAAATTTATGGTCTTTTTACTAATAAAATTGCAATAACACAAATTTCTAATTGAAACCTAGGGACCGCTTGGAATATCTGAAATGCTTCCCAAGTTGGGAACCACTGAGTCAGTACACAGTTTAAGGGCACAGAGCCTAACTTATGCTATCCCATACATGATTACATTGATTTTAGTCAATGTTGCGTAATTTCTTTAAGGACGTCATTGAAAGCCACCAGACTGAAGTGTAATGGATGAGACTCCAGTTCAAGGATATAATTTGGAACAAAGAGGTCTGATGTAACAGCTCAGCGCTTCAGCTCATTCAGGGCTCTAACAATAGTGTGGAGAAGCCCAGCACTTATGCCTAGGCTCAACAATACTGACCACAGTGCTGTGACAGCACATGAGGTTGGACAGAGCAGGGCAGTGACGCAGGTGAGCACCCATGTCCACAGCAGGACATGCCATCAACACATCTGATGATGCTGATATACTCTTACCCTCAAGTGAATCATGACATGGCAAAATGTCTTGTGTTCCAGCCATACTATCAAAGCTAGGGTCCCTAATTTTCAGTGAAAAGGGATATATTTTTATCAGATGTCATCACAAAGACAGGGTCAATTATGAGGACAAAATATTATCTTACAATAGAAAGCATGTAAAAGTCTGACTTCATCCACAAAGTTCTGCGTTCTGCTTTTACAACTGTAGTAATTTTGAAGGAAAAAAGTTAACTACCCCTGCTTTAAAGAGGAGATTTAGGAATATTGCATGAGAGCTCACTTTCCCGAGGAATCTGAACTAATGTCAATTTGATTTAAGCTACTGGAACTTTGTTTTAACCAATAAGCTTTTGTAGACAACTTGGGCACATCATTCACTGTATTGGTAAACATCTCTTATTACTTTGGGCAGATTGTTTGGAATACCTCGATGGGTAGTTTTGATTCAATACCTACTGGGTGTTGAACAGTAGATGTCCTTAACTGATGGTACAACTGTCAAAATACTGATTTAAGTGTCAATGTGTTTTGTCAAACTGTCAACGCATAACAACCAGGAGCCGTAAATGACAGTAGCAGGTACAAAACATGTGACTGGTGTACACTCTGGTACAGAAGTAACAAAACCTCAACTATTACAAAGGCTGCTGCACACGCACGCACGAGCACACGCACGGTGGCTAGCAGCTAGCAGATGTGATCTCTGATCGGGAATCAGGCTAACGAGTAGCGCCATTAGCAATGTTTTGGTAGATCATATGAAGATAATCAAATAATGGCAATGTTTCTTACTAAGACATCTTACCTTTGGCTTGTAAAGCCATTTGCGAAAGCGGTTCATTGTTCCTTCAATGGCGCTCTTTGTCCCAGAAGCTCCTGTTCTTGCAGCTGTACCTGTACAGTACGACTCGACTCGAGGCTAGGCTAGCCACGCTGGCATTCAGGACAGAAGCACAATGTAACTAAAAATAAAGCGAAACAACACACCGCAGAGCAAAAACACAACGGTCATTCATTTCCACTTTCCCAGACTGCCTGTGGGCTTTTCAGGTTCAGTCATCATCGTTCAGGTTCCAGTGCCCCGGGAATAGTTTAGGCACTGCTGCTGTCTGCTGCCTCCAGCGGCTCTCTCTCTCTCTCTCTCTCTTCAGTGCCTTCTCTCCGTGTCGCTCAGTCTTCGCGACTTCGTGTCCTCTCCGTCTTGGTGCTTTTCTCACGACTGTCCGAGTGGGTTCACACTCACACGCGGCTGCTGGTGAATTTCTGTGCTCCTTTGGGCCCTGAAAGGCTTTGCACTGCACCTTTCCCTGTGCTCTGCCGTAGACTCACGGCGACAACGTTGAACTCCCACTTTCCCAGGAAATGATGCGTTCACGTACAGTCCTCTCCCAGCAGCAAAACATGTTTACACGATAAGGTTGTTTTCCAATGGGATAAAAAGAGATTAAGGTTGATCTTTATGACAAGGATTCAACTGTAGGACATGTTAAGAAAAACACATGTTATTTTGTTGTTTATTTATCACATTGTTGATTTTCTTTTTCCCATTTATCAAATTTTGGCATAGGGCCGGGGGTCTTCTCAGAATAATATGTACATGCTTTTTTACTATATAACAATATTTATTATATTGCTTTTAAAAATATATATATTATTATAATGTAAACTTACACAGCGCTTTGAGTTTGCCTTGAACTGTCTACAATTGGTTGCCAAGCAACGTTAGCGGTCTGCTTGTGTTGGTGTTACCCTGATGCCTAAACCTGATGCTAATCTAATGGCAAAAGTGGCCAAAACTGTACATGCTGAGGTCACGCACGTTTTCTTTTGAGTAAAAAATGTGTTCGAACTATGTGTCACTTGCGAGAGACGCCATCAGATTGCTGGACAAGTTCAGTACCAGCAGACAGTGTCTTGACGACTTTGTAGAGGACATCTCTAAGGATCTGCAGGTTAGTGCTTCAGACTGTCATAAGGATAGCTGTCCTGTTTTGTTTGTGCTTTAAATTTGTGCATATCTACAGCATCTGGATCCACAGGATAAAAACTTCATACTTGACACATTCTCCGGATGTATTGAGCAGAAACAACTTTTTGATGTTGTCGTCAACCTATTCTATAGAAGTACGGAAAACATGCCCAAAGTGACCTCAATTTGTATCTTTGTAGGTCCACTCAGTCAGTATAGACCCCCCCCCCCCCCCTTTCCCCATGTTAAGCTCTAAACTACATGTTTATGTTGTTAGTGGTCTGCTATCTCACAACATGTTTCTTGGATCAAATTGGACTGAAGTGTTTCAGCAGCATAATCAAATCCCTTGATGTTCACAAGGTGAAAACAGTAAGTAGCTAACTGGCAACTCACACTAAAAGAAGAGGGAGGACACACCTTTGTCTAAATCTGTGTTTGCAGTTCTTGCTTTTCTTTTTGTCAAATCTTACCACACTGATCCAGGAAAAGTGGATGGACATTTACGACGCTGAACATGTGCAGAAACAGTGGATAGAGCCTACTCTCAGGTTGGGAAGGAATTTGATCATTTTAGCTATTTGTCTATTCCAGAATCATATTTTCATATAGGCTACCTGACCGAAAACCAATAGGATATATAAATCAAACTGAATATCAGTATCACAAAAAAAATGACATTACAGAATCTTTCGCACAATGACTTCACAAAGGATAAACTATTATTCTTTATAAGGTATGTGGTAATGATTTTTGTCATCTCATATTCCCCTGTTAGGTGGCGTCCCAAAATAATTGCTCTTCTGGAGCAACTGGCAGTGAAAGTATCATGTGGGAGTCAGCTGAGGAAAGCTCCAGCTAAAACCACTGAACCTCGAGAGTTTGCTCTGACCAGACCAAAGCCCAGAGCTTTTGTTGTGCCTGAGATCATCCCTGGGCTGGAGAAACAACAACCAGTCAGTCGGGTTGCTTAGAACTTCTATACTCAATGTTTTCTCACGTTAAGGCTAACACATAATGTTCTGTAGGTGCCAAGATCGACCTACAAGTCCCCAAAAGAAATGAACGTAATAGAGGATGTCAAACAAAAGAACCATCAAAAGGCTGAGGTGAGTTTCAGCTGGTCAAGATTAAGAATATATTTCTTCAGTATCACTTACTTGTTAATTATCTGCACTGGGTAGTTAATATAAAATTTGTTTCATATTTTAAAGTGAGCATGTGTATTTTTCTGGAGGTGGAAAATGACCTCCCAACTGAAATGAAAATTAAAACAATACTTATGGTTGTAGACTACTTATGGAAAGTAACTAAATAACAACAATGCAATACACATTTTTGCAGGTATTTTGTACCCAAGAGCTATCACATAAAATGAGATAGAAGAGTTGTTTACATGCTTCGTCTTGTTTGTGTTTTCTGGAACAGAGACGACTCTACAAGGCCAATCAGCCCAAACCATTTGAACCTATAGGTCCACACAAATCCAAACAATATCAGGTAAAAGTCACCATGTGTTATTCACATTCTTTGCATCCTGTTTGTCATTTTTTCTGTTATCTGTAAAGCATAGAGCAAAACAACATAGACAGGCTCCAGTCAATAAAACCAGAATAATCTCCTTATTTTTTTAATTTAATTTAATTTAATTTAATTTAATTTAATTTAATTTAATTTAATTTAATTTGATTTTATTTATTTTTTTAATATGGACTGCCTGCATGTGTGCAAGTGAAAGAATCTATACGTTTAGTGTCACAAAATTGCCTCATCATTAATAAGGGATTAACTATGAACACAAGTACACACAAATTATACATTTAAAACATGTGCCTAGCATTGCTATTAGCACTCACAGCTATATGACGTGCATTTGCCTCAAACTCAGCGCTGGCTCCTCTTATAAATGTGGCTGTGAAAGAAGCTGACATGCTAAGAATTTGGGAGCAGCACTCCTTTCAGGACATTCATATTTCAAAGTCACTTATTTCACACCTTTTTTACTTTTTGGTTCATAATGACTTGATCTTTCATTGTGGGCAAAAGGCACTTTCCATATGGCTTCCTACCAAACCACCATCTGTTTTGGGTTCACTAACCTACTCCCATCTGTTGCCAGTGCCTGAATAAACATGTTAGGTTCTTTGTACATTATTTTTGCCCCCTCAGCTTGTGTTGTTGGTACAAGATTTTTACCTAAACTGTTTTGCTTCTGGGACTAGTCAGACATAAATATAAATGTTTTAAAAACTGAAATACACAACAGTGTTTTGGAGTTGGTGAAAGACTTACTATCATCAACAAGCTGAAATTCTTTAGCACACATTTTACACAATTTTGCTTCACAGAAAGTGGTCTCTAAGATCGAGGAAAGCATCCATGCTAAACTAAAGTTTAATTCCTTCCAGTCTACACAACTTCCACCTACAACAAAACAAGTGAGTCTATACGTTGTGTATCTGAAATATGCAAAAAAAAAAAGATAGTTTATATATTTATATATTTTTTTTTTTTTTTTTTTTTTTTTTTTTTTTTTTTTTTTTTTTTTTTTTTTTTTTTTTTTATTATATTCCGTAATTTCTGGATTATAAGCCGCTACTTTTTTCACGAGCTTTGAACTATGCGGCTTATAAGGCAATGCAGCAAAATTATAGATTCTCATAGACTTACTATTCACAAGTGCGGCCTATATATGTACTTTAACATTTTTCTTACTTAAATCTAGTGAGTGCGGCTTATATTCAGGTGCGCTCAATAGGGCAGAAATTACAGTATATATATATATATATATATATATTGATTAAAACTTTGTTTGGTTTTCATATGCTGTTGTTGCTCTTCATGTTTGTCTTTGTTAGTCCTGCTGGCATATTAAGATGAACAGTGCAGCTATTTTGAGACAGGGAGCACTGGTTGATCGTCAGCTCAAACAGGAGCTTCAGAGGTACTATCATGAAAGTATTCATGAGAACTGTGTCTGCACCATACAGTATTTCTTTACTTTTCGTGCCCTGTTCATGGTCCATGTTTCAAGTTTGAAGTTAATGTTTTTGAAACAGAGTGGAGTGTCTTGTGGAAGGAGCACAAGAATCATCTGCTTTTCTCCAGTGGCAAAATGAAATGCGTGAGAGGGACACGCAGGAACAGTTAGTTAAAATGGAATGCAGACGTCTAGAAGGTCGCATAAGCCATGAAGAGGCAGCCATTGCTCGCTCTCGTCTCATGGCTCAGAACCATGCAGTTGCACAACTCAAGAAAGAAGAGGTGACCAGTGTGCATGAATTAAATGTTTGTAATAATACTGTATAGTGAAATCGAAAACAATAATGACTGTTCTCAGCATGAGGTAATGTTTATTAGGGACCATGTACAATTACATTAAGCACAATGGCAGAGATGCTTGTACCAGATTCTAGCTTTACAGATATTTCTATCTGTAGTCCTAACATTATGTGCTTTTATTGTTCCTTGAAGGCAGCGGCATTGATGCGCAGGTACGCAGTCAAGAGGCTTCATGAGGAAAGAGAGATGAAAGAGTTGGTGCAACAAGTGTCAGAAGGTCACAAGAACGCCAAAGCTGCTAAAGAAAAGTTGTACGCAATGAAGCAGAAGATAGGTAGGTCCTTGCAAGAAATACACTAATTTCTACTGTATATGAACATGGGCATGTAAAGATATCAGCTTTTTTCTGATAAGAAAAAGCCTGTATTTGTTTGAAAACTCTGAAATGTCATGAGAATTTTCTTTCAGTGAAAGAGGTCTCTGAGGAGAAACAAGAACATCTGCGCAGAGCACTGGCCGAAGCCCAGCAGAAATGATAAAAAAATATGAAATTATTCGTCAAATTCATGCTATTGAATCTACTTCTCACGTCAGAAGTTGCAGTTTTGATGACAGAGAGGTAAGCAGGGGGTGATAGTGAGGACTTGAACTTTGACTGTACACAGTATCTTAACTTGACTGTTCTTCAGACTGGAGGCCATGAGCTGCTAGGAGAGATGTCTCTATGTGAGCTCAAAGAGCAGCTAGCTCTTCTGAAAAAGACCCAACTTGCAGAGAAACTACAAAGGCAACAGAACATTCACCAACAGAGGCACAGAAGAAAGCAAATGCTCCAACACAAGCTGGAGATCATCCATAACAATGCACTAAGACAGGCCACGTCCAGGTCAGCAACGGGCTCTGTGAACATATCGTATGAAGCTTGCTTTTTCCATATCACCTAACCAGCAAAAATGGCATGTTACATAAACCAACAAACAAAAATAAATAAAGAAAAAAAAATGCATGACAAATGCAGACAGACCAAGAAACAACTAACTTGTCAGTGCAAAAACTAAAAAGGGCTTGTTGTTTTTGTAGTCAATCGGTACAGCATTTACACACAAATGTCAATGTTTTCAGTTGTTTAAACTTTGTTTTGTGTTTCTTTATAGGGAAGAGCAGACAAAGCAGCATCTGGGCTGTTCAGAGGCAGTGACGGCAGATGAAGTCGTTCTAGGTCTGCAGAGGAAGCTGGAGGAGAAGAAGCAGGAGCGGTACTCTCTGAGATGCAGAGGAGCAGACCCTCATACTGCAGAGTCATTCAGCAGTGTAAGTTAGAATTGTATGCTTTAACCAAAGGTGGCAGAGGAGCCAAAAATATACTCAAGTACATGTAAAGTTCTAAGCAATACTAAACAATACAGCACAGTAAGTAATGGGTAGTAGTTCAAGAAATGACTAAAGTACGAGTAAAAGGTATTTGGTAAAAACAAGTGCTCAAGTAAGAGAGAAGCTTTAAAAGTAATTTTACGGACATCACAACACATTTCATAAAGTCAGCATTTCTTTTTTTTTTTTTTTTTTAATGGTACCTGATTTTTACATTCCAAAATCTAAAACGTGTTCAACTACTTCCTTTCTCTTAAAAACTGCACGTGGTTAATATCCACATGCATTTTGGCTGCAAAGTGTTTTTACAGACAGCAAAGTGAAACTGCAGTGGACCACCCAAGCACAGCCACTCACAGCTCTGCGTTTGACTATTTATGAGAAATAACATACTTTATTATTTCATTCAGACAAATGAACCTGATTAAGTAACAAGTACTGCATGTACAATGTATTTTTGCTTAGCGAGAAGAGGAACCAAAAACTTTTGCTCAATTCAACGTATTGTTGCATCAAACAAAATCTTACTCATGTAGTGAGTAAAGTATCTAAAGTACATTTAAAAGTGCAATTTCTCCAATATTTTAATACTGTTAACATAACCACTACCAACTCGATGAGGTTTAAAGGGAAACTAAATAATAATAAAAATGTTTGTTTCACAGCAGAGGAGCTGTGAGCAGCAGGACTGGGGAGAACTGGAGCGGACCTTAGCTCATCAAATACAGAAGCACGTAGCTGTTTCTATGACGTGATGTGTTGCTGGTGCCTCCTGCTGGACAATGTGGAAACAACTTGTTTTAGTTTTAAGTTTAGCCTAGTTTTACGCTTGGATATTTACTTTTGCCCGTTAAGATTTTCTCCTTTGTTTAGGCCTGGATTTGTAAGATGATATTTTTAGAGCTAAATACCTTTTTAAGATATCAAATGTTAGTTTGGTAAATCATGTGATCATATAGACTATAACAAGAGATTTTTGTATCAGAGTCCATCTGGGGCCTTTAGAAGTTAAAGGCTCATAGACTTTGAATTTGTACAGATCCATACGTGATCATGAAGACTGTTAAATTGCTTTATTTTGTTGGGACAAATAAATAATGGATGAATAATAAAAGAATTAATTAGTAATGCTTGTGTGAACCGTTTGTTCAGTGTGGCAGATCACAAAATTTGCAACTAAAAATCTGCTTTATATATTTACATTTTGTCTGGTTCAAATTGTTTAGCATATGCACACATTTTTATCGTTTTGGGAACTGTCAAAGTGTAAAAATGTATTATTATTATTATTATTATTATTATTATTATTATTATTATTATTATTATTATTATTATTATTATTATTATTATTTATTTATTTATTTATTTATTTATTTATTTATTTATTTATTTATTTATTATCTCCATTGAATATAAACAGAAATTAGTGCCTCCCTCTGGTCAATTCTAGTACTGTCTTGGTCCATTCCCCCTCTTTTTTTCCTCTAAAGCAGAATCACATGATGCGCATTTGTCATATGACTGTGATGAGGGACAGAACCCAGAGCGAGCAGGCTTCTCTGCGTTCTCCGAGCAAAACAAAGGAGGTTTGAGCCGTGGTCCGGGATGAGAAGCTGCAGCGGCTCATTGTTTGGAGGCAGTGCTCGATAATCTCGGCAGGATGCGAGCCCGGAGATCTCTGCCTGCGCTTTTAGCCGCTTCTCTGCTTGGTAAGTTATTTAAAACCATTTAAAACTTTTGACAACTCTTAATTTGGCTGATTATTTGTATCTAAATTCAATGAAGTGTTGTTGTAATTTAGAAAAACATTTTTTAACATCATAAGGCAGAGCAACATTTGTATTCGCCCAAAAAGTCTGACCAACAGGAACCACATGACCTGCTCCTTTATAATTACATTGCATGAGGAGGCTCATATTCAAGAGCACATGGCTAATGTGATTACTACCACCACAATATGGACTCTGTGTGGCTGTGGGTCACACTAGTCCAAGAAGTGTGCTTTCCTGTGTTCAAGAATGCAGGAGTGATGCTCAGTTATAAATCAGACCATGTTACTTTGGTTGTTTATTCAAGGTTTATTTTGGTATTTTTCAAGTATCCCTGTCTTATCGGTTTACAATCTTACTGATGAAGGTCTAATAGGTCATGTACGTGTGGGACATTTGCAAAAAATAAAGAAATAAAATATATTATTATTATTATTATTATTATTATTATTATTATTATTATTATTGAAATGTTTTTATATGCTATGATTAGTTTTTAACATGTTATTGTATTTTTATGCTTATTTATACTTTTTATTGTTGTATTTTAATGTATTATTAATGTTGTAAAGCACTTTAGATTGCATTATTATTATTATTATTATTATTATTATTATTATTTACATGCCACCCCAAAAAATAAAGAAAAAGATTCATTTATTTTTTCTGATTTTATGAAAGGAAGTTTTACCTAGTGTTTCTGGATGTCTTTTTACCCTGATAATCCTGGAATTTTGGGTGTTGTTTACTGCTTATAAAGTGCACATTCAGAATTACAAAATGTTCAATCTCAAATTGCCATTTATTTTCATCAAGTAAACATTGTGGTTGTCTTCACTGAATTGCTGCATGTTTACGTACTCGGGTATGACACACACGTTATGTTTCTTTACTTTGTGAGACCTTACAATAACTTTACAGAGCCTTTTGCTTTCCATAAGGGGATGCAGGTCCTCATGTAGTTTTGCTCCAAATACCTTGCATACAAGCGATAAAATTAAGGCATGTAAAGCAGTGTGTGGAGTGTGTGGCTTGCCTTCTGTGAGCAGTGACAATGAAGTAAATGAGCCACACATGACAACATTTGTAAATTGAACACGATCTGCTTGTATTTCAGGTCTAGTCCTGAGTCAGACCACGCTGACCCCTGCCCTCACTGACACCACAGTCAGTGACAATGTGACTGCTCGACCACCCCCCTGGTCCTCCTGAGCAGTACCCCCGGCACACCCATCAGCACCACTCCAGGCTGCTCTGCCTTCAACACATCCACATGTGAGCCGTGTGCTCCGGGATCCCAGTATGACAACAGTGAGTCTGTTTTCCACCTCTCACACATGCTTTAAAAAGGCCTGAGAGCACAACTGGAATAACAACTAAACTTATTCATTAGCACTGCCATGGTAACCTGCAGTGCCACGTTAGTTCTTATCCAATTTTTGTGTCATGTTTTAGACACTCTGCTGTGTGCCTGCTGTACTGAACCTGGGTCCTGTCTGTTTCCTGGAGCATGTCTACAGTGCCCTGTGGGCTCATATCAGCCTCTGGCAGGACAGCTGCAGTGTTTGCCATGCGCCCGCGGCTTCTACACCAAGTAATAACTTCAGTGTATATCAGTCATGTCTTTACCAGTGAATTAGATTCAAATGGATTGTACTCCTCACAGTTTCACCGGGAGCCCACTGTGTCGTGCCTGTCCTTTAGGGTCCTTCAACAACATCACCGGAGCAGAGAGCTGCATCAGCTGCTCACCAGGTTGGACTTTTTCATTAGCAGTGAACTATTGGTTCTCATAGTTTGGTTTGGGATTCCCCTGAGTTTTTTGGTAACATTGGTAATTTATTGAATACTGCATTTTTTAATAATTATACTTTAAAGGTTGTATAGAGGATTTTTCAAATCCAACAGCTGTTTGCTGTTTTTCAAATGATGCACATGTGTTTCTCCTCCCAGGGCCACGCCCTTCACTGCAACTGGGCCAATGAGGTACTTAGAAACACTGAGGGTTTGCTTGACAGGTTCACAGGCCAATAGATAACGAGGTACCTCATTATCTATTGGTCAACGTTTTACTGGCCTCATCATGTCAACAGTTTATATATTTTTATAATTATTTTTTTGTTTAGCATAAGTACAAGGCTGTTACAAATCTATACAACTGTTTTTCACCAAGACTGACAACAAACAATTTTTGAAAATCCTCCATACAACCTCTAAGTCCCACAGTACACTTGGTACACTACTCTGTTTACAATGAAAACCACGCCACAAAAAA
This sequence comes from Mugilogobius chulae, assembly GCA_038363315.1. Taxonomy (NCBI): domain Eukaryota; kingdom Metazoa; phylum Chordata; class Actinopteri; order Gobiiformes; family Gobiidae; genus Mugilogobius; species Mugilogobius chulae. The sequence goes on along the minus strand of CM076406.1, from coordinate 29,752,783 downwards.
AAAATGACTATGAACATTTTGATATAAAAGACAGGAGGTCCTTGGGAAGTTTTCATTTCATGTCCTTAGTTTCTAGTCCCTGGTCTGTAACAGTTTGAGGACGTCTGTATTAAGCAATATGTCCAGTCCTACAAACCATGAATCAACTGGCACGGATGTTTCAGGTTTGTCTAACACTTCTGTTTCCTCAGGTTCCTTCTCGTCTCTGCAAAGCTCCACATCGTGTTCACCATGTTCACTGGGAACCTTTTGCAAGTAAGCTTAAAAATCCAATTGTTCTACTTGCTGGTTACTGCAGTCCAGATATTTGTGCTAGGAAAAGTACTTATCTAACCACTGCATCAGGCATCACATGCTTCGATCTCATGCTTCTGTGTATACTTCCACTCTGTGGTTGTTATTCACCAAAAACGAAACTTTATTTTATTAATAAATACTTACTCAGATACTTAATTCTTAGTGTGACACATGATGACTAAAGTTGGACTAAAATGTTTTGCAAGAAAAAAAATGTGTCATAGCTCCTCTAACACAATATTTTGAAATCCTCAAAGCAAACAAACAAGTAGAATACTGTATATATACAATATTGTACTTTGCTAAAAATACAGTACATTAAAACTACATTTTTACACTCTCTGTTATATTTTGGGGTTTTTCCTTGTTTAGAACAAGAATAGCTGTGTTGTTTAGTTTTAGTGACGCCTGAAAGAACAATTATGTTCTTAGGTGGGACTTGGTATGGAAATACCTGGATTAGGTTATAATGTATGTTCAAACAAAACTATTTTGAATATTAATAATTGATGGGGTAATGCATTCAGCTCGACTGGTTGCTCCAAGTGCCAAACGTGTCCTGCTGGTCGGGAGGCTCTGCAGAATGGTGCCACAGACTGTACTCCCTGTCGACCAGGTAAGTCTTTTATTCTCTTCTAGCATCATTGTCATCACTAAGGAATCAGGAGAGTGCTCTACTCTGCACAGGTATGCACAAGCCAGCTCACCAAACCATGTGCCAAATCTGCAGCAGCGGTTCCTACCAAATCCACTGGGGCCAGGAACAGTGTGAGATCTGTCCAGAGAATCACTACTGCCCTGTACGTTACACACGCTCACATCTTGTCCTTGTTTTGAATCATGTCACCCATTGTTTTTGTCTTCAGAGCCCAGATGTCAACCCCATCCAATGCCCCAGTGATGCCTTTTGCCCTCAGGGCAGTCTGGCCCCTGGCTACTGCATGGAGACTTTCTTTAGAAAAGCAGGGGACACATGCGAACTGGCCCCTGTCACTATAGCCCTGCTTGTGGTTGGAGGAGGGGGTAAGTACAATTTTGATCTTTAGATTATTTGCATTACATCTTATATTTATGTTTTTACATTATATTTTTACACTTCAAAAACATTACAAAAATGTAGTATTGCTGACAAATGTTTTCTCCTGTTGCAGTGGCCTTACTCTTCATCATCCTCATGCTACTCCGCCGACGCAGGGACACGGATGGTGAGCTGTCTGTGGCCAGAACCCCTCTGTTACGTAAAGAGCGCCCCCAGGGCCGATACTATGGCATCCCTTGCGACGCTGAGCCTGTATATGCGGGCTGGTGACAGACCACTTAATGGACTAAACTTGATATTTTTGCTTTTTAATGAACTTTTGATGACCTACCTTTTGACCAGCGTTTGATTTCATTAAAACACAATCAAACAAACAACCAAACAAACAAAACCTAAGTCTGTAGTCACTTTTGTAAAGTTACTGGCTTATGTTGTATTAGGTATGTTGGTGTAAACATTCTCTCACATCAAGCACTTTTCTTTGAAGTAATTGATTTACTTCATTCTTGGGAGTTTGCCATCTTTATTTTTTGTTATTTGTAGAGCAAACTAGGTTCCTAAGTGTGTTCATCTTCATATCCATTTTTTAAAATGTTTTAAAATATTAACTGTAGCAATAAATAAATAATAAAAGCTGAATTCACTGTTATCACACTAGATTTATAAACATGATATCAGATCAACCTGGCAATGCTACTTCCCTCTTCATTCTAAAATGAATATTCCCACACATCATGAATCAACAATGAGTAACTAAGCAAAGTGATGAACATGTTGTAGTGTGTCTAGGAACAAAGAAAGTGCCACAAGCTGCTTGTTTTGAATTTAGTATGCTGTTTTAGACCTATTAGGCTGATTAAAGGTTCACTGTGTAACTTTTTGGCACAAAATAAACTCAAATAAAATAATGTTTTTGTCATTTAGATTTTTTTGTTACACTAAATTAAGAATAAAATCTGCAATTATACTTGATACAGGCTCACATGACCATACAATGGACAATGATTTGGCCTGAAGAAGGACCCGTTCATGTTTATTTCTATAGAAAAGCAGCCTTTAGCTGATTGTTTTCACATTATGACATAAAATGTATTTATCCCCTTTCAGAATGTCCCAGAGTATGTTTTAAAATGCAATAAATGTTGATAAATTTTGACCTCCAGAAAGTGACACAGTGCACCTTAACTATTCTGTGTTACTGAATATACTGTAGTACCTGTTTGATTCCAATCATCCATCTCATCACATCAGCTTATCTTACTTTTATTCAATTAAAGTCAGATCTTTTTATTGCATGCTTAGTGAATGAACAACAACAATCAATCATCATCATCATCATCCATCATCATCATCATCATCATCATCATCATCATCCATCATCATCATCAGCAGCAGCAGCAGCAGCAGCAGCAGCAGCAGCAGCAGCAGCAGCAGCAGCAGTATACTTAATAAATTAGTGTTAGTATTGATACTAGTCGTAATAAAATAGTAATAGCTGTTGTAATAAAAAAAAGTTTCATCATGAATGACAAGTGGCCGCTAGATGGCACCAGTGTGTGTGGGATTTTTTTTCCGTCCCTCAGGCTTCCGTACATTTGTAGTTGAAGAAAAACATGGCTGCGGCCTTCGGAAGAAGAGCGTGTGGTTAGTATCCTGCCTAAATTATAGCAGTTTTGTGTTCTTTAAGCATTTAAGCATTTTTGTGAATCCAAACGGAATAAATTAAATGCGCTGTTTCGTTGGAAACTGTCCGTTTTTAGTTCGCTAGGACCTCTCTTAATGCTACTCCGTGCTGTTTCATGTTGACATGTTGTCCTTGGGTTTGACAGGTTTGTTGAGGCCGCTGGCAGTTTATTTGGGCAATAGAACGGCTCAAGTCTGCCTCCTGTCCAGCACGGTTCGTCCCCCACGGCTTTGTAGCTTGGTCTTACCCAGCATAAGCGCTCCTCTGCGGACTCCACTAAGCCTCGCACCACAGACCAGCATCCTTCAACGGTGATTGCATGTGTTAATATGAAAGCCAACTGTGATAGATTTGAATACTTTAAATGTTCTTGTCATGATGAGAGATGTTGATGTGCTATATTCCTGCTTTCAGGGTGTCTCCTCTTGCACCCAGCTTGATTCAGCAGCCGAGCAGAGCGATCACATACTACAGTGTGAAGAAAGGGAAGAGGAAATCATGCAAGTCCGTCCCTGAAAGATTCATGAGGTTGCACTCCGGCCTTTGGATTCGACGCAAGGTACAGCCAGAAAAAAAAAACTTAATTTGGGTTGATTAATACATTTTCATGCATGATCCTGTTACCAGGACTTCAGCACTAATGACTCGCTGCTGTATGATTTAGAGCAGGGGTGTCAAACTCATTTTGACAAAGGGCCATATTAGCATCAGGGTTGTCCTTGAAGGGCCGTTATCTCAAATTAACCTTTTTAATCTTTGACATATTACAAATATCAGTTGTTTTTTATTTTTGTATATTGAGTGAAGTGAACATATGCATTAGTCTGAAAAATGACTTTCTCTTTAAGTTTCAGACAAATCATTCCATTATGGCAATATTAAAGTAAACCTTATAAGACCTTAAGGGCAACATGAAATGAAGTGGAGGGCTGCATCTGGCCCCCGGGCCTTGAGTTTGACATATGTGATTTAGAGTATAGACGAGGTTTACTATCTCTAGAGGGAAACATGCGAGAAGATAGGGCCAAATACCCACACACTTGTGTATTACATAAAATTTATTTGTGAGCCAACTAATATATTTTTGTTCAAACTCTAAACATTCTCATGTTAATAATTATACATTTAAATAATATAGATATTCAGACTTCCTCTTAGTTTGGGATTCAGGTATTTATTTGAGACAGGTTGCGACTGTCACTTGATGAGATTTGTTATATATTAATTCGTTTTATCATATCTGTTTTTTTTTGTTAATATGTATTGTCCAAATTTTCACATAATCACTCCAAATGTCCATGTGTGCGTGATCTTTTGGCACTGCCATTGCATTACCTATACAGTATATTAAAATCCACACGAAAAGCACAAGGTATTTTTCTGTTGTATGTGCAGGCTGGGTATAAGAAGAAGCTTTGGAGGAAACTTCCTGCCAGACGCAAACGCCTCAGGGAGCACGTCTTCTGCAATAAGACCCAGAGCAGGTTGCTGGACAAAATGACTACATCATTCTGGAAAAGGAGGAACTGGTTTCTCAATGATCCTTACTTGACGTATCATGACCGGAACAACCTCAAAGTATAATGGATTTTTTTGTAAATATCTTGTAATAAAACTGTTAATAAATCATCAAATGAACAAACAAGGCAGTTTTGCGTCACATTTAATGATTAGATCTAAATATCAACAGAAATATATTTGAAACCATTCAAATGATTTTCACCACTCTACAATCACAAATGCTTATGTTTATTTTTTTCTTATTCAGTGTTAGTCATTCTGGCCTGCCAGAAAAAAATCCGTCTTTTTAGAGTGGTGTCTCTTATAAATCATAGCAGTACTTCACTAACAGTGATGCAAATGTACAGATTGATGATACATTTAGAAGAACATAGTAGGTCAAGGGTGAAGAGATTCACTTAAGATTTTTGTCATATGAATAATAAACATGCAGATATAAACCAGTTTATGCACAATTGTATAAATGTGCTACTTAGTAGAATTTTAACATGAGTAACACCTGCAACAGTAACACTGGACTACTAATGCTCAAACATCAGTTTTCACATGTTGGTGTAAAAGGACATTTGTGTGCAGATGACCAACAAGAGGGAAATGAAGTGTAAACAGAACAATTGTACCTGAGAAATGCTTTTTAAGTCCAGTCCAAACAACTTAACTGTTTCCAGTCAATGTGGGTGATGTCAGGACAAAGCTGAGGCTCAGTAAATAACAGAATAAAGCTACAACAGTATGCTATCAATCTATGGTAGTTAATGTGAGGCGTGCAAAACAGTGAATTTGTTAAAAATGACTCGGTATTACTTAAAGCAATGTTACTATTAAGCAATATTGCACATGATATTTTATAACATAAAACTAATTAATTCACTAAATCCAACAATTAAATTGTTTCAACATTACATTTTCATTTTTTACACCTCCCTCATTTTAAGGCTTTTATTAGAGTAAGTAACAGAATATTGTCTTCAACTCTTTTTGAGTATGACAGCTGAGAGATACCAGGGGGGAAAACATCCAGCACAACTCAGTATTCAGTACAAACTAATAACCATAGACTGCATAACATTGATATACAGTCCATGCTAATAACAGATAATGAACATGCAGATGTCCACATTTGACATAGGCCTACTGTAACCAAGGTTAGTGCACACAGCTGAACTTACACAAAATACACTAACTCAATAATTAAACTCAACTGATAAGGTTCAGCGTGAAGCGTGTAGTGTTGTCCAGTGAATGTCTCTCTTGACCAGAGCAACAAGCTGTGTACTCTTATGTTTTAGGACGAACAACAGTAGAACAGCGGTTCTACCTTTTTCCAAAGCCAGATTGTTCCTTCTTTAGGTCATTCACTGTTTGGACTTGCCGTAAAGGCAGTTGGATTCATCGGGAGCCCATTTTCAAATGGCTTCATTGTTTGTGGATAGGGCACTCCTGGATCTGGTCAGAGGTCTCAGCACTCTAAGAGGAGGCTAAAGGCAAAATGGAACACAAAACATCAACTTAGATTAAGCTTTCAGAACAAACTGCAATTACAGTGCAAAATTCAACTCATATTCATCCCATTCATTATTAGTATAATTGAAAAAAAAGAAGAGAAAAAAAAAGGCTTTTTAAGACTACATCACAAGTTATTGTTAACAGAAATCCATATCTTGAAGGTGCACTGTGTAACTTTTCTGGTAGGAAGTGCAGTATCAACTTCTGCAACGTCTTCATTTATTAGGCAACTGATTTGCCAAGAAAGTCACAGTTTGATGTTAAACATACCTATAATTTACTTCATGGGTCTCTTTCTTTCTCCACAAAATAACTTAAAAACATACATTTTTACTGTCAGTGGACTAGACCTTATCCCTAACGAAAAAGTTACACAATACTTTTAGTAAATGTATCACAGCACAAACCTTTCCCACAGTTATACAAGACATAGTATGTTGATTATGTATAGGGCCTTTTAACTGAAACATTATTTTATGTAATTTTGAGTAAACAATTTAAAGGTTGTAAGGATGATTTTCAAAAATTGTTTGTTTGCAGTCTTGGTCAAAAACAGTTGCATAGATTTGTAACAGCCTTGTACTTATACTAAACAAAAAAATATTATAAAAATATCTAAACTGTGGACATGATGAGGCCAGTAAAACGTTGACCAATAACCTGTCAAGCAAACCCTCAGTGTTCCTAAGTACAGTAACTCATTGGCCCGTTAGCAATGAAGGGTGTGGCCCTGGGAGGGGAAACATGTGCATTGTTTGAAAAACAGCAAGCAGTTGTTGAAAATCCTCCATACAACCTTTAATATTTTAATGTATTGTGTTGTATTGACTATTGCTTCTGCATTTTTACTTTGCAAGTGCAGTCCTAGCAGCACACCACGTTGTTTGTTACTATTATTCATTTTTGAGTCTAGCAATATAAAATATGCATTACATAATTACATGAAACAGATGCACATTTGAGTCTAGTCAGTTAACAATGTGTTAGAGGCTCAGCACGCCACAGTTGCAAACACACTGGAGCGTGATGATGAGTTCAGCACACACAGTGAATAGGTGAAAACAATCTCTTGGGTCGGATTCAAGCAGCATTCGTCAGTACCTCTGGGGCCTTTCTCTTACTGAGCCTAAGCTGTGGGGAGCTAGATGCTTCGGGGATCTCTCTGCCCAGCTCCTCTGGGTGCTCAGGTGCAGAGGGAGAGGGGGTGGGGAGGGTGTGGATGGGACAGAGGACTGTGGGGTAAGGGAGAAGGTAAAGGAGGTACTCTCGCTCTGGCGCTCACTGTCTAAGGCTTGCTGGGATAGAATCTCCTTGGACCTCCACGGATCCAGTCCCACCAGCTCATAGTCGGCCATATCATCATCTGCACCGAGGAGAGACTGGTCAACCACAAACCACACTGACTGTGTCCAAAACAAACAACGTCTGTGAATGTGACAAGATTCACAGCTACTGTAATACATTTTCCCATGGCAGACCAGAAATGACAAGTTTATACTAATACTCTGATGAAAAGAAAAGATAAAAAATATTTTGAAATGTAAATTTTCCCTCCTTTCAACAGATTCGCGATACAAGTTCTAAAACCAAATCCCTAAACGTGTAATTAAAAAGCGCCAAAATGCTTTAAAAAAAATGTACACAAAGCTGACACAGTTTCCTGGAGCCAAAGCAATACATTTACCACAATTAAAGTGTTACAAGTTACAATAATTTGTCACTCCTGTTTTATTTATGTTGATTTTGGCCCAGATTTACAATGTAGTTGCTAGGTAACATTTGTGGATTTCCCTCCACATACGTATGTCATATTTACTAAACAAAAGACGATAATGAACTTCACCGAAACAATCAAATTAGGTAAAAACAAGCTAAAGGTTTAGTGAAATCTTAATCATGTTTACTATGTTTTACTAAAAATGTAGTCTAACATGTCATACTCCTTTAAACTCATTCCAGTACACTTTTCCACAAGTACAAAAAGCTGTATCTTGTGCTGTCAGTTCTTAGTAATAAAATTGGTCTGCCAGGTTCTTCTATCTGTACAGACATTTGTTCATTAAGTTAAATTTTGTGAAATTGTGTTTGAAGCTGTGTATGCATTTTGCATGTTGAGCAGTTTCAAGTAATCTAAATTAATCATTTGTTGATTCGATAAAGGAAAATTGAATCACATGAAAAGAACAAACAGGGATTCTTCTGTGATGCCGAATATAGAAGGGGAAGTTCTGGTGACTGCATGTGAGTTTGATCATAGGACTGAGTAGTGGCAGCAGTAAGGGTGGACCCAGAGGTGTCAAATAGCACAGAAAACACTGCCGTACAATCAGACTAGTTTTTGTGCCTGTAGGCTGAAAAGTATGCAGTAAAGAAGTAAAAGGTTGTAGTTACCTTTGTGGCTCTCTGATTTGCTGCGCATCATGGTTCTACTCCGATGCTGAGCTGCTGTTGTGGGCTGTGTGGATCCAGAGTGTGGGGTATCATGGTCTGATTGCAGGGAGGAGAGATCGTGCATGCTGAAACTTCTGAGCCTGTCTGATAGCACGCCCTGGCCCTGGATGTGCATCACACCAAAAGAAGTTATGAGTTAAATCAAACCCAACTTTTGTATTCACTTTGTAACCAGTCAAGAGTCAAAGTTGATGCATCTAGTGGAGAAAAGCGACAAAGCCCGAAATATTTAAAGACATTATTCCAAGCTATTGTAATATTGTTATTTTCTAGTGATCAACATTTTTTTTACATAGAATACACAGTTTATCATATCTAGAACAAAGTATTCACAATTTATTTTGTAAAATACGGATTGGTTGTAGCATAATCATAACGTGCTGACCTGTTCAGTTCAAACAAATGCTTTCAAATGCCCGTTTAAGCTAATGCTGGTACTGTGCATACTGTTCTCTGTGTTCTGCTCAGAAGTGGAAGTCAGCATTACCTTTGTGGCAGCCATGACTGCTGCTGTGGCTGCTACATTGAGTCCTTTCCTTCCAAAGTGCACCAGCGTGTCATAGCTTTTGTCCTTTGCTTGAATGATGTAATCATCAATATCCTGAAAAATAAGGCAGAATATAATGTGTAGTGATTTACTATTTGTATGTAGCATAGTGTAATGTTATTATAGCCCACAGCACCTCAGTAATTTTCAAACTTTTCCCAACAAGTTCAAAAAGAAATTTTATCTGATGTTCAAAGGTGCTCATTAGTGATTGGGAATACAAAATAATAAAGAAAAAAGGGACCCAATGCACTCTTCATAGGATAAAAGTTTAAGCAGCCTTTAATTCTCTAATTTGTAGTTAAAATATTGATTAAAATGTGCTGATAAACATCCCAAGCGTAGCTGCTCACGACAAGTACCACCTACTTTAGTTCAAACCGATATCAAAGCTGAGAGAAAATACATGTACAATATGAAACTAAACCATGAATAAGTTCTAAAGCACAAAAACATGAATACATTTGTCTCTAAATTATGCAAGCTAAGCATACAGCCTGTGTACCACACGGGCTGCTTCAAGTACAACAATTTGAGAAACACTTATGTACAATAGCAAGTTTAAAGTTAAAACATCAGGTTCCCCAGGCAACATAATCTTCACCAGATCTACGTAGATGACATTTTAAGATTAATACCTCGCAGTGATATTTAAATACCTTGAAGTAAGAAAAGTTGTTAACAAAATTACATTTAATCTGCCAAATTTTAGGCAGATTAGGGCCAATTTAACATGGACACAGCTAAATGCATGATTGAAGCAACTTACAAACAAGCCCTCAAGATTTTAGACAGAAAACCAAAGTCATATCATCACTGTTTAATTCTGAAAAAATACATCATATTAACTTTTGACAATATAACCAAACTGGCAGAGTACACGGTTGTTTATAAAATTCAGCATGGAATTTGTCAAGAAAAATCAAACTAGATCTATAACAGCAGGCTCAAGAGGTAATTATTCCATATAGATTAAGCACCTTTGGACACAATATTTTCTCTTTTCGAGCATCTCAAACTTGGAACACAATCCTAGTAACAATTTTCAGAACAACTCAAGTCACAGTTGTTGGACAATCACATTTTTTTTTAATTAGATTGGTTTTAGTGCTAATGCTGTATGTTTCACTCCACAGGATATTGTTGTACATGTATATTTGATATCTCTGTGAATGTTTACTATTTACCTGATGTGATGGTTATGATTATGAGGCAACTATGGCATATGACTGGAGTGTATGGTGGTGGATGTGTGTGAGGTAGTGGTTTATATATGAGGTTTGAGATGCATGAGAGGGGTTTTGTATCTTTGTACAAACAGTATTTTAATGAATTGTTGTGTGGCTGCTTTTTCCAGCAGCCACACAACCTCAACCCATGCCTCTGTTATCAATGTTCCCTTTCTGAATTTAAAGTGCATATGGCAGGTTTTTGTGTTTTTCAAATTTTCTTTCACTTTTGTAGATTAATACCTGTTTAAATACAAATGATAGTTTTACATTAATCAAGAACAAGTTTGTGAGGAAGTAGAGCAAAGTTCTAAATTGATGACATTACACTAGGAAGATGAGAATATTTCAAGTTTTCTCGTAAACATAATTTAACAAAATAAATGAGCGTATCTAGCATATTTTTATGGTTCAAGTGTAAAAAAAGTCTCTTGCATTAAAAGAATTTTGGCCCAATTTATTAGATGGTCGCCAGGCAACTACCTAGCTTTATGTCATCATTTATAAACAGAAAGTACATTTTTAATGATAAAAAATGACTAAACTGGAATGATTCATGAAAAAGAAAAATTGCAAAACCTTAAATATAATCATCTTAACTACGTCTTTGTGAAATGAGTAGTTCAACCTGTCATAGGCACTTTAAAAGTTGCAAAATGGAATCATGGAGCTGGTATTGAACATGGTATGGCTGGCATCACCTCGCTATTCAGAATTAAGTTGGATCAGACAAGCAGTCAAAGCCACAAGCCAAGTAATCAGCACTCACACTATGACTGCACATGTTCGAAGGTTCAGTATGTTAACAAATACACCTGCACATAAATACAGAACAAATAACCTAACAGCATATAGTGGAACATTCCAGGAGAGAAAAATATCTAATTGGTTTCAAGCTGGACACCACGAGACTTTCCCCACTAGAAAAGCCTCACAGTGCACCTTTAAGAGATAAGGAATTACACGCTCTTTTCTTGTCATCTAAAGCGTAAACCTGGGCAACGAATGTGGCACAAAGGTCCACTTGTAATGGGAAAATGTTGGACTAAAATGACATTAGTCACAACAGGACTGCGACAGTGTGTTTTCACCTCAGTTCGCTTTTCCTTCCTTGGAAACACATCACAGGAAGTCAACATAAAGACACACAGGATGGCATTTCACCTTTTCTTTGGAGGAAAGCGTGGGATGAACAAACTTCCTGTACAACACGCTGGAACCTTTTGTGTACGGCGATAGCAACCACACTACAAAAGCTATCTTCAGTTCATAGTAGAAAGGAAGCCTGGAATAAAAACAAAAAAAAACAAAACAAAAAAACAATAACAGATCAGTTATAAGGCTAGTTGTCTTTTTTGTGCCCAGGGGGATTATGCAACACATCAGCATTACAGAGAAAACATGAAAACAATACTCCTTTAGAGACTTACCAACATACAAAAATGTCTGTGAAGGCTTCTACAGTTGTAAATAGGGCATATATTATCCAATACATCATCCATTTTACCTAAACAGGAAAAGAAATTTCAATTTAAAGATATGCTGTTACAGCCTATATCAATAGATAAATACAAAAACTCACATATTCTTTGACATCTTTCGACTTTACAGCTTTATAGGATGAATATGCAGGATACAGTGTGCCAAACACAAGTCTGGAGGACAAAAGAATTAGAAAGGTAAACAGAGCATAAAAGGACACACTTGTTTGCAGAAGTTGTTGTCTGACTTTAATATTTACCCCTAATTTAGACCTAAGCATTTGTCTGGTCTTTTCTATTTAAGAGTGACACCTGTGTGTTTGAAAGTGGCCAGAGACAAGAACCTCGAGCAAGCAACAGCTGTGAGTGCGACCTGCTCAAGTTACTGACCCACATCATGTTGCATTGCCTTGGCTACTCCACAGCACTGACTGGAAACGACAATTAGTGCTCCAATACAATTGTTTATTTGTTTCTTTTTGGTCTGAAAGCACCAAAATATATAATAAGGTAGCAGAAGATCCATTTGTAACTGAACACCCCAATCTAAATTTAATAAGCTCACTATTTTGAGATGTAGGCTAGTCTGAGCATAGGCCACACGATCTGATGTGCTGATTCATAGTTTGTATCGGTAAAATAACCATAACAGCTGTAGCCGTTTATATTCATTCATATATCGGAACATGTCAACCCTGACATTCAAATTGTATTATAAAATAAAAATACAATTCTGTAACCTGAGAAGTCTGACCCATCCCTTTGTATTTTCAAGTGTGGAACATAAACAAGAAGCCACGGGAGCATTGTACCCTGTTATGTGCCGTTTACAAAGAGAAAAGCGGCCTTAAAACGAGCATTTATCTAACTGAGTACTAGCATATGTTCATAGAATATTTATTCGATCAGGTCACTGCTTTGTCTGTCAAAAAGCCTCCTGATAAGCACAAAGAATGTTGTCAGTAGGTATGGCAGCCGACAGTGATACGGTACTGATTAAAGCAGGGCGACTGTTTCTGTTGTGCCAAAACACCTCCAGTGGAGTTAAAGCAGGATTAGTCAAAAATTTATAGACATTGGCTTCAATTGCACGCACTAAACATACACATTGCGGGGGTTTACCGAGGGCTATAACGCAAGCGAAAAGACAAAAACGCTCCGTGATTATCTGCACAGCCTACATGCAATAAAATTACAACACAAGCCGTTAAAATAATATAAAATAAAATGACTTACACCACAAGTCTAGATATGATCCAAGAGACCATTGCGCTGAAAAAGGCGACAGGACGCGCTGTCTGCTGGGAGGAGTTTCCTCCAAATGACAGGCGCGCGCGTCCAAGGCAGTGCGTCCAGACGCACACAGGCGCGACCGTGATGGATAACAGAGACGAAGGTCTCTAAACAGTCCATAGATGGCAGTGTTGTGTTGCAGAAAGAAAAAGAGGAGAAGTGGTGAAATAAACTTTCTAATAGTTTTAGGTGGCCTAAATGAAGTGAGCTGTGAATTTACAGAAAAGAAAAAACAAACAAACAAACAAACAAACAAAAATTGAATAGCTTTTGTCTTTCTCTTGTTTTACTCCTTGCTTAAATTTTACTTTGAGCTAAATAATTTTTTTTGTGACTTATGATGTAATAATGTGGGTGAGTGACTGTGAATGGGTGTATGTGAAGAAGGTGAGGATTTGTATTGTATAGATTTTACTTGACCTCTGTTGTATTGACTATGAATAATAATAAAAAAACGAAAAACATTAACTGGACAAGATGTATTGTAACATAATGTAAAAAAAAGTACTGCCCACATCGCTGACAAAAAAATAAAAATGACTTTGACTGACAAATGTTATTGTGCAGCTTTCATGGGAGGAGCTTTGATAAGTGGTCATCCGAGAAGCCCTACACCAGATACACAGATGAGGTATCATTTACAATAGAACAAAAGGAACCAGAGAGAGTGACCTCAGGTAATCAAATCCTACACCAAGGAATCACTTCACCATAAGTCAGCGCCAAAAGACTGGTTGAAGTTTAGATTTAAGAGACAATTAATATGCTCATAGTTATGATGCAGTTTAGAGGCTTAAGAGTTTTGACCAGCTGACTGAGCCACTCTTTGGTTATTTTATTAAGTATAGTAAACTAAAATAAAACAGAAAATAACACAATATGCTTTAAAAGAGACTAGGCATACTCAAACTTAAGGAAAAAACTTCTTTTATATATTCAATATGTTTTATTTCCAGCAACAAACAACATTATAAATCACAATATGGAGCTTTGATACTAATAAAATTCTTTTGTATAAACACAAACAAAAAACTGTTAAATTGGTTAGGTTTCAGAGATGCAAAGCAAAGTTTTTCCCCCAGAAGAACATAATAAAGCTATTTTTGTACAGTATGCATGTGGAGATAAAACAGTCACCATTAAAAAGCTTAAATACGAGTACATTTTTTTTTTTCTGAGACATACACAATGACATTAATAAGAGACATGCAACCAAGTCGAGGTCTCAAATTGTACTAAAATAATTTTGAGTATACCAATCACTTTTTTGGGTGAATTGAGGATATACTGAGAGAGAACGAATTATCATTGTGCAATTCCACTCACTTAGACCAAGTGAAAACCTGCTTTTGTGAGTCCAACAACAGAGGTCAGTTGGCACAGACCATTTTGTTTTTTCATATGCAGCTTAACATTTACAGTGTCGTGCAAACAGTTGATATTATTTGGATTTCTAATGTTTTGCAAATCAGTCACAACTAAATCATTTGACAGTGATAAGTGACGATTTTTTTTTAACCAGCAAATGTATTATACTGTATGTTTACATTTAGGAGATCCATTGCACAGCACTGTAAATTAAACATAGGATTTGCCTCCCAGAACAATACACCACAATAGGCACGGCAGGTTTTTATAGCACATTTTGCGCTGTCTACCTTCAGTTTTACCAGGCCACTGACTTGCAAAGCAAATGCATGAGTAAAACGTAAATAGTTCTGTCCCCCAATATGATTGTAAGAAAAGACTATAGGATGAAAATATTTTTAATCCTGCACCCGAATTGTCTTTATTGTTGTGAGAATAAGGAGTGAGAGCTGGCATCACCTTAGCTTCTCAAAGCAGCCAATCTTGACTGCATCTCTTCAATGTCTTCTTCAGATCCCTCGTCTGAGGCTGCAGTGGCTCCAGCAGGCTCCATTTCAGGAAGTTCATCTGTAACTTTGCTGGGTGCTTTAACAAGGGCACCTAGAACACATTCACACAACTATTGTAACTTTCTGGCCCATGACGCACTGGTCACTCGATTTAAAGCAGGTACTCTTTCTACATGATTTTAATCCAAAACTAAATTGATAGGATTAAATACCTGCTGTAATTTCAAAAAGAATCTTGTCAACTTCTTCCTGTGTCGCTTCTTCCATGTCATCGCCCTCTTCCATGCTTTCAAATGTGTCTTCAAGCATTTCTTCAATTATACCCGCCTAGATAAAAATGAATAATAAAAAAAAAGAGTGGCATTATAAATTAAACCCAGAGAGACATCCACAAGTACATCAGTGTAAGTGTTATGAATGTGAGGCATCAAAAAGCATATAAAATTTGGCTGTAGGTGTTTCAGGAAGTGCATCCAGAGAAAAACTTTTCAGGCTTTAACTAAATATATTACAGGAAATACAGAAACCTTCATCATCTCCTTTGACATCTCTCTCATTGTGGCTTGAATCTCCGGGACTTTGATCAGACTCTGCATAGCTTTCATGACCTCAGTGCTCTTCTGAAGGGACCCGGAGACACGTACCAAGGCTAGAACCATAAGAAAAAAAAAGATTGAAAGTACAATCAAATTCTGCATTGTCACTATATATTTGTCTGAATCACTTACCCAGTTGATTCTTCATGCTGAGTTGCACTGAGTTCATCTGAGCTTTAGACGAATAAAGCTTTGTGACTGCTCGCTTGGACTGAATCATTTCTTTTGCAAGAATTATACAGACATCTTTTTGTCCCTTTTTTGGCAGCTTCTTTGATAGATCTCTTGACCTTTTCTTCTTCTCTTTGGATGTCTACAACATTTTACAAGAGAATCCAAATACCAAGTTCATGTATTGCAAAAGATCTATTAAAGTAACCGTGTGCAAGATGCACAAATAGTGGATTAAAAAAAGGTATTACAATCAGTGTGGGTGGAGCCTAATGAGAACTGTATAGAAACAACTGAGCCTATCAGAGACCGTTGTGTCTGTGTCATGATGCAGTTCAAACTCACATGTTTCTGACTCAAGGTTCAAAATCAAAAATCAAACTGGCAACTCAAAGAGAGTCAGTGACACTCAATCTGCTTTTTTATTGGATTATACTCTTGAACCCCAAAACATTTAATATAAATCAACAAATCAACAAGCACCTCCATTGCTTTTTTAATGAAGAATAACTTTGGTCATGTTTACTTTTTACCTGTGGACACTTAGAATTCAAATCTCAAATCAAAATATTACACACGGTTTCTTTAAATACACAATATGTGTATTAGTTACAGATAGAAGATGAATTGCCAATATTAATATTTCCACATTACTTACCCCGTATTTGTCTGTCGATTACTCTCATTTCCTTTCGAATCTTACTTGACCACTCATTCACCTGTGTCATGAAAAAATGTAAACAGTCTTAAAGAGACCTATTGTGTAAAATCTAACTTTATAACTTTTAACTTTGTTATAACTGTCTTCTTTCATCATTAGTTTACTCCAACTTTGAATAAGATTGATTGATGCATTTTTGAGTAATCTTGTATTGTCTTGCAGGATGATTGAATGCTCAGAAAAGCCCTGTTTTCACCTAACACTATCCCTTACAATTTTAAGTATTTAATTGTGATTATTCAAAGTTTTCAGATTCATATTAAAGCATGTATGGTTCAAAATAGTCACACAGACTTAATACAATAAAATTTTTTTTAAATCTGATGCTTGTTACAAGTATGAAGAGGCGGGTCTGATCAGTTCAGTAGTTTGGCACAGGAAATCTCTTTCTATTTCTAAGATGTTTTACATCACACCCATCTATGCTTACGACCTATTTTATGATGATGTCATGTGTTCCTATTTGCCCACTGCCAACGAAACCGCAAACTTAAAAGCGCTAGAAAGTAGATAACTAAGTGAAACAGTCTTAATTGGATGAATAAAATCACAGCAACGGCGTAAATTAATGACTAGCTTTAAACTGTCAACAAACTGAGCTGATGGCTAACCATAGCAAGGTAACGTTAGAGTACAAATGTTAACTGTATCCTCTTGACAATACACTTCATAATCAGGTACATCAGTGGAAAAAAGTCTTTACCATCTCCTTCGGTGCTTTGTCAGGTGTTCTTCCGAACAGGCCCATAGTGTTATTTACTCGCACAAGTCAAGCTAACTGGCTAAATGTAGCCCGTGTTGTTTATTCTACTTCCTGTATCTTTGTGCGCATGCGCATTAGACGGTTGCTACCTGTCATAAAATGAACCCTGCAAAAGCCTTGACAAAAACCATAAAAAAAAAAAAAAAAAAAAAAAAAAGACGGCACAGTTTGTTAGTATTTAAAAAATAAAATATAAAATAAATATAAAAAAATATATAAAATATAAAATAAATATACTCTATACTCAGTGCTAGGTAAGTTACTCTAAAAGTGTAATACACTATAAATTACTAGATTACAGGGAAAAAATTAATAGATTTGTATTACAATTATTTACAATTACAATTATTACTGTCTCAGAAATGTAACTGAGTTACACTATTGGGAGTTACTTTGAGCTAATTACACATTTGTTAAGACATTACTAATCCTGCATTTACACTTGATTATGGTTAATTTATGGAAATGTAACGTCACAACACATTTTCCTCATAACATTTGATTCACCTTTAAGCAAAACAGTATTTTAGTGATGTTTTGGTTCTGAAATCTCGCTTTCATCAGAATAAAAATGCAATTAATTTATATGAAAGTACTTTGAGTAACTAGTCATGTATTATTAACATTTTTATAAGTAATGAGTTACACTACAGTACTTAGTTACTAAAAAGTGGAAGACATTACACTAACTAGTTACTATTGTAACTAGTTACTCCCAACACTGACTATACTATACTGCACTATTATACTGTACTGTACTGTACTGCACTGCACTATACTATGCTATGCTATGCTATGCTATGCTATGCTATGCTATACTATACTATACTATACTATACTATACTATACTATACTATACTATACTATACTATACTATACTATACTATACTATACTATACTATACTATACTATACTATACTATACATACCATACATACCATACCATACCATACCATACCATACAGGTCATCAGGTCATATCTATATATCAGATTATACAGTCTATGGTCATAACATAATATATAAATGGACAGTTACTTTGTAGCGGGGCGTGGCAAAGGGATCCATGGTGTGGGCGTATGTTGTTGTCACGTGACGCAACAGTCACGCAGGCGCGTGACTAACGGGCGCATATTTTCAAAATGGAAGAATTGGCAAACTTTTGGAGGGTAATATTACGGCTTTAGTTTAGTGCTTCTTTACAACCAAACGTGGATATTTTATGAGCGCGTGCGACCCACGAAAATGAAGTGTGCTCCCTCATGATCCGCCAAGATGAGTGCGGCCATAGGTGATAAAATTGAGGTGAGTTCTTTTGTTTAGCTAATGTTAGCCAAAGGCCATTCTGCTGATTTTAGCCGTCTTTTACGGTGATCTGAAAGACGTGTCGGAAATCAAAACACTTGTTAAATGGAGCATACATTGTTGTACTAGTATTATTAATTTAATACCACAACCTCCGTAAATGTATTGTAAAACTTCTAGCTATTATTAACTTAACGTACCAACGTAATGCGATCTAGACTGGTTTGGACAGTCTTAAGCTAGCCTCTGTAGTTACACTTCAGTGTCTGAGGGTAAACGTGCTGCATACTGAGCGAATATACATATAACGCTATATCTGGACGTTATATTTGTAACTACGATGTGAACCTGCAACACTCACCCATGTGAGTGCAGACAGTGATGCAGACACACGGGTGCTTGTCTTACTTATCAACGTTTGTGTTATTCGCTGCCTAGAGACAGTCACAAGTGTCCCTGTCGCGGGAATAGAGCCGGGAAATATGGGCTTTAGTTGGACAGATGACAGCATCAGGTGTTGGACATTGTTGTTGGTTGTTGTGGTAGCAAATGTTTTTACCAAGTGAAATCGTTAGCGGCTCTCTTTGTTAAACGCACTCCCCAGGATGTCGCAGTCTGGACTCATTCCCTTTGACATATTACAACACTACTTTCAAAACTTCTCTCCTGATGTACAAGTCTGTAGAAATCTCGATAGTGGCTTATTTTCTTCTCCTGAGATCTGTATAGAGGTGTTATTACATGTTTTGCACTGATTTTTCTTTGTATGGAGCTGTATGCTTATTTGATTTTTGTCCACTGTAGGATTTTAAGGTCCTCACACTCCTTGGGAAAGGTTCTTTTGCATGTGTCTATCGGGCAAAGTCAGTCAAGACTGGTCTGGAGGTTGCAATTAAAACGGTAAGAACACTTAAACTGTCGATTCTATCTCATTATTACAGTAATTTAACAACACACCTGTGATCCAGTCTGTGGCCGTTAGAAATGTTTTTATAAGTACCTCTCCCTAAGCGTCTCTCTTAATCTGAACCAAATTCCCAGTAGACTGGCTTTTTAAGCAACAGATTGGCTGTTGTGATACACAAGAAGTCATCCACCTGTTGATTCTGTGAACATGTAATTATCTTTGTGGTTTCCATCTGCAGATTGACAAAAAGGCCATGCACAAAGCTGGCATGGTCCAGCGTGTCACAAATGAGGTTGAGATTCACTGTCGACTGAAGCATCCTTCCGTATTGGAGGTAACGGCTTTTAAAATAATCATATAATAATAATAATATTAAAATAAAAACAAAACATTAAAAATATTTGTAAACGATCACTCATTAAAGTATTAAATATAAATATTAAATATTTCTCTTTTACAAGCTGTTTAACTACTTTGAAGACAGCAACTATGTCTACTTGGTGTTGGAAATGTGCACAACGGTGAAATGAGCCGGTATCTCAAAGAACGGAAAATGCGTTTTTCTGAAGATGAAGGTAATGTTCATTTTTCACTTGTTACATGTATTCATTTTTGCTTTCTAGGAATTCTATTGTTATTTGTCAAAGTGTGCATGTTTCTAACATATTAATGTATTTTCAGCAAGACACTTCATGAATCAAATTGTTAGAGGAATGCTGTATTTACACACTCATGGCATTCTCCACCGGGACCTAACACTGTCCAACCTTCTTCTGACCAGTAACATGAACATTAAGATTGCAGACTTTGGACTTGCGACACAGCTTAAGTTGCCCAATGAAAAGCACTTTACTATGTGTGGTACGCCCAACTACATCTCTCCTGAGGTGGCCACTCGCAGTGCCCACGGTTTGGAGTCAGATGTCTGGTCACTCGGATGCATGTTTTATGCCTTTCTAATGGGGCGCCCTCCCTTTGACACAGATACAGTTAAACACACTCTGTCCAAGGTTGTTCTGGGTGAGTACGAGATGCCCACCCATGTATCTGTGGAGGCCCAGGATCTAATTCATCAGCTGCTGCAGAGGGACCCTGCCCAGCGGCCCAGCTTGTCTGCAGTGTTGGACCACCCTTTCATGACAAATAACCTCCTGTCCAGGACTAAAGAACTCAGTATAGACCAAGAAGGCTCACTGGACAGTGGTATTGCCACAATCTCCACTGCTTATTTGTCTTCCTCCTCAACCAGCAGCAACAGCCGTTTACAGAAGAAAGCCAGACATGTGATTGGCTCTGCTTTGCCCAGCCGCATGGCTCCCATTCTTCCACGGCATCCCGTCAGTTTCACCAGCACAGAACCATGGCAGCAACAGAAATCTGACAGGTTTGAAAGAAAGGGTAGAAGCAGAGGGCTCCATACAGAGGACATTACACAGGTTCATTACTCACGTAGGGCTCACTCCTCAGACCGCTCTGCCTCTACTGCCCTTCCAGTCACTGTGATCTTGGCCGGTGCCACTCTGAGGAAAACCTGACAGACTATGGAAGACCTCTGTTTTCTGTATCCTTGAATCACCAGTATCCTGAAGAGGACAGAAGACTTCCCTCTCCTCCTGTCAAGCAGTCAGTTAGGTAAAGCAGTCTTTTTCTGCTACCCTACTTTTGTGTTCTGTCCTCCCTCTTTCTATCTAATTGTTACTTTTGTTAATTTTGTTTTGCAGTACTGCATATTCTCAATCCATAGAATGTGCGCCAGATCCATGCATCCATTTTCAAGATCCAAATTGGCTCAGCAAAGAAGGTAAAAGTTTCCCACAAGTCAACAGAGATTGGTCCAAAGCAGAATATATTTATTTAATACAATTTATTCCCCTTACTAATATATATATATATATATTAATATATATATATATATATTATATTATTTATATATTATATTATATATATATTATATATATATATATATTATATATTTATATATTATATATATATATATATATTTTATAAATGGAAAAAGTTTAAAACCTCAGACAGGTAATGTGAATATCTACATTCAAATAATAGTCTCTAGATGGTAGTACTAAAAAAAGTACTATTAATGAGTTGATTCAGTGCTACATTATGTATTTTCTGTTCGTTTGCCTTGAAAATATATCTGGCATGGGGTAATTGTAGTAGATGCATGTCTGAAATACAGTTTTCTTGTTGACTGAATATTTATGTATTTTATTATTATTATTTTTTTCCTTTTTAAAATGTTTTTAGGTTCTGGTCTGAGAGCCACAGACACCAGTGTACACAGCAATGGTGGCAGTTTTCACAGTGGAAGGGGTCCATTAGGTGTTCATAACTCCTGGACTGATGCCTCTTCTGACAGAGGAGGGAACTACAACCCAGTGCCTTTCTCTCAGCTACAGAACCCAGAGGTGTACAAGGAAAACAACCCAGCCCCCGAGCTCCATCCTCTGCACAATCGAGGACTTCAGCCTCAAACGCTAAAGCCTGCTGTGAAGAAGGACCAGAAAACACTCAGAGACATTGTGCCCCCTCTGTCGGCCACCAGACTGAAACCCATCCGACAGAAGACGAAGAACGCTGTTGTGAGAGATTCCTTTGATCCTTTGTGTCGCTGTGGTATAAAAGTGTAATAAAATAACTAAGAGTCAATCTTTTGTGCTGTAGGTGAGCATTCTGGACACAGGGGAAGTGTGTATGGAACTGCTGAAACATGTAAGTGGTCAGGAGAGGGTTAAAGAGGTGCTCCAAATCTCCTGTGATGGATCAATGGTGAGCATTTTGTAACATGTCATGAATTGCACTTGTGGCATAGCATTAAATTCTCTCTACTTTTACACTGAAAGGTAACAATTTATCAGCCTAATGATGGAAAAGGTTTCCCTGTGCTCAACCACCCTCCTGCTCCTCCAGAAAACATCCTTATCTGCAGCTACGATGACCTTCCAGGTAAATTAAAACATCATATTGGGTCAAAAAATACATTTGAGTTATATCTCACAATCTGTTATCATTATAGAAAAATACTGGAAGAAATACCAGTATGCATCAAAATTTGTGCAACTAGTGAAATCCAAAACTCCAAAGGTCACTCTTTACACTAAGTACGCCAAAGTGATGCTGATGGAAAACTCCCCAAATGCAGATCTGGAGGTTTGCTTTTATGATGGTGAGAAAAGAACACATACAAGAATGTTTACTTTTCATGAAGAGACGTGAAAGTGACATTTATGATGTACAGGAGCAAAAACCCACAAGTCCTCGGAGCTGCTGCAGGTGGTAGAGCGAGGTGGGAAGTCCTACACAGTAAAGGGAGAAGTGGGATTGGGCGGTCTCAGCGCTGACAGTCGCAGGTACGTGGAGCTGTCGAACCAGGGCCACAGCATGTGTCTGTCTTTGGAAGCAGCCATCACCGCAGAAGAGCAGAACAGCACTCACAAGATCCCCTTCTTCCCTATCACCATTGGCAGGTACCAGAATTACTGGTCTGAATGGCATGTTGTTACAATGGGTTTAGAGTTATACAAGTGTATATTTGCAGAAGACCAGCCAACTCTGATTCTCAGAGCTCCCCTGCACCTACCTCCCAGCCTACTCCTGAGGCTGCCTCCCCACCTCAAGCGCCACGATTTAATCCTTCAGTTAGTATCGTTTATAGTATTGATCTATAGTATTAAGAGCATACTTTAGTTCAATATCACTTAAAGAATTGATGGTCTTTTTAATTAGAAAAAACAACAACACTAAATTTTTCTTTTTTTTCTCCTTCAGATGATCTCCTATGATGGTTCTGATTTCACAACCACCAGTGTGAATAAAAAGCATTCTCCGCTTCAGCATAATGCGGGGAAAGTTGTCAAGTCTATATTTGTGCCAAATGTTGGCTGGGCCTCACAGGTATGTCAATAGTAGCTAAATAATGTGAGACAGTTACTTGCGAATATTAATTTGAGTAATATTTATATGTTACAAGTTAACCAGTGGAGAGGTGTGGGTGCAGTTCAATGATGGTTCTCAGCTTGTGGTACAAGCCGGGGTTTCCTGCATAAGCTACACATCTTCAGATGGAACAGTTACTAAGTAAGTCTTAAAAATGCTAATGCATTTTTTCAGACTCAGAGAAGTAATTACACCCATTTTTGTCTTCAAAGGTACAGAGAAAATGAGAAGTTGCCGGAGCATGTAAAAGAGAAGCTTCATTGTCT
The DNA here is from genome assembly GCA_038363315.1 of Mugilogobius chulae. Lineage (NCBI taxonomy): Eukaryota > Metazoa > Chordata > Actinopteri > Gobiiformes > Gobiidae > Mugilogobius > Mugilogobius chulae. The sequence continues at coordinate 29,729,177 of CM076406.1, read as the reverse complement.
GTCCACCATCTTAGGACTGCTGGCCAACCCCACCTCACAGCAGTTCCACCAGCGCTAGTCTGAGTGATGACAGGACCTTCATAGCACTCGCTGTAGCAGTAGAAACTTTGTCTGTGTAAATATGTTTTTTTACATGTACAGAAGACTTAAGATTATGAAAAAAGATTATATTTTTTATTAAGTATGTGTTTGTATAGATGCTTCATTGGGACTTTTGTATGAACTGTTGTTTGTCTCTTTCTTGAACGTATTTATTCATATTGATAGAATAAATACATCCTGTGAATAGAGAAGTGAATGTGTTTCTAATATTTAGAGTAACATATCTATTAAATATTAAAGTATACAGTGCCAAGCGGAGATGACACTAACTCGGCATTAACATTTTCATGAAATGATACTGTTGAGTAATCTTTAGACTTGCATCTACTTTGATATTTAAAGCAACAGCATTGTTAATTGGGCAAACTTTTCACATTAAACTCACGTGTACTTACAATAATATTTACTTTTGACTTACTTCTTGGACTACTACTTTGCACTTTTACTTGGGGGATATAATTTTTAAGTACTGTATACATTATATTCAATTTATGTTACCTCTGTTGCAAAGTTATGATTTGGGTTAGTGTTATACGAAAAGAACTATATATGTTCAGTCTCACTAATAAGACGTCAATAACATAGTAATCAAGAGCTCAAAGGTTTCACATTGTTTATTTTGCCTTTTTGATTTCAATATTTAATTAGAAAATGTCACAAAAATGTTGATTTCTGTTCAATTACAGAACTGATACAAAACAGCATACTGTACGGATGTAAGCATAGGCATATATACACAGGTAAACATTCAGGTGGAGACTTCTGGGCTGCACATTTACAAGCACAGAGGGTACACGGAGGAGACAGTCGAGTGGTGCACGTACACGCCTTAGCCTTCCCACAGCCAAGAGCAAAAACACCATCTTACTCCTCAATGCGAGCTTCAACTGTGTGCCTACATACCCAACTGCACAACTGATTCTAAAAAGCTTCTAGTTTAAAATGGTTGAATTAGTCACGATGCAGATATTTTTATCTAGTTCATATTTCTATTAACTGCTTTTCATTTGAACCTAAAAGTTTTATTTTTTGAAGAAGAACCCTGGAATTATCTGAAACTTTTGGTACAGGTACTACAGATCATGACAAAAAAATATATAAATACAGTACTAGGACTTTTGTTGGGAAAGCTCTTTCAAAAACACTAGCTCCTGCAGTCTATTACCTATTTATTATATTAGAATTGAAATGATATCATGTTTTGAATGAATTGGTGCTTGAACAGAAGTGCGGGTATGGAAGCAGGCACAGATGAAGTTTACAGGCAGTGCTCTTTATAATTAACAGTAGAGATGACAACCACAAGCCTCTGTCCCCAACACTGCTGACTTTTGTGCAACATATATCATTTTAAGTCATTCAATACCATATACCCACTTTGTTCAAAATCTCACACAGTTATATGTATAAAGCAATTTCCCATAAAATCTCAATAAAATAAAGTTAATCTTATTAGTTTTCAGGACAAAATATTAAAAGGAGTAAAAAAAAATCTCACAGTGAACACTAGGAACTCTGCTCCAAATGATTATTTCCATGTGACATCCCGGGACACCAATACAGCAGCTACAAACAGAAGACATGGAATCACCTGGAAGTAGAACAGACTGCCCTGCCCTATGTACAACCACCTTTACCCTTTTCCATTAAGCACAATAGTTACCCAGAACATTTGGGTATTTAAACATTATTCTTTCATTAAATCAAGTGCCATAATCAATGTTTTCATAAAATAATCAGCATCAATTAAAGATGAATGGATTAGAAAGTCTGCCTGGAGTGCTTTGCTCCATCACAGAACCAAAATGTGAGGACGTCATTGTGTTCACGCTTTGGAATTCTGGAAAGAAATCACGGAATTCTCTGGAAGCATCGGCAAACAAAACGGAATGTTATCCTCAAATGGCTGCCTGACAAAAAAGTGTGCAGTCTTTTTTGAACACCTACTACTGGTGCTTGCACCTGCACCATCACAAAAAGACTTGGTCACATGGCTGTGGGGATTCCAGATGGACTAAAGGGGACAATCCTATGGCACTCTGATGGCGCTGCAGGTTACAGGTGTTCAAATGCCCTTCAAAATGCCCATGAGGCTCTGTGTGGGTGTAGTGGTATTGACAGCTCAGCACATCTCCCCTACAGGGGTCATTACTTCACCTCTGCTACCTGAGCATGTGCCTTTGCCAAACTCCCACATCAGAAAAAATGTAATTATCAGGCAAATGTTCCAAGGTTCACATTACAGTACTTTAAACCTCATTCAACAAATCAAACATACAAAAGGCAGAAAGAAAATATTACACCAAATCATTGTCTTTTAAACAACTAAAGGAAAAGGCTTGGGATTAGGATAGGATCATCATAATTATTATGATTATAGCAGGTTATGGTGTTACCAGATTTGTTCAGGAGCAGTCATTGAGAGGAGGCCTTGGTGGCGATAGTAGAAACACAGTGTTGTTGGAAGTTGGGGGACATGGTTGTGTTACAACCCAGTCTCTGTAGAGAGCCTTCAGCCCACTGTCCCCCTCCACGATCCAGGGGCCGCTGGCCTCTTTGCCTAGAAGCCCACAGCAGCCCTGAGCTGGGGGGCTGCTGCTCACCGGCACAGCTGCTGCATCAGCACTCTGGAGTACGCTGCTTATATGGTTGAGCAGGTCATTGAAAAACTCTGGCACGCCTTCATAGCCTGAAAACATAACATGTGATCCAAATTTAGTGGTGAACGATATATTTTAATGAGTATGTTTAATCACACCAGATCATGATTATGGACTTTGGTAGCAAGTAAATACCAAAGACTTTTGGAAGTGTCTAGTAAACCTGTTTAACAGTAAATTGCACGTTGTTTTACCAGGGAAGGCGTTGATATCAATGACAGCGTGCTGGCCTGTCTGATTGTTGATGATGACGTCGATCCCAAATAGAGATACGCCCAGTGCCTGCCGTAGTGAGCGGCACAGCTCCCGGATCACCTCATTGTTTGGGGTTGAGACACGCCCTCCACATTGTCCCTCTGAGCACATAATCATGAGGGTAAATATGACTAACAATGCACACTTATCATCATTAGATAATGACAATGAGAGGCTACGCACTGAGGTCAGGTCCGAGGATGACTCTGGCTTAGAAACATTGTGGCTGTTAAAGAAAATGGCTTTTCTGTCTGAAAACAGAGGAAAACAAAGCAATTAAATGTGTTGTGGCACACATTGATGGTATAAAGAACAATATTTCTCAGCCAGTAGGTGGCAGCAATACTCAAAAGATTCTTTAAAAAATTATTTGCCAAAGGAAAACATAATATTTCATTTTGCTTTAAATCCAAATCAAGTACAGTTAGTCTGACATGTTTTTCTCTCTGGAAACAAAGAGATCCATAAATCTTCAGTAGCATGTTAACACCAAGATTTATTTGAAGATAATGGTTTATTGATATATTTGTTGTAGAATGATTAATAGTGGTGGATTTGAGAAAAATGTTAGAAGTAACAGATTTGTCAATGAGAATACAAGGTTTGTGCTGAGGTGTTTGCGCTGTGGACACTGCACAGACTGGCACTGTGAGCTGTGCTTTATGTGTTTGACAAGGGAACAGCTCCACTACTGCTCCACTACATTCCTGTTGCTTATACAAAAGAGACTCATGCTCGGATCAACAGGCACTTTGCATCAGGTCCGACAGTTTCACATGCAAAAACTGGGCTTTAGCAACTGTCAGTTGAAGACAGCATGGTTCTTTTGTCACTGCACAGGACAACAAGTGCAAAAAAGTCCTATTGTGCTCTTTTTTTTTTTTTTTTAAAAGGTCATATAAGTCCAGTTAGAAGAACTATAAAGCAATTCAGCCAAACCTTTGAAGTGTACTCTGGCCTTAACTATAGTGGCTCACCAGCAGGTCCAGGTGGGAAGTTCTTCAGGGAAGGTCTCTCCACCACTGTGTGAGAGTCACCAACCACAAAGACTTTGTACAGCACCGCGTTGTGGTTGATGAAGCTCTGAATGACACAAGGTGGCTTTACGTCCTTCAGGTCCTCCTCGCTAAAGATAATTGCCATCTACCAAGAGAAAGATGCATCATTATCAGAAACATTGTAAGCAGAAAATTTGAAATGGCTCTGTGGACTATGGACTGATTTATATAAAGTGAGTTTATAAATGACTGAACCGTTTTACAGGTGCACCCTACAACCCCATGATGATGTCATTGCTTTGCCTAGAACAGGGGTGTCGAACTCTTTTCACATTAGCTTCATGGTTATCCTTAACGAGCCGGTTGTAACAATTTTTTTAATATATCGAGGATGTGTCCCACCAAGAAGGGGTAGCCTGGGCAGGGCTTGTCAGGGCACACTGACTGGCAGAACCAAAACTAGCTTTATCCATCAGGCTCTAATTGCCAAAATTTCTTCTTGACGTAGGCTTTTTAGGAACACAGTAGAAGCTCTTCGGGTTGCTCTTATCAAACCTGTGAGCAAACCCAGTCACACAGCAAGATACAATCATTGTCTTTTTTCGTGTTTGTTCAGTGTGCATCAGTTACGTTTTAAATGTTTTGCCAACCAAAGTGTCACGTGATAAACATGTGACGACATGGCGAGCATCCTTATTGAGCTTACAGATACTTCATTTACATTTAAAGATTGAAAAATGAATTATGCTTCAAATTTTCAGACTGGATTTCATTCGGTTTAGATAACCAAATTCCTTACAGTGCTAATATTAAAATATACTTAATAGCACCTTGTGGACGGCATAAAATTATGTGGAGATTATGTGTTTAACACATATGGACTAGAATGTTCTCAATCAACATATCTAGAATTTTTAACTATGGATTTTACAACTCAAAAATAACTTGAAAAACAAGCTTGTTAACTTGCCCTCTTGCTTCTTCATGGAGATATTTCAGCTTAAAGCCATACTGTGTAACATTCTATAGGCAAAGCAATACCACATCCATGCAGTAAAATCTCACACAGTGCACTTTAATCAATGACAGAAGGAATGATTGCCAGTGTCTTGTGACAGGTTTACACTGTGTCAACACAAGGTGTGGGTGACCTTTGAGCTTACCTCGTGGGAGTTGGTTCCATGAGCCACTCGAGTCTTACAAACTGAACAAAAACAAAAATATGTATTTAAAACAACATTTGTGACGAATGTTTAAAAACAAAACACAAAACTTACTGAATGGAAATGTGAGGCCCTGCTTTCGGATCTGTTCCAACACTTCAGCGCTGCACTCACTATTTAGAACCATGAAAGGAGGAGAGCAGATCCTGTCGTCTGTCACAACACAGAAAACAGGATCAAACTTAAAACGTTTCACACTGAAATGGTTAAAAATTCTGGAGCATGATAAAATACAAGTCCTCCTTATGCACTGATATCTCTTAAAATCGTCTTACCAGCTAACAACAAAAAAAAAAGTTCAGTAAATACAGTAGGTCCTTCTTTCAGTCCAGCCAATCTAGCAATTAATATTAGTGTAGAATTTGGCTAATTAAAAAGAATTCATGTGAAAGTATTTCAATATACAGTACAACTCTCTGCACTGATGCATGTATTACCAAGAAGACTGTCACAATTACTTGCTGTATCAATATTCGGAGTAAAGCTCAAATAACTCACACAAAACTATCTTCCCACAGTACAGATTTTAACCAGTTCTAACAAACAACTGATTCCTCCTCTAATCCTTGATTTTCCTTTATTCCAGAATTACAACAAGGTAGAGTTAGCCATTAGTTCTATTTTTAACCTTTTTTTCTCCACATATTTTGGAACAATCATCATAAAAGAAACTGCCTCCTTGCTTTAGTAAATTCAACCATTAACTTTCCTTGATAAGAAAGCAAGTCTACACAAAATGGAGGCCTTATTTTCTTGTAATAACAGTGCACTAGAAAAAAGTCAGAGCTGGAAACTGTTAAAGCTTATTTGAATTAGGAACTATAGGCCCAACTTGTTAGGTTCAAATTAATGTTCCTACTTGTCAATCTGACAACACCTAATCTTTACATGCATAAATGCTAAAAATCTCAGATGTCAATGTGTTACATAACTGACTTTCTGCAGCTGGCTGATTCTGGCTTTGTCCCTCCTCAGCCGCTGGGTCTGTTCCAGTGCCCATCGTTCACTGGCTCCAACCAGATTTGTCATACTTATGTTATTCTAACAGGACAAGAATAGCACATAATGTCTTTCAGGAAACAATCTACTCTGGGGAACATGTCTGCATTGCGTCACAGAGTTCCCAAAGACCTGAAGCCTGTCAGAAGAAAAAAGTGTATGTTGAACTACAGCTCCAGACTGACAGTGGTGTGCTAAGTGCAGCAGGAAGCAGGGACAAGCCGATGCTTTTGTAAGCCAACTTTGAGAAACTACGTCTAAACAGTGAATGCTATGGCAGACCTGATGGAGCCAGAGTTTATGAGACAATGTAGGAATCTTTTAAAAAGATCATTATCCACTTCTCCTGGATGAATCCTCTGCCTCACAGACTCTAGTGCCCTGCAGTTATGACACACAAATCTGGCAGAGAACCAGGCCCGTTCTAACACCTACGTTCAGATCAGATCTGGCTCACTTCTCAGTCAGAATGAATTGCTTACATTAAGTCCTGAGTGCAGCACTGTTTCTGTTCACTGTTTCTGTTTGACGGTGTTTCCGAGAAACCTCCAGCAGCTGAAACAAAGCTAATCAGCCTTTTTTGTGATCTTCTGTCCAATGATAGAGGGAAATAGGCTTGGAATTTCATTACAAGGTATTAGAACTGGTTTATTAATCATGGCTCTCACAAAGTGCAAAACGACTAAGGTAGTTTAAAGACTTCAACACATCTTTGTCATTACAGACTAATCTAATTAACTAACATTCTTTTTCCAGTATCTAAGAAAGAATCTTCCAAAACCTATCATGAATCACTCTTAGCAATGAAGAGAATGTACACAATGTAGGCCATATGTGTTGAAACTCTGAGATGCCTCAAAGATTTAGTGACAGCAGTGTTTTATTTTGTCAGAGAAATTCAAGTGCACCGGGCGCTCCTTTGTCTACACTGCACCGTTGAGCCCGAAGCCTCCAATGGTGTTGCCATGGCATCTTAACGCTCAGCTGATAAGAAGGAGGAAGTGACTGTGCAAGTGAAAGGCAGACAGTCCTTTTGACATCATGCATATATTGTACGCATGTCCTCATTCTTTACTTGCTCAAATGTCTTTATACTAAGGGCATGGTAGGAGGCTTAAAAAGGTTGGTTTTTCATCATCAGGCTTGTGTCAGAGGTATGTTAATGGGCTAAAAGAACATTTTCAGTCTGCCATCTTGCCCACAGTGCATTTATAAACAATGATATAATATACTACCAGACAAAATGTCACACTAAGAATGAGATAAATTTCATCCTGATGACGCTGTTTTAAAAAGGGAGTCACTAAATCAACCTTCATAAAATCTAAAGGCAGGGCTTACCAATTATAGATTGTTTTAAAGGAAGTCAGCAGACTTGTGTCAATCAAGCAGTTTCAGTTTAATTTGCTGATTACTATTAACAAAATGTACAATAGTTATATACTGTATATACAATAGGTCTATAAATATTTAGACACCCGACACATTTCTAACTAATTGTCTATGCATGACCACGATAGATTTTAAATAAAACAAGCAAGACGTTCTTTAACTGCAGGTCTTCAGGGTTAATTTACAAATGATGTAGGAATGACAACAGTCTGAATGAAAGAAACCTTTCATTTTAAAAGAACAAAAGTAATTGGACAATTAACTTTTCAGCTGTCCCGTGGACAAGTGTGTGTTATTTCCTCAATGTCACTTTTAAAAGATGAAGATTAACAGTCTACATATTTTTCTGATCATTTCAAGTGTGCTATATTTGCCTTTGAAATCTTTTATTGTCAACTCTAAGTATGAAATCTAAAGACCTGCACCATCACTGAGGAAAGCCGCCATTAGGCTTAAATATCAAAACAAACCCATCAGGGAAATGGAAAAAAAAATGTAAAAAAAAAAAAAAACTGAGCTCAGCAACCTCCAGGACCCAGAAAATCCACAGAAATATTTTGTTCATTTCTTTTCAGAGCCACTGTGGTGGTGTCTAGAGTCTAAAATGTTAGAATGGTGTCACTGTGTTAATATACTGTATATGGACCTATAGTAAGTAGTATGTATGGAAGTGCACGGTAGCAAAGTATTGTTATTTGCTCAAGATTTACAGGGCAACATTGTAAAATTCTCCTCGATTGTCTCTAACCCTAGTATGAGTTATCCAGGGTGTTCCCCACCTAAGGCCCTAAGTCACAGGTATAAGCTCAGGTCACTGGCAACCCTTGGAACAAGCGTTAAAAATGAATGAATGAATGCAGATTATACTTAGTGCTGTCAAGCGATTAAATAAATAGAGATTAAGTGATTATGATCTGTAATTAATTAATCTAATTAATCTATTTTTAATTTCACCTAAAAATACTGAGAAAAACACTCAACTTAAATGTTTTTGTTTTGTTTTTATCCAATTTAATTAATTACATATTGTTGCAGAATTAATATATTGCAAAAATTGAAGACTTTAGGAAGTTTTTGAAAATAAAATTCCTGTTCATCAGTCCAATAACTTTCGTCTGCTTCTTTATTTTTGTCTCGTTGCTACTCATCACCAGTTAAAGATTTCAAAACAGATTAATGCGATTAAAAAATTAACTCTATTAATATGTCTGTAAATAATTAATCTCAATTAATGATAATAATTCGACACCCCTCGTTATACTATATGCCAAAGTACTGAAAAAAGATCAATATGTTTGTTTAAGCACAGGGAAATGCAACTGAACAGTGCATTTATTTCCTGGCATCATTGGCATGTTACCTTGCATACTGCTCTCTATCCGGCGCACAAGCTGGTAAGACTTGCAGCGGTCCAGCAGGGTGCGGATAGCTGGCAGTGGGTCCAGGACAATTGTCTTAGGTGTGCATCGATGTAGTCCTACACAGCAAACAAAATATTAAAGAGCTGAATTGTGAGTTATTACATCATCACTACAAGTCCACATCAGGGTCAGCCGTGCTAGCTCTTACATAAGCAGCCTTCCACATCTAGCGCTGACTCATCCCACACACCTGTTCTGTGACTGCAGCAGCTTTGGGCAGAGACTGAGTAGGAAAAGGGTTGCCACACTGACAAACATGTCCTTTTGTGGTCCCAAGTGTTATAAATAGACATATTCTAACAGTGCATAAACAAATGCCTCTGCCGTGACATGCATAGGATTTGCTTTGGATCTATCAAGAATGCTGTAGCGGTTATGCAAGCGTGCCTCTCCTCTGCCCGTTCAGGATAGGGCTCTGCTGATGGGGAAGGTCAGCGGCAGATTTGTAAAGATGAATTGTGTCCGACGGTGTATTTATCCCGGAGGGTGAGCGCCCACAGATACTCCGTGGGTGTGGTCAGATAAAATAGTTCAGCTTTTTCATGATAGCTTTAGTCATTCTCCAGCATTACAAATAAACTACCATTGCAGTGACATTAGTGTTCAGTGAAAAGTGCTGTAAGCATTGTGACTATGAATGAAATTGCAGGTTATTGCAGGTAATTTTCTAATCGTGTTTTATTCAAGTGCGATTAATCTTGCGGCCTCAACCCAGCATACAGTGATACACATATACAGTATATATATTTTTTTCATGCCGCTGTATGTGTATATCAATTGGCAGGGTATGGTTATATTTATATCCCCTGCTAATTTATAAACAAACAAATAAATAACCAATGAACACTGGACTATTCCCCTGATGCATACTAGAATATTCAGTACCAAATATGTGAACAAGGAAATTATGTTAACAGCTATTAAACTAATCGAAAAGCAGAACTAGACAACCGTAGATCCTAAACATGTACAACCCCACAGTGTTGGAAATGACAAAACAAAGCAACAAGGAGAAGCAGACACAGAGGAACATGTTTTTTTCTCCTCACTTTGTGTCATAAACAGATACATCAACTGAAAGATTTGGTCAGAAAGTTACCAAATCACAGACTGCACCACTGCTTTGTTGTGGAAACCTTGACTCAATAAAACACATTTTTCTTTATTTCAGTTGTTTACATAGTGTTTGCTTTATGACCTAACACTTCCTTTTTTTTAAAAAAGATATTCATTTGAAACTAGCACAGTGTGACCAAGCTTGCTTGATGAGCCTGTTGTCCGACACCACACCACCCCAGGCCTTACATTCAAACAAGCAATAATTAACATGCGAGTACTCTGAGCTCCATACAAGGTAATGTGCATGACAGTAGTAGCGTGTGACACCTGTACTCTCTGCACCAGCAGCATTGCCTGGGAGTCATTCTGGTCAGCCTCCAGAATCAGGTCTGTCAGTTTATGGATGATGACGTCCAGAGGGCCCTGCTCCTCCAGCGGCTGACTCAGGTCCAGCTTCAAAACAACAGAACACACTTCAACACATGTTTTTGTTTTTTCAAATGAATAGGAAGAAAAACAGCTTTTAGCACAATCTGATTCACATCTTAAAAAAATAACAAACTCGTTTTTCAAAAGAAAGGGGAAAAGGGCATTTTCAAACCAAGAAACTGCGGGATGTAAAACATAGTTAAGTCTATTTTGAGTGTTATCTCGATGTCAGCAGTCCTTTGAGTAAATCACTGATTCTTTATGCATTTCTAGATCAAAGTTATCACGGCTATAACTTCATTTGTTGTGCAGGTATTTCAAGGCTTGTTTTGGCATGAGCTGCATAAATGTAACAGAGGATCTGTCCGAGGCTGAATTACAGTTCGGCCCAAACGGCACTCCATATGGGCTTGCACTTTTAGTAACATTCCATGTGTTAATATATAGCCACCCTTTTACCAGCAAGCAACAACTGCCACAAGAATTCACAAGACAATTGAAATGCCATAGAAGAGTCCACTGGGTCTGTGCATATCGCTGGGTCATCAACAGTAGGGAACACACCTGTGCAAATAACCTGTGATAGACACTGGGCTTTTGTTCCTCGTGCTACTGGGAATCGATGAGGGCTGGGATAGTTTCAGTGCAGGACTTTACAGTTAATGATTGCTAAAAGGAGTGGCAAACCTTATAAATAATGATGTCTAGATTACACAAAGCAATAAATGTGAATCAGGTGGATTCCACACTGATATCAGCCAGTGAGGCAAGTGTGGTACATAGCCCTGCCTAAACTACTTTGAGGACACTGCAGAGATGTTCTTTGCAGGCTGTGAGCGACTGAGCCTGCACTGACACGTTCATGTGTACTGTCCACTCCACTGTATAACCGTGTACAGACGTGTGTATGCATGTTATGATAACTCCAGCATTCTAAGATGGCACACCCAAGACCGAGACAAATAAAGTCCTGAACGTGCAGCTTGATATGACTGAATGATAGAAAATCAAATTCAGTTCCTGAGTTTCAAAACAACAGCATTCACAGCACAGACAGAACTGTGCCTCTGATGTTGTACTAAACGCTGTGGAGAGGCCCTGCGGAGCTGTGTGCGAATGGACTGAGCGCAGAGGCCATGTCAGAGTATTTTTAACTTTGATGTAGCTCTGCTCACTGAGGGTCGCTGTACCCAGGGGAAATCTAAACTGAAGCAAAAAACAAAAATGGGTTTGGGTTGATTTCACACAAGACCCTGAGGTTTAAATTTCATTGTTTTGTCATCAAACATGTGGAGACAGACATAGCAAGACAGAAATAAGGGCAAATCTTAGTGTTCTGCAACTGCACATTTTAAGACAAGATTACTCCCAAAATGTGATGTGTATGTGAGAGCTTTGTTCAATGTTCATTTACTGTGATGTTTGTGCCTAAGAGCAGCAGTAGACATCATAAGGAGCATGTCTACAGTGTGGTCCAAAGAGGCACAGGGCTGATAATGACTCAACAGAAAGGCAACTATCCATTTTTGTATGCTTGAATGCCATAAAATAAGCACAACTAACAGAAAGGCTAGGCTTAAATCAACCAGTAGAGACAAAAAAAAATGTTAGTCATTGCTTGTCAAACAATGCAAAAAGCAGTTCCATAACTAAAAAGTCATAAATCCACATGTGTGAATGTGTTTGTTATTGCTAAGACTCGCTGTAAACTTGACATTGAATGCTGAAGGTTGTGTTGTGTTTGCAGTTGCACTCATGACAGACAAGGTTACTCACTTAGATGTGTGTGTATATAGCATCCCCTTTTCTGTCCTCGTCCTTTCACTGATATCACTGAGAGCTCATGCATTGGCCAAAAAGACAGGGCTCTATATTTGAGTTGGTAGGATTTACATGATGAAAATGCTTTTTGTAATAACTCTCTGAATTTTCAATACAAAAATGAGTAAGGTAATCATGAAGGAAAACTCCTCACATCTAAGAGTTTTCTACTGTCAACAAAAAGTCTTTTGAATAATGACACAAGAGAGTTCTGCCTCTGACTCTTTACACGGTTGTGTTTATGGTGGATTACAGTGTTGTTGCTTGAGACCTGTTTTACCTGAACATAACAAGGCCACAGAAGCTCCACCTCTCTGTGTAATTACTGTACAGAGTCAAACACACTCTTATTGCCTGAAAGGCCATGTCTTAGAGTTAGCATTAGCAGTGGGGTTGACAGCCTGCAATCACCTTGATAACATCAGTAAACTGCTTCATATACACAACAAGACTAGGCTCAACCTATGTTGACACAACCAACATTAGCAATCGTTATATAACACATTTCATTCATTTTGTTTGTGACAACAAGAGTCAGAAAAAAAGTGTCCTACCTGAACAACTTCAATTCCTCTTTTCCTGTGAAAAGATGAAACACATGGTTAGTGTAAGAATTTGTTATTCTGAAAGTAAAAAAAAGAATACAATCACAGCATCAGGTTATATTTACTCATGACACAAATCACAGTTGCATGGTTGCTTGTGTCAGAAAGTACATCTGGTATAATTAGCTGCTATCTGATATTTTGTGGTTCATGCAGTAATTGTAAACGAGTGAAGCATCAGATTGCGAATAACACTGTTTTTCTAGTCTTTGGCCAAAATCAGTTGCTTAGCAACCTGTAGAAACTCAGAAGAATAAAGTATGACTGATCTCAGGAGTGTTTCAGATGACATCACATGAAAGATGTAAGAAAACCATTAATATGAAGCAATGCCACATGACTGGATACAGACAGAAGAATAATTTCAGGTTTAGGTATGCATTATATCACTCAAACATCTTCATTTATAAGCAAGCATGTTGTGGCACAGGCTTAGAGCAGGCTAGGCAGGTTCTTGGTTACACTTGTGACACACATTCACAGGTTGCCCACAAAACTGGTTATTCAGAAGCTCGAGGGCAAGTCCTGTCTGTCCTGGTTCTGTCCTCTAGGCAAAGACAGTCCAGAACATGTAGGCCTACTCTGTTGTTGCCAGTGCATTATACTGCACTGTAGCCTGCACCATGGACTACTGCAGAAGAAACTCAAACACGTAAGAGGCTTAATCAAAGCATAACCTGCTGTAAAAGCCAATATATATATTCTTTTATGAGCCAATGGTACAATCATCAGTGTCATAAAGCTCAGTTACAAAATCAAATCAGAGAAATCCTACTGGAACCACCCTGCTCAAAGAAATGCATTATTATACAGAACTTAGAAATGTACTACATGAGACCAATAAATCTATCATTCAAAATGATAACAGTGATTAATGGAAAGTAGTGTAATTTGGGCGAGACATACTTATCTAATCAGGGTTTAACTTTATCATGTCTCATGCAGAGCTAACATTTAGACTTTAGTTTTAACTCTTTGCTGCAATGCTGTGTAGTGCGTAGGCTCCAACGTTTTTCTTGTATGTGACACAAATGCTACTGTAAATTTAACACTAAACTCTATCATGTTGAACTGCAATCAACATCAGAAAAAAAATTAATGTACCACTTGATCATGTAGACATTAAATATGGTTTGTAATTTAAACAATGTACACATAAGCAGTTTTAGTCTTTGCAAGAACATCGCATTTTATTCATAGATGAATGATCACAAATAGCAAAGGGCAAAAATATGGTCAACACAATAGAGAAAATGTACTTGAATCCCTGGAGTAATTGTTATCCACAAATTAAGTTTATGTGGTTAAATCGTTTTTCTGTTGTCTCACAGATAATGTGAACTAGATCAAAGCTGCGATAGAGGTGAGAGAAGCTGATGTCTTCCTGTTTTTGTCCTCCACCACTTCTTGATTTCTCGTTTACATGTCCGATACAAACTCAATTTTCAACAGAATTGTGGCCGGTTGTATTTGCACTCAGACTGTAATCTTTTTCTATTTAAGTTGCATTTTGAGCTCATACAGGGAAAAATTTACTTTCTCATTTTTTTCCCTCTCAGTGTTAACATTAAGAAAGCTGTGGTGTCTTCTGCAGAAACTCAAGAACCTAGAGCTGAAAACCCTGTGCTGCACAAAAGCGTTCAGATTCAGTTCTTGCATTCGTTAGTTAGCAGTCCAGATTGTTTTTCTCTTGGTCATAAAGCAGCAGAGTGATTCAACATGATCTGGGGTCTTAAGGAGATCGACTAGGGAAAACTATTAACTCTATATCTTATATATATTCTCTAAATACTAAATTACCTTACCCAAGACGAGTCCTGATGCTTTGGCTGTAAACTAGATCTACATAAATGTGAGCATCTGTCTAGTAACCTAGGTCTCTGAAGACTTTGTAGTGTCTGTAAGGTGAAACAGCATACCTGCACAAATCCGCAAAAGCCTGAAAATTGAGTTTCTTGAGTTTCTTCTCGCTGAGCCAGTAGCCGACTCTTCGGCCTTTGAGAAAAGTCTGCATGTCCACTTTGTTCCCTCGGTGTCGGAAAGAAGACTACAGAACCTGCACAACAGGCACAGTACAGAGAGGTCACAACACAACAGTATGGGATTGCTCCACAAAACCCTTCAACAGCAGGCTAGCCTCCTTCACAGTGGTCAAGTCAGGTGCTTAGCACAGAGCCACTCCTACAGCTCGGGTCCTCTCCAGACTCCAGGCTCCAGCATCATCACCGCCACGGACCACGGGCATCGAGCTTTTAGCTAAGTGGCTAAAGCTAACTAACTAGCAGGTACACACAAACACCCGCTAAGCCCTAGCACGCTACTAGGAACTGTACTAGCATGATCACAACAGCACACACACAAACATCGCCATAGTTTTAGTGAAGCTACGTCCACTGTGACGCTTTTAACCTTAAAGCTCCAATCTTCTGCCACAGCGGCGGTGACAGTGGCTAACAAACCTTGCGTAGCGCTCTTCCTGGACCTCTGCGATGTTCACAAACTAACTGTGCTTGTGTCCCATCCTCCGTCCATCCGCCGGCGGCAGAGAAGAGAGCCAGCCCGATGAGGAGCAGGTGACAGATGTCAGAAACAGAGACAGAGATGTGTGTGTGCCTGTGGTGTGGCGAGCTGGAGCCGTGACACACAGCACTGCTCACACACCCAGAGGAGGCGTTCATGAACTCTCAGGAAAACACAGTACTCACCCCGAGCTGCTACGTCAAGGTTACTTTAATGATGTGAAAACACCAGACCTCTATGGATACAGACACAGTATGAGCCTGAAATGAAATGAGGCCAAACACCTGTGGCCTCGTGGGCGGAGTTATACCTCAGAAATTATTTTATCTGGACTAATTCAATTGTTATTCTTCAAGTAATGGCCCATTGTCTATCTGCTCCAATTTCCTACCGTTCTTCTTATTTTTTTCCGGCTCGTACTCTTTACGGTCTACTTTATCACTAATTTTGTCTCAAATTTATGAGAAAATGCTTTCATCTCAAAACTGCTCTTCTCTACTCTACTCAGCTCTACTCAACTCAACTCAACTCAACTCAACTCAACTCAAGTTTATCTTTGGCGGCCCCTGCTGGCCTCACAGTGTTTAGCCTGTAGAAAAGATCGGGTCGTGGTTTAGCTCTGAGTAGAGATATTCGCTGTATTTTGTCTCAAAATAAAGTTTTGATGCCTTAGCTTAAAGGGCACTTCCCACATGAAGACTTTTCCTTTGCTCTTCACTGGACACGTCTGTAGCATAGAGCGCTCCTCCGCAAACCATCAGAGGTGTGTATGGTCGGGAAGTCGATGGCCAGGTTTGCAGCCAAACAGTTCCATCGGTCTCAGGGCAGCTGTGGCTACGCAAGTGGCTTACCACCACTAAGCGAGGAACGAATGAATAACGAATACTGCTTAAAGAGGCTTCGGCAAAGTAAATGCCCCGTAGAACCACTACATTTATGGAGTAAATTAATTGGCATTAATTGGCCTAATGCTGCTGTTTTATACTAGAAAGTCGTCATTATATCACCACGAACCCTCAGGTTACATTTTCACAGTGAGTTTGCCTAATTAGTTAGCCTATTGATTGATTGGTATACACTTTTCATTCTGGCTGACTGGTCTTTATACACTACACAAGATGCGTGTGATTTGTTGCAGTGGATGTTATAACATTTTACTATGATACACTGAAATGGGCTATCACTATTGGCAGCAAGTTAATGAAATAAGCCTCACAAACCAATACAGAGAAAGTACGTGACGTTCGAAATAAATAAATAAATTAATTAATTAATTCATTAATAATAATAATAATAATAATAATAATAATAATAATAATAATAATAATAATAATAATAATAATAATAATAATAATAATAATAATTAATTATAACAATAAATACAAAATAAATAAATAATCAAAATCTTGCAAGAGGTTACCTTCTAGTGGCAGGGGAACTGATTCAGAAGATAAGGTATGCACTGGGTCCAAGGAACAGTGGCAGTGAACATTCATTGACTTTTCTCCTCAATTCAACCAACTGTTGCTTGTTTAATTTATAATTTATGAGAAATGTACTGAAATAGATCAACCTATCTGAAAAAATAAATAAATAAATAAAAATAATAATAAATACAACAAGTCTAATAATAATAATAATAATAATAATAATAATAATAATAATAATAATGATGATGATAAACTGACTCTAAATTTAAAACCTAAAAACTGTGATAATGTCTTGCCCTTGAGGTATTTGGCAATTTTGTTTGCTTTAAGCTGGCTTGACTAATTGGTAATCAGCTGTTTTAAACTCAACTCAAGACAACTCAATATTCCGTCTTCACACACCTTTAAAAAAAAGAAAGATACATCTAAGCTAACAATAATCTTTAATAAAATGTATGTTATTTCATGAAGCAGACTTTAGGTCTACTTCAGTCAGCATTTTTTTTTTTTTACTTTGAAAGTACAATGGCAGGTAATAAATTGTGTAAACAAACGTGTGGTTTGACACAGTTTACTGTGACGGCAGATAGAATAACACTCTACATTTGTGTGTACATATCTGATAACAGTGCTTCTGTAGAAAAAGAGTTATAGGCATTGATCCAACATACATTTTTTCTAAAAGATAAACCACCTTTTGCTGTGCATGTTTTACTCTTTTACACATTTGGCAGTTCAAACAAAGTAAAGGCTCTGATCTAAGAAGAACAATTTGATATGCATTTAATCAAAAGTGATTGAAAATAAATATTTCATACTCTATACTGTACAATATTTTAGATCATTTCCAAAAAGACTTTTGGTCCAACACTGGGACTAAAGTGAATTAATGCCAAAGGTCATTTACTTATATATTTCTTTTGATACGTTTCTATTGTTTTGACACCACACCTGTATTATGCATTAACCACATCTGACTACTACAATGACTGTGTCCTGACCCACTCTTGTTAAGCACAATATGCTGCTTACATGCCAAAAATGATCAAGAACATGAGCCTTTGAACAATTTCACAAAAATGTGCTTTGATGGCGAGGATATAGTGGTAAAAGTCAGTGAGGGAGTGGTGGGGCATGACAGACTGCTATATCCATGTCTGAGCTGATCACAGAGGAAGTCTCTACGGTACTATTGAGCTCAGGTTATGCTTACAATAGTAAGTGTGCTTTTTTACAGTGCATCAGTGTTGATTCAGTGTGACCATAGGTCCATTCAGAGAATGTATGCTGCATTATCACACATAGTATTCTTTGTCCTTGTTCTTCTGCTTCTTATGGCTGCCTTTCAGACTCTGTTGTTTGTCCTTCATGATGTTGCCGTTGCTCTGGACAGCGGAGTTGGTTATGTAGTGGCGGCTCTCGTCCACCTGGTAGGAGCCTTCGTCCCTGTTCCTGTACTTGTACATGGCGTACAGCAGGATGAGGATGCACAGGGCTGCAGCGGCTACTATTCCGATGACCATCCCTGTGGTGCTGCTAGATTCTCGAACCACCTCTGAGGGCCCCGGGAGTCGCCTGACGCCCGGCTCTGTGGGGAGTGCTGTGGGTATATCATGGGACATGGGGGAGGTTATTAAAGCGCCCCTTGGCTTTGTGCTTTGTACCACAAAGGGTGTGGGCAATGGAAGCAAAATAGGTCAGGCTGAGCTGGAGGCTATTCATTTGGCCGGAGTTGTGAGGAGGTTGCGGCGGAGGCAGAGGTGGTGGTGGTGCGGCTCTGGTCGGCTGTTTGTGGCAGTAGGAGAATAGTTAGGTCTAAAGTCTTAGGAGCTTTGGAGCCAACTTCAAAGACGTAGACCAGGTCTTACGTGTGGTGTAAAAATCTTCTTATCGTCAGAAGGAAGATGGTCTGACTTGAACGCTTTGCCAGAACCATAGGAGCCATCATCATCACAATCATCGCTGCCTCGGTCCGACAAGCACGGGGCCCGCACCGCACTGGCTTTGGCTCTTTGGTGGTCTCATTAATGGGAGGGGTGAGTGGTGGGCTGAGTGAGGGGTGGAGGGTGCAGGGAGCTAAAACGGGAGGTGCTAATGGATCCTGAAATATTGTGTTGGCTAATTCACCTCCTGGACGGAAACACAACAGGCAGAGTGGTTAGATCTTTAACACACAAGGAGCTTATAGACACTTTTACTGACCCTCCCATTATGGCAACAGGAATTATTTACCACTTATTGGCCATTGTTGGGCTGAAAAAACTACTGTTGCCAAAATGTGAGTCTAGATGTGCATTTTGAGGACTGCAAATGTAAAAAAGGCTATAGCTGTTTAAAATACATTCTTAAACACAGATGAATAGTTGAAGTCAAAAGGCACAGCAATCATGTTAGACAAGTTAATTTGCTTTTATGCAACACTAAAGCCTATTGTAATTTAAAAATATCAAGAACCAAGATAATTTTTTTAATGCTAGAACTTTTGTAAGAATCTGCGCCTTTTACCTCTTGAGAAAGCAATACCACCAGGTAGGCATGCTTGTAAACTGGGGTAAATAAAGTTTTGCAGTCATGCAGAATATAACATGCAGATTGGATAATCAGGAATTGCATTTCAGTGCTTTACCACCAACTCATTTTCTCGACTAGTCCTTAATGAATTAGTGTTTAAAACAATTCCATTTGGGGAGAAAAAAATTCACAAAGACTGTACTGTAACCCACAACATACACACAACATTGAAGTCTTGTGGAGAGACGGACAGTTCCAGCTTATTCAGTCTTGAAAGTTGGAGTTGAGGTATCTACGGTCACCAAAATCTTTAAAAGCAATGTTATTAAATATCAGAGCGTTACAATGTCACAAGCTGAAAGAACACACTATTTCACCCAATTGTACCACATCAACACAGACCAGAGCTTTTCTATTCATGCACTTAAACCTTAGCTTTTAAAGACAACACTGAAAAGACAAAATACATCACAGAAGAGCTTAGGCATGTAGGCGACATTAGATTTTGCATTTTGTGAAGTTTTCAAATTCCAAACCAGCTGATTGGTTATTGGGGGACCAATCAGAAGTCACTAATATTGTGGCACGCACAGCCATTTTTCTACACAGTTAATTTTACTTTAGTTATTCACAAACTGCATCATCTGGTAAGACGGACAAAAAAAGGGCATTTATTGAAAACTTACAGCAACAGTGGGCCACAGTTTTAGGCATGAAGAAAAAAAATCATAAAGGAAAAGTTGTGTGTAAAATATTATCTCTTACATTTGAACCGCTTGACCTTAAAAGGCTCAGAGGAGTGTGTTGTCTCCTTGAAGAGATGGTAGAGTGAAGCAACAACACAAACATCCACACCACATACATAAAAACCAACAGGGGGTTTGTTTGCCTGCTAAATGCTGAGTGTACAAAAGTCTACAATTCTTCGCTGATAACTAGTCTTCAGCAGAATCAAAAATCTATACAGGTTTTTGCTTAAAGTGTGATTTGTACTTGTGTAAAATGGAAAATATTTAAGTAAAAATCATAAAAATGTGAGAAGGGCGAGGCCTATGAATGGAGTACAGAGGAGATGAGAGAAATGAGGATGAACGAGTGAGTCAGGTGCCATGTCCATGTAAAGGCAGTACGAAGCGGTCGGGCAGCATTAGCGCTTTTGGCTGTAAGGAAGGGATGGGATATACAAACAATGAGCATAGGAATGCCCATCTACAGAAACACCAGAGTCTAACATCCAACAGTTTGACACAGCCTAAACTGCAACTACTTCACATGCAGCTCCTGAGTACAGTCACCCTTCAAAACAACAGTCAGTGTGAGGGGATGGGGAACTGCTTATCAGAGGGATGTTATTAGAGAACACAGACACACACATACAGTCAGACCAACTATTTAAGTAGCTCCATATCTTGGTAAAATAAATAACCCTATAACATCATTGAAGCAGTAAAAGAAAGTAAATCAAATGATAAAAAGAACATATATTTTCTGCACACACTGCAAGCAGACACACACGCACAAATAGTGAGAATAGCAGCTCTCTAACCACAGACCTGAGAGCCCACATGAAGGTTAGCGCAGGTTTAGTCATACTGAAATGTGGATGCATGCTTAAAGTAAGTTGCATTTAGGGAAAATAAGAGAAAAAACAAATAAACATATGCCAGACGAAACTGAAGAGAAAATGGGAGCTGATTACTGTCTGTACGAGGCCTACATAGTGTTCTTCAGTCTGAGACTAACAATATCCCAGATATATGTGAATGAGAACTAAGGGACAGGCTATCATGAGTGAAAGAAGCAACAAACCACTTTGTATTTCAAATAAACACATTCACAAAAATGAAGTCAAATTAATGGATGTGAATATTAAGTGAGCATGCACAACCACAGGACTGTGTGGTTGATGCATTTCATATCAGAACAAAAAGAAGTAAAAAAAAAAGGCACTGATTATGCCATTGAATGAAGAATACATTGACTAAACTGAAAAGATGAGAGCACAAACCACCAGTGGAGCACACACAGTCTCATGAGTTTCAAATTGTAATATATCTCCTGCTCAGGTCTCTGCCGTCACACGGATCTTTTCAAATTCGGATGATTTTTTTTGTATTTATTTATTATTTTTTGTATTTATTTATTTATTTTTTGACAAAATGTCAGATAGGTACCACACCTTTCAGGCAAACCAAATGTTCACACGTATGATTTTTTTTGTTTCTCAGTAACAGCAAGGTCAGTTCATTTAGATGCCATGCTCTATGGCTTGTCATCACCCAGGACTCAAAACCAGAGCCTTCTACATGTAGTAAGTGGCGAGAGTGCTATCCACTCTATTGTGACAATCTTAGTGAGACCTTTATACACAGAGAGCAGAGGCAGTATGTGCTTTCCACATATAGAGGTCATTCTACCCCACTATGATGTGTCACTGCTAGAACAAATATTACTGATGCATAATAATGTAGAAACACGCCATTGCTGGAAATGCAATTGTTCTGCATCGAAAAAAATAATAATGACAAAAAAAAAAAATTCAAATAGAGCTGCTAAACTAGGCAGAAAAAAAAGCTAAAGGGACAGAGTCTGCAAGTAAAAGTAGCAGTGTGATTGATCAAACATTGAGCTAATTGCAACCAGAAATACTTTTTGTGATCAGGGAGGGAACGCTCAAACTAAGTTTTTGACTTATGAAAAGAGTGCCGCAATTTTGCCTAGTTTACTTTGTACTAAAGTTGATCAATACATACCCTAAACATTCTTCAATGCAGGTTTAGCATATACTTTAAGCACAGTTTATTAGTAAAAAGCTGATTTAGTGATTCGTTTCACATTAAAGCCTTCACTACATTACAATGTTCTCAAATGATATCACTTAAAATACAATAAAGACTGGAGATGGTAACAACCCAAATATAGTAATGTAGTTCGTTTTCACCATTCACCATTGGAATCTGAATGTAAATGTGACCACATGGTAGCTTGGGGCTCTTGTCTGGTTTATGTTTTATAGGTCTGAGCGACTCTGATAATGTTATTGCTGACTGTGGGTATTCCAGGTATCGGTGGTTTGGAACATTACACACACTGCAGTCCAGTTCAATAGGCCAGGGCCAAGTCTGAGAAATCAACAGCACATGCACAAATGAAACATGAGGGAAGAAAACCTATCCATGCTATCAGCTGTAAGCCAGAGTTTGGTTATGTTATGGATACAGTGAGAGGACATCTAAATGTGTCCATTTAGTACAGAGATCTCTGTACATGGAGATCTCTGCCTGTGGGCTGTGTTTTGTGGACAGCTTTTTTATTAGAAAGCATGGAGATTTTCTTTAAAAACGCACAAGTATGTGCTTATAATGCTCTGGACAAACATAAAATACAGGAAGACCACTCAGAACCAGAGCACACTGCTGTCATGTCCGGATGAAGTTAGAGTGATGTCATTTTAAACAAATGGCTGAATGGCTTTGGCCTCATAATTTTCATCTTCAGTTCAACTAACTAAAAGGAATAGAGTTTAAAGTGTAGATGGAAAAATTGATATAGATGTAAACTTATTCAGAATGATAACATTTTTCATATGTTTCTTACAATTGGCCCACTGCTGAATAGTAAACGTTGTCATATATGTTGAGTGTAAAGGGGCAAAGATTTTGTAGGTCTTATTTTAAAAAGAAAAAACTCCTTTCTCTTTGTACAATATTCACTTTTGTTGGCAAAATATGTGATAATATTCAACTATCTAACTCCGGGACTCCCAAAGTGGCATTAATATGTCTATTTTAACATAAAATCTAAATACAGTACAGCAATTATTGGAAGGGCCCATGTAATCTTTGCACTGATAAGGGGTCGTGGTGCTACAGAACTTAGAAATGGCTGATCTGTCCTTTGGTTCATATGGTGCACTTACTGCACAGAGATCTTTTGATTTAATTTAGCCTGGCAAAGTTCATATTCATTTCAAATGTTATGTTTAAAAAGCTGCTATGTGTGCTCTATCTCAGGACAAAAAAAAATCTGTAATGATTCTTTACATTTATTCATACATAGTAAGCTCTAGTTACCTGCTTAAAGAACTGTAATCTGTATTTTTTATGCTTCCATAAGCACTGCTAGATAAATCCTTATTTTTTTTTAATTTTTAGTTTTAAACCAGAGAATTAAAACTTTCAAAACAAACAAATAAAAAAAGAAAAATGTTCTTTTCTTATGAAAAATGTCTTTCTTGAGCTCTGTTAGTTTGATATTTGATAAACAATAATGAAATAAGCTGATCCTTAGGCACAGTTAATGCATGGGGTTGTACAAAATGTCAGTATCTGATGAAAATGTATGGACGTACACACACACACATGCAGAGAAAGGAAAGCCTGCCCACCTGGGTGGCTCTCACACTCGTCATCTTCATCATCACTGGAGCACTCTGCCGACGACCCCATGTCATCTGACGTATGCTACAAAAGTGAGTAACAACATTTAGCTCTGTGTGAAAGTTGATATGTTACAAACCCTGATGGTCAAGAGTTAACTGCTTAGGTTAACAGGTAGACAGCTCACCTGGACAGTGGAGGATGAGCGGTGCTTGCGTGTGGTAGTAGTAGACATCATGGTGGTGGTCTCGACAAATGAACTGGCTCCATCCGGGGGCGTGGCCGTGCTCTTCCAACCCGGGACGTCCCCCACCAGCCGCACACTGCCATTGATGCGGATGTGGGGACTTCCCTCGGCTGCCATGCTCAGCACCTTCAGTCCGTTATAGTACAGACCGGAGAGCTGGCCCTGGAACGGCCGTCCACGGTCACTCCCCCCAATGGACACTGTGGCTTGGGTGTTGAAAATGGTCAGTTGACGACCTGGGCAGTGCATGGAACAAACATTTTAAACCTTATAAAATAGAGAGATATTTTCTTCTCCTCTTGTCGCCTCCTGGGTCACAACTTCAGTCATTTGCCCTTTTGCCTTTTACATAACCCTTAAACTGCTTCTGACACTTTTCATCAGTGTGGACTTTTAAGCTTAAAGGAAACATGCTATGCATCATATTAATAATTGTATTATAACTAAACAATAGAAACTAAAGAAGAGAAAAGAATGTAATTTGCAAAAATGAATTATACAACTGAGGCAAGAGTTGGGACACTCCACGCTGTAAAATAGCTAGTGTTGCCCATTTGGCTGAAAAAGAGCTTCTCCAGAGGTTAAATGTAGAAACTTTACTTTACATTACCAACTGTTACGTTAGCCTAACAAAGAATACAAAAACACAATAAATGTATTTAGTTAGACTTACACTTAACACTTACCTTTTTCTTGAAGCCACTCTTCTACGGGTCGAGAGTATTTAAAAGGAATTTTCTTATTTGCCATTTGGTAGCGCTCCAAATCACTATTTCCTTTAAAAATACAATACTACAGTCACCTATATTTTCCAGTTTTACCTGAAAACTAGTCTTACATTCAAGTCGCACACTTAGACTTGCCTGTTGGGAAGTGTTCGTTGATGGCCCAATTGTCCACCTGAAGAGTGGCATTGCCCCCATTCCTGGTGAAGCGCACTACATGATACTTGCCATCATTCACTGCGATGCTGCTCTCCTGCACAGTAATGTCCACCGTGCCAATGTTGAATGTCACTCCAATTTTACCTTGTTGCTGAAAGTGCAGAGCAATCATCAAACATCACTGACATCAGTGTTTTGTTTCAACAGCGTAAGTAAAATTATTTAAACAGACTTACTATGTGTAACATGAGATAGTCTCCGAGTCCTGCAGCACTGTCGATTCGGACTAGAATCCCCTCTTTTAGGGAGGTGCTGAAACCGACTGTCAGCCTGTCAGTCCTTGTGCTGGGGCGCTCATTGGCGGGCCAGTTGTAAGTGATAAGGCCCCCTCCTTTCCCAAAGATGTAGGTGGTTCCAGCTGTGTGGTAGAGGTAAAAGCAGTATTAATTCATTCATTCATTTTCTACCGCTTGTTACCCTTAGGGGTCGCGAGTGACAGTGGCCTATCCTAGTGACTTTGGGCCTTAGGCGGGGAAACATCCTGGACAGTGGCCAACTCATTGCAAGGTTAGACAGACAACCATTCACTCTCTCATTCATTCACAGGGGAAATTTACAGGTGGGAGGAAACCGAAGTACCCGGAGAAAACACGGTGACACAAGGAAAACATGCAAACTCCACCCAGAGAGATTGTGAGATGTTGATATTGTCTGACCCAGGAGTCGAACCCACAGTCTCCTTATTGGGAAGCCAGAGCTCTAAGCACTCTGCTACCGTGCACAAAGGAATTATTTTTCTATGGGTAAAAATACTATTAGAATGTTACTTTTTGCTTCAGAGAAATGAAGCAAACTCAAGCAACATCAACAATTATTATTTAAGAGTAAACATAAACTTAACTAAAACTGATGTATTTTTTTACAGTACCAAAACATTTACAGTAAGCTTGCTTGTTATTTATGCAATAATTGGACTAATTAGAAACGACAACAAAAAATCAGTGATTAGGCAGAGTTGCACATGCAGCCAGTATCTGCACAGGGTACAGCGTAAAGAAGACTCACGGTCATTGCACTGGGTTCCGTGTAAGAGGTCATAGAGCAGTCACAGGTGTAGTTCTCCCATTGCTGGATACAGATGCCCATATTGGCACAGGAGTCCTCCTGACATGTGGTGCTGGGCCCTGCATTGGCAAAACACACACTTAAAGGCACAGTACAGTTGTAGTACAGTTTAGTATTACATAGGTGCACACTGGATTTTTGAAAAGAGGTACATATACAGAATTGGCTTGAGAAAAAGGAACAAAAATATCACACTCCAAACTGTCTTACCTGTGTGAATGAACATCCTCACAATCTGTTTATTGGCATTCAAAAAGTCTAGTTTGTCATATCTGGCTCTGTATTTAGTGTTGTGTTGCAGAGTGGTGCATAGTCATGTATCGACTTGGTTCTTTTGTTCTTATTTCACATCAGACAATGGCACAGTGAGGAAAAAACTAAAGAATACAATGGGGATGAAAACTTATGTTAGGTGACATTTTATTGAAAAAATGACAGACATTTAATACAGTGTGCATCACCACCATCACACCATTCAGTTCATGAGTAAATTCCCAGTCCTTAATTTCATGACATTCATTTACCATGACACATGTGAGCATGAATTTAAATCAAAGAAAATGGAACAGCATCAAATGATATGGCGTGTAAACATTAGCAAGTAGAATAACTACAATAGATCTAATTATATGTGGAAACATTTTGTTTTACAGCTTTTCCTGCAAAATGTTTCAACACTTCTTTGTAGACAAGGCAGTAACACAAATGTAAAGACAACAAGCAAAACATCAAACATTTGGCAAACTTTGGTCGGCAGCAGCCTCACTCTCGCAGCTCACATCATCAAAGTCCAAACATGTACTGACTGTTGGAGATGTCTTATATTATTTATCTTTGAGCATAGGTGAAGAGGGCCTCAAATTGCAGCCATAAAAAAGAAAACAGTTCTACCACTCATAAGCAACTTGCCAGTTTGTATTTTGCGTCACTAGGACACATATTCATTGAGTTACGACTGCAAATGATGAACATATACAACTGCAGATTTAATCTCACAAACTACTGCAGAGGTAGAAGACTCATAAAACATGAGGCTATTTGTCCTGACAAAAGTTCTAAGCTTTAGTATTTAAAGTTTATTGGTTGTGTTCAGCATTGGAGAGGGGGCAATATAAAGGCCTATATACAGAATTATAATAATGAAATAATAATAAAAAAAATTATAGAAATAATTTGGACACTGAATACCTTCATTCTATGTCTCATCTTCATCTGTTTATATTATATTTTGTGAATTATCATGGTAAAGTCAACCAATACAAATACGTAGGTGGATATACAGTATGTCAAAGTGAAGCAAAACACTTTATTTTGGCTGTTAAACTGTGTATTTTTAGTTTAAATAGCTTTGCCTACTAGTCTTTTTAAGCAATTTTGTGCAAACAGAGCACATTAGGAATTTTCAGGTCAAAGCAGTCCCAATCTGACTCCACTGCTATGGCCAGTGTCATTTCTACACTCAAAATGACATCAGCGTGGATTATCCACTCAAAACTGAGCACTAATTGCAAACACCTGCTGTCACACTGCTGCTCTCCACTTTGAACCCCTCCTTTCAACTTTTCCTAATGCTTTGCATGAGTTGAACGGTGTTTGTGGGTGGAGTTTAGGGGATGAGCTTCAATTTAAATACAGTAAATCCCATAATTTTATTCTAATGGATAATTTAGGAGCATATCATGCTCTGTATTCCAACCCATGTCCAGCCCGATATTTTTAAACCAAGACAAAGTGACTGAGAAAGATTTCCTATGACTCTACACAAGCTTTTGTAACTGTTAGCATTTTTCTTGATTTTGTTAAGTGTAAAAACTGGGACATCCTCACTGACTGACTAAGATCTTTTGGTTTGTAATGGCTGTTATGCAAAATTAAGTAGCAAGGCCTCCAGAGACATGTTAAAGAGGACAAATGTAGAGCATTTTGAGATTAGTTTGATTTATGTCCAAATCAAACTAACATAAATAAATAAATAAATAAATAAATGAAAATACACATGCATCAGAAAACACATTCTGACAAAACATTTAACAGAGATGGTCAACAGTAACTACTGACACTGCGGCACTGACTTGTTTTTGGTGTAGGGACACATAAACCCCAAACATATATGTTTGAAAAAAAACAAACAAACAACAGTGATTGTTTTGTAAAATATCTACATCTAATACCTTTGCATAGCCTCAAACATTTTACTTTACAGAAGGATAAAATAAGAACATTGCACATGGCAGTAATGTGTTTGAGCTGGTGACAGTTGATGCATGTCTTTATAAAGTTTGAGGTGTTTTGGCTGGCTTGTCAGCAGTGTGTGAGTGAGGCAACAGCCAGTGTGACTAACAATGTCCTTCCATACACAGGCAAGCTGCTGGCGCTGCTGTTGGCGTTCCGCAGGTAGGAACTGGAGTTAAAGTCTTGGCTTAAGTCCAAATCTAAAGCTGGCTCTGATCTGAGAGACTGAGTACCTTCACATCCACGCTCGATCTGCCCACTGCGGAATAAAGCATCGTTGAGAAGGTCCGGCAGGCGCCCATTCAGGTCCACTGAGGCCAGACAGCCCTGGAAGCCTTCTCTGGAGGCCACCAGTTTAGGCAGGTTCCCATACATGCCAGGGCCCAGTCCGGCAATAAACAGGTCACCTGGTGAAAGAAACGTTACTGTCCATGACAAAGAGACAAAGCTGAAAACACAAGATGAAGGATAGCAGAGAGATTGTTTACATGAAAAGAAAGCCTACGATTGGCTGCTGCAACAGAAAGTTAGCTACCTTTAAGTGGTCTTTCAAGTTGAGTAATAATTTTTTTGCTTACATTAAAACCAGCTTTTTAGACGTTCATACCATTCAAATTAAACTAATTGTATGTATTTGATGAGAAGGTATCCCAGTGCAGAGAAGAGAGAAAGAGAGAGAGCTACCTTTAAGGTCGAGGTTCTTGGCCCCGTTAATGCTCTGGCTTGTGGTGGTGGCGTCCACTTTGAGTGTATGCGTGTTGCTGTTGTCTCGAGTGATGGCCACATTGTGCCACTGGTTATCATTCAGAGCTCTCACACTTTTGCCCTTAATCAGGTTCGGTCCATTTCCCAAGTCAAATACATAGTGAATGTACCTGCAAAAGATAATGACAGTTTTAATGAATTTGTAATATGTTTTATGCACTATACTTAGGAAATGTTTGAGAAGGTCTGTTGGAATTGGTAGTGGTGATCTAAGCATGCAGCAAAATCATCAAGATCAAAACCATAAACTTCATGTTGCAAGTAGAATCAACCGCTGCGCTGCTGCACAATCTAGGCCAGGGCTATTCAATTAATTATTACAGAGGGCCAGATTCTTCAGAGAGCCATGGTCATTGGGCCAAGTAGTCCACAGCACGTGACCAGTGTTGCCAAAATTTAGGTTTGTGCAAAATATCCATCTGTTTGAGCAAGGTTAGTCACTACGGCTATAGCTTGTTTCATTTTCATTGCTTTATAAAATGCCTAAACCAGCACTGAACCACAATTAAACAACCACTAGACCAGTACTAGTCGAGGCTGAGCCAAGAGTAATCATCATTAAGCCAAAACCATGTCAGATCTTGAGCAGAATTACACAAAAACTAAAATGGAACCAACTCAGGTCCAAGATACATCCAGAATAACAATGTTTAGTTGCGATATTTAAAAGACGGGTTGAGAGCCTGATCAGGTCTTTGGAGGGCTACTTTAGCCCCGGGACTTAAGTTGAAAAGGCCTGATCTAGAGACCAGTCTTACTTAGGGCTTTGATTTGTGCTCACATTTGGTCATTTTGTCTCCATCATTGGATCCACAATATCTGGGTATTGTGGTGTTCATGTGATCATTCAAAATGCTAGAAAACTCACTAGGATGCAAACTCACCCTTTGACCAACTCTACAGCAATGAAATCATTCCCGTCTCCGGAATTAAAGATGATGAAGCCATCGGGGGAGGTGGTCTTGAACTGAAAGAAAAGGTGCATGGAGGCATATGCCTGCAGAGTGGCCAGACTCAGGTAGCTGCTTTTGGTTTTGAAGGTGACCGGATCAGCGATAATGGAACGAACTCCAAAGCGTGCGTTCAGTTCACAATAATCAATATCTCCATTCTTGCACAAGTCTATATACAGCATTCCGTTGAATCTGCAAAAGGAAAGAGTAAACAACAACAACAAAAACTATTAACACTACATTGTTGAGCATGTGCTAATTTTATCATGTAAACACAACAGCAAGGCTTAAGTGTGAGTATTAAAACTGTTTATTTAAAATTACTACAGTGATAAGGGCCTCGTCATGTCAAAAAAGTGTCCACTGTTGACTTCCCAGACCACCTGGTTAGAGATGCAAATGCTGGCACTGGCTGGTTTTCTCATGAGACTAGAGAAGCTTTAAGAGTGAATGTGGATAGATTATGCACCTGAGGCTCTGCAGATGTCCAATGAAGCTGGACGGGATGCTGGACACAAAGCGCTTCTCGGTCATGATGCCAGTTTCAATGTTGTGAAACTCCAGCCGAGTGTGGTCTCCCACCATTTGCCCTGCAGAGGGGAGGGTTAGGGGATGGGTTTGAAAAGAAAGACAAACCGAAGGAAAGAGAACAGTCTGACACTAACACAAAAGGGCTGATTTGAAGAGACATGTATTTTAAATGCATTATTTTATATGCAAAGCCGACCAGCTGACTAAATATGCTAAACTCTATAGCAAAAAGACAGTGTACAGTTTTAAAGCATGAGTTAGTCAAGTACCTTCGGCTACATCATCGTCAACAGTTAGCTTGTAGGTTTTGCCACGACGCACCACGCGCACTGTATGCCATTCATTATCATTGAGCTTTTGCCCAGCATACAGCGTCTCCGGTCCTTTGCCTAAGAAGAATGGTCAGTCACACAGTTAAAATCATTTTGGGTCTACAGCTTTGGACCCTCATTACCTGCTGAACGCCTGCACTTCAATATACAGATTCAAACATGTATTTATGCAGAACAACACCCTACCATCTACCCTACAATGTACTATACAAGACCTATTTATGGTGTTGCTGTTTAGAAATGTGCTGTGAAATAAGCTTAAATGGGCTGTCAAATGTCAGATGGCAATAACAGAATGCAGTGTTATAGCGAAAAAGTAGAGCATTTTAAAGCTTGCATTTAGTCCTCTCTTTTTTCCTTTGTGTCTGTTTCTAGCCTTTGTTCTACTCTAGAGAATTATTAAGGCATCAAAAGCTTTGTAAGCAGCCAAACAGTTATTTGTGGCAGCTGCATGTGGTGAGTTCTGTTTGTATATATAAGGTGTACTTGATATTTGATTAGATATTTTTACATTTAGAAATGTATCCAACACAAGAGCTAATCAACCACCAAACAATACTTGTGACTTGACTAGAGACACAAACATATAACTGAAAGGAAAACTGCTCATTTAAAACACCAAACAGTCATGTCCATTATAGTAATTATCACTGCTGATTTACCTTAGCTGCACTTCTTTCAACATAAGACTGAAAATCAGGGCCGGCCCGAGCACTTTTGGCGCCCTAGGCAAGATTTCCTTTGGAGCCCCGCCCCCCAAACACCACTTCATTTTCATTACATTTTTTCCTGGATATAATTATGTACATAGGCCCAAATGTAAAACATTTATGAAATAATAGACATCATTTTCTATTATCTGTACTGTTTTTACTCATTAATGGATTTGTTACAATTGTTAAGCTATGCATAATTTTGTACTATAATATGTAGTTTTTATCCTCACCAGTATTTAATTGTTTGGGGACCCAAATTATAGTGTGGCCCCATCTTTCTGCTCTCTCCTCCACCAGTGCTCCTTGTGAACAGAGCAAATTAGCTTCATAATCATGCTGGATTTTGTAAACAGAAATACTAAGATTTCTTCTGTCTAGACAAAAAGCCTCATGTTTTATGAGACTTCTACCACCACGGTAGTTTGCACGATTAAATCAGTCCATGAAGTTCATCAGCTTTTTATGATCATAACTCAATGAATATGTGTCCTACTGAGACAAAATAAAAACTGGCTACTAGCTTATGAGTGCTACAACTTGATTTAATTTTTTTAGAGCTGCAATTTGGCGCCTTCACCGCCAGATGGTGCCCTAGGCAACTGCCTAGTTTGCTTATGTCCAGGGCCGGCCCTGTTGAAAATGATGTTTAACAAACTGGAATTATGTAAAGATTAGCTGATAGCTATAACTTAATGTATTTTCAGATAGGTAGATGACATATATTCTAGCTATTTCAATCAACTATATGAAAGTTAATACACACTATTAATTTGTACTAAAATATACTGAGTGTTGTCTATGAGCAGTGCAATACACTTTACATCAGTTTCTATAGTAAAGCCTTGAAAGATTACTCAGGATTATAGAAGTAAAAGTCACTAGTTATAGAATACAGCAACATCATCCACAATCAAAATGAAACTTGAGTGTTAACTTACTGGAGTTACAGTTTATCCTGATACAGTCTAGATGGGGAAGAATAAATGACAGATGAAATTGCATCCTTCAAGGTTACTGCTGCAGACATCCAAAAAACAACAGGTCCACCCTTCCGGGGACGCACACATGTACACTGCAGCCATTTCATATGGTGTGAGATCAAATAGTGTTTTGAGTATTTATTTTTCATTTTGTATTTCTTATTTCTTATTATAGACAGATAATTTAACTTAATTAATAATATTTTGTTGTATGATTCACTAAGCACAGAACGAATTATATTTGTCAATGTAGTATGAATCAATGAGTATTTCAGTGAATTGTACAATATAGACTTTTCTTGGCTATTTTTTTTTTTTTATCAAGTGGCTGCTGAGTTCATGTGTCGTCAACCGCAACAGAAAAGTGGGAGCAAACAGCCGCGATTCAGTCAGCACCAGCACCATGCAGAGGCGAGGAAACCCCTACTAGTCATCTGCCCTCTGACAGTTAATGTTACATAGAGCCATGAGCAATCCTAAACCAATGTTTGTGTGAAAAATACAAATTTAATGTCTGCCATGTCTGGAGAATGTGTCTGATTAAGTGTTGTGTTTAGTATACTAGTTGGTGTATTGTAAATTAAGTAGATATTGTTGTTACATTGGTCAATGGGGTAGCAGCCAGCTGTAGGTTTGGCTGGGCTCTGTTCTCGGGCTGTTCGCCTGACGGGCCGCAGGTTTGGGGCCTTTGAAGGGGTGAATACCATCTTTGGACAAAGCATCATGGACTAGTGATGATGGATAAAACACAACAGAAACAAAGACTGCAAACCGAAAGAAGATTGAAAGTACTGAGAAATATAGTTACAAGTCTCAGCACAATATTCACCGTTATACATAGTGAAACATAATTAGTGACTAAAAGTGTTTTAGCACTTTTTCATGTCACAAATTTAGGATACTACACTTTGCTGATAAATAATCTGCTACGACACCAGCTGATGTCAGGGATGTAGATGGGTTAAAAAGATGAATATGATGAAAAAATAAATCAAAATAAATTATACGTGATAGAAAACTCAAGGGACTTTAGGTAATATTTATCACATACTGGGTAAAGTTAAGAATTCAGTTGTATTTAGATATTGTGCTGAGGCTGTGTACAATGGTCTGAAAACAGAAATCACACTGACTGTGAGACAAGAGATTTACAGTAGTTCAGAGAATTCCTTACTGTGATACAGAATCATGCCCAAACATTTGAAAGGGAATAGTTGACAGTCAAAGGAAATGGATGGGATGACAGAAATCATAACGCTGAGGTGGCTGGCTGTATACGATACCTAGGTTGACAGTGAGTTTGACCCGAGAGCCGTCCAGCTCTATCCGGAGTGTGTCTGCAGATTCTCTGGACGTGGTGGCCATGAGCAGACCATAGGCCCGCTGTGACCGAAACCTCAGGGACACGTCCTCCGCCTCAGTGTGCATAACATTGGGCATCACCACTTTCATGTACATGCTGCCATCATAGGACAGGATTGATGCCTCTGCAACAGACAACAACTTCATTCAGTTAGATCTAATGCAGTGAGCGTGAGTGATCTGAATTAGCTCTATCAATGTATCTAAGAGATGTTATCGATAATGTGTTATAGCAATATCTTTTGGAGATGTGTGTGCTCACCCCTCTCACAGGTCCTGGACCAAAAGCCTGTCCCGGTGCAGTCACATATGAATCGGTTCCATCCCTCTTTACACACTCCTCTGTTCTTACAGGGGTAGCTCTCACACTGTTTCCCTGTTTGTTTTGTACATGACGGTTTAATTCCTGCGCCGTTTTGGGCCTCTGCGATTTGCCGAATGTCTTTGCTGCGTCCGTCAATGAAGAGGTCACGAACACAGCCCACGTAGCCGTAGTTGAGCATGGCGGTCCACAGCTCAGTGGGCAGGATAAGTTTAGTGCGGTCAGTGGGCAGACCTCCTAAGTACATGTCTCCTTCCAGGTCCAAGATTTCACTCTCCCCACTGGCAGTGAATGGTGTTCTCCGGCTGTTCACTGAGATGGTACCTGTCATAGAAACAAATACAAGTAAACCTAAAATTATCCCCTTAAAAAGTTGATTCACTTTGAGCAACATTAATAAACATGTTTTATACAATCCTTCAGATTACTTTAGTATGTTGGGGAACTATTATCTCCTAAGAAGAATAATATTGCCTTAGGAATGTCGCTGTGATTGTGACATTGAAAAAGAACTTGAATGACACTGACCTGATCGCCCATCTCTCTGAATGTCCACATGATACCACGAGCCATCATTGACTTTGGACTGAGTGGCCTTTACTTTGATAGTTCCTGAGCCCATGTCCAGAAGCAGGTAGAGGCTCCCATCCAACAGCTCCACGGCAAAAAAGTCCACCTAAACATACAAGAAAATCTTTAACCAACATGTAAATGTGTTTTATTGAATGCATGTTGTAATTTTGAAATAATGAATAGTTAAAACTAATGTATAGAACTGACCTTGGTGTTCTTCTGGCTGCGTGAGGCATCTTTTCGTTCTTGGGGCTTGCCGTGGGTGAACAGAATCAGGCCGTTGGGCTCAGTGGTACGGAAGTCAAAAGAAATGGAGCCCATGCGCTTGGTGTTCCACTTGGGCAGGCTGATGTAGGACTCTGGTGTTTCAAACGAAATGGGGTCTAAAGTGGCCACGTTCTCACATTTGTATGCTACCTCGCCCTGAATCTTCATTTTCGGGTCTACGATTCGAGCCAGGCGCGATAGCTCCAAGCGGATGTCATTGTTTTTATACACCACCTATGAAAAACAATTTTTTTTTAATCTTGGTGAATTTCAGAAAACATTGTCATCTACACAAAGATTTTGGTTGGTTTCAAAGCAACACTACTGATTCAGTGTCTCTCAATGTCCAGTAGAGGGCAGCTTATGGAAAAAAATAAAAGATGTACGTGATATTGAGATGATAAAGTGGTGGCTGCACATTGCTCCTAAAGAGTAAGATCTTTTTTTTCTATATAAGAATTGTAGTAGAAGTGGTGACAATGACAAAAAACAAACACACAGAAGTGATTAAAACATATAAATCCCCAAAGGTTCTATTGGAACCTGGCTATTTGAAAGCAAAGGATTTAATAGTGTCAAAATGTGCTTTGCATGTATTATATTTTTATTTTTATATAACAAATAAAACTGTATGCTTTTTTATTAAATAAATATTATAAAAAACAGATAAATGTCCCAATTGTGTGACACTGACAAGTGAATGTATAAAGTGAACACCTGTTCTACATTATGTACTTAGAATATAAATTATTTTTGACAATAAAACATAGCTTCATTCAATTTTTTTAACAACAAATACCACAAATAACAACCACCCCGACACACACACGCACAGCCACACAAAAAGTACAGTAAATATTTGGTTAAAAATGGCTTTACTTGTGCTCAGTTAGTGCTTTTGTGTGTGTCTTTGTTAGTTAGTCTATAAGAGACATCCAGAAGGCAGCGCTGGGTAATGGCAATGACAATTACACCAATTATGTGTTATTGTAGGCTATTATGTATTTTGTAGGCTTTGAAACGTAGGCTTTCGATGTAAGTGCTGCCTTATGAAAAGGCATAATAGTGTGAGGCCGGGCAGTGCGGGCCGACCAGGGGTGGCCATACCTGGTGCCATGGAAACAAAGCTTTTATCCATAATCTAGCGAGGATGGCAAGTACAAGAGCATGGAGCAGGCAAATTAGCCGTAATGGAAGGGAGTGCAGCCGCACGGAGACAGGCTACATGGGCTTCATTAGACCTGCAGTGTTTCTTATGTCATCATTTTAGAACAAAATGTAAAAAACTATCAAGGAGATTCTATGTCTGTAATCGATTTGTGTTTCTCTATCAAAGGCTTAGAAAACAAAAAACAAACAAATTAGTTATACAAAGTTTAAAAAAATCACTGGCACTGGCTTCCAAATCAGTAGGTTTTGTGCAAACTCCATCCAAGTAGTCTATCAACTGTAATTCTCTGGCTGTGATAAATGGTCTTAACTCTAAAAGTAAACTAGCATGTCTTTATGTGACAGAAGACAGGTTGTCATGACGTGAATGCACTAAGAGCATGACAAACACGGCTTTAGCGTCTCTGTAACACACCTCTTTGAGACAGCCCATGAAGTTGTTGCTGACAGGAGATCCAGGCAGGTCTGCTGTGCTGGGGCTGCCTCCCACGTAGAAGAAATCATCTGAACCCAGCATGGTGTAGTCCTCCTGGGTGTACCCAGTGGTCGTCAGGATCCCATCTACAGATATTGTCACCTACACACAGCCACAAATAGAATCAGGATTTCTTAAGACTAAAATGCAAAACATTAAGTGTTGTTCTGTGTGAAATCATTGTACAGCTGCATAATCTGAATTAAAAAAAAGGGTAGCACTTTAAAAGACCTCCACGGTACCTACCAGTTAAGTACCGTGTCAGTTACTAGTAACTAACAGTGACACTTCCTAGTACTTACTCTGGTACTTACTGTGGTACTTACACTGGTACCTAGAGTGGTACTTTGAGTGGTACTTGTACCAGCAGTTACTGGTACATACCACTGGTAGTTACTGTGGTACTTACCGTGGTACTTACACTGGTACCTACAGTGGTACTTTGAGTGGTACTTGTACCAGCAGTTACTGGTACATACCACTGGTAGTTACTGGTACTTACTGTGGTACTTACACTGGTACCTACAGTGGTACTTTGAGTGGTACTTGTACCAGCAGTTACTGGTACATACCACTGGTAGTTACTGGTACTTACTGTGGTACTTACACTGGTACCTACAGTGGTACTTTGAGTGGTACTTGTACCAGCAGTTACTGGTACATACCACTGGTAGTTACTGGTACTTACTGTGGTACTTACACTGGTACCTACAGTGGTACTTTTACCACCAGTATTGGCATGCTGGTATGGTCGTGGCCATACCAACATGCCAAAGCCTGATCCCGTCAGATCTCAGAAGCTAAGCAGGGTTGGGCCTGGGCAGTACTCGGATGGGAGATCACAGAGGCCACTGGGGCAACTTCAGTGGTACTTACTACAGTAGTTGACAGTCAACTACTGTAGTAAGTACCACTGAAGTACCAGTATGTGTCACTTTAGAACAGGTCCCGTTGTTACTAGTACTTAACTGTCAACTACTGTAGTAAGTACCACTGAAGTACCAGTATGTGTCACTTTAGAACAGGTCCCGTTGTTACCAGTAGTTAACTGTCAACTACTGTAGTAAGTACCACTCAAGTACCAGTATGTGTCACTTTAGAACAGGTCCCGTTGTTACTAGTAGTTGACTGTCAACTACTGTAATAAGTACCATTGTAGTACCACAATTTACCATTATGTATCTTGGTATTTATCAATAAATGTTGGAATTAAGCTAAGATTGTTGTAAATTGTTTTCTGTTGTTTTGTTTACTGAAACAAATAATTACTTTGGTATTTGTCAATACCCAATATTGTTGTGACATAAATAAAGACAGTGGTGCTTTTTTAACATTTGCATTTTATTGTTATTCATAATTTATAAGCTCTACTTTTTTAATTTAGTACCAATAATACCACCACTGAAACATATGTGTGTGCCACAAATTATTAAAAATGGTAAGTGTACTAATAGTTACCACTGTAAGTACCAGTCACTGCTGACACAAGTACCACCTTAAGTACCAGTGTAAGTACTACAGTAAGTACCACAGTAAGTACCAGTAACTATCAGTGTTATGTACCAGTAACTGCTGGTACAAGTACCACTGTAGGTACCAGTGTAAGTACCACAGTAAGTACCAATGTAAGTACCAGTAACTACCAGTGGTATGTACCAGTAACTGCTGGTACAAGTACCACTATGGTTACCAGTGTAAGTACTGCAGTAAGTACCACAGTAACTACCAGTGGTATGTACCAGTAACTGCTGGTACCAGTACCACTCAAAGTACCACTGTAGGTACCAGTGTAAGTACCACAGTAAGTACCAGTAACTATCAGTGGTATGTACCAGTAACTGCTGGTACAAGTACCACTCAAAGTACCACTCTAGGTACCAGTGTAAGTACCACAGTAAGTACCAGAGTAAGTACTAGTAAGTGTCACTGTTAGTTACTAGTAACTGACACGGTACTTAACTGGTAGGTACCGTGGAGGTCTTTTAAAGTGCTACCAAAAAAAGCATCAAATTGGAATCAAGAGTGAAAGGGCCACAGTGCAGGTCAAGAAGCTTGAGGGAAAGAGAAGAACCAGCACCACAAACCACACAATATAAACATATTTACCAGACAGTGGAGTGTGTTTATCACATCATATCCATTTCCTAATTGCTTTTTAAAAAAGGAGTAAAAATGATACAGTTACATCAATAATATATCTTTTGAGACTGTCAACAAAAAAATATCCTTAAGATTTTAATCATACTAGGTAATCTTTACATTGATTAAAACATTGTGAATTATACTTTGTGAAAAGTGCTAGATACCTGTCGGAGATTCCGTGTGACTTTGACGTCATGCCACGTGTTGTCGTTGAATTTGCCGTTGACAGGTTCTACGATGGCCTCGAACGCCCCGGAGCCCAGGTTTATGACCAGAGACACTGCCCCGTCCTTCAAAGCCAAGTTGACGTAGTCTGCAGATTTGCCCGTGTGCAAGATAAGGCCGTTCCTCTGCCACGTCTTGAACGAGAGCGTGATCTCGTCACTGCTGCTCTGGATGGGGTTCTGGGACAGGTCATAGCAGAAGTACTCTGCCCCTCGGAATGTAGCCACATTTTCCTCTCTC
Source organism: Mugilogobius chulae (assembly GCA_038363315.1). Classification (NCBI taxonomy): domain Eukaryota; kingdom Metazoa; phylum Chordata; class Actinopteri; order Gobiiformes; family Gobiidae; genus Mugilogobius; species Mugilogobius chulae. Next base: position 29,689,832 of record CM076406.1, on the reverse strand, counting down.
GCTGTGGCAGTGACACATGAAGTTAGACAAAAGTAGCAAACGAGATCCAAGTATGGGAAATGTACTGTACTTAACACCAGAGACAGAAAAATAATTATGGGAATGAGCAGCTTTGATTCTTTTAAGTAATGTCAGCTTTGAAATGACAAATAAAATTGCTTGAAAAAGCACAATGTCAGGCATTTCAGGTTTCTATCCCTTATCCATTCAACTAGGGGTTCCCAAACCTTTCAGAACATGACAGTCAAAATAACCAGAAAATCATTTTGTGACCTACACAACATACTAATATACACATGTTTTATGTTATTTAACCTATTAGGTTAAAAAAGGTTCATCAACCTCCAAATTATGCTTTGTGACACCACTTGGGATTCTTACCCTCACTTTGGAATCTAGTACTGCTCTGGAACACTGGTCATGAGATAATTTCAACATAACATTTAAATTATTTTCTAAATTAAAAACATAATGTGACATTAAAATGTCCAACAACACAATGAAAGAAATTAATCCGGATTCAACACGTTTTGTCACTTAAAATTATCATTTAAATTTCATTTCGAGTTGGTTGCATGGCTGTTCTGAACGTCCCAGTCTGAAATGATGGGAATCCCTGCACAGGAAAACAGATACAGACTTGCTCTACATTTAGAGCTATTATCTGCACTCTAAAAGTTATTGTTTGTTATTTCACACTAAATGGCCAGACAAACTATTTATCAAGAAAAATTATAAAATAAAGTAATCACTTAGCAAAAAAGTCAGTTTGGCACATTAATAAACACATATATCAGTTAAATATTATATTGGCACATGTTCAGTTATTACAAATTGAGTAATCATACATTACTCAGTCATGCTTTAATCATGTTACACCAGACATTTAAATGTCAAACGCACATCAAGAGACAGGCACATGAAGGACAGAGAAGTGTGGTCTTAGCAACATGCAGTACAGCATTAGCAGCAGCAGCAGCACACCACAACACGCACACCAACATGAACCAAGGTTTGGGAAAACAGCCTGCTCCTGCTCTCTCCAAACATAAGAGTCACAGTGGATAAACAACAGTAAACTGCTGGTGGCATCAATAATAACACATAAGATTTGAAACCTGAAGTGCGTCACCCTCCACTCTTGTAGCCACAGCTTAGAATGGCAGAAGCGAGGTTGACAGTCTGTGGCTCCTCTGATCACCAACTATCACACACACTCCACACTGCAGGGATCAATTACTGATGAGCTACAAATAGGTTGCATTTAGAATATTTTTTGCATTAAAGTAAATCCTTTGACTGATAACATTTTGAATTGTGTGACATTGTAATTTAAGCTTTTGTTCTTTGTGTCAAGTGAATTTGCTTACTGCATTGTCCGAAAATACACTGATAAAATAGATACAACATCTCTCAACAAAACAAATGATAAATGTAGGCCTTTTCTAACCCATGTGGAGAACACCTTACTGTTGTCTGTTGTCAGTTGGTATTTTACATAGATAAAACAACAAGCTTTACATGGCAGTATGCCCTTATATACAGCCTGAAGTTTGTGTTGGGGCTCAAAGGATAAATGTTCTGGCAGAGGGAGGATGGGGAGGACTAGCGGTCGGGGCGAAATCACAATTCACACAGATAAGCATCAGTCATCTCAGCGAGGAGCTGCGTTTCCATTTGTGCCTCACTGCAGCCAATGAGCTGTGCATGTGAAACCACCGCAGTGTTACAGATCTGCATAAAAGGCTGCAGGTAATAAATTATTGCCAGGAATTATTAAAGCTTTCTCAACTATATGTGAGGAAGTGGAAAAAAAAAATTACAATTATGGTCATGCTGTATTTCTGTATTATGTTATAAAAACTATACTTAAAACACAAAAATTACATTGATTGTGTTAATGTTAATATTAATAATAATGATAATACTAATACTACTAATCATAATCATAATAATAACAATAATGATACAAGTTCTCTAGCTCATATCAAAAGCTTTTTAAGGCACATGTGGTTTATATTACAGCCATCTGAAGCCAGTGCCTCCTGAAGCATGACGCCGGTCTGCTCGGGTCCCTGGGGGCTGTTCATTTACTGGCCCCTGGTAATGACAGAGTCTGAAGGGCCCCTCCCCACACTCACACACTCACACACACCTACACACACAACACAACACACTCACAACAGAGCTCTTATTGGCCATTATGTGGGCTGTCAGTGCAGTGCTGATACCTAATGAAGGGCCACAGTTGCCATTTCTCAGCTGACAGTTGCCATGGTTACGCGAGGAAGAGGAGGAGGAAGCACGCTCGAGTGCATTTAAGCGAGCCCAGCAAAAAGACAGAAATCAAAGATCACAGGCAGATCTGAAGGGACAGTTTTCACAAAATACTGCTTTGTAGAAAACTCGACTTGAAGAAGTGTTGGTGACAGTGGCTAAATTTTGGAAACAGAAATGTGATTTTGCTTGAGAATGCAATAGACAACTTTCTTATGAAATAAAGCAGTGTGTCCAATTTTTAAATTCTATTACAGTGACATCATAGCTAAACATTTTGAATTATCAATGTAAACTTTAATAATTTGAATAGTGATAATGAGTCTTAAATGCATTGCTTTGTTTCAAATGAACTGGACAATGCTGAAACTTTGGGATTATTAATTTACAAACCTTTACTTAACCAGGATAGAGATTAGCTGAGCCTATTGTACATGTTTTAATGGTAAATGGAAAAACTGAAGCACGTGAAGGAAACCTACACAGACACGAGGGGAACATGCAAACTCTATAGAAAGACCCCAAGCTGTCTGGGAGTCGAATCCAAGTTGTAGCTTAATATAAAAAAACTCACATTGCAGGTCATGTTATCTATTACTGTAAGTCTTGGCCTCGAGCCCTGATTGTGTATTGTAGATCTTTGAAATTCTCACATTTTATCTTTATCTATTTTTCCAAATCAGGGGTGTCAAACTCAAATGGAGTTGGGCCCAAATCAATCAGAGTCAGAGTTGGTCGATGGACATATTTAAAAAAATATATCCTACTGTGTTTTCTTCAAATATGGGCAATATTGGGCAATATAAAGCTAATATTATACAGTACAGTGGCATTGCATTGCATTATACTGTTGTTGTCATTCTACGAAAGTTTTGAACAATTTCTGCATTCATTCTGGATAGTCACATCTCAGTAATGTAAACCTGTATATTTCTACAGAGCTTATTGTCCATTCTGGGTCCTCTTGTCAGCGATAGAACGCAGTGTTTTCTGGGGCATGTAGGTAACATTTTGCGTGCTTTTATCAGAGGGCCACTATCAATAATAATTAAAACTTAAACTGGAGGAGTCACATGAAAAAATATTGCAAAACAGCTCACAATTTGTCCTTTAGAGCACTGGTTCTAGTAACCCCCAACCCACAGTTTTAGGTAAATAATTGAGTTTCTTTGTGGTGTGTTCCCAATTATTACCACTGCATTTTCTTTTGCTGTTATATTTATGTAAATATATAAAAATATACATTATATATATAAAAAATGACCAGGTTCAGGAAATTGAATTATAAATACCTGTTTTTTTATTCGATGAATCACTCTCTTTTACTCCTCATATTCAGCAACTAAGAAATTGAAAATTAAACTACAATTTTATTTTAAGATTAAATCCTGTCTCAGTTTTGAAGCTAAAAAGAATCTTGTGTTTGCTGCTTTCTTACCAATTTTAGACTCTGGTGATGTTATACATGCAGCTTTAGATACTGTCTACCATGGAGCCTGAGATTTGTGACAAACCTAAAAGCCTTAACACATCACTGTTGGTTGGACGTCTTTGTCCCTACATCGACTGAAACATTGGCACCTTTTTATTTATAAAGCCATGTTAGGCTTACTTCCGCAATATTTGGCAGATTATTTTGTGCCCAGGAGCTCTGCCGACTATTACCTGAGGTCTCAGAGTGTTCTAACGCTGTCTGGACTGAAAGTCAGAACTGAGTTGGGGAAAAAGGCCTTCAGCTTTCAGCACCTACATCTTGGAATTAACTATAAACTGAAATTGGTCCAAGAAATCTGGTATCATTAAACACGTATAATTATGTATCAGAGGGCCAGTCTTCATCTGGTAAATCTAATATATGAAATTTGCACGTGTGTTTGACTTATCATTGTGCGAGATTGTGTGTTCGTCTGTCCTGAAATATCTGTTTATTTGAATGTTTTGCTGCCTCTTGGCCAGAACACTCTTGAAAAGAGATTTGCCATCTCAATGAGTCTCTCCTGGTTAAATAAAGGTGAAATTAAATATTAATAATAATAAAAAAAAATTATGTTCAAATCCACAAAAATTGTCCACAAATGGCATCTTAGTTTTAGGGAATGTCAAAATACACTTTCTTTTAAACTCCAAAACCATTCCAAGAATCTGATAAGTGCTTGTGTACTACTGGTTGGGAAACACTGCTCTAGAGTTTTTATTTTATCATTTTTAGCACTAGTTTTTATTATATATATATACATATATATATATATATATATATATATATATATATATATATATATATATATATATATATATATATATATATTATATATATATATATATATATATATATATATATATATATATATATACACATATATATATATATAACACATATATATATATATATATATATATACACATATATAAATATATATATATATATATATAATATATATATAAATATATTATATATATATACACATATAAAATATATATATATAATATATATATATATATATATATATATATATATATATATATATATATATATATATATATTGTGTATATATATATATATTTATATATATATATATATTATATATATATATATATATTATATATATATATATATATATATATATATATATATATATATATATATATATATATGACCTCTCAGTAGCATTTGACACTTTTTTGATCAAATATTTTGTAATTGTATCTCACAAGATCTTATGAAACCAGCTCCACCAGGCTTTTGAACACAATTAGTCTATGTACTTCTTGAACTTCTGCCCACAATATTACAGCAGTGTCATTCTGTAAGATTGATACAGTGATAACACAATAAGATTGTTACAACCCCTCTATTACAGTGCTACAGCATTTATAAAGACAATCTGACAAGTTCATTCAAGGTCACACTAAGAGAGTTTCACTGAAAAAGCCATTTCATTTTTACACTTTTGCAGTTCATTTTACAATCTATTCTATCAGATCCTAACCATTTCAATAGGCTCCTGTATTTAACGATAAAGTACCAAAGCCCTTATTCGACAACAGTGCTTACTCACTTACTTTTGCCTAGCTTCCTCACACTGTCAGACTATCCACTCACTCCTGAGGTGCAGATAAACTTTGTGTCAAATAAAAACAGCCGGGTCACATGGGTCACAACAAAAGGGCGAATGCATTTGAGATAAGGAGCGTGCTGTAAAAGGCAAAGTGAAATGTCTTGCGCTTAAATTCTAACCAAATCCTAACCTTCTCTTTCTTTCTATGCTATTGTGTAATCTTCCTTCAACGCAGCAGCAGATTTACAAGATTCACATTTACATATTTGAAGTTTTATCATTACATTTTAGAAAAAGAACGGCTTTACTTCTACACCTTAATCGTTTGTGTGTGTCTGCCTGCTTGGGGCCCGGTTGTGTTGTTGTTGTTTCTCTGTAGGTGTTTGGCTCGAGAGCATGACGGCGCAGTGGGATTCTACCCCGACAGCTTGAGACAGGATTGGCCCCTATCGGTCTGATATGTAAGAATCTAAACATGCACAGTACAGAGCTATTTGAGTAAGTAGGCCAGGGCTTACGAAAAGGAGCACGAGATCGGCTAGGTGTATGTAAAAAAAAAAAGAATAAATAGATGTTTTATGTTTTGGAATCATTTCAACAGAGAAGTTAAGATAAGCTTCAGAATAGAGCTGGGTAATACAGTATATCAAAATTTAATATTGTGAATGTTGGGTTCAAGATGTTAAAAATGGAAGAAAATTGTACAAAAAGAGCTAATTAAACATGAAAAGTTAAAAAATATGCTGTGAACTTTCAACTTAGGCTATAAATGTAATATTTCTGCACTTCTGTGATTCATTTTTACAAACATGTCACATTTGTATCACGGTAGGTTGGGTTTAAGTGACATCACAGCAGTTTCAGACAAGTATCTAATAACATTGGCAGGTTTTGTTGTTGTCATTGCAATGCAAAAAGTGAACGGGTCTTGTCTAGTCGAAGAAAAATAATCAGTTTGAAAATGCATTAAAAGATTTCTTACATATTTCATCATCTGAACTGGACCACAACCTATTAGGTTAAAACCCAAACAAGAAAAACGTTTAAGACATAACACATTACTGCTGGATTGAAAATATCGTCTGAATATTGTTATTGAAATATAAGAAGCAATAATCCAGGTATTAATTTTTGTTTATATCGCCCTATTCAGAATACTATAAAACAAAACAAACAAAAGATATTTGTGGCTAATGAAAATGATTCGATACAAGTGAATGATGTTAAAGGTAAAGTGAGCAATATAATAAACTTTAGATAGTGTTATTTTGAAATATGCAAAAATTAAATCTTGAGTAGTTAATAAAACTATTGACAAAAAAAAAAAGACTGAATACTGTATGCATTCAATAGACTTCATTGAATAAGTAATTCACTTCAAGGGTACTGACAAAATTACACATACATTTAAATAAACTTCACTTAATAAGCTTGAAGATACGTTTTAGCACATTTTTCTTGGACTGACAGAATATTGTCCAAAAATTGTTATCGAAATATGCCTAACATAATCCAGAATATATACAGTTTTTCTATATCGTCCAGCCCTAGTTAGAGGCTGACTTCAGGACATTTACAAATTTATTTTACATTGTTGATTATTTTTATAGATTATGGCAGATACATTTAATGAAAATCTTTTTTATACACACTAATAATTCAATTCAGAATTTATGCTTCGTGCTTACTTTTAATACAAATTTGAAGCTAAAAAATGGTTGTTAGTCGAAAGACTTTCAAGTTTAGTCATTTGCCCTTACAGTTTTTACAGCTACTTCTTCCACAAGCTTTGAACTCTGCGGCTTATACAACGATGCAGCAAAATTAAGATTCTCATTGACTTACTATTGACAAGGACGACCTATTTATGTACTTTAAAAATGTTCTTATTTAAATCTAGTTGGTGCAGCTTATTTTCAGGTGCACTTAATCGTACAGAAATTACAGTAATCTCCTTTTAAAACATGATTATTATTAGCCTTGTGTCAATATAATACAGTTAGTGAGTCAAAGATTCTGTTACGAAAAAAAAGTCACTTGTAATTGAAAAAATCAAACTAATTTCAAGACAAGTTAAAATTGCTTGATTAGAGCATTTTAATATCAAACATTCTGACAAATTTAAGCTCTATTTGTTGTAGACATCTAGATTATTTTCCTTTTTTCAAATAGCTTCATTCTGATTTGAAAACATTACTTCTTACTTCGAGACAAAATATTTGCCAATAGATACATTACAAAAGCAATTAAATCATGTCCAATTACAACAGCTCAGATCTGGGTCAAAATTCTTCATCAAAGTCATTTTATGCAAGTCTAGATGTATTGTTTTTGCTGTGTAAGTGAAGGCCTGAAATGCATACTTTAACATTTGGTATGTGAGTGTAGTGTCGTAATGTTTTACTATATTTGAGTACTTCACAGTTACTGACACTAATCAAACGTTTGTGTCGTTTAAGGCGAGGGCATGAACTGGAGCAGTGCAGAGTCTGTCCCTTCTCTCTGGTGGACAGACGGGGAGGAGGAGTGACTGACCGGCCTCATGCAGAGAGCGGGGAATGCCAGTAAAGGGACACTACCTGCTACTGTTACACTGCTATCTGAGTGCGAGCGTATTGGGGAAAGAAAAGCAGCGTGTGCACTATGTTTACCTGTTTTTACACTACACATCTGAAGGACAACAATTAGTTCAGTAATAGTTTTTTGTGCTTCTATTTTAAGATGCATGGTAGCGAGTCGAATGCCTTTATTTACTGGTGTTTTTGTATGAGGTGTTTTTTCAACCAATATAGTGTACCGTGACTCAAGAAAAGTTGAAAAACACAGCATTATCGATCAATGGAGCCCTAGTTAGCCAAAACTTATAATGGTTGACTATTAAACTCGCTTCTGCCTACACTTTTTAAGCATTGTGACTGCTTTACTGCTATGTGTAAGTTCGACCCATTTTAAAATGTTGCACAAATAAAGAAATCATTATTATTTTTTTAATTTAGATTATGAGGACTTAAATAGAATAGCAACAAAATGAAATGAAGCTGGAGTTGAAGATCTGGGCCAAAGTCATGGTCTAATCTGCTCTTTAGAATCATGTTTTCTAATAATTTTCTTGATAAATGATTGCTTTGGCATAGATTCCATGGTATATTTATTTTTCAAGCACTGTTTGGGTTGAGTAAATAGTTAGATCAAGGGTTCCCAAACTATTTTTGTTAGTGGGACAAAATTAGCAGATTTTTGTCTTTGGAGAGTCAAAATGTAATGCTTGAAGCGTGCCAAGGGCCAAACATATTTGGTTTTGTATTTAAAAAGTTAATTTGAGAAGATATGATGATTAAATTGTCCTGTATTAACAGATTTTAAGGTGATTACACATCATTTGGTGTCATCTGACAGTTTTTTTAACACAAAATTTAATAACAAAAAGATAGTCCTAGCAAACCTGAGCACCCTTTGCAGGCCGAGTTTTGGCCCCCCAGGCTCCACTTTAGATCAAAAAGATATTTTTTAAACTTTAGAATATTTCTTGCTCTCCTGTTTTAGTCGAATAATCAGTTGATGGGACATGTCTTTTGTCGACAGCCCCATTAAATGCACTGTGATTTTTTCAACCGTTTTAGTGAGAAAAAAATATATATACAATATAATGTTTGCAACTAAATGCTTTTTAACATCCTATGTCATGTTTTTAACTTTCAAAATTCTAAATGTGTCATAACTAAAATTTAAACTTGATGTTAATGCCAAGCAAAATATTCAACTCTATGCTGATTTTAAAATCCCTATAGACAAACATAATGCTCTTTTTAAGCTTAATGCTTTAGTATATTCTGACATTTTTAACACAAAACACTATGGCTTTATTCCTACTGATCTGTACTCTAAGCTTGTTCAAGAAAGGGTAACTCTTTTCTGTTAATGTCATTTTTAACATTGATATTTGTACATAGTTTCTTTAGTTTTGAGTCTTAATCAACCAAAATGTGCATTAGTCGACTAAAAGTAGGGGTGGATAACACAGAAAATGTTACGTATTACTGTGAATTATGTTTTCCATATATATATATATATATATATATATTATATATATAAAATCCCATTAAGTATTTTGTTTATAAAACAAAAAGGTAAAAAAACAGCTCATTAAAATTATGAAGAAATATTTTAATGTCCATTTTATGTTTTTGTGACAGATCTCCATTAAAAAGTTATTAATACATATATGATGGATTGCCACTTAAATATCAACAGAATAACCCTAACCCTTTTATAATATTTTGCCAAAATTACACAAACCAAATTATATGTATTTATATTGAACTGCAACCAAAATAAGTGGTCCACAATTGAATTTTTAGATGTATACAGTGTTTTCACTTTATATCAGTGGTTCTTAACCTTTTTTGTCTTGAGTACTTGTATACCCTCAAAACATGTAGTAGTCTCCATGTTGTGTTTTTTAATGTTATTTTATATATACTCATATTTTTTCAATTATAACCTCTAAACTTGTAAAATGTGCTACAAATATTTGTTTTTACATTACAAAACATTCTTTTGATTCTACAAACATCCCTAGCATTCCCTGGCAAAAGATTGAGGACCCCTGGTTGGGAAACACTGATTTATTAGACACAAACGGTGCTCAAAAAGTCTAAAAATGCATAAAATCAAAAACATTAACTTCAAAACCTTTGCTGTGCCTCCATCTTAGCTGATTGTTCAGTTGATGGGACATGTCTTTAGTCGACTGCACCCCTTGTAGTTTCCAAATCAGTTTTAGTATCTGATTTTCGATACTTTTGACAACCCTGGTCACAGCCTGGTTCATAAACATGTGCACCATCATGTGTAGAAGTTTGTGATTGCATTTGTAGCTCACATGACAGTGCAGACAACCTCACGGTAAATACGGCTCGATTAGAGTATTCTGAACCCAGCGCTGTCAGATTAAGAACGACTCTCCAGCACCTCCTCCCACAATCCCTTCTTTACACACTCCTCCTCCACTCGCAGTGACTTTAACAGACAGAGAGAACACACACACAGACAGAGCAGGCACGGCACACGGTGGAGACACGATCAGACACTCACAAAGCAAGCGCTGCTGTTCATACAGGCGGAAAAGTAAAGTGTCAGAGAAAGTGGTACCTTTGCTCTTAGCTACAGCAGAGGCACGAAGTCCAGAGGCAGAGCAGCAGCAGGAGAGGACAGAGAAACAACGTCAGGTTTAATAGATACTCCACACACTGCATCTATTACAACAGCCAAAAACACACAGCAGAAGTTTGGAGAGTGTGTTTGAACTCGGCTTAGTTTTGTTTGTTGGTAGTGAAGATTTCCACAAGTCAGATCTGAAAGTCTTTAATCTCTAGCTGAAACTAAAACTCTATAGCTTTCCTCCCATTATTGTACTATATATTGTACTAAGAAATTCTATATTAAAACAGGGCTACTGGGGTACATTTATTATAATATGTGCAATTTATTATAATGTGTGCACTATTATTTTACATTGTACATGCACAGGTAATTAAAAAAAATCAATAAATCAGAGTCAGACTGTCCTATCTGGAAAAAAATGTGACAAATTGTATGTAATTTACTGTATTCCAGTGCATTTAAGAGTTTTGCAGACACATCTCAAGAATATATTTGACCAGGGGGCCATTATCAACTTTTTGACCAAAAATAAACTTAAATAAAATCATGTTTTTCTAGTCAAGTTTTTCTAGTTGTGACACATAATAAAAGATAAAAATATGATTTTTTTCCCTGAAAGAGCTTGTATGATGACTAAATTAACAATTATTTGTCTTAGAGTAGGGGATTTTCCTGACTATTTCCACGGAAAAGCATCTCCTTAGCTATATTTCTTCACTTTATGGCATACAATGTATTTTCTCCAATAAGAAGGTTCTAAAAACGTGTTTCATCTTCTTTTGCATTGAATTGTGAAGATGACTTTTGACCTCCTGAAAGTTACACAGTGGACCTTTAATAACACCTTAATAAAGACTTATCACATCATTAACAAATGATTTATAAATGACTACTATTACAAACTACTAAATTACTCTTTAAATTACCCTTTCCCAACCCTAAATCCAAACCTTTGCTCCTTAAATAAGTAGTTACTAAACATGATAATGTTTTCATCATTCACCGTATGCTCATGAATAATTAAGGTTTTATTATGTTTAATTATCATTTACTAAAGCAAATGAAGGTGTAGGTATTATAAATTGTACTCAGTATTTTGATAACTTCCAGAGGACAGCTGGAATGACTCATGTCTAAATGACATTTTCTTCTACCATGGACAGCTCCTGAACTAAAGACTGTTTGTGATGGTTAAAGCTGGGTTAGCTGTTATTGACTCTTCGAAAATGTATCGACTTAAATAAAATACTACAATAATATATTAATATATTCATGGTTATTAAAAAACAACAAAGCTTACTTACTAATTTTGTTTTGTGAATTGATTTTTGCTGTTTGTTGATTTTCAGATCTGTTTCAGTGAAATCCATTTGAACAGTATATATGATTCACTGTCATATATACTGTGTTAACTATTTTAGTTACTGTTCTTTGTATCAGAAGCACACTGTCCAAACATCACACTATTGCCCAATAAAGAGCTCACAAACCCTTCTATAACCAGCAGATTACCATTAAAAGTAAGTTTCATTTCCATATAGGCTACTGCATAAGATTACCGTTGGTTTTATTGTTTTTGTAACATAGCAAAGGGATTTTCTTTAGATTTAATGCTGCACAAACATGGTTCTAATTCTCATAGTCAAGGATCAGAATTTGTGTTGTAAATCTTGAGATGGTGTATCTCTAAAAAGACCACTATTTCTAGGATTAGTTGAAATTATTACTTGTCAGTGAGCTGTTTGTTGAGCAGTAAAACACACACACTACAAGCATGTTATAATCCTTCTTAAACATGTGGGAGAACATACCTTGTTCTGCCATCATATGGGCAAAGCCTTGAAGAGGAAAGCAGCAGAAGAAAGAGAGAATCAGAACACTGCCTTACAATACTGAGGTATTGTAACGTCAAAGACACACAGACGTTTGACAGACTGAACTGGAGAGAAAGGCTGATCCTTTGATCTGTAGGTGGCACTGTTTAGAGAACAGGAAGTAAGCCAGACCAGAGCTGACTAAATGATCAACTATTTGGGTAATTTTTTAAGAGTCTGGAAACATGTAATTTTTGTAAATCATTATTTAATAGTTATACAGGTAGGCTCGCTCTTCAATGTTAAAAGGTTGATGAGCTCATTAATTTTTTTTTTTTAAATGCAGCCGTTAGACAAATTTTTGTTGCCCCCTTGGCGAAAATAATCATAAGCAATACATTTGACTGCAACTTTGAGAAATTTTATAATCACTTCATCAATTGATTTGTGACAGACTTTCAATCAAACTTCTACGATGATAAACCAAAAATAATAGCTCTCATTTACATCTACATTACATCTACATTTATAAATGAAAATACTGTTGTTCCTGCTTTTTTTGTAGTGATAATACTGTTCTTATTTATTATTTTGTAGACCATAAACAAAATAAAGATGAAAATAATTAATTTATATATACATTCCTTTTCTCCGTTTTTCAAAAACTGATCTTAGTTTAGTTTTGTACGACTATAAATGAAAACAAAATAATTAAAATATTTATTTTCACTATAAACAAAAATAAGTGAAGCGGCCTAGTCTATTCTTGCTATCTTTAAGCTTTGTATAACTATTAAACATTACTTGTCCTGGAGTATAAAAATGATGCATTTATTTTTTTACTATACAGTTTCTTTACTGTACAGCTGTCAACCAGGCTTTTTGTTTCATGTACAGTATGTTTCGTGAGGAGGTCCACCATATGATAAACACACAAATCTTGCATACTTTTGCTCTCAATCTGAAAAGATCTTGTGATGTCATAAAGTGGTAACACAGTAAAAGTGCCACTGTGTTTTTAATTCACACACCTGCACTAGGATCAGAGACAAACTCTGAAACTATACAGCTATTGCTTTAGCCTCATTTAGACTTCTTCATCTCGGTGCATTAAATCTTCTGTGACTATGAATAAAACACAATATCTATATGTCACAGCTCAGACTGCATTCTAAAATCTTAAAAGAGTAAATTATAAATCATACAAGATCTAAATAAATGTTTCCAGTTCAGTTTTATCCTGAGTTGCTAGATAAAAACAATAGACCTTCTAACAGAATTTTTTCCTTTTATTCATTCATACTGTATTTTCACTTGTATCATGGTTCGTGTTGACTTCCTGTTCTCTCGACTGTGGCCAGACCAGATCAGTGAAGGCAGCGTACCATCTGTTCACAGTAACCCACGGAACTCTCCTTCATTTATTTATTTAGTTTTGTTTAGAGAAAAAGACATGTGCAAAAACTCACCTGGCAGATTCTGGGTAACCTCTGCAGGAAAAGAGACACAAGGAAACAGAACTCAGATTAGGCACACGGCTCTTTGCATGTTGGCTTCATGCAAAATGATGTCACACTCTGGAGAGGCCATGCAGAGGGCTGGCACACAGCTCAGCCATATGCATGTTCAGCACACTCAGCGGATTCTCCGTTCACAGAGAACCACAACACCTATATTTGTGCATAAATATAGAAGATTATTTATAGTCAGAATGGACTGTTTTGGGACGCTAACTCGTAACATTCATAAAGATTACAGATTTACAGTGTACCTCCCAGTGGTGGATGAACTACTCCCTTTCCTTAAGTACAACAACAAATCATTTCTAAATCTACTTAAATAAAAGTACTACAGTATTCCTTCACAAATTTACTTCAAAAGTAAAAGTATTCACATACATTTTGACAACTATGATGATTTTTGTGTATTAGAACTAATTTGACAGTTACTATGTTGTATATTCCCAGTGGTAGAAACCTTCAAAATAGTCATCTGGACAGTGTATTCAAACATTGAGAGCTTTCAACTCTCATCCCAAAGTCATTCAAAATATCTCAGATTGAAAATGACTTTAACGTCTCGATCATTGAATACGCTGTCCAGATGACAACTCTGAAGCCTTTCTACTATAGATCACTCCTGGAAAAATTCCACCGACTTGCTCAATGAAGAACTAAAAATCCTGGCAAGATGTGAGTTTAAAAAATAACACCTCCAATTTCACAGATCTAAAACTTTAATTAAAACTGCTCTCAAATGTAGTGAACAAAAGTAAAGTACAGATGCCAAAAAATGACACTATGCACAGTGCTTTTACTTTGCACTTCTTTACCTTCCACCACTGGTTCCTCCTTAGAAACAAGTAGCTGATGCCACTAGGTCAAGTTACACATCAGATCTATGTAGAGGTGATGCTCAGGGTGTGTTCAGGTTTTGACTGAAGGTTTTCTATGTCTTTTCCATGACTTCTCCAAAACCATTCCCAACTTTTACATGACCTTGGACAACTTTGAGTTATTTAGAAATACAAGAATGAACTTTCAAATACAGTAGTTATGGAATAATCAATGACATCAGTGCCATAAGCGCATTAACTAAGCCTTACAAATGAACATAAACAGATGTAGATCTCAAGTCTTATTCTTTGTGTTTCACTGCATTAAAACAAAAAGATGTTTTTAGGCTGCCAGACTGGAACAAAATACACAACAATGCAAAAAATGGTGTTTAAGGTTCAGTTTAGTCATGGTATATTAATCCAAGATTAGAAACATTTAAATTTTTTCCCAGACTTTTCCCAAGTTAATAGAATTCCAAAACTTTTCCAAGACCTGGAACTGAATTTTATATTTTCATGACTTTTCCAGGCTTTCAATGACTGTATGAAACCTGGATGTTACTGTAAGTCCACATGAAAGTATTTTTACCAATGAAAAAAACATGAAAATAACAAATGCAGGACAGGAACAAAGCAAGTGTACGTGCTAGTACTAACTCAAATTTAAACGACTAAAATAGAATAATTACAAATTCCAATGCATAGTCAGGTTGGAGGCTGGATTTACTTGTGGAAGCACCTGATTGGTCTTAAGTTGACTAGCCCTGTCCAATGCCATCCTCTGTAAATCCATACGAACAAGCAATCCACCAGAAAAGCTTCCTAGTGCACCTTTAAGATTATTTCTCAGTTTTATCTCGTATTCTAGAGTCAATAATGAGGCATTTTGCATTCACAATCGTTGATCCTCATCATTCACGTTAGTCAACACACAACAGGGCTATTATCTTGGCATATTTATCCAACCACACCACAAAAACACCAGTTTACAAATAGTAAACTAGTCAAGCCCGATCGCAATTAATCATAGAGCAACAGACCATTATCCAAGCTTTACTATTTGCCAGATTTTGTGTGTTCAATCTCCCTTTTGCTAATGGTAACTTTCTTTTAGTATGTTAGCCTGGTGTGTGTGAAAAGTCTGTGAAAGAGAGCTCCAATAGACTGCCTTGTTTATACTCCAAACACATGAATGATTCAGAATACGGCCCATATCCAGTGTACAGACCTGGGCCTACCCTTTGTGTGTGGCTGGACATGCGGTACTGCAGCGTTTGACCAATCTGACCAATGTGGTGACAAACAGGTCTGTGGACTTGTGTTTTATTCATGTGTATAGCTGCCCTGCTTCTGTGGGTCTGTCCATTGACTCTACGTACTTGTCCTGCCTGTGTCCCTGTCTCTGGGCTTTCACTGGTCTAAAAGCCCTTCTTGGGACACGTGCTGCGAATTAGCTTTGGCTATAAGCACTATGATGCGTGCATCGGACTGCTGTATTACAGTTAGTCAATGTTTATGTATCTGTCCCTATACAAATAAACCAATAAATAAATAAATAAATTAACCCCTTGAGGCAGCAAGAGGACACCGCCCACCTTTTGCTATATTTTCAGTTTTTTTAGTTTTCTCATAAAAATAACCTAACTTCTTTATATTTAGATGAAAGTATAAGTTAGTTGATGTAACCCTCTTGGTTACAGTCCAATAAGCCACTCTAAGATGATTCTGTGCTTGTTTAAATGTTCATCTGATAAACAAAAAATACCTATACAATGTGCAATAACTTATTAGGACTTTTTAATGGGCTGTGTCTAAACTTTAAGTCCCTAAAACATTTTTTTTGTTAAATTACCTTGAGCTTTGGAATTTTTACCAGTTTCTTTCAATAAAATTGTCTTGCTGTCCCAATGTCCTGTCTTTCGTCTTCTTTTCTGTCTCATGGTTCCCCAAGTAACTGCCTTGTCTCTTTTTTTCACCTAGCTGTCCTGTAACTGTCCCTCTATCCTGTATATACAAATGCCTCTGATCTTCCCTCTATCCTGGTGTGTTTCTTGTATATAAAATACTCTGTCTCTGTGACTTATATAACTGTCCTGTCCCTCCGCCCATCTTGTCTTAAAAACTCTTGTCTCAACACACTTGAGACGACAGAGCCTGATGGTGGAGGCGGCTGCTTGTAGATGCAATAAAAGATGTAATAATGGACTGCTTGGTGGAGCTGCTGTGCTTTTCATTAATGCATTTAATGAATTGAGGAAAACAAAGCTTCTCAAAAAGAGGCACAAGAGAATAGACAGAGGTGCTGCTGGCCCATCCCCCACCAGCACCCTCCCATTATAGCAGAGCGCCACGGCAGAGATAAAAAAGCTAATCTTGGAATTCCAGCCCCACTCGGCCATTGTCTGTGGCTGTGGCCCAAACTGAATTATGTATCTGTGCGACCGCCATCCAAACGCTTAATTACAGAAAGGAAATACATAAACAAATGAGCTGTGAGTGATTGAGATGCATAGACTGTGTGCAGATTTCATCTTCAGCACAGAAGTACAGTGCATTCACTCAGCTGCAGTGGTGTCTGCCAGGAGCACTGAGCACAACTGATTTACAACAGAATGTAAGAGAAACCAGGCAGCCTTTGATTGGCTCAAAGAGATGGGCCGGTTCCTTATCAGCGGCCGCAGGACTCATGTCATTAACCTGCAACCGATAATCTCAGCTCACACAGCTCTGCCTCCCGCACACACACGTACACACATGCTCAAAAGGAGTAGCATCAAGAGTCTGTGGGAAAGAGCATTTGCATAGTGTGTCCCTAAACCTCTACACAACACCTCAGCTCTTTTTTCCAGTTCAAGGAACAACATATTACTTTCTCTTCTGAGAAACCATGAAAACACCAACCTAAAGATGCATGAACAAGCACCTTATCTAAACCCAATAGACACAAATAGGCAGCTGAGTCTAAAGCCCACAGCAGCATAGATACTGTACTAAAATATGCTGGTTACCTTGGTTGCAGAAGCGGCCCTTGTAAGGAGTTTTGGAGCAGTCACACACTGGCTGTCCATCTACCACAGTGCAGGTGCCTCCATTCTCACACATGTTCACAGAACACCATCCCTCGGTCTCCAGGGGACTTTGAGGCTTCCCAGGAGCAAAGGGGCACTGATGCCATACTTGAGTTCAATGATGGTTCCTCTAAATGGAGGCATGCTTCTGACTGTGGGCAGAGTGAGGGCTCCATTGCGAATGTCCTGAGGAACCCCCCCTACAAAAAGATCACTGACTATCTTCATCAGCTTCCTCTGGGGCCGCACCTCATCAGCCTTGGCCAACCCGTCCAGAGCCAGCATGGTGCGCAGGTTGTATCGGCTCAACATGACAACGTGCCAGAGGTTGTCGTCCATTCGCTTGTCTGTGACCACACTGGTCTCTGCACAGTCGATACTAAAACGCAGCTGCAGTCTGCCCTCCACCACGGACAGCAGCAGGAAGTCACAGTAGCCCCCATCGTCAAAGTAAAGCAGTACTCCATCAGGGGAGGCAGTCTTAATCTGAAACCTCAGATCACTGCGAGTGCTGGCGTCCCAGCGGAGGTAGCGTGCCCACTGTCCTGGAGTGCCCAGGAACTCCAAACCCAAACATGTGCTCATCAGTAGCTGCAGCTGGATACAAAAATGTACAAGATCCATAGCTGTGAAGAATTGGCAGTTCGATTCAAATATTCTGGGATCTGCGTAGATCCAGATCAAATTCAGATCAGCTGCAAAAAGATTTTCAAAAAATATTTTTTATAAAAATATGATTTTAAGGGGTATCAGAACAGTCATATTTAACAGTCTAAAGCCATGTCTGTTCCGTTCATTGTCAGCGAATGCAGGAGGTGCTTTTGGAATGAAGGCAGAAGGTGTTGAGATTCTTTCAGCGCAAGTGAACTTTTCTCTTCCGGGTTGTCCATTGGGAAAAGCAGCTGGACTGGAATCTTCGAGCCTGTCTCATGCCCATCTGTATGAAAGATAAAAACAACAAATGTAACTTTATACATTATTTACAGTATATAGGAATAAAACAATATGTTTGCTGCATCATATACATCTACAGATAGACTTCAGGAGGTTGACAGGCTTCTGAGGTGGTCAGACCCTGGAGGTGCAGGTCCTGAAGGCTGTGTAGTTCTCTAGGTCCAGAACCAGGAAATCCATGAGACCAGACAGAAGACAGAGCAAGGACTTGGAAATTGATTTCACCAATCTGACTTCAGTTATGGTCAAAATGGCAGCTACATACTACAACAGCCACAACAGTGACCAGTGTACTTACGGATTGAGTTTTTCAACATCTGATGTAGCCCTGCAGCTGCGAAACAAGTATTTAGTCATGTTTCATCCCTCTCGCAATTCTCTTTGTCATGTTAGCTGTTTTGTATAACCGTGTCGCCAAGCCTCGGCAGCCATTAAACTGTAGTGTGTTAAGACAGCCAATGAGGGAAAGAGTAGGCCTATCTAGTTTTCAACGAGGAAAAAAAAAAAAAAAAAAAAGAAAAAAATCTGTTGAACAACTATTATGGTTGAGATAGAATAATAGTTTTTATTTATTTATTTTATTTTAGAAAAAAATAAAAATAATAATGTGTGCGTTCTTTGACAATGTAAGTGAACGTCACGTGGCGTCATGCCCAGAAAGTTTGTGTGACACATGCGCTTTTCCTGTCCTTCAGTGCGCAGAGCAGTTATCGGTCATCTGCGCAGTAAATTAAAGTCATTATTCTCGTGGCGCGCGGGCGATCAGTCTGCAGACAGACACCTTATCAGACGAGCTTTTGGAGGGACAGCCTCAGCTCTCAAAACGCATTCTGTTCACCTTTGAACAGGCCAGGAACTATCCACTAAATCAATAATTATGACTAATCAGATTGGCATGGCCTGCTGAAAATACGTTTTTGTACTTTTAGAATTGGAAAAAGGCTAAACAAAATCAGTTAAAACACAGACAGTTAAAAAAACGTATAATGTATGGAACAGCTTAAAAAACTAAAATACAAATAAATAAATAAATGAGAACAAAATAAAGGGCTAAATAAATAAGAGTTTCATAGTTGTTTGCTAGGTCTACTATTTGGCTTCACAGATGTGACGTAGAGCTATTGGCTAATAGACTATTGAAAGGCTTTTTTACGCAGAAACAACTGCAATGCACGTCAGCGCAGTCAAACACTGTATTTTCAGGCCTACTGCTCATGTCTCTGCCTCAATCCACTCAGCCAATCAGAAGCAAGCTAGCAGGCAATGGTCAGGTCATTTTATTAAAAACGTAGACTTGTTTTACGATTTGAACGTCGGCAATAACCGGAGAGGATGTATTTTGCTTGCACAGTATGACAGATGATTACATTGGTGCCATGTATCCTCCACTGTATCATGTCTGCACACACGCCTTTATTCTGAACACTTGTGTCGCTCTTATCAGTGGCGGGCAGGGCCGTTCTCTGGGGATTATTGTGCCAGATCTTTCCGCAGATAATTCTTATCAACAGCAACGCCGAGCATTCCTTCTGCGCCGACGATGGAACTAATTATTTGCTTTATATTCCGCAACCATCAAGAATGAGAGCCAAAGTGTGTGTGATTCTTTTTCTCTCACTGACAACCGGTTTATGTTTGTGTTTACAGATTTTAGGCACTGAATTAAGCTACAGGGTGTGTGTGTGTGGATGAGAGAAAGTCTGGGGTTAAAAGGCTAAACGGCCTGATCATTGTTGACCGTGAAAAGGCTCTTTTGAAAAAGCCAGTAGAGACAAGTCCACATCAACGCGGACAAAAGGCGGTGCGCTCTGAATCCTATTAACATCAGCGGCCGCCTGCAAATGCGCGCGTGTTGATGCAAATAAAAGCGGCCCACCAGGAGCCCCTTTGTGCTTAAATAGCTGTCACTTGCCAGTGGTTTTACAGCAGGTGCACTGCTCTCACACACATACGCGCACACGCACGCAGACACACGCCGGATGTGTAACAAAATGTCTCTCGGTCTCAGATCATATCAGCTGAGAGGCGCGCACACGGGAGGTTCGTGCGTGGTTTTCTTCACTCATGCATGTCATCACTCCGCTCTAGCCACGCACGCGCCTGCCACTCCAGAACAAACGCACAGCCTTCTGAACATCATGCCACATAGGCCTATGCATTCTTATAGATTTATAATAAAAGAGTAATGCATAAATAAGAAATATATTTTAGTGGGCCTGTTGGAAAAGGCCTAGACAATTGAACATACCGTAGATATAAATACAGACAAGAATTAAAAGAAACAAAAATTATGACAAGAAGAAAAATGAAATAAAGTTAAAAGAACTTTGTGAAGATAAAATAAAATAAATCATTCATTTAAGAACATGGCAGAGAGTGAGGGAAATTAAAGACAGACTAGAGACTGTGTTGACAGATTCATTAATACTCTAGGCTTATAAAAGCTTGTACACTATGCAATTAGTTATGTTAAGTTTCCGTGAAAAAATCTACTCTCCACAAATGATTTATCAGACAAAGCTATAGTCACATGATTTGACCTCAGGACATTGACGCTTTACGCACAAACATTAGGATGTTTAGAACCATGAGCCAATCGGATCTGGTGTGAGGAAGGTGTGAAGCTGCTGTGCTTCTGCTGCAGAGCCTTGACGGCATTACATCACCGACAGAGAGCACCCACTTCACCCCACGGCACGCGCACACGCACGCGCAGACACACAACTCCATGGAGCATGCTCATACGCATGCTTCCAGAGTTACACACAAGGCCCGTGTTACATGTAAATGAGTAAAGATGGACACAAGTGAATAACAGTGAAGCACGCGCACGTGCATACAATTGCAGACACACCCACAAGGCGCACGCGCGCACCCACGCTACTGATACAATTATGTAACATCCTTATGTCCACTCAGATATTTACCATTTTGCGCACCATTAATTCGATTAAAACATTTGATGTTGTTAGTTTGGAATTATTATTATTAAGTTTGTTCTAGCTGTGGCACACAGTCAAGTAAAAAAGAAGAAAAAAAAACACCCCTTTGACAGATATATTAATGTTGGAGCTATAGGCCCACCGTGAGGACCACACCTTATGTAACGCACAAGCAGCACCAGTGGACTCAAGAGCCCTTCATTTTCCAAGCGCAATCCCGAGGAATCAGACCTCCATTTCTTCCAAATCCTTACCATTCTGCACATGATTTTGTCCAGTGCCAAAGGCAGAGCAGTAGCGCAAAAAACACCGCACAGTAGGCCTACATCAGCTCTGTGTGTGTGTTTTTAATCTAAATCTTTCAACACTATTATGTTCGTTATCATTCCCACTTAATCAAGCACACTGATACAGAATCAACGTCCTTTTAAGCACATCCTTTGCTGTATTTAATAAAACATAAACGAAATTAATGAGACGTTTTTACATGGCAAAAAGCAGATGTGTTGAATTGGTTTGTGCAGATGCCATTTTGTGCAGGATGTTGGGCCTTCGGCTGAGGCACGCCCGTGCGGAGGAGCCCGAGCAGAGAATCCCTTCGCATTAACACGAGACTCTAATCCCATTAAGTCCTCAATCCGACACACGCAGACGCTCACGGTCAGTGCGCGCGAAGCTGGAGATCAAACTCACGCGCCACATCTGCTTTTACGCAAATGCTGAGAAAAAGAGGATGGAGCGAAGGAACGTGACAAACCTATCAAACACAATGTCTATTTCATTTACAACTGTCTCTCATTCCGTCTTGGAAGAACTCAGACACATTTTTATGGACAACACGGTTTCTTTTCTGTAACTGAAGTGAAAAAATACATGTTTTAGCCTATAACAGACTTTGGATTATAGAAAGTCAAATTTGTAGTAATTATACTCAACACAATTTTTCTCTCCAAATAATAGGCCTCCAGTAATTGCCAGCGTCTAGATAAAGCGCGTGTGAGCAGTGAGAGAGACGCAGCCTGGTGTTTGTGCACTGTCTGTCCTATACACATCTATTCCATCAGTGGAAATGGCTTCTTTAGGCCCACGTTTGTTAAAGCTGCAGATCAGAACAATGCAGACACTCGACACCTGCCCAAGCACTATTCATTATTCATCATCACAGAAGGTAAAGGCAGCGCTTCTAGTGCGCGCCAACACTTAATGATGACATTCAACGCATTTCTGCGTCTTTTTGAATTAACTATTTTGCTAAATAAATGCAAACATAAAGCAGCTCACATAAAACATACGAGACCCCTGCGTAATACAAGGCCGCGGTTGGCTCTCACATGAACACACCTGGCACAGCTCAGACATGACGCGTTTCCCGCTGCTCACCAACGAAAAGAGCTCAGTAAACGTGTTGACAGGTCTTTAGCCTGTTTCTAGAAACACGAAACTCTGGGTCTCAGATTTCTGTGAAACCAGATCCTCCTCGATGTTTGGCCCAAATGTGTCTAACGCAGCAGAGAGCGGTGCGCACTGACCTTGGCTCAAACGCATCCAGAATAATCCACAGAGTAAAATCCCGGGTATTTTCCAACGGGGCGGCAATCATTAGTCCCAGTGCGGTGCGGAGCTGGCGCGGGAGCGGCATGCGCGTGCTGTGGATCCGCGGACAGCCTCGTGGAGCGCGGTGCGGAGGATGCCCGTGTGCCGCTCAGAGGTTCGTGCGCTTGCTGCGGGCAACATTAAGCGTCCACGGCCCGCCCTCCACCGCGCGCGCGTCACTTAAAGGCGTGATGGGTGTGCGCGGGCGCGTCCACGCACTGCGCAGAGCCGCTACACGAGCACGTCTCAGTTTTTGCAGCGCACGGGACACAAAAAGGACGAAAGGATTTCAAATATTGTAAACACTAAGGGCTGATTACTGTGGCGTGTAGGCCTCCAAATGAGGAACCAATCAAAAACAAGACATTTGCTGCTGACAAGGAGGGGAAGTAATGAGAGTCGACTGTGTGGTTAGGAATATTCTTCAACAGCCAACATACCTGAACAGAAAAAATATAAAGAGGTCATTAAACACAAGAAAATAAATCATGGATGATAGACATGTACGACTGCTATAAGCCTATGTTTTATTCTATTGTTTGGTCTTTATACATAAAGAGATGAGCCCTTCTGTATATATTGTGGTTGTACTATTATTTTGTAAGTTTGAGCAACCAGAGAATTAAAGTCAGTTTTTGATCTCATAAAAGCAAACAGTTTGCATTGGGAACACTAAAAAAAAAGTCATCATCAAAGACATTTTTATCATATAATTTATTACTTTATGCTTCCAGTGGCAATGCATGAACTGGAAGAGTTACAAATCATTATCAGATCACCAGTTACACACTGAACTGAATGTTTGATCAGACATGACCCAGTGTGTTTCTCCCTTCACTTCTATGTATAGTGCATAATACTCTTCTCTTTGTGAAAAATGTGAACTTTTAATGACAGCTTATCTTTTCTTTTCTTGGTTACACTATAGTGGTAAAGCCGGGCGTCAATGCTTGATGACGTGTCCTGCTCCTCACTAATCACCACTCAACAGCACAACCCCCCCCAGCCCTGCGTGTCATCTCTCACACACGGAGATCCGCTGTGAGTCTGACACTGGAGTCTGAAGGTGTTGTTCAGGAATACTCTTCTCAGTTCAAATGAAAAGTTTAAGCCATATCAAAATTGTTCATTGTTGAATGTACAGAAAATTGGAATAGTAAGCACATTCTTTCTATTATGAAAACAGTGAAAAATGCTGCAAAGAGTTTATACAAAAAAGAAAAGTAACAGAAACATGCTTCATTATCATCCAAACAATAATGATGTAATACTCAAATCTCCCCTAGGCACATTTTTGCACATTTCCGAAGTACTGGAAAATATTTTTGTTAATATTTGTGTCACAAACGTCGCAGTATAGTTTGACAATCGTTCTGATTATTGCACAAAACTGGATATTAAATAAATGCATAAACTGACAATAAATATAACGAAAATGTCTGCAGTGCTAAGTTGAATGTACGGGACAGGAAATGACATTGGTGTCACCTCTATCACAAAGCTTTTTCCTTGAGGTAGATCTCCATGGAAACATACACAGAACAGTTCCTGACGGAGGTAAAAATGGTGCGTCACATAAGAGCAGTCAGTGTGAAGAACAATTGTGCGCACACACGACTGAAAATCATCGCTTAAATAAACATAATAAAATGATAGGTTAAAAATCTGTGAGGAGAGTGGAATAGGGAGATTTCGGTCCCATCATGTGTGCGTTGTGTGCAGAAGTCCAAGCAGAGCAAAGAGCCACTGTCCCAGCACACAAGATCTGAGCCACATGCACAGCTGGAACACGTCCAGCTTCCACAGAGTCACCTGTTCAGAAACAGAGAGCTGCAGACGCTTCAGACGGGACTTGCACTTAGTCCTCTTGTGCCTGTCCACACAAAGAAAGAAACAACACTGTTAGATCTCTTATGACAGGAGAAAACCTGACATTACACTATTCTATTCAGCTAAAAACTGAGATAAGAACATGGCTGAATTCAGATTGCAAATATTGTGTTACAGTTGGTCAACATTTCAAAACATTGATTCTTCCCTAGAGTTATACAGGCCGCTGTGCTTCATCTTGCATCAAACTGAAAAAATGAAAATGAAAACTATATCTAGACAAATGGTCTTTTTGATATGAGCAATATTTTTGGCATTGCTACACAGAAAATACCATGTCTCTTATCTTTAAGGGACCTATGTTATGAAAATGTTTTTTTTTTTTTCAGGAAAAATTTCTCAGGAAAATCACAGCTGAAGTTTCTCACTTTTGAAACATTTCACCTTCAGCTGCATATAAAGGATCTGCAGTTGTTGTTTCACCTTCATAGATGGAGTGGGAGGATGGTCGTGTTTCTTGCATAAAAATATTGGTCTGTAGAGGAGCTGATTCTCGAGTAGCAGACAGCCATGTTCTAATTAGTTAAAAGTGTTCGTTGGCTTTGCTTCAAATAAAAATAGCATTTTTGAGTTTGCAGCAATCCTTGCTTCTAACTTGAAAAGACACAACGAGGGATGGCTTTTTAAAAGTTCCATGTAAAGAATCACAACAGTGTCTAAGCTGATCTGCACCTGGATCAGTATCTAAAGCAGATTCTCGCAAATATTGAATTAGGAAAAAGACATGATTGTAAGACAGAATTCTGCATTCCACATTGCTTTCCCTTAACACAAAAATGTAATAAATTACCCTTCATCACAACTCACTTAACCAAATTGTAAGCTTTATTTAACACAGTTTTCCTTTGCTAAAAAGCAGAAACAAAACCTATGGAATATTTTTTTTTTGCCCTGGATCGTGTTGACTGACCTGGCCAGAGCTCGCACACAGCAGCGGGACATGTTGATGAAGGAGGAGGAGGACGCTCGGGTCTGTAAGGAGCTCTCGATGCCTCTCAGCAGGTCGTTGGTCTTCAGCAGCAGCAGCATCTGACGAGGGATCCGGTTCAACAGGTCGCTGATCTGAGGCAGGTAGCGCGCTGCGTTGGAGCGAATCTCCACATCCTACACAATGAAAAGTACACACAACTTAAATAAGGCATGCTGAAACCAGACTTTGAAAAAATAAATGTTTCTGTGTTAAATGGCATAGATTAGAAGTCCATAGTTTATGTTCATTCCACACCCAAAGCCATTTTTATTGTTTTTGAAAAAGACAAATCAATATGATTAATTAATGAATGAGGAAAACAAAAACAAGTGTCTCATGTTTTGACATCTATGCATCTAACCTTTAATTCACATGTTTGTATTATTAAGCATTAATTTTGTCCAGCTCTAGTTCTTTCAGTTTTACAGAGGACCTTAGACTAATGCGTCTATGATGCACTGCAAAAACTATTTATCTAGACTTGCTTAAAGTGACTTAGATTCAGAATTCTAATCTGGACTTGAGTCGTTTTAGAAAGATAAGATTTAATTGCTGCTGTAGTGAAAAATATTTCACTGATTTCAAGGCGTTTCAAGCTGGTTAGAAGACAATTTGGCTTAAAAAAAAAAAGAACACAAATGTGATAATAAGAGTTTTCTTAACCTAGTAGCACATAATTGGTCTCAAAATAAGAGGTTATGTCTTGAAAATCATCGGAAACAGATTGAAACAAAGAAAATAATCTGTCTCTACAATAGACGAAGAATAAATGTTTAAAATTTAGGGTTAAAATCCTAGACCCAAGACATTTTTAACATTTTAACATTTTAAAGAATGGCTTAGAAATTACAATCAAACACATACTGTATGAGTTGCTCTTTATGTTAGCAGCACCAACATTTATTATCATGTGCAAAGATTATTTGGTCTGAACAACATTGTTTATTGGACAGATAAGTTAAAGCCAGAAATGGGAGAGAGATTTGGTTGGGGCCTGAGACGTGTCTTTTATTTGTACACATAAACGTTGATTTAACATAAACTGTCCTTCCAACCGTATACTCTCAAAGTATTTCACAGCTGACTCTAAAATGCACTCTCCAGTCCCTCTTGGGGGACAATAATTAGTAGCAATTATCGGAGGGCTGGTTAGTGAAGCAGCTGTCAGCGGGGTAGGGAGTAGGCGACAGTGGCTCATTTGCATAAGAAAGCCTCCATAAGCACACATTGTAAAGTGAGTACTGCGATAATAGGCTGACCAAAAGCCAATGCAGAGAGAGTGTGAGTAGGAGGGTGCATCAAGGGACACTACAAAGATACAGCAATATGATCAGAGACTGCTGAGCAGGATGTTAAGGAACAGACTAAACTCTTATATTAAATAGTTGATCATAACTGGGATGATTCTGAACTAGAAGTGTGCAATATATAGAATTTTAGATAATAATGTGATTGTTGTTTTAAAGTAGGGGTCTCAAACTGGCAGCCTGGGGGCCAAATACGGCCCTTCAGATGATTTCATGTGGCCCCCATTTATGATTATTAATAAGAGCGCACCAATTAAATATATAGTTGAGATACGAGTCTAAAACTTTTAAGATGCACTAGAATACAGCAAATTACTTATATTTTGTCCAAAATTTTCCAGAACAGAACAGTTGGACCCTGGTTACCCATTTGTATTTACTTTATCACTTTTGTGTGTGTGATGTCAAATGTAAACAATGGATGTGGATGTATTAGACTGTCTGCTCCATAGCTTTATATGCTTATTTATTTAGAATATAACACAGGGAGTCCTACTTTAAAATGTGGCCCTCGACCAACTCTGACTGATTATTTTGGCCCCAGCTCCATTTGAGTTTGAGACTCCTGTTTTAAAGATATCAGAAAACTGAATATCGAGTGTATTGTTATTAGTTTTAATTAAAAAAAAGTTACAATGAGCTGTTTAACAATGCAAATGAAGAAAGTTACATTGTGAACTTTCAAATAAGGGTAGAAATGTTATATTTTAGTCAATTATTGACTCATTTGGGTTCTATTAGTCTGACTTTTTATACATGACATTCATACTTAGCTGCTTTTTTCTTTGCAAATAGTTATCGAATAGTCATTGAAACATTACACTTTTAAAAACATGTTTGAACATGGTACTGTTGGTTTGAAATGATATCGTCAAAATATCGTCAGAGCATTGTAATCGAGATTTGCCAAAGAATTATCAGGTTATTTACTTTTATCAATTCCGTCCAGCCCTATTCTGGACATACATTTGCATGTGTCAGTGGGATATCGGGCCTTGTTAAAGAAAGATATAGCTACAAGGTAACTAGTAGTTACATGTCAAAACTTAAAGAGTTTATGTGACTGGCAACATTTACAACAGTCATTGTTCCTTCTTGCTGGGGATAGAAAAAATTAGTAAAATTGAGAGATTCAGTTATGTCAGTCCAATTATTTGCTTGAATTTTTAACTGAGAAATCAACAGTCAATGCTCCATCAGTAGAAACATGTTTGGAACAGAATTCAGACTTTAGATGAAGATTTTTTAAATAGTTGTGCCAAATAGAGAACATTAAAAAGATTTATGTCCATAAAATAATTGGTAAAAGCCATCTAGGTTTAAAAATGAAAACAAAATCCAGCTGAAACAGATATATTTGAGTAAAAAGATTAAATAAACTACTCACCTATATCTCTTGCTTTGCATTTTGTTTTTCTACATGACCACTAATTTAAACAAGTCAAATTTCACCTGAGATTTCATCAGCAGGAGTGAAACTATGCCTTTTAACAACCATTATATCATCATCCCTAAATCATATTTTATCACCAAAATGACAAAACAGAGTTATAGAGGGAGACATGAGGATTGAACCCAACACCAGACTGAACTGGAACACTACTGTTGAATAGCAATCTTGGAAATCTGCAAATCACAACAATTCAAATTTGATTCTAATAAATTGTTTTGCGGCCCTACTGCTAACACTAACACCATTGCATCATGGTATTTGAAGTGTTTCTTTCTACCCAGAGCCTGCAGGAAATAAACAAATTTGTGAAAATGAAGAGTACCTCTGAGTGTGTGATGGGTGCAGAGCTGATGCCGGTGTTGACAGCGGTCCAGGAGCGGGCGGTCAGCACACAGGCGAACAGCGGGTACAAGTCTCCAGCACCAAGTCTGCGGCTCGACTGTTCCACCTCCTTTAGGTCCCGGTTTATCAGAGCCTGCCACAGTTTACAGTACTCCACCCGGAAGTCTGCTTGTAACACCTACAACACAAGACAAGGTGGAGGAAATGTGCGTTAATATGCAGAATTATTTAAGTAAATGTGAATTTTGTAATCAGTAGGGATAGGATATGAGCTTGTTCCTCAAAACTCTGCACAGAGAAAATTATCTGGTGAGATTGCAATGGCTTAAACACAAAAAGGGTCAAAAACTGGTGACCTATACTGCACATTTGAGAAGCCGTAGTTTTAAATTCAGTGCAAGCCGTAAAAAAGTAAATGATACAAAATGGGGCCAAAATGTGAACGGAATTATGTAAAAAATCTTGTTCTGTACATTCCATGTCCACCACTAGTAATGAGGATGTCATAATTATTAATAACTTAAAAATAATAAAGCAGGATTTAAGAATACAACTGGATGTATACTGGATTTAAAAGCATTTTTCCTCATTCGGACCATCAAAGTATCAGCAATGTTACTCATTGTAAATCACAGTATAATATTGATCTTAAACAGATATTTCTTTTTCAAACGCAAGACCAGGAAAGCCCCACCTCTTCATGGAGACATGTCATTGTAACAGCAGCAGTTAAACAGCATTTTCATATTTTGGTTTTGAAAAGCAGCTCTGTGACATGTTAATCAGCCACAAAAAAATTATAGCAAACGAACAAAATGTGGGCGGAAGTAGAGGGTAAGTGAAAACAGGGATTTTCAGAGCACTGAGTTTCAAATGCCGAACAATACAATCCTGCTGAAACACACAAAAAAATACAAATGAGCCCAGTAATAACTAGTAAAAACTATAAAAACGCTCATTAAAGTTGATGTGCATAAAATGTCTCCTTTAACTTTATCATTCAGTAACACAGATTTATTAAAGGGACCTATTGCGTAAAAAATGTATTTCAGTTTTGAACCTGGTCATCATTAGTTTCCTAAAAGTTTTATGAAGAGTAGTTCCTGCATGTTTGAGTAATCTAGATACATTAACACTATGCCCAAGGTTTGCTTCCTTAAAAATGTAAACAAACAAAAATAACTAATTTTAAACTTCCTACACCAGTCTACACGTTTTGCTCACTTACCTAATGCATTCTGAGACTCCAAATTGTTGATGTTTTTAGCTACAATGCTAACAGCAAAAGAAGAACTTCGTGGATGTTGGTGAACAACGGGACATTATTAAACGTAGACAGGACATTTTGGACTGATTTTCACCTGAATAGATACATTAACAAGATAACTGTGCTAAGAGAAATGTATTTTATGCTATTTAGTTGTAAAGAATCAGGTACAGCACATTTAAAGCTTGTTACTTACAAAAGGTAATGTATTAAACAACATAAATGCAATACTCCCACACATAATCCAAAAATTTGAATCATTGCTAGATTTGGACCAAAAATATAAACTACATGAAGACAAATGTGGGGAGGGTAGAGCTGGATTATATTTGTCTTTATTTTCTACTTACATTTTACACATTTTGGTTAAGAGTCTACATACGTTCAAATTGCCGACATACAGCTTGTTTTACAAGGCTACAAATATCTTTATAAAAGATCTGAGATGAAGTGTTTACTGCTGATTACGGCTGGTCAGCACAAGTATGTTTGGTCCTAGTTTGTGGACCTGTCGAGTACTGTGGAACGCGTGCACAAAGTGGTGGAATCATTAGGGCTGAGGTGCCAATCAAAACACTGCACTCTGCGCTGAACGACGTCAAATGACTTGTTTATCAGAAAGCTTTTAGTGCTAATAAAGTGTGTCTCTGGCTGTGTGTTATTTCTGTGCACTCTCCGAGCAGACCAAGGCCTCGCGGCATGACAAATGGACTGCATTATTAGAAAGAAATCATCTTTTCTGTTGCTGCCGCTGGAGATTTCCCACCTGATAGAGGCCGTGGTCCAGGAGGATGATATCAGTTTTCCCGCTGTGGGGGCATTTTCGCACCAGCACGTTCCCCGGGTGTGGGTCGCAATGGACGAAGCCGTGGAGAAAGATCATTTCACTATAGATCTTACCCAAATTCTCTGAAAGCTGCAGAACACAAAAACATTTAGGTTTATAATGAGCTACTCTCTGGGGCTACTTGAAGGCTTGCAGAAATGAAACAAAAATCCATTCTGCGGAATTAGATAAAACACAGAACTCCACACCACCACACCAAGGAAGAAAAAAAATGTCTGCAATGTAAAGGCGGTAATATAGGAAAACTGGGATGATGTGATGCACCATCTGTATCATTATGGAGAAACTGACATGTACTTCAAAACCAGAATTTGACAAATTGGAAAGGATATGGAATGAAAGGCGATCAGAGGTCATGCTGTTTTTACTCCCTGATGTTTGTGTGTCTTTGATAATAAACCTTTTGATCCTAGGAAAGCATTATTGGTAGTGATCAAGAAATGTCCTTACAAATGATAAAACCTAAAGTAAAGTACTAACTATGCACTGGAATTTGTGAAAACCGATATTCAGCTTTGTAGTTCTAAATCAGATCAAATGTGGCCCTCAGACCAATATTCGTTGACCCTTCTCAGCGCCAAGTAATGCATTTTACACTTAGGTTTAAAAATCCACCTGTTTAAAGTAAATATCAAGAGTTCACAGTGTATTATGGTGGTTTTAAGCCCAAGAACGTCTTGTAGCACATTTTTTATTGTATGTTCACCCAAGATGGCCTTTTATGTAATCTGTGTTTCAACATTAATGAAAAAGGTTTGGACACCCCTGTTCTAGATAATGACTAATACAGGATTAGGTATTAAAAAGCTCTAAGACTGACACGGAAAGTCAGGACTTTTAACAATAGATGGCACAAAAACCATTAGAAACAGCTTACAATTTTACAGTTCTGGCTGATGCAATACATAATATTGCAACTGTCTAAATATCTCACACTATCATTTTGCCACTTACTGTATGTTTGTTTTAATTCTATTGAGCCAGCAATGTCTATTGAGTCAGCAATGTCTCTGCTTCCCCACTTATAAGGCTTGCTCCTGCACCAGGTGTTGCCAGTGGTGTAGAAGTTCTGAGCACGGCATGGCATTATAACACAAGGTGATTTTGTTGTAAAGTAAAAGCCTGTACATGCAGTTTGTGGTTGGCTTGTTACTTTGGGTCAAGCACATGCACAGTCACCATATGATAAAAACTGAAAACTGATTGCTATGTTAATTGATGGACCAATTACTTTATCACAGGCATGTTCAAACTGCAGCCCAGAGGGCTGACAATTTTTTGGTCCCAAGACGTCCTGCCATATTGGCCCAAATTACAATGACAGTTTTTGATGTCAAATTTGATCATTTCTTCTATCATAGTTGAATTAACAAACATTTTGATTTTATATAACCTGAAACTGAATGTTTAATGACTTAATGAAAGTGGGGTGGTGAAACAAGTTTAGACACCCCTGCTTTATCATATCAGTTATCATTTTTGTTCCAGTATTTTGCAGTTTTACACCAAGCACTATGTAAAAACAAAGCATCTTCTCCCTTTTGCATACTACATGTTTGGTACTCATTAATCATCTATATCCACACAAAGTAGCAGAGCAAAACATTTGTTTTTATGCCGAAAAGGAGGGAAAACTGGCTTATGTATGCAGTGAAAGCAAAGAAAGCTGCACAGAGGGAACAACAGAAACAAACAAATAATGATGAGTGTGCTAAAGAGCAGTGACTACACTTAAATGTGTATTGATCGTGGGCCGTAACCGCTGGCCTCTGCAATCAGAGAATGAGACACAGACTGAGGGTTTTCCCAGGGATACACCTCCATCAGCGGCCTCTCCTCTCCAAGTACAAATCCAACTGGTGATGGTTTACTTTAATTAGTGTTGTTGTCACGATATACAGATATACACAAGAGAATGTATTTACTTTATCATATAGTCACACAGCAGTTAGATGAAGACCATTCTAAAACAACGGCGCTCAGAGAAGGTACATTTTTTCCATATCTATGCATTTTTTTCAGAATCAATACCAGCTCAAATGAGTATGTCATTTTAGATCGATTTGTACCTGGGTATTGATTTTTGTGAACCCTACTCCAAATGATGATCAGATTTTTTATTATAAAGTGGCAGCTAATATATGTATAAACTCACACGAGCGAAATAATGTGATAATGAATTAATGAACTCATCCTTGAGAAGTGATATTGCAATCGTGAAATTAGAATTTTCTTAAACAAAAACACTACTCAAAGCAGCTTATGTCATAGTAAAGGAGAACAGTACCTCATTGACATTGATGCCCTGCTTCTTGATGTACTCCTTGTCATTGACTTGACCTCCATCAGCAAAGTCCATGGTTAAAATTCTTTTTGTTGACAAATCCCAATGGATTTTAGGCACCTGTGTTTTTCGTGTGAGAGAAAAAGAACGTTTTATTTTTCTGATAAAACTTATCAAAGACTGCATTTAAACACTGTACCTTTAGGAAGGGAAAGTGAGACAGCATTTTGGCTACTTTCTCCGCATTCTTCCCTTCATTTAAGAAGTCCAGCTCCAAAGGCATGTTCTTTTTGGCCTCCTCTAGCAGCCACATAAAGGCAAAGTCTGGGAAGAGCCAGTGAACGGCTTTAACCAACACCTGGGATTACAATCATAGAACATTCAACACTGTGCTTAAACATACCTCAAATGTACAAAGACTATGTTAAAAAAACATTCATAAAACAACATAGGTTTATGACATTTCACAACATCATTGAATGACATTCTTTTCATTTCCTTGACTTTCACACGTGGTCAGGGGGACATCAAACTGCTTAAGAATCTAGAAGAAGTACTTGTGTTGAAGAGAACGTAGCCGCGAGCTGGTAAATAAAGGATTAAATTGCTGCTTAGCATTCATCAAGTCTCACTCTCAACAGTAGTCAAGAAGGAAACAAACACGCAGTCCCAGCTTTGGTCAATTATTACATAATCAAATTATAAGCAGAACAATTTATTAAAGCAGGACAAGATGTGTTCTATGTGATTATAGAAAATGTTTAAAAGAATCAAAGATAATATGGATAATATGGACGGCACATTTTAAAAATCAAAACACTTTGACTTTCATCCGAAAGTCCTTTTCAATCTGATGAAAGAGTCTTTTGGATGTTAAGGCTTGGTAATAAAGGAAACAATAATAATTTAGAAATAAATGAAAAATTACACAAGCTCCTATGATGACATGATATCTCAGAGATCCTATTACAATGGTTTTCTCTCTGAATGAGTGAATCAGGTGGATATAACAAATCACAGTGACGTGTGAACTCTCAGAAGCAACAGAGACCATTAGTCACCTCTTAATGGTTGATAAAATACAAATGGGATAAATTGTGATAAAATCAAACTTGTGATATTGACTCTTAAAATAAACCATTCTGAGGTCTAAACTTATAGTGAGCTTTTGCACAGCTGACACTGCTAAACCACACCATGAGAGCTGTGACTCACCTCCATCACCAGGATGTCCTTGGAGCTTGTGTTTGCACTTTAGGGTGCTGCACTTTGACTGCTACCGTTCTCCCATCATGCAACACGGCCTTGTGGACCTGGGCCAGAGATGCAGCTCCCTGAGGGCACTCGTCAAAGGAGACAAAGATCTCTGACAACTGCAGCGGGACAGAGGGCAGAGAGGGCTGTCAGCGTGAGATCAGCAGCAGATAAAACCCAGCTCTGACACACAAATTCTGGAGTTAGGACAGAATCTCAGCCGCACAGAGCAGGGCCACACAGAACAGTCTCTGCTTTAGTGTGACACTGTGCTGACATTGTTTATATGCATGAGTATACCTGGACAATGCAGGAACACAATGTGATTTTACTATCCTAGACAGACTCCAAACACAGTCATTTTGCCAATAAATAAACCAATGCCTTTTTTCAAATTAGTCAATAAAGACTTAAAGAGCCAGGTTATTGAGGAGTGTTTTAAAACTGTTGACACTAGACACCCATACTGTATAAATGTGTAGACACACACAGTCATTGCATTGTAAATGGGAAAAGTCCTGCTAGTGGTAAGACACAGCCATAAATATAAGCAAATTTTAAGAGAGGGCATAATGAGTACAAATGGCCTGGTCGTGTGTTAGTATCCATGTGGTGAAGTTCATAAACATGGTAATGTATGCTGATGGCAGGGCTCCCTAGGGACAGAACGCTCTGTGATAAGTTCAAATGAGTTATGGAAAACACAACGGCCTCAGGCCCTATGGTGGGGGGCCAAACGCTATTCTGTCAGTGTAGCCAGGAAGCTGGACATCATCTATAACCCCAGCTGTATCAAGAACAGAAATGAACTGACCAACTCATTTTTAACATGCGCCTAAAATGTTGTTTCCAGTCTGTAAATGATTTTACCGACTGTGACAGAAGTGAACATTGAGGTGAACTTGTAATGGAGTACCCGTTTATACGTTCACACAAGCACTACTCATGATACAAAATCTTTCAATTTAGGGTTGGCTTGGGTTCCCCACAAAGGGCCATGTTTGGTCTGTGAGTAACCTAGATACAACTAAAGAAGTCCTTTTTTGTGGATGACTTGTGGCGTACCTCTTTGCCCAGGTCCTCCCTGATGACCTGCCTGATCTCCTGCATGCTGCTCTGGGGGGCACGACTGTGCAGAACTTTCAGGGTGGAGGTGTACTCTGGAGGCAGCAGGTAATCCAGAGCTCCTAAGTGCTGGCCCACTTTGATGAATGTCCCACGGTTTGCACAGCACAAGTCCCGAAGTCGTTCAGCTGATCTCTGATGGACCTGAAACACAACAAGTTCCCTTCAGATTAGACTGAAAGAATATTCGGATGAAAGGGTCATTCAAATCAAGGAGACAGACTATTTTTGGAAACAAATTAAGCCACAGGTAAATAAATCATTTGTTTGCACCTTTACAAACTGAAGTAATGATAATCAGAAGAAAGCTAGCAATGATAGCTTAGTATCATTTATTGAATTAAATCCTTGACATGCAAATCCATGTCAAGCTCAAGATACATTCAGCTTTTGTGTACAGAAAAATGTCTAAGCTGTTAATGATTTCTGCACTAACAAAAAACCTATAGCAAAAACAAATGACATTTCTTTTCTTTTTGTTACAATTATTAAGATTGCATTAAAAAAAACTGGAATAGAGATTTTAAAAGCCTATAGATACTGCATAAAAGCAGTTCTAATCATAAAAATGTAATTAACAAACACGGTAAAGCGTTATTGGCAAACCCTAAACAACATAAGTGATAGAGTGTAATGGGTCTGCGGTGTGTGGCCGGCGGACCCTGTGAACCAGCTGCTTACGGAGCCCCCTTCTCTGGGACCACTGCAAATAAATAGGCGTGAAATTAGCTCCCCTTAACCTTGGTCCCCCCCAAAAAACACATCCATCCAAACACAGGCCGGCTCCCAAGGGGGGGTTTGACACGAGGGCTGTCTGGCCAATCAGAGGCGAGCATGCACAGGAACAAGCCACAAGAGAGCAGTGTGAGCTGCTATAGCCCCAGGACATACTCACACTCTCATCAGATCGCCTTTACATTTGTGTCACAATATTTGTTGGTGTCGACTGGAAGTGTAAAGCACACCAGTGTGGGAATAGAAAGGGGCCTGCTGAAAAAAGCTTTTTTTGTTTTCAGAATAACAGTTTGTATTTGTTAAGCAACACAACACATAGCTGGTTGAGACATTTTTAAATACATAAACATTACAAAACTGCTCAGATCAACAAGGAGCAAGAACACTTGGCTTGCTAAGATAACACAGTAATAATTTCAAAGGCCCTTCTTTGGTAATTGTTTAAAAAACAATTTTGACAACACAACAAGCAGGTTTGATTTAGACTTTCCGTCAATTTTTTTTCTTATTTGGACAAGAATTAGAAGTGTATGAAGACAAGTCAAAATATACAAAAAATAATTTAGAATAGTTAAATTCTATAAATAAATAAATGGTGTTATAATTTATATGATGCCCAAACATTCAATGTAGTTTGAAGTAAGATAATTAATAGATGCTGAGGACATTCCTCCAAAATCAATAACTCTGACATTCTGAATGCCACCACATCTTAACATGGACTAAATCCAGTCTAACAAAA
Source organism: Mugilogobius chulae (assembly GCA_038363315.1). Classification (NCBI taxonomy): domain Eukaryota; kingdom Metazoa; phylum Chordata; class Actinopteri; order Gobiiformes; family Gobiidae; genus Mugilogobius; species Mugilogobius chulae. The sequence goes on along the minus strand of CM076406.1, from coordinate 29,652,411 downwards.
TAAAAGTCAATATGCAAGACAATTCTAATCCAAAGAACATTAACAGATGTTTCTTTAGGTGAAATTAACTTGTACCACTTAGGCAACCCACCATTGTCTGAGAAACACAATTCTTCTGATTGCTGCCTTTTGTGATTGTCAACTTTTCAAACTGTACAGTACATTTCCATTCACGGTTAAGTAGTTCAAACTAAAGGGATGCAAAAACATACATTCATTATGATTACTGCATGAACATAGCTGGATAATATCATGAACACTTCTCATAGTAACATAAGCTATGGGTATAGTCACACTGCTGTGAAATACTCCATTGATTTAATCTGGTATGTTTTTCTCATCCTCCAAAAAGCCCACAAGCACTGCAGGTGTAGGAGAGCCGAGCAAAGGAGTAAATGTGCCGAGGGCTTGTGCCTAATCACCAGATCTGTGTGGCTGTGTGTAATCAGGCTGCCTTGTCCTGAGGAGGCGGCTCACAGCGGAAAAAGACGCCACGACGCTAATGACGATCTCTGCTCTCAATACGAGCACATCAGCAGCATGGAGACAGCTGCTCAAAACACCGCTCCAGCGACTCTCAAATCACCCAGTCCAGCTATATCACCGCCTTATTGATTTCCATGTATGAAGAAATCAAACTCTATAATGCCATGTTACACACTTTGAATGGCATTGCTCCTATTGCTATTACTGTGGTTATAGGATTGAAAACATCACAGTCTGAAAGGGAAAACTGCTAGTCACTCTTGGTCTTGCAGTAGATTACTCATGTGTTTTGTTATTGGTCGTTGACTCTATGCATAGAAGGCATCATAAATGTTTAGGTTATACAGACCCTTTACACAACTGAAACTGCTGTAAGTGAATCCACTTTTGATGTTACTTTATCAAAAACCTTTAAGAGGCTTTTAGCGATGGAAGAGTGGCAGAGTTCTTTTTGGATTGGAAAATTGAGCTAAGCAATAAAAGGAGAAAAACAAAATCTGTCAAGAGTTGAGATTTATCTGTTAAATGCAAAATGTTCACATTGCACATCTTTTATGTCTCCTGGCGTATTAAGATGGTCTTGTAAGAAAAGTCATGATGGGAACTCTTTGAGATGGGAAGCACAGCCAATCAGAGTGCTGCTTTCAACTATCTATGAGTTATAAAGGAGCTCAGTGCTCTGGTTTTGTCACAAAGTGTTTATAATACACTGCCAGACAATATACGGCAGAAGATGATGTTTACAAAGTCAGGTATTCTAGCTTTAAGAAGTTACTAATCAAATAATTTCAAATAGACTATTTTTTATTACTATTCAAGCCTATTTTTCTTAATATGCCTGACAAAAATAGTCCAAAATTTAAACTGAATTGTTTCAGAAACCTTGGCTTGACTCTGTGATAACAAGAGAATTATGTAAAAGAGTATGAAAAAGAGGTGGAGGCACTCTGTTTTGCAGTGGTTAATAGTGAATCGCGCAACGTTTTTCACTTCATGGCTAAAAAATCACAGGTGTCATGGATCCTGCTTTTTCTGTCAAAAATATTTACATATACACAAAATCAAGTGTAATAACAATAGTCCCTCCTAATCAATAACAGGTGACATCCGCAGAGCTTAGAACGCAAACAAAGTCTGTACCATCCCCAAAAGTTAATAATAAGAGCTCCAATTTTCTTTTTTAGTTTTAGCATTTCCACTAGCTTGTTTTTATCAGATGGTAACCAAAAAGTATTACAAAAAGTGAAGGCTCTCGGAATGCAAAGGGATTAAGTCATGCTTTTATTTTGTTATTTGTAGAATAAATACAGTTGTGCTTATTGTGAGAACAGTGTTTTTTCTGGTTTGAATAACATTGCAGCCCTAGTGTAATTTAAAAGTCCTCCTTAAGTCGATTAATAGCCCGATGGTGTCTTGTGTTAGTTTGTATTAGATGTTAAAGGAAAGGAAATCCGGAATGAGTCATAAATTCAATATGTCTTAAAAAGACATAACAGAATATAATTAAATTTAACAGTGTGCGCGGTTTGAGTCAGATATACAGCGTGTATACATATAAGATGTACCTTTTTAGTTTTGTTAGTGGGCTCATAAAGTACTTAATATGTTGCTAACATTATTCCATAAAGTCATTTTTTGTTTTTCTTTCTAATTTAAGGCTACAACAAAAACAATGCGTTTTACTGCTGGGAACTCATCGTTTGATATGTGAACAGATAATTATCCAATCAATAGACTTTGATACAACCCCACCACAATATGCGGATCTGGGAGATGTACGCCACATGTGCAAACAGAGCAGGTGTCGTCTCCACTCCAGGAGGCAGCTGTGGTAATTGATTTTGGGCTGAACTGCGAGGCTAAATGCCCAGGATTAGTGGACTATGAACAAGAGCTATTTATTATTGGTGCGCTCATGATTAGGTCATTACTCTGCTCGCTGAGGCTCGTCCGGCGCTGTCACGCGGGGGGCTGCGACTTATGTGCAAATGTAGCTTTGTTTACAGACCCGAAAGCGCCGCGTTCAATACGACTGTCCTGGTGAAGCGCGCAGGAGGTAGGAGCAATCTGGAAAAGCAAAAAATACACAGGCAACAAACATATCAAACTGTGCACTGTTGCTGTATATGTGAGGCGCGTGGTATTAAACAAACAATGCGCTCGTTTGAAACCTGACATGGTCAAATATTACCAGCTCTTTGTAGTGTGTGGAGTGGCTTCTCTCGCTTTCACTGTGCGTAATAAGTGGAGGTGCATAATAGAGCCAATGTCAAAGGAGAGAAAAGCACAGCGGAGGGGTGTGTTTGTGGGGGAGGGGAGGAGGAGGGGGAGTGTACCAGGAGCAGTTAATTTCATGCTCTGTAAGGCCACGCTTTGGTAATTCCCACAGTTACACGTGCAATCCTGCAGCTACACAGGATAGTATTCAAAATCGTTTTATAATTAGTCAACAAAATATCGCTGACGAAATTCGATAATGGCGTGTTTAGATTAGCCTCTAGCGTAACTGAGTGTCCAACGAGAAGGCTACTTTGTGGAATTATTATTGTAAAACTGATGTGTATTTGCTGACAACGTACAAAGGGTGGTCTGCAGTGAGGATACGTCGCCTCAGGACCATCCTCCAGGTCAGAGGAGAGAGTAGCAAGAATGTTTTCTACAGAGAGCTTTAGGAGTGGCAGACAAGCTGAAAGAAAAGGAAGGAGCAGTGGTGACATCTGCTGTTCAGTACCTGGGATGGCACACAACCTCATTAGCTTTTTAACATTGGAGACTTAAGATGACAAGCCTAACCCCTAATACATTTGTGATGGCAAGCCTATTGTAATATTGGATAATATTTCTATCTTGACTTAGTGGTGGCTTTAGAGTTTTTGTTCTTACTTGTTTGTGGCTTTTCAAGTTACAGCTCAGTGTTTCCAGCTAGAGTATATTACAATATGATATTGTCCAGCCCTACTTGAGATATAATTTAATATTCTTCAGCATGCAACTAAAAAACGGTGAATACAAAAGTGTTGTTGAACACATGGCAGAGAAGAGAGACACAGCTTGAGGGTGGATTTGTAAATAGTGTGTTTGCCTTCAGGCTTCAGAGGCCCTCCAGCTGCTACTTTAGTTCACAGACGAGCCACCAGGCACTAACTCTTAAGTGGAGTTATGTATTTGTGTCACTGTATAAGCACTGGCATTGGTGTCATCTGAGATGCAAAACTGTTTACGGTTTTCAGTTTGTTTGTCTATGTTTTTGGTTTGCAATGGACCAGTAAAAATTGTATCCATTATTATGGTTTTGAAAAAGTCATTCATCTTTGATTTTCAGCTGAATTTCTCTTAGTGAGCTTCTGAGCTCACAGTACCTTTGACTTGAGCTCCCAGTACTCCTCTGTGTTGTTCTCCACATGTCTGAAGGCTGTCAGATAGTCATAGCTGATGAGGAATGTCTGTAGACAAAAACAAAAACAAGGTCTACAGGTTGTTTGGAGATTTGAGTCATTTTATTGCAAAAACTAGGAACTAGGATCCTTTTAGGACTCCATCTTACCGTGGCAGCAGCTCTTCCAAAGCGCACCACGCTGAGGTCATTGATATCCAGTTGTTTTCTGTGGAGGTAGAGGCCAGAGGAGGCCAGCGCCACAGCAGTGACTGCAGAGAGTCTGCGGACACGAGCAGCCATCACTGCAATACACAACATTTATCATAACATTTCACAATCTTGCTCTAAGCTTTGGTGAGATGTTTGCTTTATGACAAGTTTATAAGGCACATGGCTATTTACAACTTACTGAGTTGCAATCAAATTATTATTTTGCAATTATCGAGTAAGTATCAATACTTAGGGCTCAAGTCCTAAGTCGGTGGCCTATAAGTCCAAGTACTCTGCTTTTAGTTTTAAGTACTTTCCCCAAATGTTTTTTATAATTTTTGCAAACTGTCCTACTTTCAAGAATAGTCCTGGTCTCAAATGAAAAGATGGGAGAGCCATGTTTCAGTAACGCACTTTGCTTTTTTCTTCATTTTTTAAAGCATTAAGTTTTCTGGAGTCACAGCTCCAAGTCCAATACTATTGTCAAGTCCCAACAGTGAATGTAATATAAAGTCGGACTCAAAGAGTGTTATGAGGACAAGCTGTTCTAGTAGTTACAAAATTGTCAGGGCCTCTTTGCATAAATGTTATACAACATTAAAACTATTTACAGCAGTGGTGTTGAACTCATTTTGACAGAGGGCCACATTGGCATCAGGATTGTCCTCAAAGGGACGGTTGTAACTAAAATTAATCTAGCAAAGCTTTGACATATGACAATTTTCACATTTTCACTTCATTTATTGAAGACTGAATACACTTTGCATTAGTCTGAAAAATGACTTACTTTTTAAATTTGAGACAAGTAATTTCATTAGGTTAAGACACCCAGATTACTCCTGGCACAAATATCAAATTAAAGTAAACCCTATAAAACCTTGAGGGCCATATAAAATGATGTGGAGGGCCGCATCCGGCAACCGGGCCTTGAGTTTGACACATGTGATTTACAGGCTTATAGTCTTAGTTTATAAATCAGTATTTCACATTTATTAGCTACTGGTGGCATTATGAAGATTAGGTTTTCTTAAGAATTTAACAGATTTACTCCAGAAGAACGATAAAATCCATATTATCTTTGCCCTCTTCGCTAGAAAACACAAACACAACAGCGGTCACTCACCGAGGGAGGCGTCCTCTCTCGGGTCAGAAAGGCTCGTGTGCCCCGGTGATCAACGGAGGAGCACTGCAGCGGAGTCCGGCAGAAGCACAGCTCATGTCGGTCACCGCGGTCTGCTCTCACCGGTGTCGAGAGCTATGCTTTATGTCAGAAACAAACATTTAAAATCATGGATGACCCACTACATAACACTTTCACCGGCTTCTGGGCGCAGTGCATGGTGGGTAAAATTTGTCCAATCATCCGCTCTGACGTTTTGGACGGTTTTCTCGCGAGAATTAAATGTTTTAATTTTGACTTATTAAAAAAGGGTCTCAATTATAAAGTTTACATTTTGTTTATTTAATGATCTGCAATGTTGATCTAAAATAAAGTAGCTTTGTAACATTTTAGACCACTACATGAATCAGCGTAGCCCGTAGACAGAGCTGTTGGAGCTGTGAGCGGGGACAGGGGATATTAGAAAATATTAATAATTTTTTTTTGAGCATCTGAGCTTCAATTGCAGGAAGATATAGTATTTAAGCTAGAATTCCGAAATGACAGAAAAACACTGATAAATATGATAATTTTGCAATCATATAATACAATTTTATTACAACTTAAACCTTTACTCTTGATCTACATCCATGTGGCCAGTTGCAGAAGCACCCAAAAGAAACAAACAAAAAATGATAGAACGTTTATTATTGAAGAACATGTGCTTTGACATGAACTAGACATTTTTCTGTTATTACACATCAGAAATGAGAGTGTGTGGACTATTACAAAAATATTAATGACACAAACAATACATTAAAAAAATGTTTTCCATATATTATCGAAAAGCAAAAATACTATTATGCAAAAGAAAGAAAAGAAAAGAATAACAATAATAAAGTGTATTCTTCAGTCTTCTTCAGTCCTCATCCTTGTTTGACCTTTGTACAAATGTCGTTTGTTCTTTTGTACCTGGACCTAAGCAATAAAAACACAAAATACTTTCACACATCCGAGAACATACCAAATGTATTTCAACATGCAAATAATGAATAATGTGGATCTAGAAAATGTAAACAAAAATGTTTATTACTTTTAGACAGTAAACAGCAATTATTAGTGTTATTACTTTATTTAACTGGGGACACCGCACATTAATAAATATTTCTGTAAATGCAAGTAGACACACATAGTCTGACAGGCAGGACGAACAAGTGAGATTAACTATGGTCACAGGTTTGATTTTTTAAAAGTATAGTTATTTATTTAAGGACAGGATTCAAGCAACCTCGATTTTAACACAATCTTAAAACTTCTGTGTAGCCCGACATTACGTATATGAGCTGGTATTGTGTTCCAGAACTGGACAGTTCGTACTGAAGTAGACTGGCTAAGAGAGGTGGGTAAAGAAATTTGAAAGTGGAAGCGGGGCCAAACCATGTAGGATTTTAAACAACAGATCAGGATTTTAATAATTAACCAGGCTACTGCACTGGTGATGACAAAGGTTTCATGTCCAAAACTTTTTGTGTTTGTTTGTAGACCGAGTGAATTCGTTTTAATGCTGTCTTGCAGCCCTGTGACCAGCTGGTGACGCAGTAAATAAGGTGAAAATCAAATCGTTAATCATTTGGCCGCTTCTTGGTAAAGACAAGAGGTCAATCAATATGGGTTTTTCTTTGGCAGATGCAGATACAGATTTTTAAACATTTTGTCGATATCAATGGCTGATTTCTGAGTCAGATTATCTTATTTTAGTTTTTCAAAAAGACTAGCTAGTATGAGATGCTGTATTAATTTTCGGCCCCAAAAGTCGTTATATCAGTCTATCTCTAGTTATGACGGTGTTTGAAAAACATCTAAAATTTGATACATGATAAATGAGGCATGGCTAGTCTTTAAAATTATTTCAACCACTCATAACTAAATTAGAAAGGGATGTTATAGGCAAATAAGCCTACATTCTCGAGGTCGGACTGATGACGTTTCGTGATGTTTTGTTTTGTTTGCCGACAACGCGAAGGGGAAAACATCAACTTGCTGTACGTAAAAATGCTTGCCAGATGTTCAAATACTAAAGTTTGGAAACTGTAAACAACCACTGTGCGGTGGTGAGTGAAAGTTTAAATTTAAAGTTACTTTACGTTGTTGTTTTACGTTGTTGTTTTCCCCTTAGTTTGGTGTTGCTACAACACGATGACGCTAGTCCGACCCCGAGAATAATTATCATCAATATTAAGTTTACAGAATCAAGGAAATACTTGGTTACAATAGTCTGGTGAAAGAGAGGGAGATTTAAAAACATGCAAGAGCACAATATTTTGTCTGCACAAACTGCATCATGCTGCAACAGTATATCGTTACCAGTGTGATTCTGATACTTTACGTTAAATTCAAAACTTTAATAATCTTTTAAGGAAACAATTTATGGACCACAAGATTATAAATGAAAAGAGATGCAGGAATTAAGGCTGAATATGTTGCAATTTTTCTGATCCATTTAATTACTATACTACTTTAATTTTACTCCAGTGTGTTTATAGAGTTGTTCAAATTCATTTTTCAGCAATAAAAGTTTGATGTTGTTGGACCTCAGAAACCATTCACAGAACACTTAGTTTTCTTTAGCTGATAAAGACAGAGATCTTACCTTGGTTCCTTCAATGATGTGAGGTTCTTTCTGTAGAGCATTATTCAGTCCTTCCTCTGAGCCAAACCCAACCCAACAGAAACCTCTGTGGAAACCTGTGTCTTTGTCCTGACACATCAAAGACAGAAAGGTACAGATAGGAACATTATATTAAGCCTAATGCTATACTTGAAATAAATTGCAAGAAAAAAATGTCAAACTCACAAATGGCAGCAAGCATTTCTTGACCTGTCCAAATTGGCTGAAATATTCCTTCACCTCCTCTAAAAAGTGACAAAGATTGGTTTACTTAGCACAAGCTCAATGAAGTGTGGTCTTGATTTCTCTGTTGACTCCTTATAAAACTCACATCTGCCAAAAATAATGCAAATGCATTTCCGACTTGTTAGACTCAATTTCAGCTCATTAGTTTCATATGCTGTCGTCGAAATGACTTTGACACATGTGTTTTTGCTTTGACAGAATAGGACCTGATGAGCAGTGTCATTGAAGGGCAGTGTGCCGCAAAGGTACACGCACCTCCTTTTGTCTTTTTCATTAGAATTTACACTGAACAAACACATACTAAACATACTTAAGCACAATGTGTTATGAAGAACTTACTGGTGGCTACAGTCCAAGGAACTCTGGACACGAACACCTCGAACACCTTCTTTGAGGACGCCGCCATCTTTGCTTCTCCCACGCGAGGATGAGATTCGCGAGCAGAATGGCGCATTTCTGCCCCTACAGTGCACTGCTGGAATCACATGTTTTCCACAAGGGTAAAAATCCAAACTAATGGTTGTATCTGTCTGTGTTTGGATTTTAAAGTCGTAAGTCTGTCGTCATTGTTTTGTTTTGTACTTTTTCTTACACACAATGCAGACATGTAAGAGATCAAGAAATCGCAACGGAGCCAGAGGGGGCAGCACCGCGCACCTGTGTGCGCCAGTCAACACAGAAGAAAAACATGTGCAAGATGGCGGCTGTTATGGAAAGTGGAGAAGATGCCTTCAAGATACTTTTCAAGTTTTATAAGCGTAGAAAACCCCCGCCAGACTTCAGTGAGGTGATCGACTTTTCCGGAAACCTTTGCACGGGCAAGGTACAAACTCACAGATCCATTTGCATTTACATTTACAAAGCTGTTCTCTCACCATGTGACCACAACATACAGTTCGATATCTGTTCTGACAGTTCTGAACAGTCTCACACAACAAAAGTAACTGAACCAAACTAAGACGGTCAGGAAAAATCACCAGGTTACACGAAGCAATGCAAACGTGACAATAGCAGAAACAGGAAACATTGTAAGACCGAAAATCAGAGAGATTGGTAGACTTGTGATGTTGTTTCTGTGTTTACAGGTAGTTCCGATCAAACTGAACCCCACTGCAGTGTCTGATGCAGAAGCCTCCAGAGTGGGTCTCAAGCCAGCCCGGGACTGGAGAACCTTTGGCCTGCAGGGATACCCAGGTAAATATTCTCAGTGCAGCTGCAGGTTGTTTTGTGTAAATTCTACAGGCAGGGGATTCCTTTGATAAAAAAACAACAACATTTGGTTGTAAAAGAGTGTTCAAAACACATCAGTGTATAGAATCACAGTGCAGTAGTTCAGTGATCCAGTCTGACGTTTTCTGTGTGCTTTGTTGAACAGGATTCATTTTTATCTCAAACCCTTTTCGGAGGGGCACCCAGCCCTTCTGGATACGACAGTGCCTGAAGACATATCCACAAAAACCCAACGTGTGTAACCTGGACATGCATATGTCTCCTTGTGACACCCAGAACATATGGGAGCGCAGTGTGCACAGCCTCAGGTCAGCAAAGTACTGTGCTTCAGTGATCAAGAGCTGCAGTGTGGGAAAGAATACAGATTCTGTTCAGTCTAAAATGGATAGATTGTATTTTGTTTCACCCAATTTATTATGCTTGACATTCGCACAATAATGCACAAGCTTTTATTTTTTCCAAATATTTGTAAACCTTTTTTTTCTTACAAAATTAACCAAAGGTATGAATGCATGTACATACCTACAGTTCACCGACCTTACCTAGACGCCAGGAGAAGAGTCTGCTGGAGCGATTGCGCTGGGTCACTCTAGGCTATCACTACAACTGGGACACCAAGGTAGAAAACAGTTCTCAAACTGTTAAAGCAACTTAAACTTGTCTTTGTGTTAAATGTGTTGACTGTACTGTGTTTTCCAGCTGTACTCTGCAGACCATTACACACCTTTTCCAACGGATCTTCACTCACTGTCACAGCAAATCGCCTTAGGCTGTGGCTTCAGTGATTTCAGGCCTGAGGCAGGAATCCTCAACTACTACCGAAGCGACTCGTCTTTGGGCATCCATGTGGACGAGTCCGAGCTGGACCACAGCCCACCTCTTTTGTCATTTTGGTCAGTAGAATTCAAAAGAAGTTATGTCTTACAATTTCACTTATTAACAACCATGTTCAATTTTGTTGTGGTTTATTTGCTGTATGTGTTTTTTTTTACTTATTTGGCTTCTGTTTGTGTTGGACCTTTTCATTTTGGAATATTTACCTTTGTTCACACTTCCCTGGCAGTTTTGGGCAGTCAGCTGTTTTTCTACTTGGGGGTAAGCAGCGTCAGGACCCTCCCACAGCCATGTTCATGCACAGTGGTGACGTGATGGTGATGTCAGGACAGAGCCGCCTCCTGTACCATGCTGTACCCCGGATCGTCCCTTCTCCTCCAGGCCTCCTCACCTCTGAGCTCCAGAACTCCCCCACACCACCGGACCAGCAGAACCAGACCACCCCCACAGACGTGAGCTCGCTGCTGGAGCCAGTGTCAGAGCAGGACTGGACTGTGTGTCTCAGGTACATCCAAAGCTCCAGGATCAATATGACTGTCAGACAGGTGCTGGGGGCGGGGCAAAGCTTCCACAGAGCTGACCATGACAGGACTTCCACTTTAGGAAAAACAAAAGGAAGTGACATTTGGCTTCATATCAGTCTGAATGATGGACTTTAATGCATTTATGTGTGCAATGTTTATTTAATATTAAAATATGAATTTCTGCCACTTATCAAGTGAATAATGAAACTTATGTTGTGATGATCCTATTACTTAATTGTGATACTAAAAAGCATAGTTTCAGGTACAGTATACATTTTCATTTTTATTTTAAACAAGTGGATGAATGCAATTGTTAAAATATAATCACTGATTCTTCAGTGTTTGCACGCAGTCCGACAATCATCTAAACCAGTGGTTGGGGTCCTCTCAAGCTATTTAGGGGGCTTTTCAAAGAATGTCCAGACAACAGCCATTAAAGAAAATTGAGTCTGACATTTGTTTACATATGAATCTAAAACAAATATTTATGTGAAATATTAGGGGCATCGTACAATTGTTGGGCCTAAGAGGGGGGCCTTGCACTAAAGAGTTTTGAACGGATCTATATTCTTCAAAAAAAGTCCCAGCTTTTGCTATTATTATATTTTTTTGGGGTTAGTCTGTGTGTATCGTGTGTGTGTGAATCATTCAAAGCTAATGTGCACTACGTGATCAGTTCTGTTGATCAAAAACATGTGGTTGGTAACTGAGCAGAGAAGTGTATTCACTCCAGTGTTAAGTACAAGCGTCATGCCATTATACTCATGAATCCACAGCTGCCTTTGTGGAAGTATGTTTGGTCCGATGTGGATGAACTCCAGTCTGGTGACGATCTGATACTTTGCCTGTAGCCTTCACCTCACCACACAGTCAGTCAAAGCCTTTGTTTTCAGAGAAGACCTCATCAACACCAGGTGGATGTAAAATAATACAGCTTGTCTGCCAACTTTCCACCTCCCACCATTCTGAATCATCCAATTTGTTTGAGATTAGATGAGAATCTGAGTTTATTTGCTAGCCAGTCCTTGTAAAATATGTAGTTTTATACTGCAGTGCAGCACCCCCCTCCTCTTGCTGCTACCCAATAAAAGACATTACCACCTCCAAACATGAAAACACATGTGGTCATAAAAGTGTTTGTAATTAGACTGGAGCTACACCTGTCTGTGTGCCTCACATGACCTCTGTGAAGACTCTCTGAGAACAACCTCCTGCTGAAAGAACATTTTGACATATTTGGTTGTTCAGACTTTCTACCACAAACAATCTGAGACAGAGTCATTCCACTTGTACCAGGCTACTGTGTGTCTTCTTAACTCCATTCTACTGTCCACTAGATGGCGCGTTACAGACAGGACTCAGGCATGTTAAAAAAAAAAAAAAAAATCACGATCTGTACTATTTGACCTGCAAAGTTTGAAGCACTGCGGATCGGAGTAAGATTAAATTATGTCTTTATTCTTTGAAGAGGGACAATTGGCTTTAATGTTTGATAATTTAACAAAGCAACTGGTTTTAAAACCCTTTAAGCTTTCCATAGGTTTTGTCCGTGTGTGCACAGAAGTTTAGTGCGTTATCAATGCTACTTCATCATAATGTACTAAAGCTGGTGGCTTTTAGACTACCCTCCGTGCGCTCCTCTGTGCGCGCTTCTGGGCACACATGGACTTCTGAGGCCTGAGAGATTGTGAAACAGCAGCGCAGATGGAGCAGAGAGGATCTAATGTCAGAGCTTTGGGCCCCGTTGTTTGTGGGACGTCCCAGTGACGCGCCGTACATCTCTGAATAAAAACCACCTCAGTGCAAGTAGTAATGAAAAGGTGACGGCGCATCACATCCATTTGTTTGAAAAAGGCTGAGACGGAGCGCGCGACATGCGTCCGCATCATTAACAGCAGCAGCAGCAGCTTCTCCACTCTCAGTACGGTAAGACCCGTTCCTCCTTCACACAAAACTCACACATACATTGTACACAGACCAGAGTGGGCATGCCCTTTCAATAGGCGTCTGAAGTTTTGGCAATTGTTCAGACGGTTATTCTCTTTGAATGGATGCAACTTTATTTGCAAACGCATACAAATGTACACATATTGTTAATTCCTATTTAAAAATCCTTAACCTGCAATTTTGAGCGTTGAGCATTACTTTTTAAACAACAATTGTGTTTTCTTGTTAAGTCAGTTTTGCATTTTACATTCTCTGGTGATGAACTTTGTAAAAATATCAAGAATGCAAGCAGATTTATTATAGCAATGATGAATGTTTGTTTATGTTTGATTAATATAGATCTTCAATATAACATTATTACATGATCATTTTTTATAGCCCATGGCTTTTAAGTGATGTAAAATGTCTTAGTTCTCCACCACTCCAAACCAGGTCTTAAATCACTTCACTCACTCACAGATAATCCTTTTGTGCAGTGTGAGAAGGTGGAATACTTGAGGTATGGCTACTGTGTGTCAACGGGCACTCAAACAAAGCTTCTTTATTGTCTATTGTTGTGCTCCTAATCAAACCTGATTGAACAGCTCTCAGGTATTTCTGTGTCAATGCTGTCACTGTAGAGCAGCAGCCCCAGGCATGTCCACAAGTAGGAACACCCATCAGCCTGCACTTCACACTGACACTTGTCTGTCTAATGTAATCACTGCAATCTTTATCAAAACACACAGCAGGCAAATACATAGTACACATGCCCACTTTGAACTGCTCCGCACACTTTCCACTCAACACACCTGTGAGCTTGTGAAAGGCACTGATGCCACGTTTTGGGATGTGTTGTAACAATGTAAAGATCATGTAAATGCAGTTTAATCATTTGGACTTTATAACTTCAGCTAGAACTGCCTATTTTTATTGTATTTTTAAAATATAGATATTTGTAGTCCTTTTTATTTAAAAACCCTTTTTATTTACAGTGTGTGTAGTGAGTACAAAGAAAATAAAAAGAGAGAAGATGACGAAAATAATTTACAATTATTTGTTATCCTTGGCTCTGTTGTTGACGCCTCACTTTGTGGTGAAGGTGTGAAGTAAACCTGTAATTTCATTTTATTGCTCATGCATTCATAGGAAGAATTAATTATTATAACAATTTCTCATGAACTAATGATTACATTATACGTTGCTTTGGTTTGCTGTTAGATCAATTTTTTTTACTTCACTATATCTGAAAGCAGATATTTATACTTTCTTCAATTACTTTTTGAACCAGACTGAAAGGTAAAGTCTGTTGAATTGAAATGGTAAAAAGCACTACATTTTATGTGTAAAACACTTCAAGCTCTGAAAGTTCTGTTTTGAGTATGTTTTTTGTGATTAGTACATTTATTGTGACCAAATTAATCAAATTAACATATACTAGACAGATCAACATTTTAGGTGACGCTTTAATCTGTCACTTATGAAGGCCTAACTTTATTTCTTCCACCACTGATGAGAGAATGATTTTGTGAAATTTATTGAGATTGAACTCAACCTAGTTACAATGCTTTCATTTTTTTTTTCATAAATAAACCCTAAATAACTAGCAGATCCTTCTCCACAGTCTAATATTGTACTACTTCTTCTGTTTAGGTGCCAGAGCCATGGGCAGTAAGAGCATGGCTGCCCCGGTGCCCCTTCACCCTTCTCTGCCTCTGAGTGGTTACTCCTTGCTTCACAGCTCTACAGGGCTGCAGTTACCGACCGAACACCTCCACAGTTATGGCTTCAGTGCGCTCCACGCTGTTCACCTGCAGCAGTGGGCTCTGTACCCCCCTCTGCCCCTGTCCCGTCGAACGCTGGCTAAGATTCCGGCGCACTGCTCCTTCCCATTCTTCCCTCAGCTGCTCAGACCCAAGCTCAGCTCCAAGACTAAGCCACGTTTTGACTTTGCTAACCTGGCCGTGGCAGCGACGCAGGAGGACAGTCTGAAGGCAGAGGACCTGAGTGTCAGCGGTGTTCAGGGTCCTCTGTCCCAGCCCCCTCGTCAGAGTTACTTGTGTCAGGACAAAGTGCCTCTTCCCACAGAGAAAAGGTCTAGTCGAGGCCGAATGCCATCCAAGACCAAGAAAGAGTTTGTTTGTAAGTTTTGTGGACGCCATTTTACCAAATCCTACAACTTACTGATCCACGAGCGCACGCACACAGACGAGAGGCCGTACACCTGTGACATCTGCCATAAAGCCTTCAGGAGACAGGACCACCTTAGGGACCACAGGTTGGTGCAGCTTTCTCCATTTCAGAAGCATCCTCTCAATTTAGAGCAAAGACATGTTGTCCATAAAGCCTAAAACAAGAAACTTACTTTATTCTATGTTTCTTGTATTATTTTGAACACACCTACCATATCATACACATCAAGTTATAAACTCCAATCATGTAATCAAAACAAAAGGCTTAAAAACATTAGTTTTTGCCTCCAGAAAATTGCTGGATGCAACTACATACATTATACATTGTGTTCAACTTGCTAATCTGCCTGACGTAATGCCAGCTGAGAACGACATCATTCTGATAGTGTGACTCTAATGTGTCTTGCAGGTACATCCACTCCAAAGAGAAGCCCTTCAAATGTCTGGAGTGTGGAAAAGGCTTCTGTCAGTCGCGGACTTTGGCAGTGCACAAAACCTTACACCTCCAGGTCAAAGAACTGCGGCCACCAAAGATCAAATGAGCTCAGGGTCATTTGGGAAGCACACAGGCTGGAGCCTGAGCCGCTCTGTGCTGCTGAGGGACCTGTCATAAGCCAAAGGCATTAACTCTGATGCATAACTGTAAAATAACCAAATGTTCTCATGTATAACACATTCCATTGTTATTTTTAGATCAATTCACTAAATGTATCTATTTTTGCACTTTGACTTGATTGTAGATTTATTTGTCACTGGAATTTCTAAAATGAATATAGTCCTTTGTAATAAAGTGCTTTACAGCAGATTGTGTCTGTGTTGTAATTGTAAAAAAAAATTAACTAGCATATTACCAACAGGTAGGTTTCATTAAACTCTCACAGTACAATAAAGCTAAATTATTCTGATCAGAATGTCTCACAAAGACAGTAAAATGAAATGAAAAATATTGTTCACTTCTTTGTTTATTCTTTCTTACTTTGTTATGATATATTTTAGATCAAACATTTTCTAGTATCTTACTTTATAAAGTCAGCTCAACTTTCACCGCCTTGTCTGATCATTTGGATGTTAAGAAGTACCTGGGTCTGTTGTGAAGTGTTGCTCTGTAATCCTCTGTGAGCAGTAAAGACATTAACATGAGACTCATGCACAGTCCTTGTTTAGTGGAGCTGGTCTGTGTGAGGGTGGATGGGACAGGAACAGGACATAGTGAGTCTGTTCCAGGGAAAGACAGAGCGGAGGGAAGACATCAGTCTGTCAGCATGTCCCCGAGTCAGGGACAGGAGCACAGCAACACTTTTCAAACACTTCTGAGGCTGTGCTACGTGTCAACTTCAGACCCGTCAATGGAAGCCTTTGGAAACACGTGTAGTGAGAGGCAGACAGGTGTCCATGAGCTGCAGCCTGAATATGTCCCCTGCAGTGCCATAAAGCAGGCCCCGGGGACACATGACAGAGGGCATGAAGAGGGTACGGCACGTCACCGAGGGCCACTGACACCTTTATGGTTTCCCCTCTGCAGAGGTGAATCTGCGGGCATCCACTGTCTGCTACTGAGCTGGAGCCCACGTCAGGGGCCCCTACAGCACCTGGCAGAGCAGCCTCAGAACAGCCTTGAACACTCTTTCTATGTTACACTGCCCATAAACTTGTCCATGGTGTTTAGGAGCACTGTACAGACATTAAACAAGCATTTCACTTCAGTTTGCATAAAGTTATTGTGCCCTTGGGCAAGACACACTTTAGCATTATTGAAGCATTGATTCAAGTGTGTCAGGTGATTGTGTTGTGTTCTGTGTGACAAGTGTGTCGCTGGAGGAGCTGCTGCAGTCTTTTGTGTGACTAACTTGTGGAAAAACACTGCGTGTGCTAGTCTCTGTAAATGTTTCCAAGTCAAATAATCAAAGACAACAATGCACATGAAAAGTCTGAATGTAACTTGTCCTCAGTGTGTGCTGTTGTTTGCTTAGTGGAGCTGGAGTATGCTGTACTGGACACATATGTGGGTTACACAACCACAAATGACAAATGAGATTCAATTAGCTCTTGCACAGAGTGTGGCCTGACACAAGACTCAAAGTGAAGCTGCTGTTTGCCTTGACCTGGCACTGAAGCCGCTCTTCAGACAGAGCACCAGGGCAGTGGCGCCCCCTGGGGACAGCCCTGTGAGGTGGGCCAGGGTTCAGCAAGAGGAGAAATGCCTCTGCAAACTCCCGCGATGCTTTGTTTTCTCTGAAAACGCCACAGACAGTGGAGATAGGTTTTCACCCTGAGATGCTTCACAATGTCTTCCCTGTGCTGCTCTGCTCCTCACAGTGAGCAGGGCCTACAGGGAGCTGCGTGGGCCGGCCGGGGAAAGTGGGTGGTGGACAGTGAGGCGCACAATCAAGCAGGAAAAGCATCCCCAGAATCCTCTGCCCTCTGCCAAAGTTAACATACACCCAGGGATTTGGTATCAAAGTTTCCAATATTTGGCTCCACAAACATTATAGTCACAGTGAAAACACATGCCTGGGAGATCCCCCTGGTTGTTTAAATAAAGCACTTTAATGATGAGCGTTCGCGCGCTCTGCTCATCTCCACACATTAGTTTAAACGCATGGTATATAGAACACTCTTGTATCTAAAGTGTGTTCTATGTTGGGGTGTCAAGCTGACCAGCTTCGCAAAGAGTCCCGCACAGAGAACCGCACAGAGCCCGGCACAGAGCCTCGCACAGAGCCCGGCACAGAGCCTCGCACAGAGCCCGGCACAGAGCCTCGCACAGAGCCCCGCACAGAGCCCACCGAGCCCCGCACAAAGTCCCGCACAGAGCCCCACACAGAGCGCTGCAGCCTGCACGTTTTCACAGTGGCCTCAGGTTTCCACGCTCCGGGAAGCAGAGAAGTCCGAGAGCTGCAGGAGCTGTGCCTGCTGTTTCAGAAGGCTACGGCTCACATTCTGAATACAGATGAAAATGTGATAATCTTCTGCTGGTCAAGCATCTTTTTGTCTTTGAATCTGGGGGAGAGATCAGTATTAAGTCAATATTGAAACATTTTTTCTCTGCCCACATTGAGAAGCATTCTGTCACATTCTCTAAGAATGGTTCATGTAAAGAGATTTGAAAGGTGCTGCTGCTGGAATAAAGTATCACAACTGAACCTGTGGTTTTATTAGTTATTGTGTGATTATTTTATAAACAAGGTCTGATAACCAAAATGTAGGCTGTCATTCAACAACTGTAAAATGAAAAGACAATATGATTTTTTGTGTTGTTTTCTTCCTTCAAACATGCTCCTGAGTACCTCTATTTTGTAATCTCGCACCAGAACCAATAAAAAGGATGTAGTAAAGCACACATGACAGTCATGTGTTTCCCACATCAGGAATTGAGTTGGAGCTCTATCTACAGACTGAACAGAACAGTTCACAGGGTAAACCATCGAATTGATCTTGCCTGATGTATAGTGCTGCAGAAATGCTCAAAGTGAGTCTGGATGATTTATTGATTTAAAAACAGGGTAGATTTCTCAGAGATCTACCTATGACATCACAGATCAGGGACAATCAGAATGGTGTTTTGAAAAGAACAAAAGATATCTCACAGACAAAACTTCAGCAGTGTTTTTGATGAGGAAGCAATTTTAGAATTGGAAGAAAAGTAAAAAAAAATTGATGTAGCATACTATGTCCCCTTTAAATAAATAAATAAAAGATGATGATGATGATGATGATGATAAAAATAATAAATAAAGATTTAATAGGAATGTTTATTAGGACAATGTACAATTTTTGCATTAAGCCCAATGGCAGAGATGCTTGTACCAGATTCTAATAATCAAAATTATAAAAACGTTCCTCATTGATGGAATTTCCCCATGTGACAGCTTGAACATTTCTCTGTCATCCAGAATGATGACAAGTGTAAACATTTGAATACATGTGAAAGCCCCAGGCCTCACCTCCACAAAGCAAACGCAGTCAGGGCTCGGCTCAGCTCTTTTCATGTTCTCAGGCAAACACAAGCCTTCATCAATAAGAGAAATGAATGTTAATGATTTTACACCTAAAGTCAAGAGGACCTACAGCTCAAAGTACAAACAAGTACCACTTTGAAAGCTTCATTTATTAAACTGTTCAACAATGAGCCTGAGCAGTCTTTGATACACACATCTGAGACTGTCCAGTTTGTCATGTACTCCAACACAATTACACACTTGAAACCAGTGATGGAAAAAGTACTGGACATTTGTACTTTGGATGTATTAATTAGTGCTAAAGTAGTTCATAGTCTACAAGTGAAAAGAGAAAACACATTAACTTTAGTTGTGACGCTTTCATAAAAAAATGGAGAGACTTTAAAGGTGCACCGTGTAACTTCCTGGAGGTGAAAAGTCAATTGCACAATTCAATAGAGATAGAAAGAAAAACATTCTTTAGAACATTATATTATTATAATATGTTTTATGCCATAATGTCAAAAAATGTATTTATAGGAGCAGCTTTTTTAAGGGGCCTCCTCCTGGCCAAATAATAGTTCATTTTGTGATCTTGCAAGTCACACAATTTCGTTATTTATTTTGTATCACAAAGATGTCTAAACTGGAAAAAACATGCTTTTACTGAAGTTTATTTGCTGGTCAAAAAGTTACTGAGTGCACCTTTAAATATTTAAGGGACGCAAAAAGTCTGAAAAATGGACTGAGATTCATTTTCTTGTTTAACTTTGATAATACCCTAAACATATAATGTTGTTTTTGAGTTAACTAAAACTGAAATGTATTATAATGAGCACACATCTTTCTGTTTTTTTCTTCGGCAAAGGGTATATTTATTTGGAGAAAATAGTTTGCAGGGTGGATGGCTCAGCAGTTAGCACTCTGGCCTCATAGCAAGAAGGTCCTGGGTTCGACTCCCAGGCCACCCGGGGCCTTTCTATGTGGAGTTTGCATAGTCTCCCCCTGTCTGCGTAGGTTTCCTCCGGGTACTCCGGTTTCCTCCTACAACTAAAAACATGTCCAGTGTGCCCCCCTCTCCCCTCCCCAGGACTACAGATGTATATTAGCTGAAAGCTACAATCTGGTACATCTCTGCTGGGCTTAATGCAAAAATTGTACATTGTCCTTAATAAACATTCTCTAACCATAAGAAGATTTCAAAATTCAGATTCAAAATCAGAGACAAACCAAATCAGCATCTTCTGATTTCTCTGGGTGGTGTTTGCATGTTCTCTCTGTTACTGTGGGCTTTTGCCCTCCTCCAAAAACATGCTTAGGTCAGTTGGCAACACTATAAAATTGCCCTATGAATGAGAGAGTCTCTGTGTGTTAACTCTGCCATGAAACTCAAAACTCAGGGCATTACACTGAACACTCTACAACAGGGGTGGGCTATTATTTTTTCAGGCTGGCCATATTCAAACAGGGACAAGAAGTGGAGGAATGGACTGCTGTCATTGATGTAACAAATGATCATTATCGCGATACAATTGTGTAAATAATAGTATTTTTAATCTACTATTTTAACCATGTATTGTGATAATATTAGGACAACAAGCAAAGATACATGCTCCATAGTCAAGTCAATGAAAAAAAAGAAATATAAAGAGTAACACTTATTCTCAAAAATCTGCCAGGAGCCGTATTTATCGACAAGATATTTACTTATCTGGAGCTAAAGACAAAGCTCATAAAGAAACCCTGTCTCTGTACAGTATAAAACAATACCATTGCTTGTAGTGTCTCCTCTTACATAAAGTACATATAATACTAAACACACTATCAACCACTCCAATCATTCATATTTACATAAGAAAAAAGAGAGAAGTGTGTTGCTCAAGTCTTTACAAAACCACAACCTTTAACGATTCATGGGAAAATTCAGTAGAAACTTGAAGTGAGAATACGTTTATATCCTGGTTGTAACTTGTGATTTATAGGTTTAATAAGAGATGAAACTGGTATGTAGGTACTTGCACTTCATAACAATAAGGAATGTGTTGTCTGAAAGAATGCTTTGGTAAATCCAGCTGCCAATTTTCAAACAATACCTATCTGTCCAAGAGATACTTCTGGAAAACACCGTTCGTTTGTCTGTTTGTAGTGCACGTGTGCCATTGTTGGGCAAAATATGTTTTTTGTCACCGGTTCAGTGATGGAGTGCGCAGATAAGGTGGATATGTGTCAGAAGAATCCTGCAGAAGCCACAGAAAGCCAGATTTACCAAGCGTTTGCTCATGTGCAAATAAGCTGGGGGAGAAAAAAACTTGACAAAGCTGACAGTTATCTCTCACACAGACACTAAAGATAAAATTGACTGCAAAACAAAATATAGCATTTTTTTCTGTTTTCACCTGCAATTTCCAAACCTGACTCCAGATGGAAATGTGTTGATCTTCATCTGGAACTTCCTCTGCTGAAAGAGTTTGGGAAAAAGGTGGATTTTTAATAAAATACTTTTAGCTGATTGAGTGGATCGGCCTATGTTAGTTTGAGCTTAAAGATGCACTGTGTAACATTTTGACCAAAAATAGACTAGAGTAAAAGCATGTTTTTGTCATGTATGGGGCTTTTCCACTAGCGCTGTTAGTACCTTGGCTGTACTCTTCTCGGTCTGGTTGTATTTCCATTACTCTCTAGAATGTCATAATGGAGCGAGCCTTACACTATGGCATAAACCATATTTTTCCCATTCAGATTGTCCCAAAGTATGGGTTTAAGTGTGTGCATTATCTGAATTGTGTAGCGGACGTTTCACTTCCAGAAAGTTACACAATGTACACAGTGCATCTTTCACCAGTCACAGCAGCGAAGCGCGTAGAGTATCCAACAAGCATCACACACATGGACACCTCTCTGTTCTTCTTCTTTTGTATTTCTGCTGAAGCACAATCCAAAGCAGCAGAAACACATTCATCTTTTTCCGACTTCTTTGTTTTGCTTGATTCAGGCGCTACTTGCTGTCGTCTTTGCAAACAATTCCCCCTCAACTCGCCCTGCTGCAGTGTGATTGGGTTAGACCGTTAAACCACTGGTTGGACTGCAAACCAATCCAAGAGCGTCTGACTGCAGGTACGTAAAGCCCAGCTCCCTCCACAGACTTCTTCCCACAGACCAGAATGAAATCTTCATCCACACCAGAAGCCCATTTTTAGTCACTGCTTGCGCGTGATTATGCCAGAAAATGTTTATTTTATTTCAAAATTTACACCCCAAAGACGTGTAAGATTAGGCGTTAGGATTAGGGCTTGGGTTAGAACAGGTAATTTGGATAAATTTATGACTTTAAAAGTCGAGAGTTGCCAAAAATGGGCATCCAGTCTGTGCGGGGAGCTTCTTCTGGCCTGTAGCGAGAGGTGGGTGAGACGAAAGAAATCTGCAACCAGATGTCCCTCAACCAATCAGCTGGGGGGTCCCAGATGGATTTTTTGAGTTTATACATTCACAAATTCATTTAAATTTGGCTGACCAGGTTAGCAATTTAGCACCTGACATGAAAAATCAAGCCCCAAGTGAAGATTTCAATGCCATCATTTGCAAATAAAATGTAAAAGAAAATAGCATGGAAAGCCATGAAGACAAACACTGACCAGACAGTTACCGTCCAAACCTATTTAAAAGTTAAATTCAAAACAGCCTTATAATATTATACAAGAGTATATAGTATAAGCTGTAGAGTTTTTGCGAAGTGCATTTATTATTCAGAACAAGCAGGGGGATGACAAACTGGTTCTCTGTATTGTGTTAGGACGACATCCAGGAGTTTGTGCTTCTCAGACAACTCCCAGAATTCCTGACTTAATCTTGTGGCAGCATAATCCCCGCTGATGGCTTGGCTGACGAAGTGCAATACTGTACCAATCGTAATGATAGCTACTTTATTCTCGGTTTCCCACTGTGTATATAATGGGCCAAAGCCTGGGCATCTGCAGAAGAACCACCTCCATATTCAACAAGAACGGTTGGATTTAATATTGACTAGAGCATACAGGTGTGACACAGATGGGACAGGGAGGAGCATCGGGACAGTAGTGCACCCCCCTCCACACACACACACATATTCACACACTCACACACACTCTCCGATGTCGAGGAGGAGCAGAGCGCAGCAGGCTGGTGCAGAATCGCCTGCAGCACTTCTCCATCTGAAGCACAGAACTCTTTTGTTCGACTCAACAGAAACACACCCCACTGTTTTTACAACTCACTCAGAGCTGCATCTTCTGACGCATTCATCAGTCACATTTTATTTACACTTGTCACTTCTTTCACCTCACACGGCCGCATAAAAACGTTCTATAGCTTTGCACAAGAACTTATGAGAATAATATTGATTTAATTCAACACAAGTATCAAATAAAATTGTCAATCCAAATCAAATCGATATCGCGTTTTCAGTGGATGCAAGTAGTAAATTGTAAAAGCTGCACTTCTGAAGCAAATCATAAACTTTTTTGAACAAATTATGTGACTGTCAACATTAAATTAAACAACACTGAATCTGTACAAACTAGGGATGGGACAATTCACTAAAGTAACGTTTCAATTCAGTTTCGATTTTGCAGCCACAATTTTCGACTTCGATTTTGTTTGATGTTATTAGTTTGTCTCTATTAACTTTATTTTTTACCTTAAGACACAAAATAAACCGTAAAAATTACATTTAAAATGAAGCCACTGTTGTTAGGGTTAGAAAAATACATTAGAAATGGTATTTTTATGAATATTTGAACAGTAATATTTAGTGTCAATATTTTTAGGTCTGCCTCTCTGTTGTTAACAGAACATAAATAAAGTACATTCTGTCAGGTTTTGCACAAGTTCAGGCTTTGTTTCTTCATACAGCGTGTTTTTTTTTATTAATTTATTATTTAAGTCAGTGGCTGCTTGAGCAAAACAAATCGATTCTGGCCTTTCAATTCCATTGATGCAAACTTTGAACAATTTTCAAAGTTTTCGATCAATTTTCCATCCCTAGTACAAACAAACAAGTAACACTTTAGAATAACTACAAAATAATTAGGCTTAATAAAACATTAATAACACCTTAATAAAGACTTAATTCAATATATACAAATGATTAATTAATAGAAGAAAAAGCTAATTAATGCTTAGAAACTACTTAATAATTAGCTTATTATAATTATTAATATTATTAATAATTAACTTATTAATAATTACTCCGATTCCTGCCCCCTAACCCTAAATCCTAACCTTAGTTCCTTAGTTAAGTAGTTACTAAGCATTAATAAACTTTTTCGTTCATTAATTCACCATTAGTTATTCATGGTTTACTAAGGCCAATTAAGGTGTAGTTAATAAAGTGGTACCCAAACATGTCTTTTATAAGGTTAGATTGTTAATGTGTCAGTTAATATGCAAACTCTAAACCAAATTCTGTTATTAAAATATAAATTGCAAATCAAATTGCAATTGCAATACAGGCCAGCCCTACTTATAGAAATTAAACAACAGTAATTTCTTAAATGGCTTTTAATCTTTAACTTTAGAAGAATTTATTGTATTACTTTAATATCTCACAGTGCAGTGTATCATCCTTCTCTTATCCATCACCCAGCACAAACCCTGTTATAGATTTAGGCCGGAGATATTAGCAGACTAAAGGCAAAGGCAACAACCCAGACTACCTGCTGTTTCTGTGTTGTCCAAGGGACCCAAACCCCAGATTGGAGACCAATGTAATAAATTGAATCTGTGCCTCTCATTTTCTTTTTTCTTTTGCATGAAGTTCAGTAGCGTGGGGAGAGGATGGTGTAGTGTGCGGACTCTGGCTGTGACGCACATGGATGGGGGGCTTGTGTCACATACCTCAGCCCTTGTCCAAACAGGAAAAGATGTTTGAATGAGTTGTCTTTGTAGTGGATGACTCCAACAGGCAGCGGGCCAGACCCTGACAGTGAGCAGCCCGGAGTGAGCAGGAAGAATTACAAGAAGTCTTCTGTCAGGGATGGGACTCTGTAGAGGTTAGGACTGTGTCAGGGTTAGGACTGTGTCGGGGTTAGGAGGACTGTGTCAGTGTTAGGACTGTGTCAGGGTTAGGACTGCGTCAGGGTTAGGAGGACTGTGTCAGTGTTAGGACTGTGTCAGGGTTAGGACTGCGTCAGGGTTAGGATTGTGTCAGGGTTAGGAGGACTGTGTCAGGGTTAGGAGGACTGTGTCAGGGTTAGGAGGACTGTGTCAGGGTTAGGAGGACTGTGTCAGGGTTAGGACTGTGTCAGGGTTAGGAGGACTGTGTCAGGGTTAGGACTGCGTCAGGGTTAGGACTGCGTCAGGGTTAGGAGGACTGTGTCAGGGGTTAGGACTGTGTCAGGGTTAGGAGGACTGTGTCAGGGCTAGGACTGTTCAGGGTTGGACTGTGTCAGGGTTAGGACTGCGTCAGGGTTAGGACTGTGTCAGGGTTAGGAGGACTGTGTCAGGGTTAGGACTGTGTCGGGGTTAGGAGGACTGTGCAGGGTTAGGACTGTGCAGGGTTAGGACTGTGTCAGGGTTAGGACTGTGTCAGGGTTAGGACTGCGTCAGGGTTAGGAGGACTGTGTCAGGGTTAGGAGGACTGTGTCAGGGTTAGGAGGACTGTGTCAGGGTTAGAAATCCGTCAGGGTTAGGACTGTGTCAGGGTTAGGACTGTCAGGGTTAGGACTGTGTCAGGGTTAGGACTGCGTCAGGGTTAGGACTGTGTCAGGGTTAGGAGGACTGTGTCAGGGTTAGGACTGTGTCGGGGTTAGGAGGACTGTGCAGGGTTAGGACTGTGTCAGGGTTAGGACTGTGTCAGGGTTAGGACTGCGTCAGGGTTAGGACTGCGTCAGGGTTAGGAGGACTGTGTCAGGGTTAGGAGGACTGTGTCAGGGTTAGAAATCCGTCAGGGTTAGGACTGTGTCAGGGTTAGGACTGTCAGGGTTAGGACTGTGTCAGGGATTAGGACTGTGCCAGGGTTAGGAGGACTTAGGACTGTGTCAGGGTTAGGAGGACTTGGGACTGTGTCAGGGTTAGGACTGTGTCAGGGTTAGAACTCTGTCAGGGTTAGGAGGACTCTGCTGGTAGATAGGTGAAGGGGACAGTTGGGTTTAGAACTGCTGGTATTAAAAAGGTCAGGTTTAAAATAGTGTGAGTACGGTTTGGAAAAGTGAGTAATACTTGAGAATAGACAAACTACAAAGTGTGACCCACATATTAAGGAAGATGCTCTCTGACCAAATGAACTGCGTTGATGGTCTTGTGGAGGAGGCCTTTATTCCTCTGGTGGCTTGCCCAGACCTGTTTTGTACAAGAAAGTTTTGGCTGATTCAGTGGATTCAGGAAAACCCTACCAGAGATTTTCCTCTGGACTAGGCAAGCAGAGAACTTTACACTCAATAGTGAAAGAGACATGTGGTGTCCTGGTGCTCTCTGGTTGTAAATGCCTACAGAATGAAACACTGTGAAGGTTGAATGTCTGCCATGTTCACAGAAGACACTTATCAATATCACACCTGTTGTTTAGCGTTGGCACCAGAGCCTGATCCGAGAGCACTGAAAGGCTCCTGCAGAGTTCGAGCTTTATGAACACACCTGTGTGTCTCTCCCTCAGGCCTCACATCATTACAGCTCCACACATAAACAGACATCATTAGCTAATGCAGCCAGCCGCATGGCAAACACACACCATCACAATATAAACTGCCACATACACACTACAGATGAGTGTGAGGTACTGAGAGCCCTGCGTGACGCCTGGGCTGTTCTGATCATACAGATCCTAAATGTACTTGTGTCCTTTTCCTCTGCTGCTCTGCTGCCTTCGTTCTCATGTTGTTATTGTGTGTTTACCTGTCAATACAACACTTAAGAGAGAGAGCAGATTAAGAACCTGACATGAGTAACCTGTGTGAGCTTTTACTGAAACTCTGTATGTATGTCAGATGTTGTTTTGGGAAGAAAACAACAACAATAATAACATTGTTAACATTGTGAATAGCACTTCGATATTTTTATATAGTACGACTGTTCACCATGTGTTACCTATTTTAGCACATTAAAGTACAATTTATGTCAGTGGTTCTGTCCTGATATGAGCCCCCTCCATGAGGTGGTGACAAACAAACACAGCTGTGGTGGCGAAGAGGTTTGGAGCAGCCCAGTATGGAGCAAGGGGCTAAGGGTCCAGAGCAGAAGGCTGAGGGTCCAGAGGAGGGACTGGGGTCCAGAGCAGGAGGCTGAGGGGTCCAGATGCGTCCCTCGACTTGTTTTAATCAGGCCCCTGAAGCATTTTTGAAAATAAGTTGGAATCTTTATATTGCTTTTTTCTTGATTGATTTAGTTGTTGTGGTCTTAGGTAATTTCACAACAAATACCCAATTTTCTATATATTTATTCAATAAAAAAAAAAAAAATTGGCTTGCAAATGACAGTTTGTTACACCATTGATCGCAGTCCGGTCCCCCGCCACTTGAGACAAAAAAGATTGCCCACGTCTGGTCTGGAGCAGAAAGATGAGGGGGTCCAGAGCAGGAGGATGAGGGGGTCGGAGCAGGAGGATGAGGGGGTCTGAGCAGGAGGATGAGGGGGTCCGGAGCAGGAAGATGAGGGGGTCCAGAGCAGGAGGATGAGGGGGTCCGGAGCAGGAGGATGAGGGGGTCTGGAACAGGAGGCTGAGGGGTCTGGAGCAGGAGGATGAGGGGGTCGGAGCAGGAGGCTGAGGGGGTCTGGAGCAGGAGGATGAGGGGGTCTGGAGCAGGAGGATGAGGGGGTCTGGAGCAGGAGGGATCTGGAGGGAGGTCTGGAGCAGGAGGCTGAGGCGGTCTGGCAGGAGGTGATTGGAGCAGGAGGATGAGGGGGTCCGGAGCAGGAGGCTGAGGGGGTCTGGAGCAGGAGGATGAGGGGGTCTGGAGCAGGAGGCTGAGGCGGTCTGGAGCAGGAGGATGAGGGGTCTGGAGCAGGAGGATGAGGGGTCCGGAGCAGGAGGCTGAGGGGGTCTGGAGCAGGAGGATGAGGGGGTCTGGAGCAGGAGGCTGAGGGGGTCTGGAGCAGGAGGCTGAGGCGGTCTGGAGCAGGAGGATGAGGGGGTCTGGAGCAGGAGGCTGAGGGGGTCCGGAGCAGGAGGCTGAGGGGGTCCGGAGCAGGAGGATGAAGGGGTCCGGAGCAGGAGGCTTAGGGGGTCTGGAGCAGGGGACCACAGGTCCTCTAGGACAGGCTGGGGCAGAAGCTGTCAGGATGCACGTGTGATAGGCATTTATTTTCTTTGAGTCTTTTTGTTTTCTTCAGTTGCATGAACATGTCGCCTGCTGCCTTTGTCAGCCCAACAAGCCTTTGTGTCACGCCGTTTGCAGCTGAGTAAAGTTGACCCCTGAATCTATCCGAGGGTAACCCCAGACTCAAACTGTCAGACAGGGACCGGTCTCTGGAAAAAAAGCCCTGATGAAGCAGCCATCACAACACCTTTGAAAAATGAATTGCTGTAAACATTTATTATTTGATTATCCTTTCTTTAACACAGATGAAGGTCTCTTGATCAGTTAGATCATCTTAGTTATCATCCATTTGAATATTTCGGTGGCAGTATTCTGATACAAAACCCGATTTAAACCCGAAGCCCTCCCAGTTAAGCCACAGCTCTGCACTGAAGGTATTTTCATACACTATCTAATGTTAGCAGCCCAAATCCACAGCACACCTCATGCTCTGCTGCCAATCACAAGTGTGTAAACATGAGTTCATACAACACCAGAAACATGGTGGTCCACTGGAGCACTCAGAACAAAACCTTACACAGAACTTTTAACACTCACAGTCACAGACACTTGGTGAGGTGTCTTGCCCACAGACACAATGACAGTAAGTGCTGGAGAAGCTGACCTGCCAAACTTCAGGTTAGTGGGCTACATTTTTAGGAAGGCATATCAGTCAAGTGCAGATCAAAATCAGTCATGTCTTTGCTTGTATTAGCTGCTTAATGTTGTTTTCTTTGGTAAATGGGGAGTCATGGGATAAAATGGAAAGTAGTTGAGATAAGAGTGAGGTGACCCTGTTCTGTACTTTTGAATGTGTGTGGCAATCCCAATGTTCTATCAGTCAGTAATAGAATAATGTGGTGGGCATGCACCATTTGCAGCCGGCTCCAGGTTAAGTTGAAGTCGGCCATGTTGGCTGTTGGTGGGCACTCGTTTGAATGGAATGTTTCTTCTTTAGGTCTAACAGCTACAGAAGAATGACTTCCCCGACGGCTCCACATTTTGTGGATCATTTGATAAAATTGAAAACAAGGCATTTATTTATCAGATGCATTTTACAGAGTCAATCTCAGGAATTTTAATAGCTTTATTTGGATTTCTAAAACCCATATGCAGAGAATTAGTTGTGTCAGGGGGATAGTCCAGCCTCATTTACATTGAATGTTCATATAAAACTATAGCATACGCATGTGTCCACCTAAATAAGAGATAAATTGTTGCTATAGAATCAGTGTGTGGAAGCTTATGGACAGTGTTGGGAAAAAGTAATTTTTTATTCATTACTTATTACTATTTAAAAATGTAATTAGTTACACTACTTAGTTACTGCTCCAAGAAAGTAACTTACTCACAATACTTTAGGATTACTTTGTGTGTATTACTGCAAACAATCAAAAACGGAAGTTAAAATTTATTATTGGCATTTAAGCAAAGGCAAACAACAGACTAGTTGCTTAAATTGGCTCAAACTCAGTAAAATCACCATTTAAAATAATTCTGGGCCCTTATCTAGCGGCTTATCTGTGTCTCTGACCATTTAATCCACACAATGTCACTTTTGTAGATTCTTTTTTAACTTAAGAGTAACTAAAATTATTTTGTTAGTAACTGTAATTTAATTACAAGTATTTTCACAGTAATTAAGATACATTACTAGCTACTCAAAAATGTAATCTAATTACAGTAACTAAGTTACACCCAACACTGCTTATGGACGATGACTTATCTTTATAAGTCATCATCAAGTGTGTCTGAGGACAGTGAGGAGTGAAAGACTAAAGGCTTTAGAGCCTGTTTCCTGTCCAATACCTGTATGTTCCACAAAGTCACACATTCATCTGGGATTCGAGCTACTTACTGTGGCGATGAAAGCTAACCACTCTGCCTCTGCCAATAATCAATAATAAAGCTATCCAGTCCAAAATCACAGAGCTGCAAATATTCAGCTATTACACACGGGCTTCTAAGATTTTGGCTCTCTCTAGTGGTTACTTAGATACAGCCGCAGCAGAGTTTTCACATCCAGAGACTTGTGGGCTATTACAGAGATACATTTTTTGTACAAATTTGCAGCAAACAGGTCACCTGCAAAAATAATCTTATTGTCAAATAAAGATTAAATAAAAGATTACCTTATATATTTCTCTTATAAACTGACTCTTTTTTGAAAGGCTTGACAGATGGACACTAATGTGCTTAGAGGTTTGAACCCAGAATCTACCTGGGCTTTGAAACAATAAAACTTTTGTTTATGTTTTTTTTTTTTCAGTAAAACAGACAGAGCTGTAAAAAAGTGCCATGAGTTCTTGTACTTGCTATTGATGTTTTATTCTGTACAGAGGGACAATTTGTACAAAATTAATCTAGATATATAACACTACATGAAACAAGGTAAATCATATATACAATATTAAATGAATCATATAGTACAGGTCACATACAAAAGGACACTTTAAGTTATTTTTTGGAAATAATATGTTAAAAGTAAAAGACTGCAAAGAGCCTGCAGTGAGCACAAGCCATCACTGAAGTCATCTCAACACGGATGAATAATCAGCACAAACATTATCGCACACAGCTCGTACTCAAAGTCATAAAATCTATAGAACATCTCTCTCAGCAAGCAAGACTGGTTTATAAATGCAATGGAGTCTACAACAGAAGTCCGTGATGGCATTCCTCCAGGTTTAAGTACATGTTTAACATGGTTCTTCATTTACAGCTTTTTGCATTCAAGCAAAGACAGTATGAATACAGGTACGTCAGTTTGTTCTCAGCGCCTGCTTCTGAGGCCACAGGGAGCAGGCTGTCAGTTCAGAGTACGGCCCAAACCAATCGACCAACCTCGGGGACAGGACAGGAGTGCAGACCGGCACACTTTAAACAATGGTACTGAGGCTGGCTAAAACTAGAATCAATTTTGTTCCCATGAAACATCTGCAAACATGACATTGAGAACAAGATCACAGTAGATCTCAACATAAATTTCATACACACATTTTAAGACTATAAATTAAACACTATCAAGACATTAGTAGAATACATTTCCCCCAATTTAGTCGCCCTCACCTGTCTCTGCTAAACCATGCTTTCACCTGTCAAGCTTCTGTGTAGAAAAAACCCGAGTACCATTGTTTAAACTGCTTTACGGCCATTTTCTTCCACAACTGCCAATGAACAGAAATAAGAAAGCACGAAAAAGTCGCAACATATGGCACAAACCGAGCCGAAAGTGTCCGAGGTCCCTCACCGGCGCTGGACTAGGCCAGCACAGGCCTCAGTGTGCTAGAGAACCACAAATGAGAACACAACAACCACATCCAGGCAGGAGTCCTCGTGTCGGGGAACAAGGCTCGCGGCAGGTGCTCTGGAGACAGTGCGGTGGGCAGCCGTTCCCTTTCAGACAGAAGCAGGACACAGGTTTGGGACAGTGAGCCAGTCAGTTCTGAATTCTGAGTCGTTCCGATGAAAAGGAAGCAGGAATGATGGAACTTGCTGTGTTCCAATGTTTAGAACAAAGCACCGTTTACGCGACATTGGGTCCAGTAGTTTTTTTTTTAATGCTTAAATATTTTCTCCTCAGACAACTGAATATCTGACATGAAGCAGCCTACTTTACAACAGTACAGTGTCAGATGATTAGAATTAGTCATTTAATTTATATTAACATATTTTATTATACTTATATAACCTTGTAAGTAACATTAAAAGTTTCAAAATAGAAAAATAACGCACCAGTTTTCTGCATTCAGGTATTTCTTTATAAAAGGCCTCAGGTGTATCAGGAGCTTATTCACTGCTTACACCATTGTGCTATTGAAGAAAAACTGCCACCTACTGCTCTGGTATGCACATTACAACACCACAAATAAAAAGTTCCAGTTTACAGGACCCTTCTGTCGCGTAAACAGCCCCGTCAGAGGAGAACATCGGAGCAAGCAACACAGTGAACATGGCAAGGGCTAAAAAAAAACAACAACAACACAAGCCTCCTCTCCAACGGAAAAAAACCTGAGAAAGTCTGAGGAAGGGGTCCGAACTGCAGGAATGAAACCAACCGAGGAGGGCGGAGCCAGGCAGCCATCGCGGCGTAACCGTGGCGACACACAGAGTTCATGGCTGTCAGGTATGGGAGGAGCGTCGAAACAGGAGGCAGCAGCGCCACCTAGAGTCCGTCGTGGGTGGTCAGCATTTCTTCAGCTCTGCGGTGGGACTCCAAGGCTTTTGTGGTGTAGATATCCTGAGGCAGCTCGGACTTACGCCGCACCATGGGCCGCTCTTTCCTCTGCTCCAGCTGCAACTGAGCACACCAGCAGAACAGTCACATTCAGCACTTGTCCATATGCCAACTGTGTATGCGCAGTGTTCAGTTCATCTTGTAAAAAATATAAATCTAAGTGATGCCAATGG
Source organism: Mugilogobius chulae (assembly GCA_038363315.1). Classification (NCBI taxonomy): domain Eukaryota; kingdom Metazoa; phylum Chordata; class Actinopteri; order Gobiiformes; family Gobiidae; genus Mugilogobius; species Mugilogobius chulae. Next base: position 29,620,006 of record CM076406.1, on the reverse strand, counting down.
TCAAACTTTATTTTTGTATGATTGTAGGGCTGCAACTAATATTTTGGTAATTCTTTCGATCAGTTGTTTAGAACACAAAAGTGACTTGAATACAAGATTTTTGCCAAATTTGAGCTGAGTTAACGTCCCTCGAGTACATCCGGGGATGTAGATTTGTCAAGAGTATCTGAAAATCTAATACTAATCAAAACTAGGGTTAAGGTTAAAATACTGCTGGCATAAATTATTATTATTTTTTTACCAAAACTAGCTTAAAAACAAAATGTTTAATAAAAAAATAGTATATATTTTCTGTTAAAATATTTTTACAACAACCCAGTCTCCGAAGAAAGCATAGATATACATAGAAAAAGTGAATTTCATCACAAGCTTAAATTGCTTGATTCTAGGATTTAAACCTCATTTCAAGCATTTTTGCTCATTTAAGCTTTATTTATTGTCAAGATCTTGATAATTTTTCTTGTTTCAAACAGTTTCAAGAGATTACTTCATATTTCAAGCCAAATTATTTGCCAATGGGCTAAGAATATTATTGTTATTCCGCTGGCAAATCTTCATTCTTCTTTTAAGTCAAATTTTCCTATAACTTGTCAGAGACACCTTGAAACAAGTGAAATAGTCTACATTACATAGGCAATTAAATCATAATCACTTAAAACAGCTCAAATCCAGATTCAAATTGTGAATCCAAGTCACTTTTTGCAGTGTACAACAAAACGTCAAAAACGTACAATAAGCTGTTTTCACGGCTTTTTTAAAAAGACAAAACGTAAAATTACCTCAAATTACCTCTTGGCTAAAGTCATGTGGCGACATTTTCTTTGGGTTTAACGGATAAATCATAACCTACCCCAAGCCCCAGTCCTAAACTATCTAGACGTTCAACCCAAATTCAAGTTTTTTTTGTTTTGGCTTTCATAACATATTGACTTAACGAAGCCATAAAACGTGTTTAATGTACATTTTTGACATTTTGTTGTATCTACATTTCTTCAGAGACTGTGTTGTAAATAGAAATCTGACGTAAAGAGAGCATTTTTAATGTTCATTGCGTTATCATAATAAGGCTTCATCAAGAATACATCTTAGTAGTTTGAGTTTGAAATTTATGATCACAAAACACTTGGCTCAGGCAAATTAGTTTTTACAAAATCACTAAATTTACACCATTTTCATCAATGTTTGGAACCAGTTAGCAATTATTCCATCACTAAGTTAGTTGACGATTATTTCAATAATTGATTAACTTGTTGCAGTGACCGATGGATATTGACCATGAAACCCTTCTATTACACATAACTGTAAACTCTCCCTGGCTGGTATGTAGATGGAAAGTGACAATCACTTTCACACGGCAGAGTCAAACCATCTGAGACTAAGATGTGATGTTCTTTGTAATGTACAAGAAGCTTTGGAAGGCGTTTTAACACAGTGATTACAATTCAAAATATGCTTTAAAATGAAATCATTTAAAACATTGGCTAAATAGTTCCAAAAATACTCTAGATTCAGCTTTCTGTAGAGAAGTTTGAGAAATTCAAAACTGAGGCAGGTTTGCCAAAATATGTAAAATAAAAAATAATAATAACAAAAAATGAATAACTTAAAATTGAAAGAATGAATTACATGGTCAACCTAAAACTAACCACAAAGGACAAAAGCACACAGAGGGGATGTGATTCCAGTGTTCAGTCCAATGCCACACTTTGCTTTTACGAATTTGTCTGGACTATTACAAATATAACATATTTAAAAGAAAATACCAAACTAAAAAGACAAGTAATAATAAATCATGAGGTCTCACTCTAAAAGCTAGCACAGTGAGGAATGACAGAGAGAAGGCAGGTTTACCTGAGTGGCGCCCTCCTCAACTGTCTTTTTTAACCTCTGAACATCTTCTATCAACGGGACATCCGTCTCCATTGCTACAGGACTATTGAGGTCAGAGGAATCAACATACAAAGAGAACTATGTGAACAGAAAGGGAAACAAAACAGAGGGTGGAGAAGAGCATTGAGTGGCATGCAAAGAAGAACCAACCAGTACAAGTTCACTGACCGCACCAGTGAGTACACACTGTAGTTATTTACGGTCAGTGAAAGAATTATTGTTTTACTTCAAATGACATCACAGAATTCTATGTTTTCAAATGTAATTGTGCCACATCATTTGTGAAAATTATGAATAGATTATTATTGTAAATTTGTTTCAAATTTTACTTTGTCCATTTCTTACAAAATGACAATGCACATTAATCTAAACTTGCTTCAATTCATGATGCATCATGATGTGTCAACCAGCAGCATTAAAGGTGCACTATGTAGCAGCCACTTCTTTGTCTCCATGGAGATGTTATTGCTTTACCTAGATATGATTATTGCTACACTGAGGCACATTCTATCTCCATGAAGCTAAGCAGTTGAAAGTGTAATTGGAAACACACAGGAACTGAAACAATGTAAGATAGAAAAGTGAAATGCCAACATTCTAGACAAAGCAAAAACATAATAGTTTTGGCTTTGGGTCTGCGGTATGGTTAGAATGAATGACAGAACGTGTTTCTATGACCTAGACATGGCTCTGGGTCCAGGTGTTACCCAAACATAACAAACGCTTTCTTAAAGCAGAACTAAGCAACTTCAGTGTTAGTGCCATGTTTAGTATTGTAATAAAGCAGCAAAAACACAGTTACACCTTAAAAAACAAACAAAAACAGGGTTTCTTATGAGAGCTGGTGTCGGGTCGGGATTCAGAAACTGCAAGTGTGGGATTCCACTGGGAGGCAACTCAAAAATACAATAGTAACCATCACAAAGACAAACAGACATTTACAAGGTAAAAATGTTACTTAGTTCTGCTTTAGTATATACTAATACAATCTGACTAAACCGGTTTATTTATTTATTTAATCTGTCTGAATCTCTGCACCATATTTACCTACATATAGCAGATATTCAGCCTGGAGAACTACTACATCTGCCTATCAACACTCCACACTTCCACTTCTGCATTCAGCAGCTCAACTTCTAATCCTCAAATCTGTTGATATCAAGTTTATATTGCTATTAAATTGTTATCATTTATTAAACTAAATTGCTTTTTTAGTTTTTTAAAATAATGTTGTGTAATGCAGCAAATTTGGTTAGTCTTGTATTCTGCACCTAAAATAAAGACTTTAAGATCTAACTCAGCAAATTGTATTATTCAATATTATTTTTGTCACTTTCTCTTCTCCATTCACCTTTTTTCGACGTATACCTCCTCCTTAGCTAAAGCAGACCAACACCCAAAGAACTGGGAGTATCTTGGTCAATATGAATAAATTTAGACAGTGGAAACAAGGCTATAGTGCACCTTTAAAGCCAAGATCAAACTAAAAATGAATACAATTGTAACACATTTTATGAACGCACTAGATTTACAATGGATTTATGACTTCTGTATTACTCAATGGGCAATGGTATATAAACATAAACAACTGCCTTTACCTTAGAAGCAGTCCTAAACACACAAAGAGCGAATGCTCACCTGTGGATTAGATTTGGCAAGGTTTTCGATCTTAACCCAAGCCTCCTCGCGTTCTTTAGACTTTGCCTTTTCTCTGTGAACAAATGAAAGTCTGTGTCACTAAACGCACGTCTAAACTGGCTCTTGTGTTAGTTTTATAGTGCACGGCTGTGAACATGCTAAAATGTTGCATTGTAGGATTTTGCTCTCACTTGTTTTTCTCGGCTCTGAACTGCTGCGTACAGTCATCAAACAGCTTCTGGTTCATCTCCATAAAGAGCTTCAGAGCGTTGTAGATCAAACCGTGGATGGTTCTGAGCATAAGGAAAGACAACATAATAAGAGTCATAGCATTACAGACAAGCACGTCCACTTAATAAAAAAAAAAAGACTATTAAGTTGTACTTTTTTCCGTAGTTTGACAAGGGATGCAGGTTTACACTCAAGAGCGCCTTATTTATCAGAAAAAACAGATGCAATTTTTTAATTCTATTTATGCGCGCTGTTGTTCCACCAGTGAGATCGCAACACTGATGTTTGCGAGGTGCAGCTCCTTGTGTAAGTGTTCAGCTAATATTTGTAAAACTGCAGTCTCATGAGTCACACACTGCGGATAGGGTTTCGTTCGATAAAATAAATACCGGGACAGAGAGAGAGATTTGGTCTGATTTCCAGACGATTAGTTCTCTTGACCACGATTGCTTGAAACACAGACACTGATGTCCTTATCCTTCATATTAGCTCAGCATTTTCAGGTCAACGACAGAAGCAGCGAGAAGGAAACTTTTTTGAGGAATGAATGAATGGAGGACTGAGAGTGAAAAACTTGTCCCGTGTCCGTTGTTGGTGCTGGGATTTGTAAAATAAATTTCCTCCAAAAAGTAAGACTTATAAGGCGTTTTTGCACATGAAAGTACCAAGAACTAAGTCCCAACATTACCCTTAGCCCCTATTTAGTTAGAGGAACTACCCTGTCCCCATGTTCGTGTTCACAAAGCAACAGTTTGTGAAAGTGGGGCTAAATAGTTTTAACATTAGCATCTGTATAGTCTGGAACATTTAAATAGGTCATTAAGTTGCCTTAGGAAAACAAATGTTTTTTCCCCTTACATTAACGAAGATGTACAAAAGCTTAAAAAAAAACTAACAAACAAACTGAAATAAAATAAAATGCAATTATTCAGTGTTCTTCCTAAAAATAGTTGCTATTTACAAATGTAAACATTTATTTTTGGAGCTATAGATTTTAAGTAATTTTTTTGAAGGATAAGGAAAGTTGGAATATAGGAAACATATTTCAAACAAAGTTAATTTTGTAAGTGTGCTTGTGTCACCAAAAGGTTCTGGTCTGACTAGAAAGTACCTTCCCTAAAGCAGAGCTAAAAAGACCCTAAAGGGTTACCCCATCCATGCTGTGTGTGAGCACGCATAAAATGGGGACTGGAACTAAGAAAGGTACGAGGACCTGAAAAAAGTTCCTACAGTGGGAAGCCTATAGTCCGGTACAACCTGTACACGTTTTTTTCTTCTAAATTATGAATTTGTTTGGTTTGCTTGACTTACAGTCCGGTAAATATGCTCAATTTAAGAGTAATTTTCCATGAGTTTTTTTGGGAATCTGTGATGTAACATGAGTATGCCATATTATTCACATTTTAGATCTGCAGTATGTATCTCATGCAGGCGTGTGTCCTCACTTGTTCCAGTGGGTCTTGGAGTTGCGGTACAGTGCTGGGAACATGATGGGCAGGATCTTGGCTGCATTGTCGCTGATCAGGCTCATGATGTACTCGTTGTTCCAGTAGTACAAGGCTCTCTCTGCCACCTACAAAAGACCAAGTCATGAGGGAACAGATTCTTGTGGCCAGTATTAAAGGCATCTAGATTCCAAAAATGATAAACATATGCATAGATTAGTAATAGTAATAAATCTACTCCCATAGAAAAGCATCTCACTGATCACATGGAAATGGGAGTAGAGACAGAAAAGGGAATATTTTGTATGAAAAAAATTAAATAAATAAATATCTTTTTATATTGATAACTCTGAACTAGCAATAGGTTTTTAACCCTTTAGCTGCAGGAGTTTTTCATAATATAGAGACTGTCTACTTTAACCCAAATAATCCAAACCAGGCTTCCTCCATCTTTGTTTTATATTTATTGTTGTAACAAGCCAATAAGTTTGCGACCTTTTAACCATTTCAGATATGGCAAAGTAAGTACAGTAAAGTGTTTCCAGTTACTGACAAGGACTTTAAAAAGAGAATGATGGAGGCGTGTGTGAAATCTTAACCTGTGTTGTATTTTTTTTAAGTATAGAAAAGTTAACTAATGGACCAGACTTTCCTGCTTGGAAAAAAGATGGTATGAAAAGTGAGAAGTAAAGAAAGTTGACATATTTTTTAATACACAAGTCAAGCACAGATACTCAAAAAAAAAAAAAAAAACTACTTAGTACAGTACTTAAGTAAAAATACCTATTTACTTACAACTTCTATATTTTCTATATAATTGGGCTGGTACCTGGAAGTGCGGGCTGGACACACACTTGGCCAGCTGTCTGAAGAGGGCTCCTGCACCTTCACGAACTCCGAGGGTTCGATCACGTCCAGATCTCCTCCAGCTCGTTCAAGAACATCACCTCTTTAGGACTGTGGGTTTTAGGCCAATACTTTAGCAAGGCCATCACCACCTGCTCAGCACAAGCACAAACACAAGCATAAGCAGGCACAGGGGAGTTAGTCATGCAAACAGTAGCAATACATATCTTTATAAACTGTATTCAACTCCCATAATGCATTCTGAGTGTTCTAGTTATTCAGAGTCCAAAGCAGAGTATGGGCATTATTCCACCAGCATTACTTTCTGGTTCAAAATTGTATTATAAGTAGATTTTTATTATAAAATGTATCTGTTTTTGAGCAAAAAAGCACTTTATTCCACTTAAAATAATACAGTCCTTTCAACTTTGAATTGTAGAAAGCATTTGTTGCCATTTAAAGCATATTAAATAAATTAGGGCTGGGCAATATCATATCGTATATCATATATCGTAATATGAATGTGGAAAAGTTTGAGAATATTGTGATATAATTATGGTTTTCCTCTTAGCTGTGAAGAAATACAACAGAAATTGTGACTAATTCCCAATGTTGCCAGATCGTGAGAATTGTAACTACATTTTTCATCATAATAAAGACTCTTAAGACCTGAAAATAAACTGTACAGGGTTCATACAGATTTTAATTTAAGGTTGTCCATGACTTTTCCAAACTTTTCCAGACTTCATTCCTAATATTCTCCATGACCTTTTCATCCAGACGTTTTCAATTGTTCACTTTCAGTAACTGGTTAAGGCAGATATACAATCATTTTAGGAATGTCTAAACATAAATAAATGAAATGTAAAGCTTCAAATGATCAAAATGTCTTTTTTAGTCACTGTCATTCAAGAGAATTTTATTTTACTGGCACATTTTTTTATAAACATGCTTTTCTCCATCTTAACGCGAGCAGGATTGTTAGCAAAAAGCCAAAATGTTTTATAATTTTCAAACCTTTTCCAAAACCAGTGCAATTTCAAAACTTTTTCAGAGCCTGAAATTTGGCTTAGAATTTTCCATGACTTTTCAAAGTTTTCCATTGCTGTACGAACCCTGACTACAGGTATATATCCATCCATCCATTTTCTACTGCTTAATCCCGTTAGGGGTCGCGGGAGCCTATCCCAGTGACTTTGGGCCTTAGGCGGGGAACACCCTGGACAGTGGCCAACTTGCCGCAGGGTTAGACAGACAACCATTCACTCTTCATTCACTCACTAAGGGAAATTTACAGTGATGCCCAATTAACCTAAACATGCATGTTTTTGGAGGTGAGAGGAAACCGGAGTACCCGGAGAAAACCCACGGTGACACGGGGAGAACATGCAAACTCCACCCAGAGAGATCGTGAGATGTTGATATGGTCTGACTCGGGAGTCGAACCCACGACCTCCTTATTGGGAAGCCAGAGCTCTAACCACTTGGCTACCGTGCACCCCTCTACAGGTATATAGTTTTTGAAAATAGTGGGTATTTTTGGTGGATGAACCTGGAAAATTGACCTTAAATATCAATTCACAAGCTAATTTCCCCACAAAAACAACGAATCGCTCTAAAACCTTGATTTGCAGAGGCTAAAACATGAATGAGAACGGAAGCAACTGAAATAGACCTAAACACTTGATTACACATTTATAAACGTTAGCTTTAGTTATATAGTTACCGCAAATGTCCTTTTTTAGACAGTGATAAAAATTTTATTGCCCTGCTCTATTAGAAATTCTACTGAATAGGGTGACATAGTGGCACAGTAGTTAGCTCTCTGGCCTCACAGCAGAAAGTTCCTGAATACGTACTGGCTCGGTTAGAGTGCTGTCCTTTTCCAAAAACTGCACGACGCAATAGGCCAACTGAAACAAGACACGAGAACAGGATCAGAACCCAGCACAGTCCATAATGTTTTTTTTTTAGGTGCTAACACAAACGGTACCTGTGGATGGTAGACACTGAGTGATTTGACTTTGTGCAGGGGCAATAGAACCTTCAACAGAAAAATCTTGTGCTCTTCTTTTAGTGGTAAGGCAAATCCGTTAATTATACTGCGGGTATAAAAAAGGTCAAGATTAGTACAAAATATATGACTGGAGGCTTATCAGAATGTGTGAATAAGCTCCTACCTTCCAAGTATTTCCAGCAGCTCAGCTATACCATTGTGATGCTCTGTTTCATAGATAAACCTGCAGAAACACACAGCTTATAAATGTATTGTTATAGCAACAAAATAGATAATGTGCCATCTGTAGACTTTTTTTGGCTTGTATTTAAACAACATTAAACAAGTTATATTAAATCTTTTAAATAGACAATAGGTGGAAGTTGGACAGTTTGAAGTTCGGTTGTTAACCAATGAGTTAACAGGAACATAAGCTAATTCAACTTTTTAGACTATCAATGTCACAAAACAAACATAATAATTGCTTTTATAACAAAGAACGATGTGTTTGTTCTGTAAAAATGACAATAGCTTCATTTGTAACAGCAGAGGGGGTTTAAATAGTACATGGAAGAAATGTATCTAAATTTGGAATCGAAATATATACAAGTGTAAAAGAACACATTTTCCCACACAAACATTATTTGAAGATAAGTCCCATTCCAGCGCCGTGTAAAAGAACCCACCTATAGAAAATATTATTGATCTGTTTCCTGATGTACGCTCGCAGCCCCAGGAACTTCCCGTAGATGCGATGGAGCGTGGTTTTGAGGAAGTCTCTCTCTCTGGGGTCTTCACTGTCGAACAGTTCTAGCAGCTGCAAAGCCCCCAACACCAACATCAGCACCAGTCTGTGTTTTTAATAACAACATGTCAGTGGTTCCTACCTGCATAACAAACTTCTGGTCAATATATTTCTTTGCTATGTTGGGTTGAAAATCAGGTGATTCTAAAAACCTAAGGAAAAATTCATAGACAAGCTGCAAGACAAGGAAAAGTATATTAATATCATGTGTTCATTTAAATGGAACTGCCTTCGAATCATTGTCAGTTACCTGGAGATGTGGCCATGCAGCCTCCAGCGTGGGCTCGTCCTCCTCGGGGTCGAACTCTGCTCCGGTGGGGTTGGACGAAGGCGGGAGGGTCCGGAACATGTTCACTGCAAACTGAAGAATTTATATAAAATCATTATAACATGACATGCTAAAATATTTAAACATTAAACAAACTTGTCTTTGATTTTAGGTAGGTCAGAGCGACACTTACAAATGAACACTCAGCTCCAGTGGTAAAAATATAATCTAAAGTTTCTTTGATTTGGGGAAGTTTCCTCTCCAGGCTATAATGGGGTTTGTTAAAAATAGTTGTATAAGGTTGAGCCAGTCTTCTGCATGGGCCTGAGGACTTGACTTCACAGTGATGTGAGTGTGTTCTGTTCCCCTCTCTCCATGTGACTGAGCTGTGAGCTGCTCATGGGACGCTGCAGGTGGCCCATCACAGACCAACTTATGTCAGCTGGACACACCACTCAGAGCAAGGTAACACAACGCTAACTAAGACTAAAGGTTTGAGACAGTATAGGTACAATATTTTTAAATACATAAATACAGACTTTAGAAGAATTTCAGGCTGAAAAAGTGAACTGACAAGTTGTTGTTTAATGATAAGTGCTTACTGGTCAAGGTGCACTGTGTAACTTTTTGACCAAAGATACTTGAATAAAATTTCTTTGTTGCACTACATAAATGTACCAGTATCTGTCTTTTAAGCAGACTTGTATGGCACAAAATGAACTATTGTTTGGCCTGGAGGAAGGCCTCTTTCTGTTAGTTTCCACGGAAAAGATTTATCTATGTTTTTCCCCTTTAAAATCTGTTCATCTTCAATCAAAATGTAATCAAGTATGGTTTTAACTTTCTATTTTTTTACTGAATTGTGTAGTTGACCTTTCACATGCTGAAAATGTCATTTCATCAAAAACTGTGATTTCCCATTTTTCTATTTGATGCTTCTGTCTGTTCAAGTGCAGACCTTTTTCCAACTTGCCCCTTTTAGCCTCAGAGTTGCCAAGTCCATGTTTTCATAGCGGCTTTGGGATTATTTTTATTAAGTCTGGTATAAATTTTGAAGGTTATGGTGGTGAACTTTAACTAACAAAAGTTTGTGTTACGAAAATACATCCATTTATGATTGAAACATGGATTTTCAGCACATTTTATATCTAAAAATCATTGTGAGAAACTTGTTTTGTGAAGACACACAATTGTCTGAATAATTTATTTATTGACTTTTTATTGAAGCTTAATATTGGCTGCATTGACAGATGAATGACAACAAACCACAGTCCCAGACAGTAGACTTCACTGTAAATCAAAACAGTTTATCAAAATGTTAATAGTCTTAATACTTATGTCAGCTTTTGTCACCGTTTGCCAACATTATGCAAACCCGGAATCACATTTTTATGGGGTAGTTATTTTGCATTACACAGAGAACACTTGGATCGCTGTCAGCTACATGTCTAAGCAGTTCTGTTTGACGATGACAGTTATGAAATGAAATGCAAAAAAAAAAACACAAGTCTACATAATGAGGTCACTTACACCAGCACCACTGCATTAACATATACAGTACAAGACTTAAGGAACAACATGGCTGCAAGCTCAAAAATGGCAAGTTGGCATTAAACTCCTTAAATAACACAAGTTCATTATTCATTTTACACTTCTAAACCTGGGCTGCTGCTTTAGGGCTCCATCTGGTGAGCTGGAAATAACTTGTACAACACTTATAGTTAACATTAAGAGCAGTTTTTTTTTTTAATTTTTTTACATTTTTTTTTTTTTTTAAGGAAGCTATACTCAAAAATTCACATGAAATATAATATGAGTTCATAATGATACATTTTCTTATTTTGGATTTTGTAGGTTTACAAGGCTGATGTTAACATGGTTCATACATACTGTATTTAACTTAAGGTTTTCCACGACTTCTACAAACCAATTTCCATGACCTTAATTAACATGTTTCTATCAATTATTGGCTTTGATTGAATGATCAAGATAATATTATGTGATTTTCTAAACATAAAAAAAACAAAAAGGTTGAGTTTTAAACAATTCAGTTTCAAGAAAATGTCAAATTTAAAGGATTTTATTCCCAGTAAAAAGCCAAGTATGTCGAAGTTTTTTTAGTTTAATAATGTAACTACACTTTTTTTTAAATTAATAGTAGCAGATTTTTATAAATATGTCTTTACTTCACCTTAAGCCAACAAGTTATTATCCCAAATTTAGTGCTGGACCCAAAATATTTCTGTATTTTCCAAGACCTTTGTCATAAAAAAACAAACAAAAATTAAAAAAACAAAAATCAAAATTTTTTCCAAGAACTGGTAATTACATTATTTTGTTTGTAATGTTTGATCAATGTTTTAGTTAGTGACCGTTTTTATATTGTGTATATATATTTATCTGCCTTTGTCTGTAAAGCGTCTTTGAGTGTCTTGAAAAACGCTATATTAATGAAATGTAGTATTATTATTACTATTAATAATAATTATCCAAAAATTTCCATGACTGTGTGAACGTTGTGTTAAGCTGAAAAGTAAAATTATCTATAAATTAGTTGTGTTCTGAGAAAGGCATTGTGAATAAAAATTTAGTTTCATTGTATTTTCCTTTTTCTGCATCATGAAAATACTTTTATATATCAATACATTTATCATATTGAAGAAATTACTGTATATCGGCATATGTATATTGAGAAACTTTTATTGGAAGGCTTTTGACAATACCCAGTTCTAACATATCGTGTCATTGTCTCTGTCCAATCTTGTTACTGGTTTAAGAAGTTGCAGTAAAAAGGGACATCCGTGGTGTGGCTGTGTACTGACCATATGCACCACCTCTGGGTAGATGGGCTCGGTGATGACGTTGCGGTTGTGGGTGATGTACTCCACCATCTCGCTGAGCGCCGCTCGTTTGACCTCCTTCCATTTGAGGTCGCTGAGCGGGTCGGACAGGAAGTCAAACAGAACGCAGCACTGACGCAGCTTCTGGATGAAGAGCTTCTCCTGCTCCGCCGGGGCCACATCTGAAACACACAGACAGAAAAACACAGGATTTAAGTAGATACACACCAAGATTCAGCCTGGATAAAGGAATTAAACTGTTCACATAAACAAGACACTGTACATTAAGAGTGTAACTGTTAGTCAGTTATGACAAAAACCGTAAACACAAGATGTTTGACTCATGATTAATGTTATTATGATTTCACAGAATAAGTTTGATAAAGTCAAAAAGTGCAGCCATGTTATAACTTATTAAGTGAACAACAGAGTAACAACATGTTGAACTGCACAATATATAATGAATGTTGTTTTGAAGATATGTAAAAATGGAATATGAGTACATGTTTAGAGGAAATAATGCTACAAAGAAGAAAAATCCAAAAGGTATTTAGTAAAATATTAAACAAAGTTCATATTTCTGTTTTTGGGACTTTTACAGACGTTTCATTTCTGTCTGATGATGAATGATTAATAAAAATGTAGAGCAGGGTTTCTTAAGAGATCGAGACTTTTAAAACCACAAAACAAACATAAAGACCTATTTGCGAGTCGTAATCTATAGTATTTCACACTGCTGCTTCTTTTTCAGAAGGCTTTTTAAGATGTAAATTTATACTTTGCTACAAATAAGAACTTAATTCATACAGTAAAATACATCAGGAAATCAGACAGAAATGGCTTCATTAAAAAATCTAAGACCCTGCAGAAAGAACCCCCTTGAGACGCGTTTTAACACATTTTTGAGGAATTCAATTAAATCCTTCCAAATATTGGGATTTGAAAAAAAAAAAAAAAAAGAATAAATAAATGACAGTAATTTATGTCAATAGTGGCCAGCCCTAGCTTCAAGTTTTCCAGGCTAAAATAAGCAAACAAAACTGTAGTTTAATTCATTACAATTAGCATAATAGTGATGATAAAGCAAATGACAATTACAATATGTCCATGTTGATGTGCTATTGTTTATTTTTATTTTGACCTTCGTGTTAACTTGCTTTGTATTCTTAAAAGCTGAAGAACAAAAAGTGTAATCTTGTAAACATTGTAACTGTTGAATGTAGTTTTTTTTTTTTTACCAGAAAGCCAGAAAAGTTGTAATTCTGTAAATATTCTAGTTATAAAATGTAGCTTTCTATCACCTGGTGTTCAATAAAGGTGAAAAAATTTTGATTTAGGCTTAGGCGATAGACGAAAGCTTTATATTAATCTAATGATAAAACATGTCCCATTTAATTTCCAAACAAGAATGCTTGTAAAGGAATCACAAAAGAGCAGAAATAACACATTATTCACACATTTGCCTCTTAGTCAACACTTTGTAGCATTTCTTTTCTATAAACGGTCAAACCTGGCACGTCTTCAAAACCACATTTGCAATATTAGAAATGTAAATGGCAAACTTATTCATTTCTCAGCCCAGAGGCAACCACTTTGTGGTTGCCTCTGCTTTTGAGTAAACTACGCACTGCCAAGAAGCTTACTTACACCTGGCTAGATTTCAATTATGCAATTTCCAGTCATCACACAACAGCACCTGGTCTGTCTTTATTATTGCCACCACAATCACATAACTCACTCGAAAAGTCACTTAAAAGGATTTCGAATTGTAGTACGAAAGCACCAGCAAACACAGAACTATAGTAGATCTGGGTGAATGGTCACTTTCTCCTCCTTCCCTCTGCACGTTTATCCTTTTAGTTCAGTTCAGACTAAAGCAGAGCATGAGTTTGAATTCCTTCCAGCTCACGTGAGGAGGTAATGGCACGAGAAAGCTTCCTAGTAAAGTGTCTAAGGTAGTTTATGCTCCAAGACACATGCCAGGCTATCAAAAGTCAAAGCACGGTTTCAAATTACAATCTACAAGACAATGACTTATATATCTATTAAAAATCTATAATTTTTATATTAACAAAAATAAACAAACTGATACAGCAAATGAGCATTTAATCTATTGAATCAACCAGGAAATAACCAATTGTGTTATGTTATTGAAAATATTTTTTGAGAATGTTTTTAATATTTTTAAGACCTACAATGGCAAATTTAAAGATGAGGTACCTGACTTTCACACTGCAAAAACAATTTAAATTAATATGATCATTTGTCTCATAAATTCTTTGATATATATGGCTTATATCAAGATTAGATTGGAGTGAATTATCCAAGCTCAGCCAATCAGAGGACAGCTTTTGGCTCCCGATGAGAACTAACATTTTTATTATTCAGTTCAAACAGTACTCACTATTCTATTTTTTCACAAAGTTTTGCATTACACTAATACAGTTTATTACCTGTAATGTAATGTAATGTAATGTAAGTAAGTTATCATAGCTCTTTTAAAATCAAAACATTTATTATGAATTAACTGACATTTATCTTTTAGTTCTTTAGATTATTGGACTAGTAAAAATGATTTTGAATTATATTGCAATTGTGAAAAGCTTTTGCTAAGCAACATAAGGATGGATGAATGCGAGAGTGTCAGCTGAAAGATGTGTGACAGTTTGTGCACTGTTCCACGTGCCTTTTTAAAGACTGCACAGGGAATTTAGCTTTCTAGCTATAATCTGGTACAAGCATCTATGTCTTTTGGCATTATGCAACTGTACATTGTCCCGGTAAATAAAGAAATGAAATGGACATTGATCATATACTTTATAATAGAAAATACAAAGTTTATCATTTACAACTACAAAGTTAGGTACTCTAGCTTTAAGGCTTTTTAAGCCTTAAGTTCAAACTTTTCTATTAAAGACCTTTATAGACACAGCAGTAAAAATAAAGTCCCCAAAAAGTACTTTTAAACTTTCAAAAATGTGGATGAATTTTTCTTAAAATGTGTGATTATTGGTATTTTAACACATTTTGTTGGATTTACACAATATCATCTGTCCAACACTTTCAATATACGTAGACATTTTATTTTCTGTGATTAAACAAACAAAACCAGAAGTACAATGGTCTCTGTGACTTGACGGAGCACGCTTGAGCCTGCTCACATGAAGATGCTGAATTCCTCTCATAAGCAGTGTTGTTTTTATGGATTTGATTAAACTTTCTTTAACCTCTGCAGAGCCGGCTGCTGCTGTAATGATACGTGCGTGGTTTCCTATTACCCAACTACACTCGGAATGTTACAGCAGCCTGTCCAGCACAAGCAGAAGATCTCACTGAAGAATGAAGGACACGAGGTTAAACGAGAGCAGGAAAATGGACTGACAGCACAACAAAGCCACACAATTAAACATTAAGGAGCTTCTGGTTTCACTGTCTATGAACGCTGTCCAAGAAACCAAAGACAAGTAGAATGTGGTTATGAATGTGTTCTGGTGAAGTTATGGATGTTATGACAAAAAGGCAAGATTACACACAAGCAAGAATCAATATTTAAATGGACGCATATGGCTAAGGCTGCAGTTTTGAACACACAGGCTCAAACAGATTGAAAATTTAAATCTGTTTAAACCTTTCCCAACTTTTCTATATCCTTGTTTAACTTATTCACACCTGTGTTTCAATCAATTATCAATATTCATAAACAGAGTTAGATAGAAAATATATTTCTATATTTTTTAGAAACGTAGAAAAAAAAAAAAAATAATATACACTTTTGGCTTTATCAATATGTTCAGTGTATTAGGTTCCAGTGGTAAACACGTTTTCTAGCAATTTTGTGACAAATAAGCTTTATTTAAATTAAAAGTATAGTGTCAAAGCCCGACTTGGAGAGACTTATCCATGCATCGTCTCCAGTAGGTTAGACTATTGTAACAGCCTGCTCACCGGCCTTTCCAAACGAGCTGAAAACAGCTGCAGTACATCCAGAACACTGCTGCTCCAGTCCTGACCAGAACCAGGAAGTACCATTACATTAGTCCTGTACTTAGGTCTTTGCACTGGGTTCCAGTGACTCAGAGAATAGACTTTAAAACAGCTCTGCTTGTGTTTAAGTCTCTCCATGGACTAGTGGACAGAGTCAGGACTAAACATGAACCAGAGTCAGGACTAAACGTGGACCAGAGTCAGGACTAAACATGAACCAGAGTCAGGACTAAACATGGACCAGAGTCAGGACTAAACGTGGACCAGAGTCAGGACTAAACGTGGACCAGAGTCAGGACTAAACGTGGACCAGAGTCAGGACTAAACATGGGGAATCAGCATTTCAGTTTTATGCAGCTCAGATCTGGAACAGTCTTCCAGAAGATGTAAGACAGGCCTCCACTGTGACAATGTTTAAATCTCGGCTCAAAACATTTCTTTTTATCTGTGCATATGACTGAAATGCTTTGTCTGCACTCTTTTTCTTTACTTCTTTTAAAGTAAATTTTATACTGATTATTTATATATTTTTTATAATGTTGTATTGTAATTTTGATGCATATTTTCCTGCTTTGTAAAGCACTTTGAATTGCTTTGTGTATGAATTGTGCTATACAAATAAATTTGCCTTTGCCTTTTGCTTATTTAGTTTTTGCCCCTAAAAATCATATTTTGGGTTTTCAGAAAGATTAGGAGGAAATAAGACTCCAGTATGTCATGACAAAATATTCCAAATTTATTTTTTACATTTTCAATTTTTTCAAAACATTTTTCGGGGCCTGGGAATTTAATTATAATTTTCCATAGCTTTCTTCACAAACACAATAACTATCACTTCATTTATTAGTCTTTTTTTTTTTTTTTTACTTTAATTAAAAGGCAAATCTAAGGACAGAAAACATTGATCAGTTACCAGCAATTAATTGACACTTTTTCTTAAACTGTGCAGTTGTAGTGGGTAATATGAAAAATAAATAAATAAATCTTTGGTCTTGTCACAAATCAAACAATATACCCTTTATCTATTCCATACAAGGTAGTCACATTTCTTCTCCAAAGTCTGAAATGAGCCTATGCTTTAATGTGATCAAACTGCCTCGGAGAAGTGAAATTAAAAGGTGCCTTGTCTGTACGGCGTTCTCCTTTGACTGGGATGTTTTTATTAAACTTGTCCATCTCAATCAAGAGACAAACAGGTGAAACTACAAGGTCAAGTTGTCAGGTCAGGTTTTTCAATAAAGCCACTTACAAGAGAAGAAATGCTGCTCTACTGGCTTTAGATGTTGGAACATGAGGTCGAGCTGTGGGGAATCCTTCAGAAAAACGATCTTATTCTTGATTAAACATGAATTAATCACAATTTTATTTGAACTCTCAAGTTTGCTTAGAACAACATATTTTATAATTATTCCTGATAAGCAGCTTGAAAGAAATACTGTTAGTTTTGAGAAATAGACAGATACAAATATGCCAAACATTCCTGAGTATTCACCAATATTAACAACTCAATATCAGCTTCCATTCTATTCTAGGGCCTGGTTCTCATTCTGATCAAATAATATAATGTGTACAATATCGGAATCTCCAGAATTCCTTCACTAGAACTGACCCACTGACAACTCAAGTCAGAAAAGAGCTTTGTAGGCTGAATTCTGACTGAGATGTTTAGTAAATTTTTGTTTGACTAGGTTCCATTACTCTTGCATGTGATCGTCTCTTTGTTTGTAATGAGCGCAAGACCTTTGCTGGCTGTAACCTTTTGCATGGAAAGTTGTATCGTTTAAGTCAACTGAATGAAGACACTGGAACTGACGACCTAATTCTAAATCAGCACAACAATTGCCACCAGTAAAGATGAGTGATGGAACAGTATAAAACCTCCACGGTATGATAACTGTGACAAAAGATACTGCAGTGTGACAGACAGGAGTTGCGTATTGTATAATAATTGAAAACAATAGAAGTGAAAAGTGTTCTATATTGCTCCTGGGTTTTGTCACAGATCAGTTATCAAGGAACAACAAATAGCTCTGTGAGACTTTTAAGGATAACAATCTCAAAAAGACCATAGTATTTCACACTGCTTCTTCTTTTCAAAGGATTCTTAAGATATCATTTTATACTTAGCTACAATTATGAAAAATCTAATGAATTTACAAAAAAAGAATACAATTTATACAGCAACTGAGCATTAGAAACACATCAATTGTCTTATATTACTGAGACTTTTACATCAGAAAAAGATCATAGTGTGAAACAGATCTGACAGAAATTGCTTCATTTGTTAAGCCACTCTCAACCAACTTTGAGAAAACCACGTGTTTTTAAATTCTGCACACATTTAGTAAAACTCCATTTAAAAAACCTGCTAGTCTTGCGCCGTCAATTCCATCATGAGCTCGTCAATGATACTGATTCCATCTACCGTATATCGGGGCTATTGAACTTAATTTTCCGAAAGATCAGATTTTTCAGAACGCCGTGGACACTGGGCTGGCACATCACTACTCTAGACAAATTTGAGTTGAACAAAATATCCATCCACATGTACAAATGATCTCAGTAATGTTCTACAATAGCCTCTGTTGTATTGCTTTACAAAATGTCTAAACCAGCACTGAGGGACAAGACAGTATTGGTCAGTTCTGCACAAGAGTAACCATCATTAGACCAGGTCAGGTCTAAGGTAAGGCTTGCATAGACTAGTCGACTAGAACTGTCAAGCGCGACTACTTTAAAAAACAGTCGACTAGTCAAAGAATAAACAAATCAAATCATGACTTAAAGTGCGTATGACAGGTTTTTACAATTTTCCAAGTTTAACTTAAATTGGTAGATTAATGCCTGTTGTAAATATAAATGATAGCTTTACATGAATCAAGAACAAGTTTGTGAAGAAAAGTTAGAAAATAAGTAAAAAAAAACAGGAAGTCGAGCAGTGATGACATCACACTAGGAAGACAAGGACATTTTCAATTTTGTCATGATAAATACATTTGTATGGCCCACTCTCCCGCCACCCCAGTGCGC
The DNA here is from genome assembly GCA_038363315.1 of Mugilogobius chulae. Lineage (NCBI taxonomy): Eukaryota > Metazoa > Chordata > Actinopteri > Gobiiformes > Gobiidae > Mugilogobius > Mugilogobius chulae. Next base: position 29,601,033 of record CM076406.1, on the reverse strand, counting down.
TGTGTGTCTGCCCCATGGTGCACTGTACCCCCGCCTTGCATAGCGCACGAACTGCCCACTCCATCCCCAAGCACGCACAGACCATGAACCTCTGGCAGTACCTCGGCTCATAGCGCACACTCTCTAGGATTCTCCAAGTGCACAGACCATTCACCTGAAGTGAGCGGTGCACATAGTGAGTGTATGATGTGTAAAACAAGGGCTTCACGTGAACTTAGGCTTCCGTCAGCGTTTAAAGCGAACTTAAGTGCGTGAGTGTGACAGACTAATTTCAGCTGTATTCAAGCCGCTGTCACGAGTGATGACGCCGCTATCTTCACACGCAAGCGCAAATAAGAAGTAAGATGTTTCTAATAATAGTCCAAAAATTCAGTAGTCGTGCAACCTCTAGTCTAAAGTAGAAAAGAGACCAAATTAGGTCTAAAACGCATCCCTAATTAACCCTGTATGAGAAAAATATGGATATTTGCGATATTTGGAAGATGAGAGGAGGGTCAGATCTGATCATTGGAGAACCAAATTGGCCGCCGGGCCTTCAGTTAAATAGGCCTATTGTCCATCTCTTAAGACTACAGTATTTTAAGTTGAACATGTTTGTCTCATTACTACTGAGTCTGAGAGAGCTCTTGTTTCCGACATTCAAAATCACACCTACTTCTATAGAGTCAGAAATCTTTGTCAAAATCCTTAAACCCATTGATTCTCTCTCTGATTAAATATTCCTCAACACAAAGGTTATGATGAGGAAGAGAAATATTGCAACTCAAAATGACCCGCAGCATTATCAGCCGCCTGCCATAACAGCTCCCAAACCTTATAATTAGCCATGTCTGCAGGCCGTGACATGAATGAGCCTCCACTTAATCAGGATCAATGTCATAGATCAGATGTGCACACAAAACAACATGGCCGACCCGACTCTCTTCTATTCACATTCTATTCCAGCGCTTCAATTAGCACACAACTGAATAAGGCTGAAGCGGAGAGAGGATTGTGATGAATGAAGCGACTGAGGGTTCAAGGGGAAGAGGAACACTGCAGCATGCAAACAAGGACAAAACATGGCCTACTTTCATGTCATGTACAAGTCCACATCAGAGGAGTTTGACAGGGCATTTTAGATCGGCTCAATTTAGTCTTGAGTTTGATTTAATACTTAACTCTATATGGTGTTGATGTTTATTTTTCACATTTCATCAAGGGAGCTCCACAAATCATTTAGCCTTGAGGTCCTGACTGAAAAAAAAAGGTTGAGATGCACTGATTTACATTACTTTAAAAATTGACTGCAGATAAAATCCTTTGGGTCATATATGCGCAAACAAAAAACGGCTTTGGGTCTAGAACAATGTCAGAGGCCTGTGTTCCATTTTCACAAAGACCAGATCAGAAACAGAACAGCCTGATTCTCCATGTAGACTGCAGAATGCTTCTGTCTCTTCTTGAGTTTATTTTTTATTGATTTAGTTACAGTCACTGCACTACAAAAAGTAACAACAGATGTTTTTTCAGTAAAATATTTCTACCTTTAGAAAAGATTGTATGAAACTGGTAACATTCCAGAGGAATTATGATCTATTAGGACAATCTGATTGAGAGAAAAATCTTTTACTACTTGGTGTTTCGTGTGAATAATTGTGAAATTGTGATGTTTATTCCCATTTAATTGTAACACTAATGTAATATTGTGACATGATTGTAAAGAGAAAGTGATTTTTGGTTACATAATTTCCAATATCCACGTCAAAGTTATATCTGTGTCTGCAGAAGACTTGCACTGGGTAAGTATCAGCCCCACAGATTCACAGTGAGGTTCCACTGGGCTCAGTTTGACCTGTGAGACGAACACTCTTGAAATGATGAAATCAATAGACTGTGCACACTAAGTGCTAGAGTAAAAATATGTGTACACGTAACATTTTGTGTTTATTTGATAATAATTTATTTTACACAGTCCGACTTGAATAAAATCTCACACAATCACTCTATTTTTATCCCTAAAATATTTTTTTAGTGATATAATTTTCGCTTTTTTTTTAAAGTAAATTGAAAAGCATTAGCGCTAAAAGAGTAATGGTATGTACAAATTGAAAGTAAAACTGATCTAAGTAGAGATATACTGATGTATCGGCCTCAGTTTAGTTCGATATCTGATCAGGCAGTTGTTTGGGCTTTTCCTCTGTGGTGCAGTGCACTCACAATGATCAGCTGACTTTTTTTGGAAACTATAAGACTTTTTTTGTTATGACTTATTATTACCATATCTTTTACCATTCTTTATCATTACCATATCTTTTATCTTGTTCTATGACTTTGACTGCAGCACAAGTGCTTGTTTGGCATATGAACAATATGAGTGTATAGAGACACACACATTTACCATGGTGAATAGGTTGGTTTAAGGTTTAGGTTGAAGGTTTTTGATTATATTATCTCACCCGAGCTAAGCTTTTAAAACAAACAAACAACAACAAACAAAAAAAAAAAATACTATTGCTATCAGCATCAGCTGACAAAACGTTGAAATATCGATATCAGCCAAAGAAAAACCCATATCGATTGATGTACAATATATCAAATTTTAGATAGATTGTGATTGTTGTCTTGAAGATCTGCAAAAACAAAATATCGAGTATATCTTTTGTAGCAAAAAGGCAACTAAAAAGGACACTTGCTAATTTTCCTTTTAGTAGATTAATCGATTGACAACACACGTTTTAAGTCAACCAAAAATGTCTCTAGTCAACCCAGACGCCCAATTTTTCTGATCATTAAACTTTGACTCAAACATGTAAAGACATGTTTGATGATTTGTTTGAAATAATATCGTCTGAATATCCTAATCGAGATGTGTTAAAAAGTTGTTGAGACAATCGCCCAGGCCTCAACAGAGGTTACACGCAGACCTAATACAGATTTTAAATGAATCTAATAGTCAAAAATCAGTTACCTGCATGTCTTTATTTAATATGTGTTTATACTTTATCATTACAAACTTTTACAATATTACAATATCACAAAATCCAACTTTGAACAATGAAAATAAAACTTTCTCTGAGTCGGATTTTCGGCTACAACAGCCAGTCAAACAATTGATATCAGCTGGAAAACATCTGTAAAACATAGCGCTCGAAGATTCCTCCATAAAAACTGTAAAACACATGAAAACAGCACATTTTTGGGATCTAACTTCAGTGTGTGTGTGTGTGAGCGACGAGTTTGTGCCAATGGAGTCTATTTACAACATCTATACGCTTCTAATCCCAATCCCATTAAACTAGGAACAGAGCGCTTCAGGCAAGAGCTGGATCTCCCTTTTCTATTGATTCTGGAGAGTGTTCCCCTCAGACGTCCACATGCACTAGTTTAACCCAGAGCAAAGCCACGGAGAGAACACTGGAGTGAACACGGTGTACTGGGAAGTCAAATTATGCAAATATGAAAAGGCCTTGTGGTCTTAATTACATATCAACTGATTTGGGATTTTTTCATGGCTGATGCTGATTGTTTAAAATTTGGAGAAATCGCTGACTGATAAGAAATTAGGTAGATAGTCGGTAAGTGCAAATGTCGGATATCAGTCTATCTCGAGTATTTTTGCAGAAAAAGAATTTGCAAATCTTCAAAACATGATTCACATCAATATCTAAATGTCATTTTGATTTTGTCTCATTCATGATTTTGTGTTCAGTTAGCTCTTGTTTATCCTCACCATCAGCTTGCACTTAATCACAAAATATACCGACTCATCAGTTTGTAAGTTCACTGATCACTCACTTTCTGTGTTGTATTTAGAACAAAACAATAACAGATAACTATTATTAATCACAAACTAACAGAGAAGTCAGATTGGGTCATAGTTAAACAGACTATTAGACAAAATAGCTCGCAGTCAGAGCTGCAGCCTACAGTGCCACATGCCTCTGCCCTCAGCTGGGGGTCAGGGGTCAGAGGTCAGGGTGTTTCTTAGCTCGATCCCATTACATAAGACCGTCTGAGAGGCTGCTCCGGTCTAAACGTTGTGTGCGGTTCTAAAATACCCGCGGCAAATTGTGTAACCAAGGCAGAGCAGAGAGGGACTTGTAGACTGATAGAAGCTCAATGTGACTTGTATTAATGCCAAAGGGAAAGGCCTACAGGAGAGCTCAGCTCAGCACACAAACAAAGAACGCACTATTCCAAACTGATACACAGCACTGAATCATTCAGATGACAATAAATACAATCTCACATCTATAGATATTTTAGATAACATGCTTTCAAGAGGAAATAGTTTCTTTGGTAGTTGTCACAAAAGTAACTGATCAGACCTTTGTTCCAAAAGAGAGAGAGGTGAGAGCTTTATGAGCTCTTTTTACTCAGGCAAAAAAAAAAAAAAAAAAATCGATATTTACGATATGGCAAAATTCATATCTTATTCAGTATTTACCTCGATATACGATATATATATCGATATATTGCCCAGCCCAACAGAAATCCATTTTACTTTGCTGTCTGGGTCGCGAGTTGGATACACGGTTATTTTGGTGGTCCCATCGGAAACTTTGGAAACCCCTGGTTTAGACCACCGCCTTTCCGTAAGACAAAATAATTAACAACACCTTCTTTACTAGACATTCTAGTCTTAAAATCAGTTCCAAGATCAACAGCAAATTACTTGAATAAGTCATATTTTGTCTTGCTTAGTATATCAATACTCAAGAGAGCTTGAATAGAAGTTGAAACTTTCAAAAGAAGGCTTTTTTGTGTAGTAGAATATTTAAATCTTTAAACCATAAAATGACAAAAACTGAGTCACAAAAACTTAAAATTTCATTCTTTTGCTTCTCACTTCTGTAGTTAACACTTTTTAAGCTGTATATTCTACAATTAAAACATTAGGAGCAAACACAAATAATATTTAAACATGGTAGAACATTTGAAAAAGATATGTTGTGAGTGGAAAAGCCACATGAATAAAATGTTTTGCAGTTTGGAGCTAAATGTACAGCCTCTGTAACCAAAGCTCACAGTATCGTCTGAAACATGTGAAGTCCCAGTTGCTTCGACTGAACCAAAACAAAACATTGCTTTCTGACACAGACAGACAGTTTCATGGACATAGAAAGTGCTCATGTTTATGTTGGAACTAGTCTGACCACATTCATCTGCATTCAGCATCTCAACCTCAGATCATCCCTCACATTGTACTCAAGTACAACAGCACTGTTTCTTCTAAAGAATATGTACAAAGAACTGGTTCAAGAAATGTAAAAGTACTGAAACTACAGCCTGATTAAAGGGGCATAAGGTAAGTTTTCTAGTGCAGAGGTTGACACTTTCTTGTCTCCATGGAGATGTTTTAGTTTTAGCCTAAATTATTCAACAATAGGGCTGGGCGATTTGGCCCCCCAAAAAGTTACAATTTTCTAGAAGCCAAATCCAGATTTCAATTTATTTTCCTCAAACAAGCAGTTGTATCAAATAAAGAATTCTGAAATTACGATTTCTTCAAAAACGCAGACAGAACAGAGACAAGCACACGATTTGATTTTTATCACAATATTGCCCAGCCCTATTCAACAATATGATCTTTCTTCATCGGGACAGGTTATATAGGTAAGATCTGTGGAGAGGTGACATTGTCCACTGTAGCAATACAAACACAGATGTACCAATGAGATGCCCTACTGTGGATCATTCCTGTCGCATGGTCATGGTGACAGACAGGTAACCATCATCACCAGATTACGTAGTGCACTTTGAAGTAATACAAGGGATTAGAGCTGTACTCGATGTATCAATATCGGGATATATTGTGACTGTCTCATTGGCAAAATGCGTATCGATGCAGAGAAGTGGATCGAGGTGCTCATAAATCAGAGGAATTCATAATTTTTACACTTCTGAACCTGTACTGCTGCTTGAAAGCTGAAACTATTGAGCTGAAATGTTACTTGTTTGTTGGACACTTGTATCTGATATCAAAGCAGTGTGAAAATACAATTCTTCTGCTTTTTGTTATTCTACATACAACATTACAGCCTAAACATTGATTTTAGGATGGGTTCTACTCTAAAACATGTTGTAAACTTTTTTACAAGTAAGGTATAATACCTTTCTATAGTTTTTTCAACATTTCCTTGATTTGATCAGTAAGTCGATTTTGTTTATTACAAGGTTGATGTTACTAAGTAGAAAATTTTAAGTAATTTAAATAAAAAAAACAAAAAACATAAATATTGGACTAACTTGTATCAGGGTATCCATGTATCGAGATACGTATTGTATCTTGACCCCTGTATTGGGATACATATTGACGGAAGGCTTTTTACAATACCCAGCCCTACAAGGGACCCATAAAACTCATGGTTAAGTCATACTTTAAGGCTCCATATCCAATATATTATTGTAAACAAACCAAAAAAAAATTAAACATTTGAAGCTATTTACAGAAGTCCACTTACTTATGCTTCCTAAGCCTCAGAATTATTCATGTTGAATGTTATTAGAAGTAGACTGGCAAACTCATATTCACCTGAACATTATATGTGCTTGTAAAAAACAAACAAAAAACAAACAACTCTACAGAACGTTGCCTTTAGAGGAAGTGAAGTGAGGAGTTTATTCATTCATTTCAGCTTGTGTAGATCTGCTCACTGTAGGAACAGTAACCAAAACCTTTACTAAGAGCTCTGTTAAAGGTGGGGTAGCTGATTTTTACGCTGCAAACATGATTTAGGTTTTAAATCTGACACTTCCTCTCATAAATCCTTCGAGAGGTTAATATCCACATGTATTCATTTTGGTTGCATTTATGGCTTATAAACTTCTTTTTACAAACAGCAAAGTGAAACTGTAGAGGACCACCCAAGCTCAGCCAATCAGAGCGCAGAATTCAGCCCCTGATTAGAACTAAAATTCTTTATTATTCAGTTCACACAGTACTCAGAGGTGTCATTTTTTCACAAAGTGCTGTATTTACTACATACTTTTTAGTGGAACGCACAAAGTTTACTAATGTACAACTAAAAAAGTTAGCTACCCCACCTTTAAAATACATATTGCTCATCTAGCCCTGACCAAATTCTTTAAAAAGTTGTGTATGTAACCGTAAATGTAACCGACAAATCACATTAAATGAAATCTCCATTTGAACTATTCCCAACATGACCACACATTACTGCACAGACCAAACTTACATCTGACTTCTAATGACATTTTCAGTGCTTCTTGAACTCGAGTCGTTATCTCCAAATATCAGACAAACTCTAATCACCACTGACTGACCACAATTAAATGATTTATTTAGATTTGATAGTATTAATTCAATCAAACACAATTTAAGTCAATAAAAAGCTGAATAAAGGAGACTGTTATTTCCTGTTTAATGATTTCATGGCTGTACTAAATGCTTTTCTGTTTATTGTTATTCATTTATTGTCATTTTTTTTTCTATTCTGATATTAAATGTTACTTGCTCTATGAGAAGTGTAACAATGTTTCATTTTTACCTCAACTGAATCCATGCACTAATTAACATTCCACGTTCCAAACTCTATGAAGGCTAAATTAATTATTGTCTTGAATGACATAACACAGAATCCATTTGGCCTCAGGAGAGAGAAAGGCGCTCGGAACAAAAGCTCATTTGAATTTGTGGTTATAATATCATTGGCTTCAAGTTCCAACATATGAATCATGTAATGACTTGCTGCTTTCTTTCAAATGTATTCTTGTCTAAATTTAGTCATTTTGAAGCAGATTTTAAGAAGAAACTGAGTGAGTTCATCAGCTTTATAGTCAGAGTCACCTCTTATTTCATTCAGACAAAGAGACGCAGACACTGTCCACTGAGGCACTTGATTTCAGGGATAATCTTTAATCATCAAATACATTTATTGAGGTGAAATAATACGTTATTCTTCAATACATCAGCAGATCTGTGACTACAGGCTAAGTCACTTTGATTGTAGTAAAGCAATTTCAAAAGTGTTTTCCCCAGGGACATAGCGTCTTTATGCATTGTACAGTGAGGTTCTGGGGCAAATGTTCAACTTACACAAACTATACTCCATTTTTTTTTTTCCAACAAAATAACTTAAAAACTAGCACTGATATCTAGCACTGGTATCTTGTTAATGTATCTATTCGGTCTATGTCTATCAATGTTTCCTTTGTGTCCAACTGTCTGTTGTTGTTTTTAGCATTGTGGCTAACTGCTGTTAGCATACTAACTCATCTCGCCATTACCACCTGTGAAAAAACCTTAAAACACATCATCATGAACAATTCTGAAGCTCAGAATGCATTAGCTAAGTGAGAAATTATGTAGACCGAAGTAAGAAGTTTAAAATGATTTATTTCTGGTTGTTTACTTTCTTAAGGATGCAAAAATCGGGTATAGTCCCTTTAAAGGTACAATGCCCTGACATTGGCTTCAGGTACAGGTCATTTTAAACTTCTTACATCAGTCTACATCAGCAGTTCTCAACCTAGCTGTTTAGTCGTGACCCCAAAAATAACAACTGTAGTCTTTTGCGACACCCAAACACAAAATGTTGGCTACCCCACACAATGTCTGCATTTGACCCTGGATCCTTCAAATGCCTCTGGGGCATCTCCTCAGGAGCAGTGACTCAACATGCGCGGATGAAACCCACCCAGACATGGGAGAAACATGCAAACTCCACACAGAAAGGCCCGGGCCCGTGTGGGAGTCGAACCCGCGACCTTCTTGCTTGAGGCGAGAGCGCTATCTGCTCAGCCACCGAGCCATGCATATTGAAGTCATTGGCCTAAATAAATTGAGAGATAAACATATAAATAGGAATTTGCCGCTATAATTTCAGTCAAACCTTGTTTAGATATCCAGTTAAACTTCACATATCAGAGGACTACAAAAATCAATCCGCGACCCCAGGTTGAGAACCATTGATCTACATGATTTGCTCAATTACCTAATAGACTTGAAGTGTTCACCACAATGTCTTTTTTTTTCACAGCTGTTAGGAACGAGTCGTGTCGTATGCTAAAAGTTAGCCACAATGCTAAGAACAACAACAAAAACAACAGAAAAAAACTTAGTGGAGTTTGGTGAACAAACAAGACATTATCAGACGTAGACAGACATTGCGAACTAAATGTCACCAGAATAAATACAAGATCTGTGGTGGGGGGACAGTAATTTAAGCTATTTACTGTAAAAAAAAAAATAGGGTGTATAGTCCCTATAACTTAAGCTAAACAAGTTGAGAAAATATGTATTTGCCATTTGTCTGACGAGCTGTGATTTGGGTTTTAATAAAAGGATTAAAATACTGAAAAGCTTCCAGAAGAATTGACCAAAGACAAAAAATGAACTATACATTTCAGAAGATATTTGCGCAAATCTAAAGTACAAAATTGTGTTACTTAATAACAACGACAATTGTTGCATTTTTTAAGTGTGTCCATTTACAGTCAATGGGTCATATTAACCACTTTGTGCAGCACTGAGACATGATTGTGGCATCTACAAAAAAAGAAGTTTAATTTTGACTAAACCACCTTTTGCTTTTTACTTCTCCGACATCAAACTGAGACACACCTGAGGATAAACAGATCCATTTTTGAGTAAAAACGCAGAACAATTTTGAACACAATGTAGCCAAAGCGTGAATCCTCAATAACAAAACTATTTTATGACCCACTTTTAATCTTACAGAAGCTCCATGTAAAAAGACCAGCAGTAAACATGTAAAAAGCCGGTCACACAGAGAGAGAGAGAGAGGAGGGAGTGCTGATTATTGGCGTTGTCGTGCAGGCTGTGTGGTTCGATACTGGGGTCGATAAGAGCCGCGGGCCTGGTGTAGCGCCGGGCAGCACTGGGACCAGCTTGTCCACATGAGGCCCATCCACACATACACACACACAGACACCACGAACACATGCAAGCGTTGTACTCAAAAAACCTCCGGATCTTTCTAGAAACATCTTGTTGTACTGGATTAACAATAAGAGTGCGATGAAATATTGATATTAGAATTCTATATTTAGCTAAATACAGTGTTGACGTCACAGTCTGCAGAATCAATGCATTTGTATGAAGGTTATTGATTATATTTGGCGTTATTTGTTTGCTGTACATGTAGAGAAAGGGACAGGATTTAAAATTTATAGTCAAAATATTATGGATGGAACTAGTTTGAGATAAATGTTTGATTGATTAGTCAGTTATAGACTTGTAATCTGTGTCATGTAACAACAAACAATCACATTTGTTCTTTGAAAGTCTTGTTTTAATTATGATTCTTAGTGATTTTTGTGATCTGTAAAATGTCCTAGAAATAAAGAAGTCTAACAAACAGAGAATGAACTGTGCAATTCTCCATTTAAAAAACCCAACCAATTACTCACCAAAAGAGATTAAAATCAAAATAGTTTATTCTTTGTCTTGTCATTTTGTCACTTTTGTACCTGTATAGTCTATAGATGTCATTTGTTTTATCATACACAGTTAAGTTGATGCGTTTTGCTCAAGACACAACATCACTCACTGTGTATTTTCTATTGTATCAGACATTCAACTTTCTGGTTTGTCTTAGCTGCACAATTTCTTCAAACGTTGTTATGAACTAGAGCTGGGCCATTAATCGAAAAAACCGAGAGATCGAGATCAAATCGAACCGAACCGAATCGTCGATATTTGTGATGGGTTTTAAATCGGTGGATGTGTAGTTTGGAGCAAAAGCCAAACTTTGAGGCAGAATATTGATGTATAATTAAAAGAAAATCTAATAAATGGGACATACTAAACGTTTTGTTTTGTTTATGTTCATGAAGGTCATTTTTTAATTTGTTTTTGAAAAGGTTAACAACATCGACTTGAAAATCGAAATTGATGATCAATACAATATGAGAAAAAAATATGTGATAATATTTTTTCCCAGAGCGCCCAGTCCTACTATGAACTATCTATAAATGAGTCCAGCAGGCAGCATACTGTATCAAGCTGAATCATAAAGTCCTTTTCCTTTACTACTTGATTAATCACAATGAAACGATTATTTAAATAATTGTCAACTAATTTAGTAATGGAATAACTCTTTATACAGGTTACAAACATCCAGGAGCAACAGATATAACAGAAATTACGTGAACATTTTGTGTTTTTTTTTTTTTAAACTTGTTTGTCTGAGCCTAATGTTTTTATAATACTAAATTTCAAACTCAATTTTAATACTAAGAAATAGACTCTATTCTTTACATCAAATTTCTATTTATCTAATATTTTTTATCTGTACCGTTAGCATTGAATGAGTATCTATTTTCAGTACCAGTTTTAATGTTTTTAGTATCAGACTTTGGATAACTTTGACAACCCTAAAATATACATCTCCTGGACGTCGTCAAGCGACAATAAGTCAGCTTAAATTTGGCAAAATTTTTGTTTTCAAGTCACTTTTGCATTCTAAACAACTAATCAATTAATTGAAAGAATAAACGCCGACTAATCGATTACCAAAATAATCGTTAGTTGCAGCCATTACCATATTTTCATATGCACAAGGAACTAAATCATCAGAAAGTCTTCCATCTAAAACGTTCTAGATCAGCCTTTTGAGTCTTTAAGCTTAATATAATCTAATGCGGTGGCTGAATGATGAAGTAGATACTCACAGCACTTCTGAGGCCAAATGAAGAATAGTGTAATAAAACTGTGGGCAGCACCTCGCCGCACAGTAAATAAAGTGTTCTGTCAGAATACATGAATAGAGAAAAAAAATCTATTCAGTTTATGATGTGCTCCAGCCTCAGTATAATCACAAATGACTAAAAAGAAATAAATGTTACACTGAATGGGTCATGTCATGTCTAAAGCTGATCCGACATTTTGTATTTAAGCCCTTTTTTTACTTCACAGGTTATAATTTTTTCAATTTTTTGTTGATAACTGTATGCTGCATCTTATCTATAGTTCTAGTGAATTTTGGCAATGGCAATAAAACATCCATCACAATGATGAATGTTTTGTCTCAATTTAAAAAGTGCTTTGTCTTTGGAAAATTTGAAAATACATTTTACTACACTTTCACCCAACTAGACAAAAGTGTTTTTCTTGTGAAGAAGCCCCTCCTTCACCAATTGAGGACCTATTTTTTACTTTTTAACTATGTTCTAGGAGCCAAAAAAAGATTTCCCTTTTAGCACAATTCTTGTAGACTGTTTGTTTTCCTATTACCTTTGAGGTTAATACAATAATCTGCTTTTTCTAGTTTCTACTTTAACGGCTATAGAGGGATGGGTTGACGTCATTTTCCGCTCTACTGCTCATGTCGTCTGCAGAAAGACGCTGTCCGTTTAGTTGGCTGGGGAAACTTCTTTGGCATAAACAACAAAACCAGATGAAAGTTAGATGTTTGGATCAAGTCTAAACCGGTATGACGGACACATTTATTCACAAATGTTGATATAGCAGCAAAACTTTGTTTTTGCACAGTGATAAACTCTTGTAGTTAGTTGACAACAGTGCTGGTTAGTGTTGCTGCTACAGCGTTTGTCAGCGGCGGCTCTTTCTGTTGTCCCCATGTTGAGAAACAAATAATCCTTCTATATCAAGCTGTCAAGGGCAGGTAGTGTTGTCAGATTTTCTGAGAGAAAAAGATTTTGAAAACAAAACAAGTGACTTTAACACTTTGTTAAAGTTAGTAAAATAATAAATTCAATAGAACATTGTGTGTCTGCGCAAAACAAGTTTCTGACCATTTCTAACATTAATAACAATCTTTAGACATTAAATGAAAACATTTGCTAAAAATCCATGTTTCAAATTGATGTTTTTGTAACATAATGACTTGAAAGTGCAGCACACATTTAAAATGTAGAAGCCCAAAGTTGCTATAAAGAATTGACCTTGGCAATTAAGAAAAGTAGGTTGGAAAAAATATTCATGCCTCAAACTGAGACATGGGAAATCACAACATGACGATTTCATTAAAAATCTGATAGTCACAGAGATGAGCTCACGATTTGAGTTTCATCACGGCATTACCCAGGCCTAGTCTACATTTTTGGTCATATTTCTACACATGCAGAACTCTTCATCATTTATATTCTGGGCAACGTTTGTTTTGATTCTAATGATAATCTAATCATAAGTCTAAATCTGCACTGAAGCAGGTGGGTTGTCAGGTAAAGTAATAGTTAACAGTAAACGAGCACAAACAACAATCTTGAACCTGGACATCATCATAAAAAACGACTTTAACTTAAAGGAGATTCAGTGCTTGTACTTAGTCAAATCCTTTCTGTTTGCTCTGTATCCTGCAGCCTGACAGAGTTTCACCAAGAAAATCAAACTTCCATTTCCACATGTGAACTTTTAACCTTAACTTCCAGCCTCCAAATGCATCTCCACGAGTAAACAAACACTACCAAAACGTAAAAACACAGCAGATCCTTCCCTGTGCAATGACCTCACTTCCTTTGACATCACAAGCTTGGCGGGGGGATGGGCGCACGGCAGCTAGCTAGTAAAACCTGATTTTTCTGTAGCTGCTCTGCTCTGCACACACACTCCTCACTATGTACCGCTTGTCCCTCTCTTTCCAAAGCCTCCCTCTTAAACACAACGCTCATATCCCTTACACATTCCACCCAAACACAGCACACAGCTCTTGCTCCTCGGCTCTCCCCGGGACAATACAGGAAGGATCGTTTGTGTGTGCACTTACCTCTGAAGTGCATAAGCGCCACCGGCTGAAAAGGCCCGTTGGAATTTGGTGCGTCCACAACCATCCTGTCTCCGAGCTTATTGCATGTCAACATCTAAATCTGGAACCAGGAAGGCGATCCACTCAGGGCGAGAGGCCAGCCTCCATTTTAGCACAAAAGCAGGGCAGAAAATGAAGCTCTCTGCTGCTGGAGGGAACAGGCTAGTTTGTGATGTCAGCAGGCGAGGAGAGAGCTGATTGGTCGGGAGGGGAAAGCTCCGGAGCAATGGGAGAGGAGGCTGTGTTGAGCTCGGGCTGGTGATTGGTTGAAAAAGAGGTGGGGGGTGGGATCTGTGTTGGAATTTTCAGCTGTGGCTCCTCCCCCTCTTTCTTCTGCAGACCTCAGATCAGCTTGTAGGAAGCAAAGTGGAGACGTGAGCAGGCTTTTCTATAAGCTCTGAGGACTTGTGATGTTCAAAGTGTTTCATTCTTCACTAGGGTTTTTCTGAGTCAAAGTGTGAAAGATAAAAGTAATTTGGTCTGATCCGAACCAGTTCAAACCAGGAGAATTGAGTTGTTTTATTCCACATAAGATGATATCTAAATATATTATAAACATATACTTTAATGTTGTGTTTTACAGTTGCTTTTAAAACAGACATAAAACACAAAGTCAACTTTAATAAGCTTTAAGCCTTGTCATAGGGCTGTTATTATTAACCATTATTTTAGTAGTTGAGTAGTAATTGACAAGTCAAACGATTATTTCTATTGTATATTGAGACCTTACTGAAACATTTATGGTCAAAAAAGTTAAACAATTAAGACCAATAACGTGTTTTATGTGTCAATAATGCTGCCATGTTTTAGGGCTGCAACTAACGACTATTAATCAATTAGTTGGGCGAATATTCTTTTGATTAATCGATTAGAATGTCAAAGTCACTTAAATACAAGATGTTGCTAATTTTGACCTAAGGTAACGTCGCTGAAGAACGTTCTAGAAGTGCAATTTTACAGGCAAAAGTATTAATATCAAGAACCCTAAAATTACACAATTTTTATGGCTTATCATCATCGCTCTTCAATCAGAGGCTTTTCTCAGCTCATGTTTTGAAACTTATTTAAAAGTAGGATTGTCAAAAGTATCAACTCTCAATATCAAATCTGATTATTAAATTACTTGGTGAATATTTCAATAATTGATTAGTTGCAAGCCCTACCGTCTTTGCTAAAAAATGTGTTTAACATGTATTATTTTGATTATAGTCAATTATTATATAAAAAAAAAAACAGCTATATTATTTTTCACAATTAGTCCTGCCTTGTTCTACTGATGATGTTTTTCCATCATTAGTTTAGTGTAGGGCTGCAACAAGTTAATCAATTAATTGCAATTAGTCGATTATTGAAATAATTGTCAACTCATTTAATAATCAAATAATCATTAACTAGTTTTTATACTAGAGTTGTCACAATTTTAAACTACTAATGTATTATTTTAAAATCCATTTCAATACTAAGGATAAAACTACAATTGATTCAGAAATGCTTTGATGTTTTTTTTTTGGTTGTTTCAAATGTATGTTTTGTTCTTGTTATGGTATTTTTACTAGTAGATCTAAAACTGTTCAGAAAAGGCCAAATTGTGTTCTCTTGAAGTATTTTTAGTACCAATGTTTGATGAGAATATAGATTTTGAGCTAGCTTTAATGTCGAATACTATTTTTGATACTTTATTTTTTTCCTAAATTTTTCAAAACCACAAGACTTAACAGGCAGTGATAAGACAAGCAGGAAAAAAAAAGTGTATTATCTAGTTTGCACCCCTCGAACATTCTTTTATGATGTTACCTCAGCTCAAAATGTGCAAAAATCTTATATTCAAGTGTCTTTTGCATTCTAAGCAACTACTAATCGATTATCAAAATATTCTTTTGTTGCAGCCCTAGTTTAGTCATGTCAGTCTTTTAATCGACATTCATTTGAGTGAACCTGTATGAGTCCTGCGTGAGCGCTCAGAAGATCTCCATTTTCACCTACCCCCTATCCCCGCCCACATCCCTGCCTTTAACAACAAATAACTTCACAAGGGTTAGTGCAGTTTTAAAATGTCACATAGTCTAAGTTTTAAAAGTCAGTTGCTCTGGATAAATGTCACTATGAATGAGGTTATCAGTTCTCCAGATATAAACAGGAAGTTAATGTACCTGCTTCTATAATTTTAGATCAACCTTGTGCCTACAATTAAATATAAGTAGAACAAGAATTTACTTCTATTATAGTTCAATGCCAAATACCTGAAAAAACAAGCCTGCTTTCATAAAGAGGGCATAGTTTATGGATTTTATAGAAGCTAAAAGAGAAAACCTACAAAAAAACTCTCAAAAATGTAGCAAACCAGCTTTCTAATATATCCACTATGACTAGAACATTGGAGAATCTTATTACAACACAAATGTGGCTGTTTAATGTTCCAAAAGACAGTAATTGTAAAGTCGGCATCAGAGGCCACGCCCACTAACAGACCTCCGTGGGGTAAAGTTTACACTGAGAGTGAATCAGAACAACAGTTTTATCACTCACTGTCCAAAAACTACAGCTGCAACTGAGGACTTATATTGTGTCAAATATACAGTACATATGAGGACATAGAGATGACGAAAAAACTATGTAATAATATCTAACCATGTTAGGTAGCTGCGAGCATGAAAACATAAAATATTGAAATATGTAGTGATCTGTGAGGCGAGCAGCAGCAGTTTGTGAAGTAAAAATAGGGTATAGCTCCGTTAACATAGAATTTGCAACAAGACTTTCCCCTCAGCAGACCACGCCCCCAAATATGACGCTCTGCCGACTGTATCAATAATGTGTTGTTGTCAGTTAGCCTATACGTTAGCCGGCATAAGACAGGGTTGTCTAATTACAGCTAGGGATGCACCGATCCGATACCTTATATCGAATATCGGTGCTGATCCAGCAAAATTTCTGGATCGGGTATCGGCTCTATGGTATCGGTTCAGCCGATATCATATTTGTGTCTTTAATTGGGCAAAATGAGACTAATTTATTGGCTGGTGTTGATCAAAAACGTCTCATATTGTTGACATTGTATTCAGATTAAGCTGTCAAGTTGTGACTTGCACTCTAAATAACAGTTGCGTAACACTATATGACAAAATGTCTTATGTTTAAAAAGAAAGCAATTTCAGTCCTTACACAAGTATCATCGGTAGATACTTAAAGCCAAAGTATCGGAATCGGTATCGGAGCTGAAAAGCTGGATCGGTGCATCTCTAATTACAGCACTAGAATTACAAACTGTATTTTAATGCTAAAGTCAATAACAGCTCAATACATGTAAAAAGTGAGGATTTTCTCTAATATTACCAAATGAACTGATGCTATTTGTTGATAAATCTTAAATACTGACTATTCTGAGAATCTTGTTTGATTTGTATTTATTTATGTTTACATGCTAGATTCATGTTCTTCAAGAAGCTTAGTTAGTTTTAGTTCTATTTTCCCGACTAAAAATATCAGTAAACAGGAAATGAGAGCAAGAAGCCAGAATATTAGCTGTGCAGACGCATTGCCAGTGACTCCAATTAAAACAGTCGAGTAATAACACAGGCTGGAGTTTAACACTGGGCCATAGTCTGTCAGGGTGATTCAGTTCATCCATCATGATGATTATTCAAGTCACAGAGAACTTGTAAGAGATAAAGAATAATTCAATTAACTTTAATAACCAACACTGTGTCATTTTAATTTACTTAACACACAAAAATGTTAAGTGCTCCTTTCTGACACATTCAGTTATTATTCATAAATGTGTTGTACTGTAATCTATCAGACAAATACAACTTTTCAAAGCTCTTTATACATCTTATCAATACCAAACTGTGGGACTTCTGGTCTTAGATGTGCTCAAATCCAGAGGCAGTTTTATATTCCTAAGTGCACCCCCCTCACACACATACACGGCCCGGGCCCCCACCTCCTGCATGTGATTTATCACAGGACACATAGAGCCACATTGACCCTGTGAAGTGCAGCTTTTCTCCTCCACACATCTCTCCACACACAGAACCTCCCAACTACAGATCTTCTGTATTCTTGGCAAAATATAAATATACTTTTTGTCTCAACATTGTTACAATCTTTTCGTCAGTCTCTTATCCTCTCTTTCATACTCAGAACGCAGAGTTAAGCATAAGGCTTCAACAAGTTTATCGATTAATCAAAACTATTCGATCATTGAATTGATTTTCAACTAATTTGTAATTGAATAATCCTTAGCTGGTCTTTATAGGCTCTCAACATTCATTTTATTCAGTTCAATTGGGCAGCAATGAAAATGTGTTGCTTTTACTAGAAAAAAAACACAATCTAATGTAAGTCAGTGTTACTAATAAACACAAATCTGATCTTGATTTGAGTAAATGTGACTAAAGTTGAATGACTCTACAAATGAATTTTGCCAATAGAACAATATAATTATGTGATTATTTCAAGTTCAGTAACAATTTTTGCTTTTTTCTAATGAGAAAATGATTGTCCTCTATTTTTAGCAAAACAATGAGTTTTTATATTTTCTCCATTGCAAATCTTTTTTAAGGCAGGAAAAGTTTTAATTTTGTTCTCGTAGTCTAGTGACTTATGTTTTTTAAGCAAGTAATCAATAAATTAAAACAATAATCGTCCAACTAATTAACAAAATATGGATTGCAGACTTAGTTAAGCAGCGATTGTGGTAACAGTTGTGATTTAGGTTCCATTATGAACTTAAAGGACAAATATTATGCATTGTTTTGTGCTGTTCCTGCCTTCACGCTCCTGAGCACCTCCACATTGGAATCTCAGAAACCAAAACCAATAAAACAGTGTAGTACAGCACACATGAGAGTCATTTGTTTCCCACGTCAAAAACGGAGTTAGAGTTCTAGCTACTGATAGAAAGGAAATTACACAAGGTAAACAGTCACACCAATCTTATCTAATCTAATCTATGTATGACATCACAGATCAGGGCCAATCAGAACAAGGTTTATGTTGAAAGGAAACATATTTCACAGAACAAAAGTTCTGCTGTGTTTTTGAGAAGAAGCAAGAACTCAAAAAGTCAATTTAGCATTATACAAAATATACAGTTATAGATAATATATACAGTTATAGATAATATACAGTTATAGATATGACAAACAAATTACTTTACAGTGTAGTTGAGCCTTTATTGAATAGATCAATGGTCTTGATCTTTAATAAAACTAGGGGAACATACAATCATACGGTCATGCTAATATTCAATTTAGTTTATTGCATTAAAATATCAAGCCTTATTCATAATACAAAAATTGTGTTTGTTATGTCAGTAATCTCCCAGTGATATAATTGATGTGATTATGTCATTACAGCCTCGGAGGTATTTTGGCATTCGATCTCTGTACTATTTAATAAAGCTGCAGATAAAACATTTAGTTGTGTGTCATCAGGAAGTAGGAAGGGCCACGTCTAGACTCTCTGCTTCTCCACATAAACCGGGGTCTGTCCTAAAGCTGCGTGGCTTCCATCACCATGACAACTAAGGCGAACCCCCACAAACTGCCCATCCTGACAGAGAAAAACTAGTTTGTGTTTTTTTTTTCTTCTTACTTTTACACCAGACCATGCCTAACACAGGACAATGCTATAATTGTAATGTTACATCATGTTATAACAGTGTTGTTTTCTCACCTGATGCTCGAGTGCACAGAAAATCCCTGTTTTCACCTACCACGCAAATTTTTAATTACTCAAAAATTTAGATTCAGAGCCAACACAGTTATGCCTTGACTCAGTTTGCATACCTTTCCCAAAGCCCTGAACTTAATAAAATATCTTAAAATCAGTTTCCCCCTAGCACATATATCTATTTAACATATCTATTTAGGTGAAAATTAATCAGCAATGTCCTGACTATGTATACTAAGGTCTCATTTTTTCAGCGATCACCGCTAAGTTTGTCTGTTGTTGTAGTTGGCCTTGTCACTAACTGCGGTTAGCATAGCGGGACGTCTCGCTCATAACAGTTGTGAAAAAAGCTTAAAACATATCACGGTGAACAATTCGGCGGCTCAGAATCAGAATGCATTAGATAAGTCATGTGACCTGGTGTAGGAAGCTTAAAATTATTTCTGTTAGTTTACATTTTTAAGGAAGCAGAAATCGGGAATAGGACTTTTAATCAAGGTAACTTAACCTAATGATGTGTTCAAGGGAACTGGGATACTTTCCAACTTATACCAGTTGTGAACTGGGACCTGGTTGAGGGAGTCTCATACGAGCTCAACAATCACCACAATGAATGAATCTGGGGTTTAGCAGCCACAAAAACAATGTAAACATTGATTACAGGTTATTGAATGTTACTTTTGTTTAGCCTAAAGGTTAGCATTAGCCATAATGTTTACATACGAGTTGATTCAGTTGGAACTCTCTGAACTGGGAACTGGTCTAATTCAACAGGGAAATATCACAGTTCCCTAATAAACCTAACCCCAATCTCACACATTTCTGAAGTAAACATTTTAAAATATCAACTTTTTCTAGCATAACCACCAATGCAATGATGACAGTATGGCATTCTGCCCTGGGAACAAAAACCAGGCGAGCAAAACATGTAGTGTTCAAAATGGTCATGTAATCACTTTCTAATAACAGCCACAATCATTTAAAGTCAGCTGCTTAGTGTAATAAACATTTTGCAATAAAGAGATGGGGCTTTTCGGTTCTGCAATTTTAACTATGGATGTAACAATATTATAATACCATGATACCAAAATTGTCATAATATATTGTCATCACCACCAGATGATATTAAACAGCATGACTTGCATTACAAATAGTTACTGTTAGAATATTAACACGCATTTTATGCAAAAAAAACAAACAAACAAAAAACCTTATTGCTGGTTTGGTGGTAGAGCATGTCAGTCTATGAATTTGCACCAAGAAAAGGAATCACTGAATGAAAAAAAAAGAATGATTAGAAAACACGGTTTGAATGTTTAATCTCAATATTTTGAGCTGTGATAAATATTGTAATGTGAGCTTCAAATTGAAAAAAAAAAAAAAAAAAAATGTATTGTCAATAGATCTGTCTCTATTTCTAAACCATTTAAGTCATTTTGTATTTTACAATGAACAAAATGTGAATTATTGATCTGTATGTGTCATAATTTCTTCTTAAATATGGTATGTAGAAAAATGGGTCCCCTTATTAAAAAGAATCTCTGTGTAACTTTCCTTTAAGACAAGAAAAACTACAATTTCTTCACAAAAAGATCAGGATTAGTCACAAAGAGGTAATACTACTGAACACATTAAAAATAAAGTTCTAAAAGTAGAATGAAACAAAGACAAAAGCATGTGTCAGATAAGTTTTTCCACTATCCTTTGTGTGTCCAGAAGATGGCAGCACAGTCCGGGACACACATAAACAAGCGGCTTCTGTAACACAATCTCATCACTAAATGTTTCACCACAATCATCAAATATGTAGTCCTGCCCCACTGAGCCAAAACGAGCAGATTATTAGTCCGATAATGAGCACTTCCTGTGTCATTGGCGTCATCCGCAGCCCAGCGTCACCAGTGTGTGGAAAACTGGAGGAGACTTTAACTAATAGAAGCACAGATAATGAGCCACTTAACGGCACTAACAGTAACAAACATGTCAAAAGAGTAGGAAAGGTTGACAGGGGCGTAGCACCAAATACTGGGCCCCAGGTACAAACTTTGGAGATGGGCCCCTAATACATAATCTTGTGTTTTAATGATTTAGTCTGTTTTCTTATTTTCTATTCATTTGGGTTTCATTTCCTTCTAGAATATTCATATGTAGCCTAATGAATTAATTTCTACTTCCAGAGAATTAGTGTTGCTATTGCCATGACCGACTAAAAAGATATTTATGTGTTTTGTTTTGAACCATTCACTCACATAAAGATGAGAAAAATGCAATGTGCTTTAAACACACTCTTTTACATTTTAGTTAGTTTGCTAGTTTTAAGCTAACTTGTCTAAATTATGCCAAAAAACACCAAGAAAGTCATTGTCATTTTTGACACATTATAATGTTACAGTTGTGATTTATATTGACAATATTTAAGTTAATATTCTTGAACTGATTATTTTGTGTCAAACTCAGCCGTTTGTTCATTGAAATCTGCAAACTTTTGCTTACAATATTATGATTTAAAGCTATTATATTTGTTAATAATTTGGCCAATTCCTCTTAAATCAGCCATTGTCTTTAGTCCATTTGCAATGTTTTATAGGAGTGACGAAGTTCTCTAACATCACAAATAATTACATTTAGAGGAAGAATCTATCTTACAAACAAAAATGCTTTTGGGGCCCTGTCATGCCCTGGGGAAACTAGCACCATTTACCAACACCCCTGAAGATTGAGCCGCAGTCAAGATATTGCAGTATTACCGCATGACACAATTATTTAAAGGCAAGTTTAAGTTGGGGTAACTAACTTTTTTAGTTGTGAATTAGTAAATGTTCTGTTTTCAACAAAAATAGCACTTTGTGAAAATACCACTGAAGACTGAGTTAAATAATATAGAATTTTAGTTTTTTCTGCACTGGGGATAAAAAAACCAAATGTAAATGCTTTGCATTTTTTGCATAAATTAAATACCTATTTGCAGATTTTTTTTGTCTGAATTATATCTTGATACGCAACATATTGACGAGAGTTCATCGGGATATATGGGTAACGGGATATGCATCATATCGGAAGGCTCTTGGCAATACCCAGCCCTCCCTAGTTTATGACAGTTTGTCAATTTTGATGTAAAAATGTACTGTGCTGCTGTCATTTGAAGTAGGGCTGCACAATTTCAATTAGCAAACGGCAAAGGCAGGAGTTTTTAAAATCCCCCTCAAGTTTTTTACAAACAACAAATTAAAGGGACCTATTATGTCAATTCACTTTTCTAAGATTTTAACCTTTTATAATGCTTCCTTCATCATTAGTTTACTCAAAGTTATATTTGAATTGATTCGTGCATGTTTGATATCTTGTATTGTTCTTCAACTGGAGCTCAAGTGCTCAGAATCCCCGTTCTCACCTACCACTATCCCTCCCACTTGTCTGTATTTACTTTTATATTCATAAGATTAATATCAAGTGAAGCATATATGGTTCAAAACTGTCCATAGACACTGTCCAACATAAAAATATTTTAAAAAATCTGTTGCTTTTTACAGTTACATTTTAAAGTGAAGAGGCGGGCCTATCAGTCCTGCAGTTTTGAACAGGAAGTCAGTAGAGCTTTCCTATTTTTAAGTTGTTTGGATCAACTTTGTGTTTTACAATGAACAAATGTAAATTACTGATCTGCACATGTTCTAGTTCTTACTAAATAATTGAAAAAACACAATAGGACTCCTTTAAGTGACTTTTTCAACCGAACCTATTAATCCTGCAGAATGAATCTGTTTTAAAATCGCTTACATACAATGTAATCTGATAATTATCAGATTTCATTTTGTCAATCCTCCCTAAGCAAAATTAAAATGTGAACACTGAGCCAAATTTTATTATGAAGACATACATTTCAAAATGAATCACAATCATAACTATCATCTTCAATCAAAGTTAGATACTTTCCCAAGTAGTGCAGCCCTAATTTATAGTATTTCGTTTTTGGAACCACGGCTTCTCAAAATGTGTAACTGACCTGGGTTTGCTGACCCTGTTTCAGTGTGAGTCCAAGCCAAGTTCAATCTGACCAGATCATTTGGCAATAGTATCTGACGAGATCTGGTGACACAAGATCTTGTCCTGTTTCTAATATAACGTGTCCCTTTTCCCTTTTCGCTCCTATTGTATTCAAACTCATCGCTGCACGAATTAAATGAATTATACTCCTGTTTTCTGTCATTACAAATACATCTAACTTTCAAATCTGATTTCAGCCGTTTTCACCCAGATTGAAATGATGTCCAGTCTATCAGGGGCTTGACATTACGACTGTTACATGACGTTAATGACACTTGTGAAGCCAACAGCGTGTGCATGCCCCTGTTGTCATGAGCCTATGAAGACAAAGCAGAGCGCGGTGTGACTTACAGGAAAGCACTTAGGCCAGATCCTGCCTGTAATGCCGTGTGTAAACAAAGAAGCTATGAATGATTGATGCCAATGTTCAACCTCAACCTCACAGTTCAATATATGCTCCATCTGAATCTATGAGAATGCAGGACAGAAGATCAGCTGCATCGCCGTCTTCTCAAGTCAACTGTGTCACACACTCAGGCCCGTCAACACAAATGCAGGGCCCGGGGCAAGGGGGCCTCATTTGGGCTCAAGACACTGTCAGCTTCTATTCTTTCTCTTTCACCTGCATTTTGAGCTGGGAATTTTTATTTAAAAACATCAGTGTTTCCCATTCAGAGAAAACTGGGCTAATATTTGTCCACATGAGGCGTTTTCACACATGAAAGTACCAAGAACTAGTCCCAACATTCACACAGCATCTGTATAATCTGGAATAATTAAATAAGTCAGTAAGTGGTGCTAGAAAAACAAAAGTTGTATTTTTCGATTCCATATAAAACTATGATCTACAACAGTAGTTCCCAAAGTGGGGGTCGGGATCCCCTCGGGGGGTCACGAAGCAAAACCTTGGGGTCGCGAGATGATTGCTAGAGTTCATTTTACAATTATGAATGTATGTTTTTTTATACTTAGCAAAAGGTTTGACTGGATTTTGGTCATTTAAAGCAATAAACTACAAAAATAAATGCATTTTAACCAAATTAAAATGTTTTTTCAACCTGAAATTCTACTTTATATTGCTGTGTTGGTTAGATCATCATTATGTGGGTCTCGATCTAAAAAGTTAGGGAACCACTGATCTACAAAACTTAAAAACATCACTGAAATTAACAAAACTATACTACTATTTACAAATAGATATATTTTGGAGTTACTGCTTTTAAATATTTTTTCAAACGGAAAGTTAATCTATGTGAGAATGTATAAAACATGTTTACAAAAAATAGTTAACATTGTAAATGTGTTTGTGTCAACAAAAGGTTCCTGGTCTGACTTAAAGTACCTGCCCCAGAGCAGGAGCTCAATAAGTCCCTAAAGTGTGGCCCCAGTCCACAGTTCTCTCTCTGTGTGAACGAGCCTAAAACGAAGCTAAAACGACTGGGACTAAAACAGTACTAGGAAGTGAAAACAGTTCCTACAGTGGGAAAAGGCCAATACACTGAAAACAAACAAAGCAATGGATTGTCATCCAAATGATAATTTAAGCTTCTATTATAGCCATTATTAACACTGAGTCTCATTCAGCAAGCATTTGCTCATGTGCAAATTAGTGAACAACGATAAGAGCAAATACTTGACACGACTGACAAGTGAACCTCACACAGACGTAAAAAGCTAATACTGAGGTGGTGCATATCTGTCTTGTAGAAGGTGTCAATATGAAATAGTAAAAAGTTTAGACCACCACAATTAATTAGTTGTGTCCATTTTGGAGGTAGGGCTAGGCGACATTGACAAAAATAGATATGATTGTTTTTCTCAATTTAGATATTCAGACGATATTATTTCAAATGAACCGGAAAATGTTCAAACACATGTTCAAATGAATTAGTTGAAGTTTAATGGTGAGAAATGGTGAGTGCTCTCAATCAATTAGTCGACTAAGATTTTTTTAATAAAATTCCTAATACATGTACTTTCTAACTAATAAAAATAATTCTCAACAATCTCAACCAATGTGTGATTAATTTACTAAAATATCACCTACACTTATTTGAAAATTTAAAATGTTATGTTATAATTTTCTTAATTTGTATCTTTAAATAACTATTTTTGATTTTATTTTTCGCTATAATTTATATACTCAATATTTTGCATATCTTCAAAGCAACTATCACAATATATCTAAAATTGGATATATTACTATGACAAGCATGTCAGTAAGTTATACGTATTCACACGAGTCCCTGTAAAGATAGACAGCAAGAAGTAAAACTTTTTTTTGTTTGTCTGCTTCAATCAGAATTCTATTGGCCACTGCTGCATCATATTCACATCATCTGCACATGACCACTACTAGCTGATTGTTTAAGTTGCCTTTGTTCAAAAATAACTCTCCCTCGCTCTTATACAGCAGACAAAACGATCTAAGTTCAGGCCCCGGAAGCACTCTGCTGTCCTGCAGCTGATTGCACATCATTTGCATTCCAGATACAGCTGATGGCCAGTCTCTATCAATTATGTACGAAGTCCAACCTCAAGGTTAAAAAGGTGCTGCTGAAGATCCACTGAGCCTATAAATTCTTTATACCATTCCCTTCCTTCTCATAGTCCAAACATGCAAAGTTACACAGGTCAACAGGCACTTCATAAACACAGACAGATGATCTGGTCCTGATGCTGGAGTGACTGATAAAACTAAGAATCAAGAACTAGATCAAGGCTCACAAAACAATGTTAGACTGAATAAAATCTGCCCATGACCACACTTCAAACAAAACTGGCAAGTGTGTCAGAGCTGGAGAAGTAAAAGTGACAGTGGTCAGAACAGATATCTGCAGCAGATATTTGTCATTAGACACACATTTGGCTGTGATCAGGACAAAAAATATGATGTCACATATAAACTAGAAAGCATTGGCCACAGCATTGAGCACAGTCAGATAGGGAGAACAGGAATCAAATTTGCCTAATAAACAGCAGACATTGCTTTTAAAATACAAAATACACAGCCTATTGTAAAAAAAAACCCAAAACAATAGATTACTTTTCTGTGTAAAATGTTTTTAACTTTACTGTATTAAATATTTGTGCCAAAATGACGAGAAAAAAAGTCAGTTTCTGATAAATATTGATACTGGGGATATTTGATAACCCAAACCTACAAAAGCCATAGCTTTCTTTAGTTTATTTGCCACTGAGTATTACTTTTCAAAGCATCACATAACAAAGAGTGATTTGCATATATGTTTAAATTTTTAGAGAATGTTTCATTTTTTTTTTCACCAATCCTAAAATATGAACAATTGCGTATATTGATTTGGCAGGACTTGACAAAACGCATGCTTCCTTCAGTATGTGTGCATGATTCTGTTCTGAAAGTTCTCTGAGAAGCCAGTGAGAGATGGAGTGTGATTCGTGAACATACCTACGATCGGGGACAGCTTCTGCAGCTCTCTGTTGGCGCTCAGGGGAAACGTGGATGTGCTAAACCTCTTCTCACGCTTCACGGCCGAGTGTGACCCCGGCTGCTTCACCCTGAGGAGCTGGGCAGCAGGCGGCACCTTCTTACCCTGGAAACAAGAACCAAGCAGAAGGCTCCAGTTACACAGGGAACAGCATGTAAAAAGTCCAATAAGGTCAGTTGACTTGTTTTAACATTTCTAAGTGATAACGTGTTTTAACAGAAGCGGTTAAAGCCTACTGTTCTATATTACATGACAGGGGCCGATCATGTAAATATCAAGCATGTCTGAGAAATCTTGTATTGTCCTAGAGCTGATGCTCCAGTGCTGTTTTCACCTACCACCTATCCCCGCCCACTTGCTGTATTTACTTGGAATTACGCAAAAATTCTCACTCCAAGTAAAGCATTAGGATAGTAGGATTCAAAATTGTCATATAATCACTTTCCAACAACAAAAAGTAATTTAAAATCTGCTCCTTATTAGGGCTGGGCAGTATCATATCGTATATCATATATCACAATACTAATGTGGAAAACTTGAAATTGAGAATATTGTGATATAACTGTGGTTTTCCTCTTAGCAGTAACTATTCCCAAAATTGCCAGATTGAGTCATGACGTTATTTAAAAGTTTTTTAAATCAATAATAAAGATTTTTTAAAACATAAAAATAAGCTAAATGCGTACATCTTTTTCATTAGTGGGTGTATTTCTGTGGATCAAAATTCACAAGATACCAAAGACAAACAACAAAAAAATCTCTAACTGTTCTAAAACCTTAAACATGAGCCCAGGATTCTGCAGAAGCTAAAACATGAATGAGTGGAAGCAGAATTACAATTGAACTGTACCAAAACACATAATTACAACATTTTTAAATGGCAGCTTTAGTTGTACCGTCAATTATATCGTTATCGCAAATGTTCTTTTTTATATGTCTTAAAACATTTCGGCCATATTGCCCTGCTCTACTCCTTTAAGTAGAATACAGAAGCTTATCAGTTCAAGTCAATGGACCTGTTTTAGATCATTTTCGATCATACATGTCACAGTTTCTTCACATAGGTCTCCTTTAAAGCCCATATGAGAAGTTTATCTAATTTTGTTAGGTATGATAGTCCTTGTGGTAAATATTTATCAAAGTTTTACAGCAGTTAAGTTGCAATTTATGAAGAAATTTACAAAATTAAAAAATTCTAAAACAGAACTGAACTGACACAGCGTCAACAATCCTTTAGCAAAATAAAAGTGATATTATCATTTGTCAAATTATAATGTCTGTGTCATATATGTGTATTTTGGGTCATATTTACACGTGGTTGCTAGGTAACAGTTGTGGAAATTACATACATTTTTTCTAGACAAAAATGACTAAAGCCTCATCAAACCCAAATTTGGTGAAACAAGTTAAATGTTCAGTAAAATTTTCAATCATTTTCAATACGTTTTACTGAAAACTGTAGTCTAACCTGTCATATGAAGCCTACTTCAAATGTAAATAACTTAAAACTGTGCTAACATCTCTATTACACTGTTAAAACTACAATCACTCAAAAACATGACTACAAATTCTGCCTTAAAATGTAATTTGTGAGTTAGAGTGTTTGTAATGTGTAACTTATAACAGCAACTATGATCCTTGTGACGATTATTGATTCTATTTGACAGTGAAGGTAGTTCCTGGGCTGAAGGAAACGGGACAGGGCTCACTTTACCCTGCTCTTCCCTCGCTCTGGAGCTCGCAGCAGGGATGGAGCAGGACGAAGGGAGGGAGGGAGGGGGGTGTCATGCTTTAGGCTCAGGTTGCTTTCCGAATCAGATCAGATGATTGTGAGGCGTAACTTGAGCTGAATGAGCGGTGTACAGTACAGGAGCAGTGATGGACAGGACACTGAAGAACAGAAAGGGCTGATAGAGCTGTCAACGGGACAAACAGCAGGTCCAACAATCTGAGCACACACACATCTGACGACATATGGACAGGATGGAGATTTAAGTAGTTTCTTTGGAAAACAGTCATTCTAGAACTGTCGGATCTTATTTGGTTTAGAGTTTGTCTACCAAAGTTTAATATACTGTTCACTATTATTATAGAAACTGTGAAAATCTTAGGAGGTAGCTAAAAATGTAGAAGTGAATCATCGTTGTTTTAATGATATGAATGCACATTTTTCCTCTTTTAGTTTGCATGAATTTCTAATCCAGACATGTCCAAACTGCAGCCCAAACGCGGCCAAATGCGACCTTTGGACAAGTTTTTTTTGGCCCTCAGATTTGCGGTTTTATTGACCCAAAAAAAAAAAAAAAAATTCGTTTTTAATGTGAAATTTGAGCAGTTCTTCTATCACAGTCAAAATAACAAACATTTTAATGGTATATAAAGCTAAAATGATTGAATACTTATTGTGTTATTAAAAATGTGGTGGTTCATTAAAAATAAGTAAAAAGCAAAACTCTGAATGTTTCTCTTCCCACAAGAGACTCTAGGTCTCTTGTTGACCTAGAGTCAACAAGAAAAATATATATTCTTCATACCATCAACGTCACTGTCCATCATGCATTATGCAGAAAGAGCCGCTCTCCGTTTGTTTACATGGGGAAACTTCTTTGAATAAAACCTTGAAACAGAACGACAGCAGCTGTTTCCATCAGGTCTGAACCGGACTCACAGACGTCTGACTCCTGAAGCTTGAGACAGTGTTTTTCTCTAGTTTTTTTCACTCACCTAAATGTTAAGGGTGTAGGATCAAATTTCATTCACAGATGTTGATTTAGCAGCAAAACTTTTGTTTTGGCACAGTGAAAAGTCAGTAGTAAGCTGACAACAGAGCATTTTCGACTTGTTTCCACTGTTTGTGTTGAGACTTGTGTGTTGATTATTTTTCTCTAAAATCAGTAACACATTTTCTTGCAGTCATGTACGGCTGCTCGATTATAGAAATAATAATAATCATGATTACTCAAAGGGCCTATATTACTTTTTTTTGTTTTTACTTTGTCACAATGTAATATCCTCTTCAAAAATATACCAGGAGTTGTGTTTTGTTCCAGTTACACATGTTTAAAGTTGGGGAAACTAACTTTTTTAGTTGTAAATAAATAAACTTTGTGTTTTCCACTAAAAGTATATCGTAAATGCAGTACTTTGTGGAAAAATGAGACCACTGAGTACTGTCTGAACTGAATAATAAAGGATTTCAGTTCTCATCAAGAGCAAAACGCAGCTCTCTGATTGGCTGAGCTTGGGTGACCCTCTCTAGTTTCACTTTACAGTTTGTTAAATATGTTTTTTAAGTCGTAACAGCAGCTAAAATGAAAACATGTTGATTTTAACCATGTGTCGAAAGATTTGTGAAAGGAAGTTGTCTAATTTAAACCTTTAACTCACAAAGCCTGCTTATTTAGGCTGTGTTCTACTTTCAAGCAGAAACATCCTGTTTCATCTTGTGATGTCATAAAGTGGTAACACAGGAAGTGCCCTGTTGCTTTTTAATCTTCTGGCAGCTCAACAAGAATCACTTGCACACCTTCATCCATAGATTTAGCTGATTTTGAAGCTTCAGCTAAAGTTTTAGTCTCATTTAAGCTGCTTCAACTTTTTTAAACAACAAAAAATATGGCCCTTTAAGACTTAACTCAAATAAGACAGAGCATCCAACAGCACTGCTTAAACAAAGAGAATGAAACATACAGTATCTCAAAGCCTTGTGCACTTTTTCATGCTAATAATCCTGATTACCGATAATAATTGAAATGTGTTTAATTGCACAGGCCTTATCGTCGTGTCACACTATCTTCTGCAGACAAACAAGCTCCTACAAAGGCTCACATTCTCCTCCTCCAGCAGCCCAGGCAGAGCACAGAGCACGCAGGCCTGAGAAGGATCGATGAGTGTGCACTTTAGGACAAAAACATCGTCATAAGATCATACTGGGCTAGTCACATGAGAAAGAGCCTGAATTAAAAAAAGAACAAAAGGTTCATTAAAGTGTTACGCAGAGAAGAAGTCACATTGAGAAGTGAGGAGAAGTTTTCAACTGTCTTCACCTGCTGGGTTTGTCTGCAGCTAGAGTTTGGTTTAGAGGGGTCAGAGAGGTCAAAGTGTCCTGTTACGAAT
Organism: Mugilogobius chulae; assembly: GCA_038363315.1. Lineage (NCBI taxonomy): Eukaryota > Metazoa > Chordata > Actinopteri > Gobiiformes > Gobiidae > Mugilogobius > Mugilogobius chulae. The sequence goes on along the minus strand of CM076406.1, from coordinate 29,569,997 downwards.
CGAAAAGTTGTTTTTGTGCTAATAATGCAACTCAAGAGTTATTTACAGTGTTGTCGTAAACTATAGAAGGAACAGGACAGATTTAAGCATCAGATTAACAAGATAGAGTGGGGAGAGACATTCAGCAAATATTCAGATTGAAAAATGTTTCATATTTTTGAAAGTTGAGGCATCAATCATTTAATGCCTGTCTGCAGAAGACAGTTAATGTTTCTGATAGAACTAATCTGATAGTCTTCTTCAACTCATACTCCCAATGTCTATTGCTTTTAGATGCAGTCTTATAATCAAATATGGGCACAGTATATATGCACAAAAATAAATAAATACATAGTTGACAACTCAAATAGTAATGATTAATTGCAGGTTAAAAGACAAGGCATGAACTCAAAAGTAACCACAACGTTTCAATAAAATATAATTACAAAAATGTAATAAGAAAGAAAACTAACAAACTGAAGTTCAACCAACAGTGACAAAGCTACTCACGTCTTGGTCCGAGGGCCCATTTTTGTCAGACTTCTTCGACCTTCCAGACTTGGAGGATTCCTAAAACAAAATGCAGAGCATGTTAACTTCATCAAACTTCGGTTCATGCACAATAAGAGCTGCAAACAGCGCACTACCATGAGGAAGCAGCGTCCAGGAGAAGTTTAGTTTACCTTGTCCTTCTTGCTCTTGTGGGGCATGCTGCTGCTGAGGCGGGAATCCCCAGCGTGTCAGCAGGTCCTAATGAAGTGCACAGGCTCCTACACACAAGTCTGCTGCTGCTGAAGACGGAGCTGTTCCGCGCTCACCATCCCCGCACCATGTGACCGATCCGGGCTACGAGCGCCGCATGTCACCCTGCTCCCGCTCCAGGGCTGTCTGTGCGCCGAACATCACACGGGTCTGCAGCTGCCGCACTACATCCTCCCCGGCCGCGCCAACAGCTCTGTGGATGTGGACTGTGCACTACTGTGGCTGTGCTCTGGCGCCGGGCGGTGAGGCACGACTCTGCTGCGTGCACCTGTGCGCTCCGGCCGCGCAGGGGCAGTGTGGCACCTGAGACAGAGAGAGAGGGAGCTACTGTGGAAAACACTGGAACAGGGCAAGTGTCAAACTGTAAAAAAAAAAAGTTTTCCCCGGTTAAACTTTTAAACCTTGGTCTCTTTGGCGTATCACCTTGAAACACGTGTTTTGTATGGTCAGTGGGTTAAGAGCAAGGATTCTCAAACTGTGGATGAAAGTCTGAAATGTGCAAAAAACGCGTAGTTTTCCAGACAGTAAGAAAAAAAGTTTGGCTGATTTAAAGACTAACTTCACAAATTAATAGTTTAACATGACACGTTTAAGACAAATCTGAAAAATGTACAGATTCAAGTTTTAAAACCCAATAATCTCCTGAAATGAATGTGCTATTTACAGTTCTGTTTTTGTAAAAGCATTTGACGTATCAGCTGCACGTATTTAGACACATGATTACGTCAGCTATCTAATCGTACCAATATAACGTTTTCAAAGTTTTTGTCAATAAGCCTATGGAACCGTTTTACACTTTCCTGAATGTCATTTTAAAACATTCTTGTGCTTTGATTTTTTTTTCTTTCTAATAATATTGAAGAGTAGTTACAGAATAGTAAACATAAGACATAATACATACAGACAATTTAAAGAAATCAGTTGATAAAACAGAACATTAAAAAACAATAAATATGAATAGCCTAATATCTAAGTTACATTTCATAACTAACATCTTATCTCTACAGTTTTTGCATTTTCAAATTTGAAAAGGCATTTTGACTCCAGACTCATTTATTTAATCAATATAGTTATGATTTTTGATTCTTACATTTATGAATGTTACATTAACCTAATCATAAGCGCATCCATACTAGAGGTGTCAAATTAGTGCATTATTGAGATTAATTAATTACAGACATATTAATCGAGTTAGTTTTTTTAATCCATTAATCTATTTTGAAATCTTTAACTTCATTGTTTCCATATGTGAGTTGCAAGTGACATAAGGGTTGTTCAACTTGACAATTTAGTAACAAAATACTTCCTAAAGTCTTTTTTGCATTATGTAATATTTCCATCTGCAACAATGATGTAATTAATTAAATTGGATAAAACAAAGAAAAACACTTAAGTGAGTGTTTTTCTCAGCAAATTTTTAGATGAGATTAAAAATAGATTAATTAATTAATTATAATTAATTACAGATCATAATTAATTAATCTCTTCCATTTGTTTTTTACATATATCATAAAAAAAATCACTTCATCTTTCAAATAATTGTGTTATTTGGGTTCTTGGTTGAATAGAGTTTTTTTCAGTACATATTATTTTTTTTTTTTTTTTTTTTTTTTTTGCTTTTATAGATATTTTGCTATTCTAATGTATGTTTATTTAAGTAGCAAAATTATTTTCTTTTTTTTGTTGTTTAGTTTTTTTTTTATTGCTATGTTATATGATCTTTTTTAAATCTGCATCTTTTCTTTGACAGACTTACAAAAAATCTATCCAAATGTTTTGTGCACTGCTAAATGATTATAAAGAGTCATATTAGTATTATGTACTGAAGAATGGGCTAGATATTTAGATATACCAGAGAGTAATGTACAGTCTCATGAAAAGAATCAAATCCTGTTTAACTCTAGCCTGTTTTTGATTATTCTTCCCAGATTCCTGTGAGGCAGTTGTACCTCAGCGGCTCGTCCTTATGAGGGCAGCATTGTATGTTCCTGCGGCTGACTCGGAGCACATGATGAATCTGTCACTGTGCATCAGCTGGGCCTGGAAAGACATTTTCTATTCACTTTGAGCTCTGCCACATAAAATACACCTTTGATGTCAGTATTTTTTATTCAACAGAAACAGGAGAACTTCACCGGTGTTTGGTAACAGAATGGTTAAGACGATTTATCATTGGACTCATTTGGAGCTTTTAACAAACATAATCTACAGAATGAAATGTAAATTGGATCTGCTCAAAGTCCACTGAAACATTGGACATAGAGTTTTGCTGCATGACCTTTTGACCTTCCCAGCCCTGCACTAGACCTCTCTCTCTTTAATAAAACTCTCGATAACTTGGACAGTAGTTGGAGTTTGTCAGCACGCGGCTGTAATCACATCTCCAAAGGGTCCGCGCCTGGCCTGACCTGCTGACAGCGCGGCCTCTGCTCTAGTGCTGCCTATTGATCAGACTCTCTAAATCACACAGTTTCCATCTCTGTCCTGCACAATGCCGCGTTATTACAGGCAGATACGGCAGCTTCATTTCCTGTGTTTGGCCGCGCTGAATGGGGAGGTGTGTGTTTGTGTGACACAGCACGTCCTTTAGAGAGATAGGAGAAAATGAATTCTGCTTTTTTTACAAAGAGCTTGGCTTTCCTCCCAAACAAATCAAATCAAGAATGAAGCATGTGGAGACTGGGCCACGAGAGACACATTTTGAACATTTAAGGACAAAATATCAGTCAAATACTTACAGCTTTTATATGATTTATATGCCACACTGCAAAAACGATATATCTAGACTTGCTTAACTTGACTCAGAATCAGAATTTTAGTCCCAATATGACTGTTTTAACTGGACAAGATTGAATTCCTTATAATGTAGAATATTTCACTGGTTTCAAGACATTTTTAACTGGTTATAAGAGAATGTGGCTCGAAATAAGAACAAAAATTTGCCAATGGGGTAAAAACAGTTTTCTTGAATTTGGCTTGAAATAAGAAGCAATGTCTTGAAAGTTGAAACAAGGAAAATAATCTACGTTTCTACAATAGATCGAGGTTAAATGAGTCAAAATGCTTGAAATCAGGCTTCAAACCCTAGAATCAATTATATTTAACTTGTCTTGACATTCATTTTTTGCAGTACATTCAGTGGTCAAACATTTACATTATTTAGACTGAACATATGACTGTGGAAGAATAATGTTCTTTGACTGTAATATCTGAGGAAATGTAATCCAAAAAATCTACTGTTGATCATGTTGATAAAGTGTAAAGGGCTGGGCAATACTGTGATCAAAATCAAATTGTGGGCTCACTTCTGTGACAATCTGTCTGTTCAAATTACTATTTTTCCCAACCTATTACTTTTAGCCTCAGAGTTGCCAAGTCCAAGTCTTTAAAGCGACTTTGGGCTTCTTTTTTTGAAGTTTCTTTTGGACTGCGTTTTTAGTTCATAAAAGGATTACATTTTAGCAATTTTTCAGGTGATTTATTAAAGCATATCAATTTATATGACTGAAACAAAATGTTTTATCATGTTTTCATGTCGAAAATTTGCTATTAATGTCAGCAAAACACATACACATGTTTTGCAGCAACACACAATGTTCTAATTAATCAATTAGTTTATTGACTTTTTCTTGAAGGGCTGAGTTTGCTTGTTTCTCTCTGAAAATCTGGCAACACTGGTTAGAATTTTGACAGCTGGATTTAGCTATGGATCAGAATAGATAGTAAATAGGAAAATAAACGGTCTGCAAGAATCGTGATAACAATCGAAATTGTGATGTGGTGCCAAGAAAATCGTGATGTTAATTTGTTGCCATATCGTCCAGCCCTAAAGTGTGTTGGAAGAGAAATCTTTTATCTGAGTTCTTGTTGGAGGGTCACCACCATTGATCAAACTCTTGTGTCTATAGTTTGAACAGAAAATGTGACAGAGTTGTTCCCCTGGCACTGCCCTGTTGGTCTGACACCTTTAGCAGCTGTCTCTGTTTAAACGTTCTCTCCATTCCAGCAGGTACTTCCACTTCCTTCACATTAGCCTTCTGCCACGGTCCTGCCCCCCGTTTGGCACCGGAGCGGCGGGAACGTCAAGGTGCCATAATGCGCTAATGAGAGGGTTTGTTTACTTTTCCATGGACAGAACAGACAGAAGCAGCTGGGCAGGTGGGAGATGCTGCTGCTGGTACAGTCTGAACATGAAGTGGATGTGTTTGGGTGAGAGTAGAAACTTTATAGTCATATACTTTAGTTTATAGGAAAAGTTATAACTCATACCACTCAAAGTTTGACTCAACAAAAGTAGGCTATATTGACCACTTTGTACAGGATTTTAGTTTTCATCAAGAACCGACAGTACTTGTAGAGTTAGGGTTATGTGATTAAGAAAATATACTTTAACATAAAATAACTACAAAATCTATCACTAATTTAAGATCTGGTGATTTCTGCAGGTAATAGATCCATTGATATTTTGCATTAAACTGCATTAAAACAATATTAAGTGTGATGTTGCGAGGACAGAACCTGTTGGCTGAAAGGTGCCATGTTCGGTTTTTGTTTTGTGTCCTTTTAACTGGATACGATTAACTCACTGAAGTAATGTAGAAGATTTCACATGTTTTGGGCATGGTTCTTAGAGAATTTAGCTTAAAGTGAACACAAAAAATTGCCACTGGGATAAGAACAATTATCCCAATAGAAGTAATGTCTTGAAAATAGTTCAAAACGGTTTGAAATAAGAAAAATGATCTAGTAATCTACAATAAATAGAGCTTAAATTAGCTTGAAATGAGGATCTAACTTCTCGAACCAAGCAATTTTAACTTGTCTTAAAATGAACTTTTTGCAGCGTGTAAACAAAGAGAAATAATTCATTTAATCAGTGTTTTGGGAATTAGGTTTATATAAAGCAATACACTATCAAAATAAACACAATTAAGCCTAATTTAGATTTGTTTTGTAACTTAAAATTAACACAAAAGTATAACATTTTTGCTGTGGGGGTCTCGAGAGGGCTGCACGGTTATTATGGAGGTCCCGGGCTGAAAAGTTTGGAAACCTCTGGGTTACAATACATTAACATGATATTTGTGCTGGGTTATTTTACTGTAAAAGGGGTTAGCTGCTATAGTCTCTTTAAGTAGCCTATCAAGATTCTTTTAGTATACTATCATAATTTGAAATTTAGCATACTGTAAATGAAGACTAATTTCAACTTCCAAAAAGAATGTATATTTTATTTTAAGTTTCACATCCTTCTCACCAGATAAGGACATCCTCTGTAGTCCACAGTGATTGTGTGTTGCTTGTATGTAGCCTACAGGTTAATGAGATGCAGACATGTTTGTATGATGGAGGACTCATGCTGAGGCCTGTGACGTCCACAGATGGTCGGGCTCAGAGGAGCAGCCTTTGGGAGGTAACGATCTCCTTGAACGTGTCCTCTTGTTATCATTCTTTCTTGCTGGGTTGGGTTCATGTACCTGTTTGTGTCGTAGCAGTGTTCTCTGTCATGACTGTAAGTCTGCACAGCCCCACTCTCTGTAATCCTGCTTTCATTTGGGTGTTGGACGCTCTCCATAGCTGCTCTTTTGGCTGTGAACGCTGGCACTGATTCAGCCAGCGGATGCTTTCAAATGCAATTCCACTTTCAACAACTGAATAGTAGAATATTTGAAATTGTTCATTCACAAAATAATCTGTGCAGGACAAGGTTCTGGATTAGAAAATAGCAGAATGTTGTGTGTGATATTATTGGAAGACCACAGTGGAGTGAATCAGCACTTCTGTAGAGTGAACAGTTGTAACGTTGTAAAGTGCACTCAGATGTAGGATGTGCTGACCTGCAGAGCCTCATCACCATCTTAATACTAACTCTGCTTCTCTTAGCATAAATCCTGAATAATTCAGTTTCATCAACGGCATTTTGCTCTGAACATGTTGTTTTGGCAGTTTTCTGCAGAAAAGTCATTTGTTCATTCTTAAAGGCCCACTGTGGAACTTTAGGACTAAAACGTAGACCTAAGCAAACGCATCTTTTTGTCATTTTAATGATTTCCATGCACTAAATAAAACATTTTCCAAGTTCCTTTATTTTAGGTTGGCTTACATGGCTTTAAATTTGACCATTATTTGGCCTTCTCTTGTATGTTTCCATGGAAACGCTGTTCCTTTAGCTATATTTTTCACATTATCCCATCAAAATACTTGTTTCCATTGCCAGTGATTAAAGGTAGCATTTAAACTTTCTATTTCAAATGAATTGCATAGTTGAATTTACACTTCCAAAAAGTTACAGTGTTACTTTAAAGAAGACAAAAAATGCAAAAATGACTTTTAGCCATATGATGAATGTTTTCTCATTTTGTTTTCCATCTTTAAAAGATTTTGAGTGATTCATGCATACATAGAGAGATAAATAGAACTTTATTGTCAGGCCGTACAGGTCTGAAATTTTAAAACAACAGCTCCAGCACAAAGACAACAACACAAAGACACCACACATAGACAAATAATGTCACCTTAATTCTTGGAACCCACACTTATTTTGTTCTGCTATTTTATTTTCAGAAAACAGCTCCAAAGCCTTTGCTGCGAGCTGAGCAGCAGCTTTCCAGGCGGCGAACACAGCATGTGACACTTGTTATGATGACGTTTATGGAGATGTAACATAAAGGCACAGATGGAAAAGAGCACTGCACTTTCCAACCAAGTAAGTGAACATTTTCTCTAACAAAATATACAACACAGACGATTCACAGGTGTCATAGGCTTAAAGCACAATATGTCTTCTTGAGCATAAATTAGGCTACTTTTATCTAGAGTTTATCTGGCCAGACAGATATTCACAAACTTGACAAATCCACCTGGTCCTCCACCAGCCTGATTGGATGGGGGGGTTGAGAGAATTTACTTTTTGAAAGAAAAGTAACACTATCCCACGTGCACATCGGATATACGCCAGTACAATTGGTTGTTGTGATTGGTTAAGCACACACGGCACTATTTGACAAGTTACCCAATCAGCTCAAAGTATTTTTTTTAAACATTCCACTCCAATGCTTTCAGTTGATGAAGTTCAAGATGGATACTGTGGAGGAACTCAGATCAGAGTTCCACTCTTATCAATCTGGTATGAGCCAAGTTAGGACCAAGTCATTGCTTTGCAAGTTTCAAGTAAATTTGAAGTCTTTGGCTTCAAGTCCAAGACAAGTCCCAAGTCAAAGAGAGACAATTCCATGTCAAGTCATGCTTTTAGTTTTTTCTAACTGAACCTTTTTATAATAAAGTTATGGCCACAAACAAAGAAGAGAGGAAGGACGTGTTCTGGTTTGTTGCACTGCTTATTTTTGGAGCAGAAGCATCAAGTTGTCTCAAGTCACAGAGCTCCAAGTTCAAGCCAAGTCCCAAGTCTTTGTCCAAGTCACGTTCTGGGAGTCAACATCTCTGCTTTTTATCGTCTTGTGGAAAGTGCAAAAGTCTAACTATAACTAATTCTTTTGAAATCCCTCCTTCTCTCTCTACTGTCCTTTCCATTGAACTCACTGACGTTACCGTGACAAATCATCTCTACATCTCGAGCTACGGTGAACTCACATTACATTCTCTGGGCTGCTCCATACTTGACTTCTCTTATGTGGACTATAGTGAGCGAGGAAGAGGCCTGATGCCGTGTGATTGCAGATCTATTTTGCTCTTCTTGCAGCATGACATGTCAGTGATAAGAGGAATGATGAAAAGCCGTTGACGCTGTAATCTGTCAGCTTTCACATAGGCAGCCGGCGCAAACAGACGAGCGCTCGCAGCCACGATAAACCGCGAGGAAATATGTGCATTATGTCCACTGTGTGACATTTTCATATTCCGTTGTTGGCACGTTCGGAGGCAGGGGGGGGATCCGTGTGACAAGAGGGACATGGATTTGAATGGATTGTGTGTCACGTATTCAGGACATGTCTTGTGTCTTGTGCTGGCTCTAGTTAGGCCGGTTGTATCAAATTGTGTCAAGTGAAGGCAGCTGTAAGACGAGGACTGAGGCTGCAAACTGTAGGGTCGGACAATTATTCAAAAGATTGAAGATTGAAATCGAGTTATGTCAGATTGTCAATTATTTGGTTGTTGTTAATTTAATCAAGAGGTCCACAGACAAACCTTTATCAACAGAAGTCGAAACAATAAGTTAAAGTTTTGCCCGATTTTATGCATGAGTTATGAGGTCTTCACTAATCACTATAGTAAAACATTCATTCATTATTTGATTTATTCACAAAGGCTTAATTTGGGTTCACTTCTTTTTGGGTTGACAAAAGATAAAATACTTTTCTACCCGCTACAGACAACAGACAGTCATCTCATTTTATTAAAAAGAAAGAAGCAACAATGTCAAGTATCTTAGTTTTAATACAAAATTCTCCCAGGGTTGCATTTGTCAAGCTCTTGCTCATGTGCAAAATAGGCTAAGAGGACACAGACACAGATACTATGAGGTGGTGCATTCATATTTTGTGGAAGATGTTATATTCACATTTTCCAATAATAAATTGAGTGCAAATTGCTTACAAAAATCACAAGCATTTTTTTTTTCATTCCAAACTTACAATTTAGCAGCTTGATCAGACCTGGGCAAACTGTGGCCCGGGGTCCAATTGCGGCCTTTGACCTGTTAGGCAGTAGGTAATTTGGATCATGGGACATCTAATGTGAGTTTTTATGCACATTTTTTACTCATCCAAGTCCAAGTCTTGACAAATATTTGGTATAAAATTACAATTACGAACTTCAAGTTTAATCTATAAAATAGCTTCTCATTATGGCTAAAAACTGTATCCTCGTATAAGTTTTTTTAAAGAGTTTTTTCTAGAAAAAACTCTAAGAGAACTTAAAGCTTAATCTTGAAATGTTTTAAGTTTGTTATGGTAGAGCAAACCATTTATTTTTATAGTTTTCTATATGCTGTCAAAGAAATGTGTTGAGAGACATTTTTTATTTATTTTGGCAGTCCGGCCCTCTACCACTTTTCTGGGTTTAGAATAATTGCCCACCCCTGACCTTGATTGATAAATGAAGATCTAATGGGGCTTTTCCCACAAGCCCTGTTAGTATCTACTCCGCTCTACTTGTTTCATTACTTGTTAGAATGTGGTACTATCTCCAGGCAACTGCCCACATCAAAGTAATGTAGTAACATCGTGGTAACCATTGACTCTACTAGCTGACTCGCCAATCAGTGTCAGTTGTAATATCTGCTCGACCTGGTTAGAACCAAGGCCAAGCAGGTACTAAAAAAGTACTGGTCAGAGGTCAAGAGCCAAATTTTTCAGCTGTCATCCTTGAAGAGGCACACTATGAGTCGACCCACTGCCACCACTAGGAGACAAAGTACATTTTTATTGAATTACATGCAAGCAGACATTGTAAGTGGTGGAGGTGGGCGACGCTTGGCAGACCCTATTAAAATAAACAGGTAACTAACCAAAGTCTAACATTATGCACCAAAGACACTCGCCAAAACCTACCAGGGACGTGGACGTGGCGCTGAACCCACAGCTACACTGAAACCCTGAACGCTCCAGTTCAGCAGTGCAGCAGCTGTCTCCATGGCCCAGCGCGACTCGCTACAACATTAGCAGCGCACCCAATTAAGACTGAATTGGTCACAGCGGATGCTCACCAGCGATGCAAGGCGTTAGTTGTCTTACTTGTGTTGTTGGCTGTGACGGCCTTCGTTGGCGGCTTGACGCTCCTATCACAACAAGTACAACGAACATCAACATCAGGCTTTACATGCTAGCCTCAAATCTGCACAGAATTAACCCTAACCCTAACCCTGTCCCCAATTTATAGGGCACTGCTGACGGTGATTGGCTTTACACCATATCACCACAGGAATAATAATAGAAGACTTTTAAATATCAACTTAACTGCTGATTATATCATGCTTCATTGACTCATTCTCCACCATTCTCTATTAAACTAAATAGAAAATACACTACTAAAATGCAAAGCAGCTCCATCTTTTCCAACTGGCTTAAGCTTTTTCCCCATTGTGCTCTCATCAGTTTGTCCAAAAATCCATGGCTTATCGAGGGACCAGATCTCTCAGTCCATTGTCATCTGCGTTTGGAATGTCTCCTGATCCAAACCAACCCAGACCAGTTTCAGCTTTCTCTGCTACGCTGCGATGAAAACTAATTAATCGCCGGTTGATAGAAGTTCTTGCCTTTTTTGTGAACTTTTTTGTCAGTCATTCCAAAAAGAAACTAGAACAACAAGAAATTAAATAAGATACAAAATGACCATTGGCCGTTGCTGTAATCTTCCTGCGTTTACTCCACATTTGCTTTGCTTTCTATGCAAAAATAATGAGGCACCATTCTTTGAGAAAGCCGTCTGGGAGCACACACACTCACACAGGGTTATTTAAACCATCGTGTAAACAGTGACTACAAAACCTGGCCTCTCCCACACATTGATGCATGACAGTGGATTTTTACATCAAGCCCGTTTTTGCAGCTGGATGATTTTGGTAGAGAAAAGTTTCATTTTTAGTTGCTGAACAAAGAATATTCTCATCTGCTGAAGTTACGAAAGGAAAATCGAATGAAATCAACAGTTTTTGTGTGTGAAGGCGACAAAAACAGAGATGACAGTTCAAGTTATGCACGACTGAGCAAACCAAGAAAAAAAAAAAAGTAAAGTAATGACTTAACAATTTCTCAACTTCCGCTCAAACAATGTCCCTGTGTATTTGTTTACAGCGATGTTTGCTCACTAAAGATATGAGACAATACAGCAGCTGCTCCAAACTGTAAATGTGACTTAAGGTTGTTCCGGGTGTAAGGTGTTTGTTTACCTGCATATATTACATTTAATTAGTACTTCTTGACAGCTATTTTTGTATAGCCCAAATCACAACAACAGCCATCTCTAATTTAGCAAACATCAATGTTAGAAAATCTGAACATTCAATAAAACAATAAACATTCAGAAACAGTGATTGACAAGCATGTCAAAGCAGGTTATTAGGAATCAAGCAGATGAATTATTGTCCCAGAGCATCTCCTGTCCTTGGACTCTTCTTTCTTGGCAGGGAAAAACTGAGAAAAAAAAAAAAAAAAAAACTCCCGACGGGAAGAAAAGAAACCTTGAAGAGAACCATAGTGAAGGAGAGATCCACTTTGGACAAGCTGTAGATGTAATTAAGACTAACGAGGATCTTATTGCAGATATAGACTATCAATCTGTAGAGCAGACCTGGGCAAACTGCGGCCCGGGGGCCAGATGTGGCCCTCGGATGGTTTCAATGTGACCCCTAACACATTTTTGGAGAATAAGTGTTACTCTTAACATTTCTTTTTTTCGATTGACTTGGCTCTAGAGCATGTCTCAATGCTTGTTGTCCTAGTATATCACATTAAATTGTTAAAATTGTAGATTAAAAACCCTATTATTTACAAAAGTGTGTCGTAATAAGCTGCAATCTAAATTTCAATCTAAAAGGCAGACAACTGATTCTCTCCTTTAGAGAGCTAGCTGTTTCAATCAGCTATGAACTGGTCTGACAGACGTCTTGAAACAGTGTTTCTTGCTGTTTTTTCACTCACCTGAATGTAACTTTTAAGGTTCATAGGGTCGAATTTCATTCACAAATGTTGATGTAGCACTAGCAGTATAACTTTTGTTTTCTCACAGAGATAAACTCTTGTAGTTAGCTGACAACAAAGCTTTTTTGACTTGTTTACACTGTTTGTGTCTAAGAGCTGTGGCTCTTTCTGGAGGCTGGATGCTTGATGTTGATAAACAAAAATCCCTGATCCCTTGCTTGTAAAAAAATACATCAATTTTGAATGAGCAAATCAGGGACTTGTTTCATGTGCATCAGGCAAATAAACTAATCTGATTGCTCATTATATTAGGTTCTGAAATGCAGGCGGAGGGAGAGGGGACCAGACCCAGTCTTTGCAACTTGCTGAAGCGTGGGCTCTGGATCTCTGACAAAAAAACCCTCTTGTACTCTTCAGTTTGGTTAAATGGTTTATTTGGTTGATGGTTTATTGACCTTTGTGTAAAGCAATCAGTGGAAACCTATGTTCCCTTAATGACCACGGTATGGTAGTGATAATGGACTAAATGACCAAATGTTTCTTGACCATTTTTTGTAACTTTAATGTAAGCTCCACCTATTGCTGCATGTGTTAGATTCTGTAACCACTCCTTTAGGTACTATAAGTCGCATCCTCTCTTGTGGAGTGTATAAAATGTAGGCATATTGTGTCCAGTCTCTTTCTTCATCTGAGACAGCTGGAGCTCTAATGCTGACTGGAGTCTCGTCACTTTATGATCTAACTTTCGTTTACTTCAAATTAAATCTTTATTTCTAAGACACTTGTGGCCAGCAACAGAAATTCATGACATCAGCAACCAACACTTAATGGCCCGGTTTGAACTGTAAACTTACTTTACAGTTGCCCCGTGATAAATAAACACCTGTCGGAGGTTTTCCGAAGACTTGCCTCCACATGGTTCTCTTCTAATAACATCAGTGCTGGCTCAAGCCTACAGGGGACCAATGCAATATTACCTAAGGAGCCTTTACCACTTCACTGGCACACATCTGTAATCACATTCAGCGACTCTGTTGGTATTACAACTCCAAATAGATCTGAAAATAGTAAAGTAGAAGACTAAGACAGGAATTGTATGCTCCATGCACCTACAAAAATAAAAAGTATAATTTTAATACAGTTTGTGCCACTAAAGGGGGCCTCTGGTGGTTTTGGAGCCCTTGGCAGCTGCTTAGTCTGTTTATTGGGTTATTCTGTCTGGCCCCAAATGAAATAGAACATTTTATCACATCACAAACAGTGATGAGAAGGGTAAATTTAAACCACACTGAGATGAACCGCACTAAGGTACATTCTTCTCCTTGGCACTGACTTGACAAGCAAAGATACAGTTTGTAACAAATGTTATTTTTCAAAAAGAAAAGGACATACTTTTAATCTAATCTGAACCTATTTAACTATCTAATCCTGACTCTAATTTAACAATATTTTCCAGATGAGGAAAGTCAAGTATTCTGCATTCAGTGTCCAGATGAAATCCTAAAGAGTCTTTCACACCAACACAAACCCCAGTCGCCGTCAGTCCTGAGAAGCGTTTGTTCAAGTCTCTTTAAGGCACATCGATGTAAAAGAACATTCACGACGATCCAAACAGCCAACAGTCGCTGAACAAAAGCTGAAAGTATATGCGCGTATTCTGATACTTATGTTACGCTGTAGATATAGCATGATATGTAAAAGCATAAAAAATAGTCACGCGGAAACATTTTCTTTAGGTGAAACAGGTAAGTTTAGGCTTCATGTTGCTAAAATGGGTAAGTTTAGGTCTGGGACTTGGGACAGGTTAAGATTAGAATCAGGATTTTGTGAATATTCATAAATAAGAAAACCTCTTAACAGCCACCATAGAAATGAACTGGGACTGCGACACAAACCATAATTACGCGAAACCACCGTGAACTCGTGCTAATCGTACACTTATGACATATCCTGTAATGTCGTGGTAAATGTACGCTTTCTTGTGAAATCTTCTTGTGAGACGACTCCGCGCTCCTCTGACCCCCGACAGCCCCTTCCTGTCGCTTGCCAAACCGGTTCAGACGTGTGACCCTCGGCTTGGAGTGAAGCTAACCACAAGTGATCAGTGAGCTTTTCCAACTTGTTCTAACACAAATGCACTTTCCTGACTTCACTGAATGCAACATATATCTCTGTTAAAGGACCTACAGACCAAAGTCAGCATAAACAGACTGTATAAGCACAACATGAGTTTGCACATTCACTGAAAGCACACAGTCATACAACAGTGCACATCTCCCAAACGTGTCGTCTGATCAGTAATGGAGTTCAGCTAGCCCTCAGCCGTGCATACATTTACATGAAAAAGCACTTTTGAGAGCTCTCATCAACACTCAACAAAACCCATCTTCAAGTAAACAGGTGTTAATCGTATTTTCATTTCCTGCGGTGAGGAAGCATTACAGATAAAACTCCTCATTGTACCTCTGCTGCGGTGAGCCTGTGACGGTGCATTCAGGGTCTGGTCCGGACTGAGAGCAGGTCAGACCGCCCGCCTCTCCTCGCTATATCAGAGAGCTCCAGCCGTTCAGAGAGGCACCAAGACACCGACACGGGGCACCCAAAGGCCAGCCTCTCCCAGCGCCATGAAAGACGCCTGCAGATAGTATCAGCGCCGACCTATAAGTGCACTTGAGCGAAGTGAGAGGAGCCTGGAGCCGCGGAAAGTCAGATGCGACCCCTGCGACCTGAGACAGATGAAAGAAAAACACCGGACAGCTTTACGGAGAAACTGAATCCATCAAGTGCAATCATGACTTAAAGCATTTCCCATCCGCGTATGTGGTAAATAAACAGCTCTTTGAAGACGCGTGCTGTGGCTGTGTGGGAGGATCTAATGGGTGTTGGGTTAATTCATGCTTTAAGACTTTTAATCACTCCAGCGCTGTTTCTTCGCTCACGGCACGAACGGACAAGTGCAAAATACCGTTCGTGGCAGGTATGGATACACATAATTAGGCAGTAATGGGCTATTTCCAAATAAGAGGCATTTCTTCCTCTCCTCAACACTAATTAGTCCCTAGGCAACTGTGGAGTCACCCAACTGTTCCATCTGAGCTGCAGGAGAAAGAAGTGTGAGGCAGCTCTTTGACTCGCTCTCTTTGTTCAACAAGACACCAGCAGGGCCCTTTTATGTGCCTATGTAATTAACAGTGATTATGGCCATACATCTTTTACTCAAAAGGTTGAGTCACCAATAAGTGTAGTTCACTTGTAACCCTGACAGCCAAATTGGTTAATGTTACAACTAATCAATTACTGAGGGAAAAGGGCACTGTAAATATTAGGCTAGAATAACTTTTATGGGACAATGTGATGATCATAGGAGCCTAGAATTGTTTATTTTTCTCATTAGTTTCTTTTAAGAACTAAGTACAAAAGTAAAAGTGCTGTACTTAAGTAACAATTTTAAGGATTTGTTGTGTTTACATGTATTTTACACTGAAATCTTCTTTACTTCATTACATTTTAAAGCAGGTTTCTGTACTTTTAGTTTGAATACATTTTTGTAAGAGACTGAAAAGGCAATTAATAGGTGTAATTTCCTGTGATTTGGCATATGTTTCAGATTCTGCAGATCTTATTTTTCAACAGGCTTTACTTATACATTGTTTTACACGAAAAATAAATGGCACAATTTACCCCAACGCAGCCGCTCCAAAATCACAACCTTCCTTGCACCGAGGGCAAGTTGTACCACATGACAATTTTTTTTTTTCAGGAAGTTGTATTTCTTATAAACTATATTTCAGAAAACTTGTGCTGGGTGTACGCTAAATGCGAGGCGAGTTCGGGTTGGAAAACGTGTGGGTTTCTTGCAAAGTGCTTGTTGCACCAGTTGCAGTTAACTGCGTTCTGGTTTTGTTCAAAGCCAGGCGGCTTTACATAAATTCCCTCGAGAACACTCATATACAGTAATGACTTGCAAGTCGCACCTTTAGATGAAGCCAAACTGCAGTTGAAAATGTACTTAAGTAGATTTTTGTATGTAATATTCTTATTTTTACTTGATCTGTATCTGCACTTGTACACAATTGTGTGTACTTTTCCTTCCACCTCTGCTGTCACTGCCCTGATCTGAAGTTTACAGAGACTCTAAAACTTCGTGACAACTGAGGTTTCAAACATTATGTCAAAGTAATTGGTGTCACTGATACACACCTTTGGTCAGAAAATAAAACTGTCAATAGAGAAACAGGTCAGTGAAATGTAAATATACTGGAACGATCCTGTGGCAGACTAAGGACTGCCCTTTAAATACTCTGATTGGTAACGTGGACAAAAACAAAACGCCAACAATGCAGTATCATAATTTTCTCAGAGCCTGATCACAACATTGACTTTATGTAGACACCACATACTCTCTCTTTCTATTGCCTTTGAGGTAAATCAAGCTTTTTCAGAAAACTCACACTTTATTGAATCACTCAGAGCTGAACAATAAGATACTGTATGTAAAAAGAAAATAGTCTGTATTTGAACAACATTTATTTGCAGAGCCAAGTGCATCAAATAAAGAAATGGTACATCTTAATATTTTATATAACAGCAGATTGTCACAGAGATGAATTATATTAGCCCAGTCGTTTCTCAAATACTTACAAAACCAATAGGAAAGTTAGCTTGTTTTATATCTGTGAATCTTCAGAGAATGATAGTGTAAAAATAGATGTCTCTTTCTCTTTTGTACATTTGTGAGTGACATGACCTTTAGATCAGCTTCAGTAGAACACAGATTTGGCTGCAGCCTGTGAATTTTGCTGATAATCTTTGATCTGCGCAATGTGTAGGAGGCAGTGATGGGACTGACAGACATGGACAGTTTTTGAAAGATGCTGCATTTCGCAAGCATGTCCAATACTTTAAATTTGACCATTTTACCCGAAAAATCCATACATGATCATTTTGTTTCTATTTTATATCATTTTAAATTCAAAGTGATTAGAGCCAGGCCATTATTCTGTGTCTAAATATATTTTTCTATTGATTGCAAAGCTTTAAAATGTCCATGACAAGTTGAACTATTCATTTTACTAAAACAAAATTAAAGCAGAACCAAGCAACTTCAGTGGTAATGTTTCAACTACATTTCTCTTAATCAAACTTAACATTATTTATTTATTATCTCATTTAAATTTAAGATTCAAATAAGGCAGCAAATAAAACATTCACCTAAAAAAAAAAAATAAATGGCCAGGAATTCTCAGGAGAGAATTTGGGTCGGCAAGAGGTCGTTTATCCTTCATGACACAACAGAGAGCGACATATGCTTCAAATGCCCCAAAATATATTTGTAACATCATCACGGAGACTTACAAAGACAAACAACACACAAGTTCATCCATATTTCCCAATTTTTAGAGTTAAAGTTTTACTTCCTGTTCATAAAGGATGACATTGCAAGCTGTATTTAGCTGCCTAGCGACCATGACATACATTGGGCCAAAGCTCCACTATGGTATATAAAAATTCACTAAAACATATAATTTTTGTTAGGCCCTGTTTATATGACAACTGGGATCAGAAAAAACAACAACAATTTTTACTTCATTTGATCTGAATGATCAAAACGATCAGTTCAATTTTAGCTGCAGAACATACATTTGTGCTTACAGTTTTACTAGCATGCTCTACAGCAGAAGTAAGTGATAAAATATGATTTTCTGACTGTTTCTTGTGGAGATTTATTTGGCCTAGAAGCATTGTACAGTATTTTGTGATCGTGGGTCACTCGTGGGCTGTGGGTTTGTTGCCTGTAGACAGCCAATCACAGCCCAGCCGAGGTTGCTATGGGGAAAAACTTGTTTTTCTAGTATTAAGGCTGCGTTCAGACTAGACAGCGTTAAGAGTCTAAATTTGCGTGTTAAAGCGTACTTTGACGCAGAACATTTTTGACGTTGAGAAAGAGAGAAGGAGGAGGGAGAGAGGTAGAGGCTTGCTGCCTTTAAAAAACGTAGCTTACCCTATTGCATAACTTTCTCCTCCTCCAGGCAATGTCCTTTTGTTGTCTCTGTCCTCCTCGGCTCCTCCAGTGTCACGTGTACAGCAGAGGTTTAAACATGACATTTTTAATAGATCCATGTGAGCGCATTGTCAGTCCAGATCATGTCCCATGTTGTTTGTTTTGCCGTGTCTCCAGAAACGACCAAGTCTTTGAAAAAAGCCCCCAAACAAGCAACCTTTTGTTAAAAAAGTTATTAAAAGACTTCAGTAAACAGTCCTCCTTTTCCCTTGATGTAAGAGGGACAGCATGTCACGTGTCACAGGAGTGTAGTGTCTGATTGGCCGAAGCAGACTTCCAACGCGTCTGAAGATGGATTTTCCCAACTGAGCTTCCACTTTGCAAGACGCCACATTTTCAGACACAGAAAGTCCGTCGACACGCCAATACCGCGCCGTAAATAGCTTGAACGCTCAAGACCCGGGTTTACATTGACTTAACATTGAAACTGGACGCAAATACGCTGTCCGGTCTGAAAGCACCATTAATGAGCACAAAACGCCACTAAACCCACCTCTCTGCTGTATTCATTTAATGAACACACAGCTCATTGTGTAAAAAAAAGCCAATTTAACATTAACACTAACACTTTGTGAAAACTCAACATATAAACACTCCTTAATTCATATTGCAATGAATAAAGTTACAATTAGAAGATCATACCAGCTTGTGTATACATTACACTGTGTTTTTATGAATGAGCTCCACCTTACTTGACTTTGCCACTTGAAAAATATCTTCTACAGCTGGAAAATGCCCTAAAGTTTTAATGCATGTGCAATCCAAGAGCATATCCCAGATTCAAACTATGACATCTTGTCACGGTTAGAAAATCTCCGGCTTTAAGTCAACACCGCTACTTTTGACATTTTGAGTAACAGATGGATCTGACGCTTGTCAAAAAGTGGTAATAAAAAGTAAAGTCCGCAAACATGTACAGTATCATACCAATACATGCTTTCAGCAAAATCAGTTATGCAGTTCAGTGGAGCGGAAAAGTTTGACGGACTAAACTGCTTCGATGTCATTTTTTAGGAGCGGAACACAGAGGGGAGAATTCATTGGTTGTGTTGCGGAGAAGTGCAGAAGAAGTTGGCTCATCCGTGTAGCCCACAAACGATTGCTCAAGTCCACCGGCACAGTTTCCATCATAAGGATCAGACTGCTTCATCACACCGGTGTTTTCCGAGCATGCTGCAACACTGGTTCAAAATTGCTGGTTTCCGATGCACAGGCAGTCTGGAGGAGGTCTGTGCGTTTTACAGCTTACTAACTTGTGTGTTCTCTGAGTCTAGCTGTGCCAAGACCTCCGCTCAAGAGAGAGGAATACTGACACTGTTGCCTTTAATTTCTTATGTAATAAAATAATTAATTACATTTTCAAAAAATAAACAAATGTTTCAACCTTCAAACAGTAAATCCTGCCGGCAACGCCAAATGTTAGTATGCCATTGCCAATTGAACAGCCATTACTCCAACACTGAATGTGGTCAATGTGGGTCTGCATTCTTCTATTAGCTGTCTCACATTTCTCAACATCAGGGCCGGTCTGTGGCATAAATGTTTTAAGCAAATGTTTAGGGTCAGAACCAACAGGATGAACCACATACAGTAAGGTCAGATGAACTCTGGAACACATCACAGTCAGGTCCAGGTGAACTCTGGAGACACATCACAGTCAGGTCCAGTCTTTACTATGGAAGATCTGCTTCAGGTATAAAAATAGCATGAGAGGTTCAGACAACTGCATTTTGTCAGCATATTTAAACAATCTCTGCAAAGTAGACTGCAATGGGCTATATATAGCTATCCCTGTTCAACATGTTGTATTTTCTCCTTAAAGGTTACAGTGACATTGCTCTGGAGTTCTATGCAGGCTCCTTCCTCCCACCTCAACAGTTGACATGACAGTTTTGAAACAGAGTACAATTGTGGGTGCACAACAATATCAACTTGTGCTGGAGAGGTCTTTTCTAGTAAGTGTGGAAATACAATTACAGTAATCTGCAGTGCTTGATCGTTCATCACAAAGGCTGTTTAAAGAGTTGAACATCATTTGATTATCCCTTCTCTGTAGCTATTAGATAAAGATGAAAGCTGTTTGTTACTCTGAGGTCAGTTATGGTTCACGTCATGCACTGTTCACTGTCCTGGACGCGCATGGACAACTCCACGTCTCTCTAGGCTTGTCACCCCGGGATCTCCTCTCACCTCTGTGCGTCTCCATGTTCCCTGCTCTCATCATCATTAGTGCTGCTATGACAACTTGAGAGCTTAGGTGTTGTTGGACAGAGGGAAAGTATGTGAGTGCGTCAGAGGTGACACATCCACTTTTGAAAGCACCTACAAAGGAGAGTCTTCAAGTAGTCTCCAGTCAGGATGGGGAATCATTACATTCGATATACTTCCTATGTTGTAAGTGAGGTCTGTGAACCTTTTGACTTTGTACTAACCTCGAAAGGACAATGAAGAAGAAGATATAATAGGAGGAGAATAGCAGGTGCCTCATCACGATTTCACTCCCCAGTTGGCCTTTCTGTTTGGAGTTTGCGTGTTTCTCTTTGGAGCGGATCGCAAAAGTTTGGGAATGCAGATTGTCTTAACTGTCAAACAGTACCGGCCTTTTTTTTTTTAGAAGACAAAAATGACTCATGCAAAAGTCTACATTTGAGATGGTGCTGGGCTCTCAGACTGTTTAGAGCGAGCTGATTGGACGGGAGAAAATGCAGACTCAGGAGAAAACTGTCAAAAGGCAAGTATAAACAGAAAGTAAATATTTCTACAGCTTTCAAACATGGAAATGAGCTACCAATTGGCCTCAAAAATCAAAAGTGTAATCTGGGTGTGATTTAGATTTTAAATATTGAGAAACATTTTTCATATGTGGGTTAGGGTTACCTAGTCCCATAACAGGCCTCTAAGATTAAGCCAATAATTCTTCTGTTTGTTGGTGAGGTAATCAAAGTGCCTGGAGAAAACCACCCAGACACAGGGAGAAACATGCAAACAGGGTGTTGCACTGGGGTGGTAAATGATACTAGTTTTCTCAGGGATCAGGGCAGAAAAGGGCCCCCAAAAGCAGGTCAGTTTTACTTGTGAGATAAAGTGTTCTCTAAATGCAGTTATCAGAGAGTTCTATTACAACATCCAAGAGAACTTTGGCCAAAGAAAGTAACTGAATAAAGATGAATATTAATTGACAAAATATTAACAATAAGTATAACTAGAGATTGTAAACGTCTAAGCAGATTTGAACAAACATGATCACAAAATGATCATTTGCATGTTCACCGAGTTTTGTGTGCAATATTGTCAATGTATCACAATTTATGTGTCAAAAATGTATATTTTGGCATAATTTAGACAAGTTTATTTAAACAAGTTAGCTAAAATGCAAGTGCATGCAGTGGTTTAAAAAAAATGAATGGGAAAAATAACAAGATGGTTAGGCAGTAAATCACTAAAACACAAGATTAGTACATATAGGGGCTCATGAACAAAGTTTGTACCTGGGCCAGATGGTGCTACGCCCCTGAATGCAAACGCCCACAACCTTCTTGCTGTGAGTTGAGAGTGCTTCTCTGCAGTATCGCTCCAGGATGTAAACTAGTAACCTGGCCAGCCAGATGGTTTATCTCGCGATATTTGTGAATTCACAAACACGAGATAAACCATCTGGCCTTCCTGCCGCCCGATTGGTTGGGAGTCCGAACCAGCGGTGTTTCAGAGGTGTTAAGACGGCTATTAGCGCCCTGGCGCTGCTGCCGAGTCACATTCAAGCTAAACAAAGATGGCGGTTCTCGTGGATGTACGTGTTTGATGAGGTTTTAGCAGAAATACGTAGTCATTTTTTTTAAAAGAAGAGCCGTATGTATGACTCGCACTTGTAAGGTAGGCCCACACCCATCGCTCGAAGATTTCACTAACGCCCGCCTTTTCTCAACGCTATCAGCAAGTAAGTCCGATGGATATAGTGAAATCCATAGGTTCAAACATACCATCTGTGTGAGCCAGTTAGTAAGTAGGGATGCACCGATCCACATGTTCATTCGATACTGAGTTCGATACTGTAGGTATCTGCCGATACTCGATATTGACCCATACCAGTTAGGACAGAAAATAGATTTTAAGCTACTAAATTAATCAGAAAATGATTTATATTTATGAACTGTTATGGTCTGGGTCAACATTAGCCTGTAAATAGTCTTACTACATATCGGCTCATCTGCTGTCGAACTAATCCAGCAAAATTCATGTATCTGCGCCATATTCAATACAAGTATCGATTGATGCCACTAATGGAAGCATAATTGCCAACTTGTACACAAACAAAAAAGCACCTCAAATGTATTTGTGTTTGTATGCTCTCATAATGTATTTGTGTCTGTTGCTTCTTCTGGGACGTGCGTGTTGTGAAATCATTTGTCCAAATAAGTGCGATTGCCTCCGTGGGTTCTGGATAACAGGGCTTCAGCAGTTCCATGCATCTTCCACACAAATGATCCTGCAGACAAATGGTTGATGACTTCACATTATTAGACTGTGACATCTGTGCCGCCGCTCGACTGACACATGAGCATAATCCCAAAGCATCATGGGAGCTCCACAGTGTCTGAGAGCATGCTGTCACACTGACTGGTGTGTTGAATACATACTGTCATGTGTTAAGCACTGGAACGATTGCAGCTCTTTTATGATGTGCAGTTTAGAATCAATCATTCATATGTGCCCTTGAGAGAGAAAAAGGACAAAGGAACTGACTGAAGTGCTGTGCATTGATATGAATTCTATTCTTACTTCTACTTCAGGCTGATGCTTTTGTTTCTGTGTTGAATTTTTTATCTTTGCCAATTATTTATATTTAATACACATTTAGTTCACTCTGTTTTATTGCTGTGAATGGGCTTTCTTAACATGAACTCATGCATTCAAAGTATATTTTTTTTGTGATCAGACTAAACATTATTCACAGCAGAAGATTTTGACCCAACAATTTTGTGCTTTACTGGTGTGGAAAACACTTCGACTTGCAGAAGTTGCTGGAAATGTGGTTACTACAAACAGTTTGAGGAAAATTAAATGGCAACATCAAGTACAAAAAGTTGTTTAATTTGGGATGTTTTGTCCCAGTCTGCCAGGGCTGTGGTGTACCTGTTTTCTGCTCCACTGCCGGAGCCAGAGGCGCTTGTCAGATGTTCAGAAGGTGAGGAGACGTGAGCTGCTCTTTGTGATGGTCATGTAGAGCCCAGTCAAAGCAGATCTTTTATCCCAGCCTGTCAACCCTTCACTGAGCTGCGATAGATCGTCAATATTATCCCGGAAGAAAAGTCTTTATGACCTCACTCACATTTCTCTAATAAAACGACTGTCTTTTGCAGAAAATGCTGGATTATTTTGTATTTATAATAATATCCTCAAATAACAGTCTCTGAAAAAAGTAGATATACAACGAAATGTCAAAAATATATGAGGACATTGTCACGCCTTTTTTTATGTCAATATGCAATGAAAAGTGAAAACGTAAAATACATTTTTTTGGGGGGGTTCACAGTACTGGGTAAGTTTAGGCTTACGTTACTAAAATGGGTAAGTTTAGGACTGGGAGCTTGGGGTGCGTTAAGATTTACTTGTTAAACCCAAACCAAAATTTGTGGTTATTTTACATTTTGGCTTTTGTAACATTTACATAAAAAGGCATGAAAACGTGCTTATTGTAAGTTTTTGACATTTCGCTGTATATCTACTTAAGTAAGAAGTGTTTTTGGGCAACTGAAAGTTGACTATTTATCAACTCTGTGGACCATTTTGGACATACTGTATATGCCTTCAAAACACACATAGGAGGTTTTCACTTCATATTTTGCCAATTTATACCCATCCAGCTTTTTTGAAGTACTGGTGTTACGTGTAGGCTTTTTTTTTTTTGATATTATAGTAGAATATTCCACATCCAATGCTTCACAATCAGTCACTTTTATGACAGGATCACTCATGACCATCTTGACATATCTTTATGTTATCATTGTCTTTAGAATATAATGATTTTAACTTGTACAATGTACTGTAACGTAGCAGTTTTTCATACATAACACAATTTCCCTGGAATGCAGATGGAGAATAACTTTGCAGAAGTATCTTACAATGCAATCATAATTTAGTTTCTCAGTTTTCACTCCTCGGGCTGTGCAGCAAAGCCAATGCAGCTGCTCATACCTGCTCCGTGTGTCTCAGGGGCTGGAGCTGTTTTCAAAAGCACTAAATCAAAATGAAATAGCAGAGTCTCCACTGACTCGTGCGTTACTTGAGCAATAATTTTATTCTTAAATCTGCACCTTGAGCTGTCTTTTCTGTTTTCCCTTTTCCTGCCAAAACACAACTGCCCCGAGAACTCCATTTCCTCCACACGGTCTCTTGTTAACATGCAATTATATTTAGATTTGTGTTCAGACTGAAGGCGGAAGAGGCTGTGGATGGGCCTAACCTCCCACGTCCATCCTGCTTGACCTGTGCACTGGACACAATCCTCATGCATATTTGAAACCAGTGTGATTTTTGCCTCAGCACATATATAAAATATGATCTGTGGATGTATTCAAGACTCCGGCGTATGACGCACAGGGAACAGGGATCATGGACAGTGGGAGAATCTCTTATAGGAGCTCATTTTACTGTTTCATTCACAACCAGGGGCAGGTATTCTGTACAATTTCACTGCAGTAAAAACATTGAGTGAAATAGATTGAGCTGCGAATGCATTGGGGATTGCATGTCCTCATTCCAATGCTTTTCCACTTTTATGACAGAATCTTGTCAATGTGTGAATATGTCATTTTGTGTTATCATTCTTCTTAAAATGTAATGATTTTAAATGAGTATATTGGTCTAAATAGTATTGGTCTAAATTTGAAATATATTGGAATTTTTTTAAAATTTAAACTTAAAATCTATTTTCCCCTGCACAGATATCTTGTTTAATGTATCCATTCAGGTAGAAATTAGTCTGCAAGTCTCGGCTACATAATACTAATGTCCCGTTTGTTCACTCATCTCCGCTGTTGTTGTTGTTAGCATTGTTGCTAACTACTGTTAGCATACTGACACACCTTGCTAATAACAGCTGTGAAAGCTTAAAACACATTGAACAGAACAATTTGGAGCTCAGAATGCATTAGCTAAGTGAGCAAAACATATGACTGATGTAGGAAGTTTAAAATTAAGGTAAAAGTAAAAAAGTATTGCTGGGTTCACTCACGTGACCTGGGAGATGCGCTAAATCCATAATTGGGGCAAGAATGATTTGATCCCATTCAAAACACAGTGCAGTGGACGATCTTAAATGTAGGCCTACCAGCACAAACACGTTATTGGGAAAAATGACAGTGTATATGGGGATGTTCGCCGAGCTGACATGTGACGTCAAAATATGGGTGTGACCGCTAAATGTTTGGCAGAACCAAAGCTAGCTCTCATTGTTTTTCCCATTGGGATCTAAATGCTGAAATTAAAAGCAGGCTTTTTTTTTCTGAACACGGTAGAAGCTCTATGGATTGTTCTTATCAAACCTGTTAGCACACCGAGTCACACAGCAAGAGACAAACATTGTCTTTTTTGTATCTCTTCAGCTTGCCGCCAATACGTTTGAACTACTTCTGCCTACTACTACTTGTTCCCTATAGGATATGACCGATACAGTTTGAAAAAGGCTGACTTTTCATATAATCTGGAGGATTTACCTGCAGTGAAGCAGACGCCATTCTACTGCAAGCCAACTGAAGGCCTTCAAAAGACTTGAAGCTTAAAGTTATTTTGTTTCTAATCGGGTCAAACACTTACGTTCCAAGAGAGCTCTGTCGTCTTGTTTTTGCTTGGGTGAGTAGCTGGGATTAAGTTAAACAAAGCTTCTGTAATGTGAACGTAGAATTAGACAGCTTAACACAACCGTAGACCGCACAGAACATGTCGAAGGGATAAAGTGAGTGAAACGTTCTTTTATAGAATCATCTTTGTGACAATTTGCTTTTTTGACAAAATTGTCATATTGTGATTTCCCATTTCTCTATTTACTTTTCAGCCTCAGAGTTGCCAAGTGCACTTCTTTATAGCGACTTTGGGCTTTTTTATTCAAAGTTTTTTTTAAGGAATTTTGAAGGTTGTGGTTTTTGAACTTTCAACTCATAAAAAAGGTGAATTTTAGGAATATTTCAATTTTGATTCCCAAAAATTAGTCAATTTATGACTGAAACATGGATTTTAAGCTTATTTTCATGTTTAAAAGTGGTATTAGTATTATTAGAAATTGCTAGAAACTTGATTTGTGGAGACACACAATGTTTTAATACATTATTTAATAACTTTTATGTTGAAAAGTTTGATGGCTTGTTTCTCTCTGATCAGCCTTTGACAGCTGAAGTTAGCAGTGAAAAAGGAACTTTGTAAAAAAGCAGATTGTTGCATTTACTCCAAAGATAGTAAGAAAATAGACAATCTACAAGAATTGTGATTAAATCGATATTATGTTCTGACTCCAAGGATAATTTATCGCCATATCGCCAGCCCTCTGTTATCATACACAGCTCCTCCTCTTACTGAAGTGCTCTCACATACTAAATACTTCCTCCTCTCCGGTCACTCTTCCAGACGAGGATTCTGTACCGCCAGTGTCCTACTTCCTTCTCTCTGCACAGCCTGGCAGCGTCTTACCTTCTTCTCCACATCTCTTTTCTCTTTCTCTTTCTCCTCTTCACCACACACTGTCTCTCTGAATCCAATTAATCCACAGCGACTTGCAAATGAGGTCCAAAAGCTAGCGGTCGGTGGCAACAGAAGTTTTGGCAAACTTTCGGCTCTTTGCCCAGACGCTGCTGTGTGTCTGTGTGTGTGTGCTCCTAAAGACTCACACAAAACTAAACCAAGCTCTCGTCTTATGTGCAGCGCAGTTTTTGTTTTTGTTTGACTTGTTAAAACGAGCCTTCAGCTGATAATTAGTCATGCATAGATAATGACAACGCATGAGTTACTAACGTGTTAATAGTTTTCCAGGGTTCTAAGCTTAATGAGTTACTTTTAAACGCAACAACATGGACATAACCTAGACCAGAAACACTGGCAATTGATCTATTCAGGTGAGTGAAGTGTCCCATTTATATCTAATAACAGGACAATTAGGTCCCTTAAACACAGGAAGCTAAGTTGTTGTTGTTAGCATGCTGTGTTGTTGTAAGATTTACTGTGCTTTGATAGTGAGAACACGTTGACTGACTTTTAATAAAAAGATGCTTGTTACCAAAGAAAAAGAATGGGAATATTTTTGTGGATTTTCAAATATATCATAAAGATAAACATAACTGATTTTAATTTACATTTTTATTCAGCGTGTGTTACAATACACAAATCCTCCTTTGAAAAATTGGGCTTACTAACATCTTTTGGCTATAAATTAGGAAAATGTTGTGTTTTTCACTAAAACGTGTAAATGCAGCACTGAAAAACTGAGACCACTGAGTATCAGGGATAGAAAATCAATCGAAAATCGCTTGAAGTATCCAGCGATCGAGCCGAAAGGTCAGAATCGATCAGTTTTGTTCATGCAGCCACTGACTTACACACACTCTGTCGTACAAAAATACAATAATACAATAACAGCCACGATGTTTGAAGAAACTAAGTGTGAACTTGTGCAAGACCTGACTGTATGTGCTTTATTATGTTGCGTTAATACTTTTTGTGTCTGACAACAGCATCTTGCGAAGCAGAAGCTCAAACCTGTGGCGGCCGCAGCTTCGAGAGAAAATCCATCTTCAGACGCGTTGGAAGTCTGCATCAGCCAATCTACTCTCCATTTCCGTAACTACAAAATGACTATACCTATGTCACTCTCCCGCTGCTAATTAAGAGCACAACTGACTTTTCATTTCTGTATTTTCTGACACAAATTCAACGTTATAGAATAAAAGACACATTTTTTTCTCTGACGCCAACCTTTTATGAGATAAATGTTTACAGTGCATCACAAAGCCGGCTGCATTTTGTTCATCTCATTCTCTTCAAAGCCCTCTTCAGCCCTCTTCATGACACTTCTATACCTCATCTGCGTGTTATGATATCTGCTGTTTAACGTGGACTAACCGGATTTGAAACGTGCTCCAAACGAGAGAAGTGCTTTGAGATGAAGTGTGACTGGTGAATGATTCATGCTGCTGCTGTTCTGTAGGTCGGCCGTGCAGGTGCGCTCCGGAGCAGGGGGAACATGCATGCTGAATAGGCTGGTGTTGACAGTGGGGCGCAGGGATTTGCATTTGTGTAGGTGGGAGAGGCTCGTCACTCCCACTATCTGCTGCTAATCAAAGTGAGGTGGACGCGCGTCAACACAGCTGAATAATGTATAAGCTTTAGCCCGCTTGAGCTTGAAGGAGACCGCCCCGACTGTTCTGCGTGGATTTAGGAAATATCTTGACACGTGGAAGTGGGAAGTAAACGGGATCTTCTGAAATATTCAACACGGCAAAGGAAAGAGTTAAAGGTCTGTTTGTTTTTTTGCCTTTGCCTTATCGAGACCTTTCAGTGATTGGAACTGAACTGAATTCTGGGCAGGTATCATTCATTGGTGCTGCAGGAAGACCCAAAGAAATCTGCAAGAATGCTTCAAGAAATGTAAAAAAATAACAAAAAGCTCAATTTATGGTGGACTATGTTTGTCAGGATTGTTCCACAGCATTGTATTAAAGAACAACTATATTTTTTCATTGCTCCCATCCTCCACTTTGAAATCAGATGCACCAGAACCAATAGAAAACTGTCGTAAAGCACAAGCCACAGTCTTGGAGTTAGAGCTTCTGAATAGGTGATTCCAAATCTTTGCAAAATCCTTAAATATTTCAACAAAATTAATCCAAAAATTCTGGCTCTCTCTATTTTTTTGTGTCCAGATGACAACTTTGAAGCTTTTATGGATCACTCCTGTACGAATGAGGGTTTACAGAGGAATGATTTTTTTTTTAAACGTTTTGAAACAGAACTCATTTTCATTGACAGATTTGCCACTTTTATGTACATCTTAGGTTTGGGGTTGTTTTGAGCCTTTTTAAAAATTGTTAAAATGTAGGTCAAATGTCAGCCGGCGGTATAAAAAAAAGTAAAAAAAAAAATTGCCATTTCAGTTTGTGGAAGAAAACTCCTTTTAATTGACAGATTTGCCACTTTTATCTATCTGAGATGGTTTGGCGCAGTTTGTAAGCATTTTAATCCATTTGTTAGCATTTTGAAAAATGTTTGAAAATGAGCCAAACGACAGTCGGTATGAATAAAAGTCATTTTATCACCATTCAGTATTTGGAGAAAAACTCCTTGAAATTGACCGATTTTTTACTTTCTCTACATCTGATGTGGTTTGGGGCAGTTTGTTGGCATTTGAAACCATTTTTGAGCATTTTGAAAATTTTGTAAAAAATGAGCCAAACCAGCTGGCGGTATGAAAAAAGTCATTTCAGTTTTTGACAGAAAAAGCTTTTAAAATAGCTGATTTTCTATTTCTATGTACATCTGATGTGGTTTGGGGTTGTTGGCATTTTAAACAATTTTTGAACATTTTCAAAATTATGTGAAAATTAAGACCAAAAGACAACCGGTGGTAAGAACAAAAGTCTTTTTTTTTTTTTTTCCTTTAAATGGACAAAATCACACTTTCAGTCATATTTGAGGTGGTTTAGGGCTGTTTGAGGGCATTTTAAACTATTTTTGAGCATTTTCAAAATTATGTGAAAATTGAGCAAACGACAGCCGGTGGCAGAAAACTTAAAAACCTAAACACATTATACATTTTAAAACATTTTCATCCACAAGCTGTGCTCCCTTACAGTGTTGACTTGTGTGAGTTAGTTAGTTGAGTTAAAGTCCTGTCCTGTCTGCACAGGCCTTCATGGAATAAAACAGTGAAATTACAGAGCTCTACCTCTGACATCACAGACTTAGGACACTCATGTACATCTACATAAAAAATGAAAATGCATAAACACCCATAAACTTTTTTATAGTCTGACAAGAGCGGGACTCTTTCAAAAGAGAATTGTTTCAAAACATTTAAAAACATCCAAACACGCATGAGCACGCTCAGTGGGAGCAGAGAAAAGTCACAAACTTCCTGGAATGACAATTGACTTTTTGTAACAGGACATATTAGGCGTAGTCATTACATTGTGTATTCATTTTCATCTGAATATATATAGTATTAATAACATATGCTGGGGGAAATTAATTTTAAGTTATTTTATTGTAAAAAAAATAAAATCGCATTAGTCTTTTTAAGCAATTTAAACAGGAGCATTTTCATGACTTGAGCCTCTTTTTTGTCCATGCTTGAACATAACAGTATATTGTATTAACTCCAAGTGTACAAAACAGTAGTAGTAGTATTTCCTTTACCACCTGTGGCCTTTGTGCCTGCCTCTGTTGTCACTGCCGCTGCTCTTTTCTGTTGTGCATAATTCTATTTGTGCACAGCCTGTTGTTCCACCTCCCGCCCGAGCCCTCCCAACGTTCTCCGGTTTGCCTCTCCGCGCCCGCCTGTGCACGAGTGACAGTCCGCCCACCAGGTTAAGTGCGCGCTGACCTTTGTGTTTGAGCGGCCATTATGGACTCGTTCCCCCAGTGCACTAACACAGACTGACAGCCCTATGTTTGCTCGTCTCTGCCTCTCTCTCTGCCTCTTTTTAGGGGGATTATAAACTGGCATCTCAACCTTTCAGTGATATTTTCTGGTGCCCTGAGACATGTGCAGCCTGGCCTGAACTCTCACGTACAGCCTCATGTATTCTCTTATGGCTTTTCTGATGTTGAGTAAGAAGGCAAAGTACTTCTTTGAACCCCAATGTGCTGTGTCAAAAGGCAAGTGAGGTTTTTCAAAGTTGTGGATTCAATTTGGCGTAAAATTTGCCCATGGGGATAACGTCCATTATGAGCTCAGTACTGTAGGTCATCAGCAGTCTTTCATTGTACTTTACTCAGCACGCCAACGAGTTTTTGCTTTGTTTTTGTGTGTGTTGTACTTTCAAGACATTTACACAATGGCACAGCGGTTAGCGTTCTGGCCTCATAGCAAGAAGGTTCTGGGTTCAATTCCCAGTTGACCCGAGGTCTTTCTATGTTCTTCCCTTGTCTGCGTAGGTTTCCTCCGGGTACTCCAGGTACCTCTAAAACATGTCCATTAATGACTCCCCTTTCCCCTCCCCCAGGACTCCCCTGCAAAAGAGATTGTGAATCTCAGTGGGACTTTCCTGGTTAAATATAGGTCAATTTATGTTTTATTCAAAAAATACATTATCAAATGAATCCAAAGCAAGTATTGTATTACAATTGCAAATGTTGTTAACTCTTTCCCTGCGAAAACGGAAATGTTTAGCCTCATGTATCAGCCTAAATTTCACTCAGTGGAAACTGTCTGACGTCTCGGCATTGGAGCTTGTTTGTTCTATGGTAGGCGGGTCCTTTTTCACATTAACCAATCACTGCGTTTGTTTGTTACCAGATGTAGTAAGTACTGTGATCAACACATCATGTAGTCTGAAGTTCAGCATGAACAAACATGAACGTTAGTGATCGTTGCCGTTTCCACCAAGTGAAATTAAAGGCACTGATTCATCAGGCTAGAGCAGCATTATAAAAAAAGATATTTAAATATAAACTTTAATGGTAAACTTGCAGAGCTACAAACAGATGCTTGAATTTGACGCCCCCGCTACATTTCTGTTTGCTGATTGAATATTGTTTAAAATGAGCAAAAAGGACTGGCATTGAAGAAAGGTCAAAGCAAGAACAAGGCTGGCAGTGAAAGAGTTAAAAGAAGATGGAATATAATCAGTTAAGTTTTACAGTTTACATACGGTCTGACACATGTCTGTTTTCATTAAGTTATTATTGTTTTGCCTGGAGTTCCACAGTATGGCATTAAACTGTGATTAAAGCAGGTGATGCCAGCAAGCTTATTTACCTGTCATATCTGTGGAGAGCCTATCACATTGTAGTAGACAATATTTCAAGATTCTTAAAGGTGCGCGTCTTACCTAACAAGTGGGTGGTAGGTCTTCATAGAAATGTAATTGCTTAGTGTGGAATTTTGCTGGATCAACTCAAGTATCACATCCATTCTTACTGTGGGTGGAGTAGACTCTTTACTGATATTACCGTTATCCGTACCTGATGATGTACTCTGCTTGTCTCCATGGAGATAAACAGATTTAATATCATACTCTTGACACATTCTCAGCAATAACGCAGCATCTCCATGAAGGCAAACAGGTGTTGTACTCTACATACATACACTGTCAAAACGATTCCTAACAAGCATAATATAAACATCACACTTGTGCATGTGATGTTTATATTGGCAGAAAATGACCTCTCTAGCCCAGCCCCCAGGTTAAAACACCTGAAGTGCAAAAAGTGAATAATGATTTTCCCCTTCATTATGGTGGGATTACTGACAGTGGGGTCTAATGAGACGTCCTACAATGTCTCCTGTTATCAGCATGCTCCTAATAAAGACAAATGTGTCCACCCAGTGACTCCCCTGGGCCTGGATCGATATTCGCTTCTTTAGCACTGCTTTAAGAAGTGTTAAAGCTGACATAATTAGATATTATTTGGCTCTATGTTTCTATTTGCTTTCACTGGCGATGTGTTGCACCTCAGGTCACAGTCTCTTGTCGGAAATAAAACCAATTCAATTTCACACTAGCAGAGGCATATTGTTGTTTATATGGCCGGACGGGGGTGTCTCCTGTGTTCTGATGTATGTATATATATTCCACTGGGCTCACAAACAATCAATTCTACAGCAGCTAAAAGCACTGCGCTTGGCATTACAAAAGAAGGCTATTTATGTTATAGTATAGACACGTGTGCATACCCGAGGGAGTTCAGGTGTAAATATTATACAAACTACTCTGCTGACTGAACACAGAGTAATCTCGGACAAACAAATCAGATTTCAATATAAGGCCACGTTCACACTGCATGGTCAGATTCTCAATTCCGATTTTCTCATTAAATTTATGTGGTCGTCTTTACACTAAACATGCGACTCTAGCTCGTCTGGTGATAACGGGATGCGGCCCCAAAAGTGACCCGCATGCACAGTGTTCACGCTCGGAGTGTATTCACACAGCTAAGACATGTTTGTGTCTATTTTAGGCTGTGCATTGGAATAATGGAGCCGAAAGGACAAAATACTGTCAAAAGTGAAAAGTTATGCTAACAATCTAGCGCACATCAGCATGTTCTGTTTCCTGTCCTTTCCAGTCATTTTGAGAAACCCACAGAGTTAAAAACATTGAGAACATTAGACTAGCATGGATATATGTCAACAAACTATTAATTCTTGTTTAAAATGTTTCTTTCGGTCGCTGTTTCTGCTTTGACATGTTGAGTTGTGACGTAAATGTCGGATCAATGCGACATGAGCGTTCAGATTGCAGTCGCATTTGAAAAGATCAGATTAATGAAAGTGAAGCGTGTCGTATTTGAAAAAATCTGAATTGATAAAAAAGTGGATATCAGTCACATGTGGGGAAAAAAATCAGAATTGACCTGCAGTGTGAACAATAGCCTAATACTTACTAAAATAATCGGTGGCTATAGACTACATTAATTGCCAGTCTGAAATAGTTAGACTTTCTTTTTTTCTCACATTGGGAGTCTATATTTTGACAAAAGTAAATCCCTAACTGAAAGGCTGATTGTGTGGTGTGTGAGTGTAATGAGACCAGCCTCTATGTTTCAGAACAACATCCATGTACAACACATCTGTCACAGGAGACACAGGAGGTTCTAAGTACTTTACTGTACCACAGACATCAGAGGAACAGCAGTAGAATGACACAGAGACAACATACACTTGATGGCTTTTCATATTCACTGGAATAAGAAGAATCCATGTTCAGTCCAGTCTGTCAAAGTGGTCTTTCATTGCACTTGTCCTGGCTTTGTTTAATCTCCTCCTCCTTCACAGAGATGTCGGCGCGCTCTGACCTGCAGCAGCAGCATCACCGTGTGCTTATCTTCAGTTTGACTCCACTAATATTGATGTTCTATTGCTTAGCATGCATGCAGAGACTCTAAGACGAACAAACTGTACATGTCTAAAGGCTAAGCGCTGAACTGTGCACACAGGTCAGAGACATACAGTATATCACATAGTTCACATTTCAAAGATAAATACAAGTATATTCTTTATTATTTCCATAAATAGAACTCTCTTTCCTCTTTTCATTGTGCAGCAAGTCCCAGAGACATAAGTCTAACACTGCCCTGAGCCGTTTTACCACCAGGCATTCCTGCTTGAATAAAGGTCACATGAAAAACAAATTGCTTCTCACGTTGTGTTATGGTTCGCTCTAACAAGCACAAATGTGTCCACATGCTCCTGATGCAGGCACTTGTTCAATAGAATTGAAAAGTAATTTATGGTAAAAGGTAGCCCCAGTTTAGAAATGCTGCTATTGCTTTTTACAAGCACTTATTCGCACATGTTGAAGCAGTCTAATAGAACTGTGGTCAGTGTGAGGTTATTGATCCCATTATCAAGCAGGACATTTGGCAATTCTCCTCATGCATGTAACCACTCTGCTGTGATTCATGAACTCTGTAAAAATGAAGATAAACAAGAGTTTGTAATCCTGAAATGCACACAACTGTTTTGACTGTCACATTATGATAAGTGAATCTAACCCTCAAAACCTTCTGAGTTTGACGAGTTTTTGGAAAGCTTGTTTGAACTCGTCGTTGAAGACGGTGTAAATGACGGGGTTGATGAGGGAGTTGAGGTAGCCCAGCCAGTAAGACATCAAACAGCACCGGGTCAAACCAGCAGTCCTTACAGATGGCCATCACCAGCGTGCCCACGAAGAAGGGCAGCCAGCACACGATGAAGGCTCCCAGGATGATACCCAGGGTTTTGGTGGCTTTGCGCTCTCGCGCGGCGCACAGGCGTTTCCTCTCCACCACGCTATCAGCCAGCTTGACTTTGACACTGTTGACATATAGTGGAGAGCTGCCTCCTCCGGTAGAGTGCAGCTGAGCATCTGAGTTCAGAGAGCACAAAGATGAACCTGCAGAAGTCTCGATGAGTTGAGCTGTGGTGAAGCGCTTCCCGCTTGCTGTAGGTGTCTTAAAGATCCGCGAGCGTGCAGCGACGTAGATTCTCCCGTACAGAATAATGAGAAGTACTGTAGGTACATAAAAAGCCCCAAAGGTAGAGTAGAGAGTGTAAGAGATCTGATCCGTGTTTACCAGCACTCTGTCAGCTCCTCGTGAGCCTTGGCTTGTCTCCAGAAAAGAGGAGGCATTGAAATAGATATGGATATAACCCACACCACTCCAACCATGACCGCAGCTCTCCTCATGGTGCGGCGCTTGGAGTACTCCAGAGCGTCTGTGATGGCCCAGTAACGGTCCAAGGCAATCACACACAAATGTAAGATGGACGCTGTGCAGAAAGTGATATCAGATGACAGCCAGATGTCACACACAATCTGCCCAAAGGACCAAGTCTTACTCACAGTGTAGACGATGCTAATGGGCATGACCAGAATAGACACCAGTAAGTCTGTCACAGCCAGAGAGCCTATTAAGAAGTTAGCTGGGGTGTGTAGTTTTCTGGTGAGGAAAATGGTAGCAATGACAAAGGCATTGGAGAGTACTGTGGCTAAGGTGACGAGTGCGAGCAGGGCAGACAGAGAGATCTGGAAGCCCAGTAGAGTAGCTTCCCCCCAGGGCTGCACGGCACTGGCCTCTGGGACCTCGGAGGAGTTGAGCAGGAAATAGTCCAGGGAGCTGTTATCCAACTCCATCCCGCACCTTCTTCCTCACAGTGTTCAGACCAGAGGCGTCCGCTCCACTCTCACATGTGCAGGTCACAACATGGCACCAGGCAGCGCCCCTGGCTAGGCTTCGGAAGGAAATGGATGAACTTATTCAGTAGAACAAATATCTTTTCATTGTGCAAAGATATCTACAGCAAAAAGTCTTTCTCTCATCTTTTTACTCCATTAGTTCAATTCTCTGCCTCACACTGGGGACTTTGACAGAGTCATTTCACAATTTTTTGTTTTTGTATTGATTTGTCCCACGATATTGTTGTGTGGGAATAAACTCTCATTGGTATTCAGGCCTTGTGCAGCAGACACTTCCCTCTCCCCTGGTTCTTATCTCATCTCACACCCGACAACAGCACCTCCACCGCAGCCTCCGATCTATCACACGCCTAATGGGCTCCTCCTTTTCAATAAGCCTGCTGAGGAACTGCGCACGCGAGATGATGGCCAGAGATATACACGGCGCCTTGTTGTCTCCTTATCTATTCCACAGTCCTCATGAAGCTTGCTAAATTGAGGCTTCGGCTAAAACTTGGCTTGCAATGTGTTCTTGGAGATATCGGAAAGCAAATGTGCAAATCAGCAAGTCAAAATGCACTTTTCCAGTGTCTCGAAATGTCGCCTTGGTCCGTCAGGGAGGCGCCGGGCTGGGGAATCCATGTTTGAAGAGTCCTGGAGAGACAGAGAAGAGACAGAGGAGAGAGGAGTGAGTAAGGATCTTCAATACATATGATATACATATGACAATAACACACTCAGATGCCATTTGGGACAACGTCATATATTTCAGGGCTGGTCCATAGTATAGGCAGTCGACTATGATGAGAGAGGTTCTTAGATCAAATAATGATAGAAGTCTTGATACATGCAACTGATAATTCACTGCACATATTGTGAGACAAATATAACCTTGGAAGCAGTTGGCAGGACAAAAAACATGCTTACCACTCATACGCTTTTTCAACACTTATGAGTTATGAGCACAGGCATGTCTCTTCAATTTTTTTAGAAGTCACACACACACAAAAAAGATTCTAACACTTTCTGCATTTGTGTCCAGAGTAAAGCATGCTGCTTAGCTTAGGATTTCAATTGTACAGTATTCAGAGCCACTGGAGAGGGAACAGAGGGAACAGCACACACACAGGGGCCCACTGGGAAACACTGACACAAAAGTCATGTTTCCATTAGCCAGGAACCTCCAGACAGGTTCATTTTGGAGAGGTTTGGGCCACTTATGTTAATGATGGTGAGTGTTTCTACGGCAGGTCCAGGTTTCTGAGGGTCTATGTGAACAGCTGAGGTGCTTAAGTCCATGCTTTCTTAAATAAATAACACATAGACTGTACCTGAATCACACTTTTTTCCTCGTGTCATTCTGTGTACAATAATTCCATTTGTTTTGTGTTTACCCCAGCCTTATCCTGAAACGACTTCCGGTTTTCGAGTTTATCGAAGGTCCAGAGAAAGTTTTCATCACTGGAAATAAGGCGGTTTGTCACAAGATCAAGTCAGGATGTGGTGAGGAACATTAATTCATGTCTCTATCTGGTCTTTTCAGTCTGGTTTTCTCTGAGGGCCATATTTGAACTCTTAAAACTGCTGGAGGGCCGGACTACGGTCATTGGTGTGACAAATGATCATTAGTGCATGTACATGTTTGTAAAACTGTTTTTTTAACAGACTATTTTGACAATTTTTTGTGCTAAATTGGATAACAAGCAAAGACACATTCTCCAGAGTGAAATCACTTAAGTAAAAGAAATATAAAGAGTAGCACTTATTCTCAAAAGCATGTCAAAGGCCAGATTAAGTGCGAAGGCTGTATCAGAGGGAGAACCCAGCAAACCCAGAACGTGTTGTTTTGTATAGTGAACAGCACCGTACTGTTCCCCAACCCAATCCAATGAAACAGGGCTATTTGCTGGTGTAAAAAGGAAATGGCCACTCATTGATCAAAAAAGTTCCGGGAGAAAAGCCTCTCTCTTCAGAACGATTAGATATTAGATGTTCAAGATGTCAAACTTAAGTAAAAAAAGAAAAGGTACGACTCACTCAAACTTAGTCTGAACTGTACAACTGTAAATGATCTGTTAAAATTGGTCGTTCATTCATCTTTCACATTTTAACCTTTACACTTCAGCTCTCAGCTTTAGTCTTGTACCATTTCTGATGTACTTCTTTTAACTTTTATCTCCAGTCCAAACCTAATTAAAACCAAGCATGTTTGAAGTTCTATTGTGTCCGCGAGGTATCCAGCTTTTTACAGAAACTGGGGCAGACCTGATCATGTGCATGAGCTGGAATCAATGGCTGCTATTTCTTCAATTATTATTAACTCTCAGAATAAACTTTTAGGCCAAAAAAAAAAAAATCTTTAATTTAGCACAGGGTCAAACAGAGCCCGGGTTAGCTGTGAAAACCACCACCTAATTAAGCAACACGCCAAAAGATAAAAAGCTTCTGCGCACATAAAGTACAATAAATTTCTTGTGATGTGATAATTCTCATGATTAAAAGTGCATACCCTCCTGCCGTTTCCATTGTCACATGTTCTTATTGTTGCTTCATTAGCCGTAGCGCAGTCACACTATTTTTAGTTGATGAATTTGAATGCCTTTTAAGTGTCTTTCTTTGGCCGGTGGTATTATGGCTCCATTTGTTTTGCGGCGCATATGGTGTTGAAGCGAGTCCCGGTCCGTGGCAGTTTTTCCACTAAATTGGCCCAAAAACAGTGCACATTATTTCGCATTTCGAGCTATAAATGTTTAATTTCGGTACATCCAGTGAAATAAGCTTGTTGCATGGGTCCATCAGGGCAGCGGAAGCTCAAGCGGGAGGTATTATAATTGGGCCGCTGCATTCTTTTTCGTGTTTTATAGCAGAAATCGTTGAGGGTATATACAGTACATTACGTCGCCTGAAAGCTTTCACTGTGTTCTATGCCAAAGTCCTCATCGGGGATCCATGTACTTTCTTTTCTTTCAATCACTGTGTGGCATTCTATATCTGTTTTAATGGCGCTTGGGTTTTTCTAAGGCGGAGTGTGTTGCCTGCAGTGAAGAAAGCTGAACGATGACGGTACAGAGGGAGAACATGGGAAGTGGTATTGAGTCCCGTGGGGGTAGAGACTTCAAATGTCCGCTAATCACTGCAGTGGGCTATCATCCGGCCGTCCTCCCCCGCTATCACGCTCACGGCCATTCATTATTGAAGAGCGTCCTCCGTACACTGACCACTCGAGAAGGAGGAGTGGTGGAACGCTCCCAAGAACATCCAGTAACTCATCAAGCGGAAGAGATTAGACTGACTGTTGTGGATTCATTGTCAACACCAGGCAGGGGTTTACAAAATGATCCAAAACAGCGCCTTGTTGGATTCATTTGCTCATTTTACAGTCACTTTCTCGTGCACCTCTTCTGGGATTTCTCATTTAGGGTTGTATTAATTGTGCAGTCTAAATGTAGAGCTGCTTTAGTTCTAATTTATGCAGCTTTCTAAGAAAATGGAAAGAACATTATTTCCAAGCTCTTCCAGCTCTGGCCACAGAGTGTTCCAGATGAATTAACAACAAGGCTAGTGCAAAACCATTAGCAAGCCAGAGAAATGATACGACACACAGATTGTAGCATGTTTTTAAGTTTCTAAAAATATAAAAAATCCACTAACATAACTTTGTATTCTGGAGGGAAAGCTTTTTTACATTCATTGTAAATTGTTCTTTTGACTGTATTTCACAGTCACAAGACTGATCTATAATCCTAGAATGTTCCTAAGTATGGTTACAGCTTTATTTCTTAGCAGGAGGTTGACTTCTTCAAAAAAATCTAAAAGTGAAACAGATTTTGAGTTTGGTGGACAGACAGAATATACTGTTTTTAATTTTAAACAAGCACTATTGTTTGATCATATAGCAATATTGGACATTCTGAAGAAAAAAAAAGAAAACGTCTGTAGGAATCACCAGTATTTAGGCCTTTACACCTGAAATAAAACGGAACATTTGGTGCTCAGAAAGTCACATATTTACTTCTAAAAGACTTAACACAAAACATTTTCAATTTCAAACTGTTTCTCATCCAAACTGTCCCACTAGATGACACTAATGAAGAAGATGGTGCCAAAGATAAGAAAAGAAAGACACAAATGCTGCCGACATCCTGGAGAGAAATCCATTTCTTTTGATTCTCAAACAATGTTTGTCAAATGATAACTTAGCTTTGGCAGACAAATTCTTTACCATATTTAGAATTTTAACAAAATCTAGAGAATTCATCCGGAGTGACCCATCATACGGTTAGAGAGGTCAGAAGAACCAGTCACAGCGCTGCATTGTGGTTAGGTGGTTTGGTCAGACGTAACACAGGGAACACAGTGCACATGGATGTTCATGGTTAACCTATTAACCAATGAACCATGACTAATGACTTAACAGAGTGTCAGCTCTTTAACCAGTTAACTGACACAAATACAGTATACAATTGCTTCAGCAGATGCAGTAACTGCCCCTGAACAACTCTGGCGTTTGTCAGACTGAATGAAAAAGATTGCTAAAACTACAAAAACAATGTCTATCAAATAAGGACTCAAACCTGCCACAGTACAGTGCTTCTGGACTAATATCATCATTTTATTCACTTGGATTTTATGTTTGTGAAAAACCCTAACCCTAACCTTAACCCCTAACCCTAAAGGCTGGCAGAGGCTGGTCGCTGTCACACAGAGGATATTTGTGCATTTTTAAAACTCAAGTGTCACACACAAATCAAATAAGTCAAATTGTGAGCTACAACCACTTTCTGTTCCGAGCCAGCAAAAGCCTTGAACTCACTCCAAACTAACCATGTGAATGAGCAGAGGAGGACCGCAGACAGACCCATGTGGCCCGAGGAGGACTAACGTGTGGACTGTGAGGTGTTATGGAGCAGCTGCTGGAGCTCATCAACCTCTCTGGTCACACTGTGAAGAGTGTCACCTTCATCACCGCAGACTGACAGCTGCTAATACAATATGACTCCTAATGACAAAAAAGACAGCATTTTTTTTTGGATGTGCTTTTGGAGATAATGGCCTCATCTCTTTTCAGCACGAGCTTTTGTGTACTCTTTTGTACACCCACAGAATAACTAAATTTAAATATGGTCAAGAAGGGAAAACAAAGCAGAAAGTGGTGACTCAAAACATCAGGAGAGTCTGCAGAGAAGCTTGCATATTTGAATATTAATAAAACGCATCGGCCAAGGAAAGCTTTCATAACTTAGTTTGATAAAGTCACATATAGAGACTTTTGTCAACAATATACTGCATAAATAATTCAGAATTGATCCACGCACACACACATTATGAGCTTCTGTGGAGTTGAAGGAGGTCTCTCGGGTGCTATTTTGACTCACTAAGGGATTTCATTTCTTGACAAACAACGGAAAACTTTAGTGCCACACTGGTATAGAGCTCCTGCACCCAAACTGCTGCAGCGGCCATTATGGCATGGACGCTACCATTGAATATAATGGGAAAAGGTCTAAAATTTAGCTTCTATGGTTTATTCTTAGGATTAAATTAGGCTGTAAATAATAGTACGTCTAAGGCATGGGTGTCAAACATGCGGCTGGGGCCCAAATGCAGCCCCTGATATTATTTCATGTGGCCGGGATGATTTCTGATTATTATTGATAGTGGCCCTCTGTGTAAAAAGTGCAAAAGAATAGACCAGTCACCAGAATGTAATATACGTCTTTGAAAATATAATGGCTTCTTTTGCTGAAATGCGACTATGAAACCAATAATGCACTGGAATGCAGCAAATTACATAATAAAGGACACTCTGCACATCACAATACATTTCAAAACAATGTAATACAATGTAAACTAATTCAATACAATTTTAATTTATTTAATTGACCTTTATTTAACGTGTCACATGTTAAGCTTTATATAGCCTAATTGTCATTTAAAATGTTGAGTTTGAGATCCCTGGTCTAGGTCTTGTTCACATGAAGCCAGGCTCAACCTAAACCACACACCATCCACACAAAGCAGGAGGTTCAGGACACTGAAAATGAATATTTCTGAAACCAGGTCCCAGAGTGAAAAGATTTCAAAACTAGCTTCTCCACAGTTACGTTGTATTCGCGACTTTTTTCCCCTTGATGACATCACTGCCCCAGAGTCACGTCTCATCTGTAGAATGTACTGACCTTTATATGATCATGATTTACTGCCAAAATTTGCCATCTCATTGCTCCATAAACCACAGAAGACATGGAAAAAATTAATAAATCCACTACAATCTCCATTAAATCAGTTTTGAATCCATCTGAAGCATAAATCCACTTTGTGTGTCTCTTCATTCAAAATGTTTGCTAAGTTTAAAAGAATTCACAGCAAAGTTTCTATTTACAACCAGCCACTTTTCTGCACATGCTCAGTGTCAAGTCTTCTTCTAGTTTTGTGACTTTCTGTGTCAGTGTCACAGCGCCACATTCTGGTTTGTTACACCAGCTTCAGGCTGGCTTACTGATCTGTGTGGACGCTTACAAATCTTAAGACAGCTTCATGTTTATGCATTTCATTTTGAAAATTATCATTGTTTTGTCTTCATGTGGACAAGATCTGAAACACGGCTCAAATTAGTAATCATTTTGTGACCCGAATTCGCTTTAGATTGGGCTCTGAATCTGCTCTTTCTCGACATCCGATGAACTTTTCACTTTGTTATATTATTAAAATGTTTCCCTGATAACATTTGTGTGAAATAAATTTTACCATTAAGCCCTGTACATACAGCATTTACCCATACTGACCAGTGAAACTATCTGTTCTTGAGACAAAAGTGAAAACATGTGCTTTCTCATGTCATTGTGAGACACACTTGAAAATCATTTTGATTTAACATTGGTTAACTTTAGCTTGTTGTTTTATTAAACCATACATTATTGAAAGAATGATTAGAAAGGCTTTCATTATCTTTTTACACTACTCCCTCTGCTTATTTAATAACTAATTAAACATGAAATTGCTAATACACAATCGGAACAAAGACTTTGAAGACGATAGTTAAGTCATTAACCAGATTAAAAAACAAATCGATACGTCTGCAGCTTAAATAACATAAATCTGGACTCACTTCTAATTGGTTTAGCTGCACAAATCCACTTTTTTCGTCCAAATGGAGCATCAGTCAGCAACAGAAATGACCTGACTTTCTTCTTTTGTCTTTGATTATTTGAAAATCTGAGTGTGCAAAAAAACCCCTCATATTCTGTAAAAGTTTGATAATCCCGACCGCCGCTCAATGCAATCGTCACTAGCGGCCCAGGAATACGTGGTGCATGCTGGGATAGCGCACAAGTAAAATTATCTTTTGACTTCGCGCACAATGGGTGGTAGTGCTCCTGTCAATCATCAGTGTTGAAAAATCTGTCAGCGATCTACATGTTGCTTCTGCTTCTCTCAGATCTCTACCTTCATCCAACTCGACCTATATAAATCAGTTTTCGTCACGACCTTCAAAACCGCACCTAAGAACGTAAATCTATACGAGCTCTGACAAAGCGAAGCTGGCCACTGCACCGGTGCAGACCTCCTGCCATGTTCCTCCATCACAGAATATTGACTTTGCCCTAATGGCTCTCTGAGTAATGCCTTCTACACGCACAGAACAGCTCAGCAGCATTTGCAAGTCAGTAAGCAACAAAAAACAGATACAAAAGGGGGGACGGTTTGGATGTGTACCCATCGAGAAATCTACAGGGAGACTTAAAACAGACATGGACAAATGAGTGAGTGTAATGCCTACTGAAGCAAGTCTGCAGCGGAAAGAGAGTTTGGAAGCAATGCAATGTGGTGAAAGAGAGAAGGACTGGGACGAAATGCAGTGTTTTGTGAAAGGAAGGAAAGAGAGAGAATGGCTGATTGTTTTGCTGCTCTGGTAGAGTTGAAATGGCAAGAACAGGAGCAAAATTAACTCTTGGTTGTAGAGTTGTACATTTCAAATGCAGTAAATACACACTGGAAACTTTAGCCTAGCGAAT
The DNA here is from genome assembly GCA_038363315.1 of Mugilogobius chulae. Classification (NCBI taxonomy): domain Eukaryota; kingdom Metazoa; phylum Chordata; class Actinopteri; order Gobiiformes; family Gobiidae; genus Mugilogobius; species Mugilogobius chulae. Next base: position 29,525,722 of record CM076406.1, on the reverse strand, counting down.
CCAAGTTAATATAGATTATTTTATGCTGGAACTGAGTTGAGTTCTTGTTATCCTCTTCACAAAAGAAAAATATTGAAAAAAAAAGTTCTGTATTTCAATGTCAGTCGTAGGGTTTGCGTGACTATTTCAGTAGTTGACTTGTCGACAGTGCTAGTTGCGTTAACCCTGACAAGTCGATGACGTCATTAAAAAACAAAGATCCAAAGACAGGATGATTTTGCTTGGGCTATAGAAATAGCTTACAAGGAGACATTTGATGCACTTAATGCCCTGTAATAAAGCTGAACATAGGCTCTTTGATTTTACAGAGTGAAGCCCCGGTTTACACAACACACAATCCATATTCTGTCCCGCTCTCTGACACCAGTCTTTTTTCCTCGCCGCATTTCCCACAAACCACATTGTAAAACTTTCTAAGACCAAGAAGATCTGACTCTCCTGTGGATCAGGAGAGTCAGATCCAGGTGAATTGTCTGTGTGCTTAGAGACGGTCAGTCCGTGTGCTACTCGAGCTGAGCCCAAGTGGATTGTCCGTGTGTTGCAAAGTGGAGGCAGTGCAGGGGTAGCTTACACTGTGCTCTGACTGACGAAGAACAGCACTGGAAGAGATCTTGAAGGGGTCGAAGAAATATTGTTACAAACATTTACTGTGTAATAGAGACAAAGTTTAAAAGAGTTTTTTCCAGCCATATGATTTGTTTATTCTTCGAATAGTCGACTGTCTCTTAAAGATTGCTCGACTAGTCTGGACAAGCCCTAGTCAGTAGTGGCCAATCCATAATTGTGTCTTCAAGAAAGCTGTCCAATGTAAAAGTTGGCACACATATTATCACTCAATGCTTTTGGAGAGAATGATTAAGTATCAATACTGTCAGAGAGAATAAATGAGCTTCAATACAATTAAAAAGAATCATTGATTATTAATACTGTTAGAAAGAATCATTGGTTATCAATACTGTCAAAAAGAGTCATTAATCATTCAAAACGCTGAGCATCTTGTTTTAACAAAAAACAAAAATACTTTGATAAAGACCAAAGTTAAAGAAAAATGGCAATATATCATTGCCTCTGAATAAGTATGTCTCATGATATATCGTATTGTGACATGTGTACTGTGATATATATCGTATCACCAGTTTAAAAACAATGCATACCCCATAGTCTCATTTTGCTCATTTTTACAAACTACATGGATGGACACACACAAAACAAAACAAACAAGCAAAAAAATAGTCTGGAGTCCAGACTGTGCATCCAGCAGAGAAGACTTCAGTCTGGCTTCCAGGCTAGTCATTTACAGCCGTGGAACTCAGCAGAACAGCAGTGTGAGCTGAGTCCTGGAGTGCACTTGGTAAACAAGAAGAGGTTGCAGAGCGTTGCGTCAGTGAGAGAGGAAGGATAAGAGCAAAGGATCCTCACCAACATGCTGAGAGACCATTACCATTACACAAATGACTTACTATTAGAATTACTGCCGCTTATCTCTTCAACCAGCGGGTTTACACAAGAGGAGTCAGATTATGAAATAATGCAAACGGAACAGACCTGATCCCAGTAGGCTGCAACAGAAAATGACATCGCTGTATTCTGTGTTTTTGGAGTGGAAGAACACTATGTGTGTGTGTAAAATACAGTAACACAGATCTTTCCTTTGTTTTCTATATATACAGTCAACAAGCAGGCACTGTAATCCAAACATACAACTCCTAAAGCTCCTTGAAAGTTATCTAAAAACATTTTATGAGCAGGATTTAAATGCCATGTAGAACATGCTGTAGGACATTCACATTCGTCTATATTTGGACCAGCAGTATAGTTGGGGACCATACATTTAAAGGGGACATGTTATGCTTTTATGTTGACTTGTGTTTTTAATAATATTTTAACAGCATATACATGTTATACATGTTTGATTAATCTATATTGTTTGGTGACTCATGCTTAAGTACTTCAAAACTTCCTGTTTTCCCATACCACCATGACCGTATGCAGTATTGAGGTCTGTGTGGTCCAAAGCTCAGTATTTTTTAGGACCTTTTTACTTATTGTATGTAAGTAAGTTAAGTAACAATAGCCAACAATATTCACATTTTTAAAAGGACTATTAGTTTTTAATTAAATCATTTTGGACCTTGGTCTGTTAAAAAAAAAAAAAAAAAAAAAAAAATATATATATATATATATATAATATATATATATATATATATATATATAATATATATATATATATATATATATATATATATATATATATATATATATATTTGACACAAAGCAGAAAACAAGCTACAGCTTGGACACCCAACATCTGTCCCGGGACTACAGATGAAAAATAGCCGCCTGGCTAATTCTGGCAGATTTACATGTAAATGTTAATTAATATGCATTGTCCCTTTAATAAAAATAAATTAAAATTAAATTAATCACTTTTACTATTGAGGTAAATGTTTCACCAGGTAAAATATGTTTCGGTCTAAGCTAATGCTAATGCCAGACTAATTGTATAAAATGAATGACCTAATGATAAATTATAACTGAGCTGTTTACAAAAACATTTGAAAATGGCCTTTATCCTTTGTTATCTTTTAGCTTTGGGATCCGTTTTTATGTTCATATCTCTGGAGAAGTATTAACCTCATAGTCTATGTGAAGGTCTGAACATGCTGCCAGTGTTATCAGATGAAATTCACTTTATGCTGCGTGATTTTTAAATATTGATACATTTCACTCATCTATTTCTCCATAGGGATTGAATGTAGCGATATGAGACAATCAGCACTTTTGAGGCAAACCGGAGCTAGCCTAGCAGCAGTGTGAAAAAGACCTATATGTCTCCTGTAATGTAAACTATTAGTTCATCTTTAAATATAGAAACTGACTCAATGACTTCAATGGACAACAGCTGAAAGAGGCTCTTCTGCCTCCCAACTGTCATCACAACCTTCATCATTTTCTTTACATTGTTTAAGAGATTAGAAAAACCTTAACCCTGACCCATTTTCTAGGGTTTGGGTTATGGTTTTGGGTATGAAATTTACGGGAAACAAATGGAACTTGGTTAAATGCTCTTGAAAGTACATTTTGTAGCATGCTTCCACTTCAAGAACTGTTGAAGTGGGTTCCTTTCTTAACCACAAACCAGTAACTGATTTGAATACTATGGCAGCAAATGTTGTTGATACTGGTAAAATACACAACAACTCATCACTTTAATGTAGCAGGCTGCGGCAGAATGGACAGATGGTGTAAAACGGTTTTATCCTTCAATGCAACTGGTTCTCTTCAGTAACTCTGACTAAGAAAGCTTCTAACTGAACGGAAAAAGCAGCAAGTATGTATTCAATTTAGAAAGACCCGCTCACCCATTTGTACACCTTATAGGACCTTCAGCGAGAAGAAAATTAAGCTTGAACAAATTGTGCTGATGGTGTAGTGTGAGCATATACCGGAAAAATGCTAATAGTTTGCAACAAACAGGAACAGCACGTCAACAGAATGAGTTATTTTTACACACTCGAGTGGGTCAGATACAGAGCTATGAGTGGTTCTGACAAAGACTCAGGTCAGGCAAACTGCATTTACTGTTTCCATAAAGCCACTAATGCAACTCTTGAAAATGTACATGGACTGGCTTTGTGAAACAGTTTGTGCTAAGGTGTTCTGCTGTTTGCACTGCACAAACGTGTTTACAGAGCTCCTCAGGGTCTGGTTCTCAATGAGATAATGCACTTCCTAATGAATGGAGATGAGACGTTCAATCACAAACAGGCCTGTCTAAATTGGGATGTGGATGCAGCAGCGGAAATGATGCTTTCTCTGGCTCTCGATTTCTCCCAATGCAGTGGAAATGATATAGTTAGTTAGCTTGGGCATTGTTGGTTATTTTTAAAAGTAACTCGTTATATGGTATTTTTAGTGCTTTGGATAACAGGTGCTACATTAGTGCATTACTTTGTTAAAAAGTAGATTGTTTAAGTACTTGTGCAATACCATTAAATATTCATGGCCAAGTTAGAAGTTATTATGTTAAAAACTCATTTTAACAACCCAAACAGGACTGTTGTAAAGAGCTGTGCTGTGCTGTGGTTCACTCCATGGCTTTGTTTTGTCTCTGAGGCTTCAAACAGACAAAAATCGTGCAAATAAAGTTTGCCCACACTTTTAAAAGATACTAAACCTGATTTTTGCTTCGTCAAAAATGTACACAGGCAGAAATAATTAGTAGTAATTAGTTAATCAGTATACATGATTTGCTCACTTACCTAATTACCTATTCAGAGCCTCTAAATTGTTCATCATAATGTGTTTTGAGCTTTTTTCACAGCTGTTTGGAGCAAGGCATGTTGATGTGCTAACTGCAGTTAGGGACAAAAACAGACAAACTTGGAGATTGGTGAAGAAAGAAACATTATTACGTGCTGATCCCACTACATGCAGCTCCGCCCACACCACAGTCTGCCTCCGAAAGACCTCGAGCCCACTGTCACCACTTCCATTCCACTGGCCTTGCAGCCAGTGGAAGCCCCGAGGAGCTCAAGAACAGCATGCATGTAAAACTCCAGTTTTTGAAATAGTTAAAAACCAAATAACTAAATTTGATGTAAATTAGGAGCACAGATGATGAGATCAGTTTACTGACTGACCTTTATTTTAACAGGAAGTCCCACTGAGATTCAGAATCGCTTTTGCTGGGGAGTCTGGGGAGGCATTAATGGACATGTTTTTAGTGGTAGGGGAAACCGGAGTACTCGGAGGAAACATACGCAGACACGGGGAGAACATGCAAACTCCACATAGAAAGGCCCTGGGTCTACTGGGAATAGAACCCAGGACCTGTGTTTTACTCCTCCACTGAGGGTAGTTAGGCGTTATAAAACTGTTACGAGAACGGATTCAATTAAGTGTCTGTGTGTCATTGACATTGTTCACTTTCTTTTTCCTGTTTGGTGCCTTCTGATCTGTTGAGCATGACCTGGCTGGACTCAGGCAGAGAAGAAAATAGCCTTGATCTGTATTTTGGTCCAACACAGTCTCAAAAAAGCGCACATATACCACGAGTTTTGGTTGAAGCCATGCGGGGACACTTTCTTTAGGTATAACGGGTAAGTTTAGGCTTCAAGTTACTAAATTGGGTAAGATTAGGGCTGGGGCTTGGGATAGGTAAAGATTTGGTTAATATTCAAAAATAATAAACATCTTTACAACCACCATAGAAATGAAGTGCGACTGCGACACATGGCTTACATAAAAAAGCCGTCAAATTGTGTTAATCATACACAATTTACATGTTCCGTAATTTCGTGGTATACGTACGCTTTCTTGTGACATCAAGTTGTTTGGTTGGACGGTGCAGCGGATGCGTGGGATGTGAAATGGTCCTCATTCACAACAGTGTAGACGTAGTCAGGACATTGTGGACTCATTTTCACGTGTATAGATACAATATGAAGATATCAGTCATGGGGGAAATTGATTTTGTTATTTTATTGTGTAGAGTATATTACCTTTCATGTCATCAACCATATGGCTTGCTTTTGCTCCACATTCGCGAGTGTAGAAAACATAGAGTATAGAGGAGAGCACAAAAGAAGCATAAGAGGAGCAGGTAGACAATACAGGTACAGAGGGTGAGTGCAAGGGGAGGAGGAGGTATTAGAAAAAGTTATTAAGTACTAGATTACCTGGGAAAGCCAAACTGACATGTTAAAGGGATTATATCCAATTTTTACAAGAAAATAACTTAAAATCAGTTTCCTCCCAGCACAGATATCTTGTTAATGTTTTGATTCAAGTGGAAATTAGTGTGCAATGTCCTGACTTGTTACGACATCAAATAATGTCTCTTTTGTTCACTAAAATCTATAAAGTTTGTGTGTTGTTGTTAGCATTGTGGCTAGCTCTCGTTAGCATGTCGACACGTCTTACTCCTAACAGCTGTGAAAAAAGCTTAAAACACATCATGGTGAGCAATTCAGAAGCTCAGAAAGCATTGGTAAGAGACAAAACATGTGGACTGATGTAGGAAGTTTAAATTAAAAATTATTTTGCTAGTTTATATTTTTAAGGAAGCAAAAATGAGGCATAGTCCCTTTAAGAATTTTTGTTACTCAAAATAAAGTAGCCTCATTTGAATTGTCCAACAACAACCAGTTTGGGAATCAATTAAATCCCACAAATTGAGATTATTATTATTATTTGAAGATCTTTTCAGTTTGGAAAGTTTACTGACTAGTTTGAAACAGAGAATCTTGGACTGGTTTACTCTCTGGCCGGTCGTCTCAGATGAATGGAGAATATAATAAAATCCACATCAGGTCCACCATTACCATTACTGTAGCAGAGGGTCGATGTGGGAGATGATTTTCATTATAATATCCATTAAAACGTATAAGGCTGAGGAGTTTCGGCACTGTTTTTGTTACAGCTCAAAAATGATTAAACTCACCATCCACAGTAAAAAAGCAGCTTGAACCTTAAAACCAAATGTTCCAAAGAACGCCACAACGTGACTAAATCCACCAGTGTTATGGTTATCCATCATATTCGCAGATGGTCATTCATAATTCATGTGGAGCAGTTGAGAATTCAGAGCCCGTGGCATAATGGAAGTTACTGCATGTTCACAGCATTTCTCTACACTGTGGATCTCTTTTAATAGGTTAGCTTAGGTGGCTAACAGGTGGTAAACAGTCAATGACAACAGTTTGTATCTGAGACACGACTTTGAGCAATACAAGGCTATTACTGATTTGGCAAGAGCAGGAGGTGTGAAGTAATAGCAAAAATGCAAATGGGTCTGACAAATGTGTTTGTGGTGAATGAAAGGACGAAATGGCACCAATGAAAAAGCTGCTAAGAGATTCTGTGTCAGTGTGTCACTGGTGTCTATACTCCAGAGTGACTAATATTACAAATGTCGTGCAAATGATGTGTCATGCAATGTGTATCCACGACTGCCCCAGTTCTTCATAAACTGTAAGAGATTGTGTTAGCTGACCTCAAATGTTTGCTTTGTTGAAGCCATTATTGCTGTTGGTGCCACTGACGCTGTTGAACTGAAGACTTGACAGATCTACAAGCTCCACAAAATAAGAGTCATGTTCACCCAATCATGTGTACGCTCACCCCTTATTTATGTATTGTCACAACTGGTTGTTATTGGTATGATAACTACACTGCCATTTCATCACTACTCCCCATATCTGACAGTTGAAGTCTACAAACACCTCATTACACTCTAAGTGACAAGAATATGTGCTCCAAAAACAGACAGTTCTCCATATGCTATACGTCAGGGGTGCTCAGTACGTCAATAGTGATCTCCTGGTCGATCTCCGAGGCAGAAGTAGACATTTGTTAAGCCCTGCCTGCTATAAGAAGTTTAGTGTCTCTTGTCCAAATAGGGAAATAATGTGCAAGCTGCAATAAACGCCAGCTCTTTTTAGGACCTCCTTCTTTATGACCTGCTCCCCAGCCAGCAGCAGAGCCACGGAACACATGACTACAGAGCTGGTCTTCTGTTGAGATTGGTCGCCCCGTCGAGAGTCCTCAATTGTTTGTGCTATAAAATCATTATTTTTTTTTATTTCAAGTGACTTTTGCCAACCCTCACCTTAACCCTAACCCTAGCCCCAAACTTATCCCTTGAATTATGCCTCAACTTAACCGAATTAATGAAAGCTTGGTGCACTCCACAGCCAACAGCGGAGATGTGAAACAACTTTGCATTAAAGCGGACCGTCACACAGCCCACGTTTTAGACACAGACACAGAGAACACATGTTTGAAACAGGGAGAAAGAGAAGCAGTGAGAGGGGACAAGTAGTGCCACAACTAATCCTCTCTAAATTGGTTTGTTTTTGATGTGAGACAAAGCTGACTTTCTCAAAGTCTCAAGCCCCTCCTCTGCGTTACCATGGTTATCACCAATAACAGATGTAATTATTAAACCATCTACAGTCGAGGTGAGAATATTGTTTAGCCTAATTGTGGCCACTAGATTTTTATTTTCCAGAATAATTAACTAAATTAGTCAAGTTAACGTTTGCTTGGACTATGTGGTCAGGGCACCGACCCCTGTGCAAACTTCGGTGGGTGGAGCTCAGTAATACAGGAGGTACTCGGAGTAGAGCCGCTTCTCCTCCACTTTGAGAGGAGCCAGCTGAGGTGGGAAGTCTGGGCCTCCCTATTCAGACTGCTGCCTCCATGACCCAACTCTTTATGAAGCGGAAGAAAATGGATGGAAGCGTAGATGGATGGTGTAGTTAACATTATCTTGTTCCAGTTTATATTGCAGGCTTAAATACATTGTAATAAAAATGTTCTAATCATCTTACATCATCTTACATAATTAGTTAAACATCATCTGTAAGATGATGTGTAACTAATGATAAAAAATAGTGCAAATGGAATTGATGATGATGATAAAAATTGTAGATCTTCGGACCTTCCTTTACTTAAAAGTAGACTGCGAGCTGAAAAAGCATGAGCCCCCTGCTACATTATTCTTGCTCACAAAACCCTCGACAATCGACTTCTAACAAGCTGCTGTTTTCAAATGCATTCACAGAAGCACAATACCTGAGAACAACCTTGAGCGCCTCTTGGTATGGTATGGTATGGTATGCATTTATTTGTACACGTGCACAATACATTATCCGACAGTACAGACAAAACAAAAAGTCAGAGAGAGATGCTGGTGCCAGGTTATAGCATGAATGCTAATTTCCACCTGGGAGACCTCCCAAGGTTAACCTGACCATAACTGTACAGTGGGGAAGCTGTCGGTGCCTATATGTTGATTAGTGGATGTGAATAATGGATGCACGTAATATGAATGGCTGACTTGGATTGTGTGGTGCCGCCGTGGGCCCACCGCTCATATTACATGCAGGAAATGAATTCACCTTATTTCTCTGGGGCGAGCCTGTTTATCAGAGCTGAGTGTGTGTGAGGGGGGGACTGGAGAACAATGTGTGTGGGGTTTTTTTTCTGAACACACACATGCACAAATATGGCGTCTTGTGTAGTGTGGACAGCACAGTCATTTAAATTCTCACTTTTTATTTTGTCTCCTGACCCTTAAAGGTGACATCAAACCTCTAAGTTATTTTGATAGCCCGGCAAAATCCAGCTCAATCCCCTACAGATTTGAGCCCTACTTGATAAACAGGTACATAAACAACATTCATGACTGCTGTGGAAACATACACTTGTTTAAGCACCAAAAGAGTCCCTTTTCACGCTGCGGCTTGGCTAGTTCCGGTCTGATTATACCAGCGGACAGTTGTTTCCGGTCAAATCATTCCCTTGGGAGGCTAGCTTAAATGCCGTAAACTAATTAAATATTTAACAAAGCGGACAACGAGTTACGCTGGATTTACACAGACTGCGAGGCGGGTGCGGGTCGGGACACGTGCGCAGGGCCGGCTTACGGCATTAGGCTACATAGGCTGCAGCCTAGGCCTCCGCCAGCAGGGGGCCTCAGTGAGCAGCACTTCAAAATGTATCTACTGTAGATAATCTACATTGAAATATGTTCTGAAAAGCAAAAGCAAAATTGCTATTAGAATTTTTATGTATATTTTTATGATTGAACACATTACAATTCTATTGGCATAAGTTAAATAAAAAAGTTTGTGTCTTTTGCAAATACTCAGAGGGAGGGGCCGTACTGCTGCGCGGTGAGAGAGAGAGAGCGGAGAGAGGGAGAGAGAGAGAGAGAGAGAGAGAGAGAAGAGAGAGAGCGAGAGACTCTGGAAAGATCATTCACAGCATACAGCGAGAAATCCAAGACTCTGGACGCAACTTAGACACAAAAACACGTTCTAGACGCCACAAGCTATCAGCCAGTCTTTGTTTCGGGTCAGTCCGTTATGTATTCTCGGAGATACGATCAGTAAAAGCTGATGAACAAACATTTCAACAGATCTTGTTTAATAGCGCAAATCACCGCGACCAAACGCGACGCATTGCTGCCCGCATTTCTGTCGAATTATTTCAAAGAGAAGTGTCCAAAAACAAGCTTCTGTAGACTATTTTAGCGTGAGCCACTCTGCTTCATGTATGCATGAGAGCGCTCTTTGCCGCGAAGCAGCAGAAGAGAGCAGGGAAATTAAAGAGCCCATACACAAAAAAATGTGGCGTATATTTTAACACTGTTTTCACATGTAAAACATATCTGGAACTGTGTTTTGTTGTTTTCACACTTGTTTCAGACACAGTTAGTTCATATTTAGGCCATGTTCTTCTCTAAAATTGAAAACACACTGATTTCTAAGGTACAAAGTGCTCCACTGTGTTTTAAAATTGCACACATCTTTACAAAAATCTTTTTAACATTGTTAGCCATATATTTGCTTGACATTGAGATTCTAACCTGGAAATTTTCTGTAAGGTAAAACTTACTAAATTAGCTACTGCTAAATTGTGTTGAAATAATAATATTACAAATAATAGTGGCCAGGAACTGAGTAAAAAGCAACAAAAATCTTCTCTAAAATCCACCAAAATGCAGGAAATAACTTTTATTTTAAGCAAAATCCCCCCCCCCCCCAACAAGATTGGTCATATTTCTATAAAGTTATATACTGTCACCACATTATTTAATGAATCACTTTATTTCAGCCTTTTAGCCAGTTGTCAGTCTGTGCCTTGGGGGCGCCATCTGAATTCTTGATGAGGGCTATTGCGAGCACTGGAGGGGCCTCAAAATATAGTAGCCTAGGGCCTCCAAAAACATTAAGCCGGCCCTGCACGTGCGGGTTTCTTGCTAAGTGCCTGTTACACCAGATGCTGTCAACTGCGGTCCGGTTTCGTCCAAGCCACGTGGAGTCACATAGATTTCGCGGGAACGTCGTATAATGAATTGAAAGCCGCACCAGACCGCTGCGGTCTCCGGGAAAAATAGACTTCATGGCGGATTCTTTCCGCAGAGTCGCGCGACTTTCGCACTCGCAGTCGGACATGTCGGAGCACGGTGTAAATCAACGCATTGGTTTTAAGCACTTTCTAAGTTCTGCGTGACTCGCATCCCAAGTTGCACTTAGTGTAAATCCACTGTTACAGCCAGAAAATCATGTACAGCATGTTCAGAGCTTCATATATGAGGTAAAGACTTCACCAGGGAAAACCCATGTGTTTATAAAATGCGTCTCTGAAGCTAGCGCTAACCTTGTTTAATTTAATTATTACTGTTACAATACCTCTACAAACTGAACTAGCTTTTTACAAAAAACACTCGGCGTAGGATGTAATGTGTTTTTATCAAACTGTCTGCGTTATATTTGCGCTAATTTATTGTTTATTTGTCAGCTTTAGCATTGCGCCAAACTTAGGCACTTTTATAAACACACAGGCTTCATTTGTGAAGTATTTACCTAAGTAAATTCAGAGCTTCACATAGCGCGTGCCAGTGATGATCTAGGAGCCCGATCTCACAAGAAAGCGTACATTTACCACGACATTACACAATATGTAAATGATTAGCACGAGTTCATAGCTGTTTTGCGTAATTACAGTACGCGTCACAGTCCCTTCAATGGTGGTTGTTAAGACGTGTTCTTATTTATGAATATTAATGAAATCCTTCTAATCTTAACCTGCCCCAAGCCCCAGACCTAATCTTCCCAATTTTAGTAACTTTTATGCCTAAACGTACCCGTTTCAGTTGAAGAAAACGTCCCCACGTGGCTGCAACCAAAACTCGTCCTATTTTGACGCTGTGAAATCTCGTGTCATTTTTATGCTTTTTCATATCGTGCTAAATGCACGGCTTACATAAGTACTAAAAATAGGTCAAAATACGCTGTTTTTGTGTGGGGATAAAAGTACGCCATCTAGCGAGACTGTGTTGGATCTAACGCATCTCTGCAAATTTTCCATAAGAAATGAATAGAACGAGAAGGTAGTAAGCAAACCGGAGCGTGAAAAGGGCCCTTTCTGCACCAAGCCGTGTTGTCAGATGTTCGATAATTGTCATATTTGTACAATAATTTTACCGTCTGTACAATGTACAATCTACAAGTCTAAGTTACTGTGAAACCTTTGGTAAATATACGATCATTTTGAAGTGCCAGGTATTTTAGGTAGTTTACCTAAATGACTGAAAACCTGATTCAGAATTAGTAAACACTTAGCACAGTGTGAGCTAGTAGTATTATCTAATATTATTGGTCAACAGCACCAATAGTTCCTCACGGCTGCATGTCTGCACTAATGAGGTGAGTCACAATACACAACCATGCTGCATGAGCAATAATGGAGACAAGTGAATAAGATAAGATACAGCATCACAGCTTGGTATGGGAATATCTGTTCAGCTCAAAAACAGGCTCCTGCGTCTCATCCACACAGCGTGCAAAATTATGGGTGTAGGAGTATCTGTCCTTGCAGAACATTTACGAGCAGGCCATTCTGCGTCAGGCCTATTAGATCCTGAATGACCCTTGACATGCTCTGTTTTCAGGGTACGAACTTTTACCTTCTGGGAGAAGGTTCAGGGTCCCACAATGTGGCAGGAACAGACTTAAGAACTCTGTTGTGCCAGTGTCTGTTAGATTAATGAATATGAACTGATAGATGACTACTGTATTGTCTTTTTCTTTTTACTGTGAATTGAATGTATTTGAAATGTATATTTATGAACTGTGGTTTTATCAAAAAACTGCACAGTATTGTCAGCAGCGCGGGTTGATAGCCCAAGACAAATTTCCATCCCAAGTCTCTAGACTCAGCTTCTCTTTGCATAAGTAGTTAGGTATAGAATAATACAGATAGATATCAGGTTGATTCTCCAGAATAGTTTTATAATTTGTATTTCAAAAGAAAAATGATGCCTCAAGAGTTAACCTACACCTCCATATCTAACCTAACCACTGTCACTGTCAACCTATTCCCTCCTGATAGATAAACATGTTCATCCAGATACGTATCAACAAGAGTCGTTCTGGGAGGAGACAGGTTGCAGCAGACGAATCTTCTAGAGCAGTGGTGGGCTCAGACCTCATTACAGCTGACAGGCCTTTAATCTGAGTGTGCTGCTAAGCTGATTGGATAGGGACAGATTGTTGAAAACGGGACAATTTAGCCCCCGGAAAAAAACTGGACCGCTTCTCAGAATACGAACCAACTGGATGTACGATCACAGGCAGACAGAAGAAACAGCTGTAGTGTCCATCAAAACAACCTAAACTTGTCACGTCACATCCAGGAAGACAGCTGTTGTGTTGTTGTGATGCTAACTCAGCCTAAAAACGAGAATGTGACAACTACAACTATGCACAATCTTGAAGGCGAGTACATAAACATATACTGTATATTCTTTCGCACTGACTTTTCCTCATCCATTATTAATTTGTTAGTTTCTTTTATCCAAATCATATCTAATGGATTGTGGTCTGAAAAGAGATGCTCAAACTTCACTTTCCACACACACCTTCTCCAAATCTTCCAGGAGGTTCTCATGGCATTCCCAGGTCCACAGATATAATTCCTCCGGAGTGCATTGGTTCTTCCCTGGGGCCTCAGCCCGGTGGAGTCTTAACATTTGCTAAGGGAAGCTTTGTCCAGAAGTGGTCTGGAACAGCAGCTTTACGCCAAGTCTAAGGAACATTCAGCCACCCTATGAAGTAAGTAATTTATAGACAATGGTATTATGAGTTGTAAAATCTGTCGTTCTTCCATTTAAGCTCTCAAAATTACGTTGATTCACGACGGGTTCGTAAGAGCATTCCTTTAACAGTTTACGAAATCACAAAATGTACAAGATTCTAAATGATTGCATATCTTTGTAAAAGGCAGGCTGCATTGGAGCTGGAATGAAAACCTCAGAACGGTTCCCTTTGTGATTAATACTCAGGTCTTTAATGCAAATACAACACATGAAAAGATGTCCGTGTATTAAACCTGGTTTGCCTTATATCGCGTTCACGTGCGTGAACGCCTGTGGGGGCGGGAGGGGCACGCTGCTGTGGGAGTGCGATAGCACAGTCGTTGGTCCTGGACACAGGACATGATCCTGTGGGGTAGACCAGCCACTGGGCAGGCTTGCAGTTTTAAATCATTTTTATCTAAGATTTTTGTTTGTCAATTATTTATACAAATTTGCAAATACTACTCATCTGTTTTTTGACTGACATATGAATACAATCTAACCTTTTGTTCTACAGCTTTGTCGTGTTTTACCAGATTAAGTAAAGCAGAAATAGCCTAAGACGTTTTTCGTGATGTATGCCAACGAGCTCAATATGCTTCGTCAAGTAGGAGCCTCTTCCGAGAAGACAGGAAAGAATGATCTGTTGGTGAGTGTCTGTTTTAAGCGTGATTTTATTCTATTTTTTTTTTTTTGGTTTTTTTTTCTATTGTAAATGAAAGATTTGAGAAAAGAAACTCTCATTGTTTCTGTTTTTGTGTACTGAAATTTAAGTAATATAGATGCTTGATAAAGATTTATGAGCTATTTAATCTGGGTCGTAGTATTTTTTTTTTTGTTAGTGTTTTATTGTGTATTTAGTTTAGGCATTTTTTAAGGTTCGTATATGTGGTTATTGTGTATTTACATTTAGCGAGTAAGGTATTAGAGATGGTGTCTAGGCGAAAGATAGATATATTTTGGGAGCTAACTTTGCTGTGCAACCTTTTCACGTATTCAGATTTTATTCTGTCCAGCACGCTGTTTTAGTAGATTGGATGTGCGTGTCTTTTACATTTTTTAACTGTTTTTCGTCATTACCCAAAGCTTATGACCACAGACTGAGACTTGAACTGCTTCACTTGACTAGATTCTTCATTTGTTCAGAATTTATTTCATGATGTTAGCCTTGTCTTAAAAGCCTCAAATTAACTGCCCCCACAGTACTAAAAGCTCATCCATATTTCCATCCCTATACCTGGGCGGCCCTGGGCATAGGTGAACTAGGTGGCTGCTCAAATTGCAACCCTAAAAAATGAAGATAAAGTTCTACTTCTCAAGCTATTCGCCAATTTTTATTTCGTGGCAAAAAGACACATATTCATTTACGTATGACCACAAAAAGCTGATCAACTTATATATGACTGAAGAATCGCACAAGCTTCCACGATGACAGAGATCTCACAAAACATAAAAGGGCTAGGTCCCTAACACACTACTCTACATTCAAACAAGTATGATCACTGGGGAAATGTTCCTGTTCGAGAGCACCATAAGGTGTGTATTGCCAGCTAGTTCTTGAGACCTGCGGCATTGAGAAAGTGACACTGTCAAAAGTGTCAAAAGTAAATGACTACTTACACTGTACATGACTAGTTTTCAGGTAAATCTAAGGCAAAGTTTTATGCAGTGTGCACTCACTAACTTTGTAAAAATCTTCTAAATGATCTGTCAGAAAACACACAAGGCTTGTTAGTAAGTATTCACGTCTCCTCCTAATGCTTTTTTGGGCCAATTAGATGTCTTCACTTATAGCTTGAGCGACTTTCTGACACGTCGGCCCAGAAAGAACAAAGTTTTCCTCAGCTGTACGCCCTGGAAGGCTGAAGGGTGCCTGACCTGTGGAAGTGGAGCAGGCTGCAGCCGAACTGGGACGAGACGAGAGACATCAGCAGAAGAGGGCACGCCAGCTTGAGACTGTACTGGAGTGCCACTATAAAGAGAATGAAGAAGGAGAAAGGAGAGAGACATACACACTGAATGTAAAACAGAAGATAAAAAGACGGAGGAGAAGACTGAGAAAATAAGCATAAACAGGAGAGGTGCTGGTATAGAAGGTCAAGCAGCTATAAAACAAGCAGGATATATAATAAAGAGGAGACAAGATGGGATTTGAGAGTGACATAAATAAGAAAAGACATACATGGATGAATTTAAGTGAACTTGACCTTAACATCCCGACTGAGCAGCGTATGAGCTGTAGAACTATGGGCAACAAAACTGTGTTTTGTGTGTCTGTTTGGGGAGATTTTGTTTTGCTCCAATAAACTTATATAACACGGAAACAGAAATAAGTTTCTCCATTGTTGTTGCAGCTGTGCAAAACTCTCCTAGCTTGTTTGTAAAACACAGGGGAAGGAAAAAGACACTTTAGCTCATCCCACAACAATTAATGTTCACAACAAACAGAGCCACATCATATCTTTCATTACATATCAATGTTTGCTTTCGAGGACATATAACATTTGGGATACAATTTCATGTAAATAATTGATTTTCCCGCAGTTGCAAAGAGATAGTTACAATGACTGTGAAGAGGCTAAACCATAATAAAGAGTGAAAAAGGGTGTCAGGAGTGGAAGTGGAACTAAGTATCACTAAAGGTCAACACACACCATAAGCGTCAATATGTTTGGTTTCATTTTTCAAAGAGCCGTAGTAAACATGAGGGAGAAAAATCCTATACTCTTATTTATTATTATTAGTGAGCATGATTGGTACAAGCTGCGTGTTTCAATCGAGGAAGAAGAAGCACATTTTCTTAGTGGGCGTGGCCTCTGATGTGATCTAAAGTTGTTGAGTAATAAACAAAGCAACGTTGCAGTGTTCCTGTTTTCTTGAAGTTACATCCAAGCTAAAATGTTTTATATCTTTAAAGTTATTATCGTTGAAGCAGCTCATGTTTGGAGCTCTCACAAAACATCTCATAACTATCCACTGACACAAATTTTTTCCCGCTCAGTCCTAAATTTCAGATTTTTGTGATGTTTTCTAACGAACCTCTGTAGACAAGGAAGACAGAGGGTAGAATGAGAATAGAGGGAGGAGACAGAAGTATGAAGAGACAGAGCACAGGAGAGTGAAAAATGAAACATTGATTTTTAATTGAAGTTATTAAACCGTGCAGTATTTCTCTATTGAAGTGGAGAAAGAGAATAAGATGGAGAAAGAAGAGAAAAGAATGAACAGAAGAAACAAGAATGCACGCCAAGTTAAATAGGACTATTCCATCCAAAATGCCAGGAAATATTGAGAACATTTTAAAAGATCTGATGACTTGAGACTTGACTTGATAAAATAATTAGATTTGACTTGACATGGATCTGTGATTTTAGATGACTTGACAGGCTTCTCCTCAAAAAACTAGAACATGTACCCTTGTCACTTCTGCAGTTGTGACCAGAAGTGTGTAAAACAGAATAATTTTTAAATCTATGAAAGTGCAAAAAGACTAAAAAAAAACCCTCTAAACTAAAAGTAGAAGACATAAGATTTGGACTTGACATAGGACTTAACAGAGGGACTTGTGGTGGGGCACTGACTTGGAACTTGACTTGGAGTTGTTGGGCGCTTGGAATTTGACTTGGGACTTGACTTCGAAGATGTGGGGCACTGGCTTAGAACTTGACTTGGGACATGTGAGGCAACGACTTGGGACCTGACTTGTGGGATTCTAACTTGGGACTTAGGACATGACCTCTTTTGGAGCATTGACTTAGGACTTGACTTGGACTTATGTGGCACTGACTTGGAACTTGACTTGAAACATAGCTTGGGACCTGACTTGAACTTGTGGGGCATTGACTTGGGACTTGACTTGGAATTAATAATTATAATAATAATGCATTGGACTCACATAGCACTTTTCAAGATACCCAAAGACGCTTCACAATATGCATTATTCATTCATTCCATACTCGATGGTGGTAAGCCACTATTGTAGCCACAGCTGCCCTGGGGCAGACTGACAGAAGCAAGGCTGCCATTTTGTGCCAATGGCCCCTCCGACCACCACCAACCGTACACACACACCAAATCCATACTAGGCAATGTGTGTCAACTGTTTTGCCCAAGGACACAACAACGTATTCCTCCTCTATCCCAACTGTGGCACCTGAGGTTCCTCCGTGGTCTTCCATCCAGGTATACTTCCCAGGTCCAACATGCTTAGCTTGTAAGATCTGACGGGATCAGGCTTTGGCAAACTGGTATGGAATTGTGGGGCACTGACTTGGAACTTGACTTGGACTTGTGGGGCACTGACTTGGAACTTGACTTGGACTTGTGGGGCTCTGACTTGGAACTTGACTTGGACTTGTGGGGCACTGACTTGGAACTTGCCTTGGACTTGTGGGGCTCTGACTTGGAACTTGACTTGGACTTGTGGGGCACTGACTTGGAACTTGACTTGGACTTGTGGGGCTCTGACTTGGAACTTGACTTGGACTTGTGGGGCACTGACTTGGAACTTGATTTGGACTTATGGGGCACCAAGTTGCGTCTTGACTTTTACTTTGAGGCCAAAGACTTGAGACTTACTTGAGATTTGGCCCCACCTCTACTGCTAGCTGTTGGAGCAACTAAAACGCTAAAGCCACTTGGCAATACATTTCCTTTTCCATTGAGAACATGCCTCTTTGAAACAGGCTTCCATTGCATCCATCAGTCAAACAAAAGCATTTCCCTCGAGATGCAGTAAACACAAACAAAGAGTGTATTCAGAGGATGTATCGACAATCCGTGGGACTACATATGCTTTGTTCATCTGCAGCTTGTGTGAGTCATAAAAAAAAAAAAAACACTGATGTGAACAGAGCAGCGGTCGTGAGCGAGAGAGGTGAGGCGTAAGTCCGACTGGAGAGAGGTGCGTCACAGCCCTGTCCACAGAGCAGGGAAGGAACTGCTGGAAATGAATGAATGAAAATACTGTATGGATGCACTAAGAGATGTAGTTTCATGTTTTACAAAATATTTCCAGAGTGAAACAAGATGGACACGAGTGCAGTACATAAATCTATTGAGAGGCCTGTTCATGAAGCGTGACGGAGGTGACATGAGGGTATGTTTCTTTTAAATTAAGGAGTCTCTATTGATGGCTCTATTGAATGTTTCAGCATTGATTGAAACCCTACTGGGAAAGTCTGTCTAGTTGCACAAAGAATCCATGTATAGATTATAGATAATAGTGTGAGCCAGTGGAGAATGCAGGAGAGCAACGGTGAGCAGTTGTGAGGTTTAGAGCTATTCATTATATTGAAGGTGACGGTTCACAGTGATGTGCTCTTTTAAAGGCACTACACCCATAAAAAAGATAACTTAAAATCTGCTTCTCACTGTTAATTCATCTATTCAAGTGAAATTAGTTTGCATTGTTCCGTAGAACATGGAAGGATCCATGTATGATTATGTCTACAGACTTCATAAAGCCTGCATGTTAATGACAGGAAAACGTCATTGAATTTAGTGTGTTGTTATAGTGATAAATGAAACTATCAGGGCGTTTACATGGAGGCGAGGAAAACCAGATAACTAGCCCGGTCCGATTTAAACCAGTTTTCCAAAGCGCATGTAAACTCGGGCAAACCTATTGAGGAGCTGTAAACCGGTTTTGGAAAACCTGTTGGCGTACGTGGTCCTGACCGATTGATCAAGTAAACAGACAATGATTAGGTAAACCAACATAATGCAGTCTGAGGCCTAGTTTACAAGACAACGTTCCCAAGAAAACCGTCACAGTCGTAACGTTTTGTGCTCACAGTTTATATGGTGTCGTGGCGAGCTTATCTTCCTTTACATGGAAACGTAGATAGACCCAAAATGGTGTAGTTCGTACGCCGCGTCAGGAGGTGGCAGTGTTGTGCTAGGACTCCAGATGACCTTACCATGAACCCACGCAGCCTACGATAACACGAGCATTGACAGGTTTACAAGTTCTTCATATCAATAAAATGACAAACGAAGCAACAAGGACCAGCGCGCGAGCAAAAAGGGAGATTGCTTGCTTGAAACAAACACGGAGGTTCGAGGTCCTGAGAGCTGGACACAAACAAGGGGAAGACGGCTCGCAAACTTTATTTATTTATTTTTTCTGAACACACGGATTTGAATGGACTCATTGAATCAACACCCGGAGAGGCCTTGGATTAGTTTTGTGTCTCCTCCTCTGCACGCAGGTAAGAAAGCTGGACGCATGAAAGGTGCAATTTGGTTTAAGAGACATTTTGGTGACTGTGCAGTCTTCTTCTACTGTGTGAAAGTAGCGGCTACTGCACGTCAGTGACGTGACCGTCTTCATTGAAACCGTGTTTCCTGTTTACACCGCGGTGTCTCCACTGAAAGTTCTCGGTGAAACTACCTCTTGAATCGTATCCAGTGGAACGCCGATTCAATGAACACGGAGCTCGTTGTGGTGTAAAAGAGAAGCCAATTTGACATGGAAACGTCACGGATTCGTGAAAACTCGTTGTCGTATAAACTACCCCTGAATTATGATGTAGTGGATCTGACACAGCAGGACCAGTCTCTCCAGGGTAATGGGTGTGTCTTACATGTAACCTAGAGCAAAACTGGTCCGACTGGTTTGAGGGGAAAACCAAATAGAGTCCGGTTTTCTAGTGTAGTCTGATTTCCCTGATCATGTAAACACTCAGAAAATAATGGAGGCGCCCAGTTTGCTGTGTCAGAATCATTTGGATGTTTGGAGACAGCTGTTAATGCAATTATATATTGGAAACATCTTAAGATGTTACCCCTTCTTGTATTCAAATTGCAGGACATTTGCTTCCTTTATGTCTATGGTTTAATTTTATCTGGGTCGACTACCCTGCTGTGCTCAAGTGTGAATAGTAGATTGGATCTTTCTCCTGGGTAATAAAATGCTGTTGTTAGCAGCTGAGAGGGAGACTTTTTGGACACGAACACTGACCAAACCAGACTGGACAGGACTTGACTGAGCCTTCATCCGACTGAACCATTATGTGTAATTGCAATGAAACTATAAGCTCCGATAACTTTCTTCAGGATTTAGATTTTTAGCGTAGATACAAAATTCTACAACAAACCCAAGAGAACAAGATGAAAAGCTTGTTTTTTGTAACTTTTGTATAATAATTATAAGCTTAGCCGCAGCTGTTGAGTTGCAAATAAACCAAAATGACAAAGCCTACCTTTTATACCACTTAGCACACAAAGTACATCCTTACATGTGACCTCAACACTTGACCGTATAGGCACAAACGACATTGGGGGCTAACAAGCACAGGAGAGTGGTGCTAAATGTCAGAGAATCCTTAATGTAATACTATGTACAGCACTAATCCAGACAGGAGCCTTAAATGTGCTCATGCATTGTCTAATCACACACTCCTTGCACACGCCTTTGACCTTTACAACAAACATCTATAGTAGCTTGGAAAGGACAAAACTCCTGGCTTAAATGAGCTTTTAATAAAATTGAATGGTGGTGCGCTGCGCTGCGTTGATCATTAATTATCATCTGCTGAGCTAAAGGTTAACATGTGCAGCGTAGAGCCCCGGAGCATGATGGGAGCTGAGAGACAAACCGACTTCAAGGCTGCCCGGTGCCTCAGGTTAACTTGAAACACGCTGCCAGAGAGAGAGAGCTAACAGTGGGCAGCCTGGCATGGATCCATAAAAGGGATTTCAAAGCAATTATGAAAAGATTTGAGAGATTTGAGCTTTGAGGAAGTGTTGT
Source organism: Mugilogobius chulae (assembly GCA_038363315.1). NCBI lineage: Eukaryota > Metazoa > Chordata > Actinopteri > Gobiiformes > Gobiidae > Mugilogobius > Mugilogobius chulae. The sequence goes on along the minus strand of CM076406.1, from coordinate 29,504,318 downwards.
TCACAAAGTGTAAGCTAAGCAGTTTTAGTTTACAGAAAAGACTTGAGAAAGATGTGTTATTTTTCGACTGGATACAGCTACAGACTCCACAGTGTGTATAAACATTGTTGGAAATACGTGACTTAACAATGGGACTGTGTGATGTACAATACAGTGTACAGCTCTGAAGGACAGGAAAGTAAATGAAACAACTTACTCTTTGTCAGAGAAAAAGGGTCTGGTCAAGTAAGGTAAGTAAACCTTTTTAAATGTGGTGTACATCTAACCAGAAGTGGGACCAAGTCACTGTTTTGCAAGTATCATGTCTCTGACCTCAAGTTAAAGTCAAGTCCCAAGTCAAAGGAAAGGAATTCTAAGTCAAGTCCCAAGTGTAAGAGAGACAAGTCCAAGTCAAGTCCCAAGTCAACGAGAGACAAGTCCAAGTCAAGTCCCAAATCAAAGAGAGACAAGTCCATGTCAAGTCCCAAGTCAAAGAGAGACAAGTCCAAGTCAAGTCCCAAGTCAAAGAGAGACACGTCCAAGTCAAGTCCAAGTCAACGAGAGACAAGTCCAAGTCAAGTCCCAAGTCAAAGAGAGACAAGTCCAAGTCAAGTCCCAAGTAAAAGAGAGACAAGTCCAAGTCAAGTCCCAAGTCAAAGAGAGACAAGTCCAAGTCAAGTCCAAAGTCAAAGAGAGACAAGTCCAAGTCAAGTCCAAAGTCAAAGGAAAGGAATTCTAAGTCAAGTCCCAAGTAAAAGAGAGACAAGTCCAAGTCAAGTCAAAGAGGCAAATCCAAGTCAAGTCCCAAGTCAAAGAGAGACAAGTCCAAGTCAAGTCCAAGTCAAAGAGGCAAGTCCAAGTCAAGTCCCAAGTCAAAGAGAGACAAGTCCAAGTCAAGTACTAAGTAAGTGCCCCACAAGTCCCCAGATTTCACTTTCAAGTTTTTATTTTTTAGTGAGGAAGGACCTGGTGATACTTTGTGTCAATGGCTTTGTTCACTGGTGTTTGCTTTCGACTGCCCTCTGGGGCAGACTTGCAACAGCTAAAAGCTATGTACTCTATTCAGATTTCTTAGTAGATTAGAGGGACATGGTGCAATTTGTTCATGTAAAATTACCCTACTATTTTCCCAAGGTTTACAACAATGCAGCAAAATTATTGATTCTCACAGACCAGCTATTAACAAGTGTGGCCTATATACGTATATGTACTTGTGAGGAATTTACTGTACACTACCAAAGAACCAAGGGATGACATGAGAACTGCTGATAGAAATCTGGGCAACATGAGGACCGGGGAACCGTGGGCCAGAGACAGGGCCACACGGACTCTGAATTGAACTCTGTAACTTTAATTATGCATAATGGTACTTTTGTAAATAAAGCATACTTTTAAAGCTCAGATAACTCTAGCACAAAATTCCACAATATCACTTGTTAGTTACTTGAGACAGTGGGGACCATTTTAAAATCCTCTTGTGTGCAGCTGACTTGATTGGTTTTGTCCTGTTGAGAAGAATCCAAACACAGAGAATTGCACTGATAGAGAAATCTTGCTTGCTCACTGTTTTAAAGTTTGTCACTGCTTATCTGTTGTTTTCAAGCTGGCATCTACATAGTCTTGTTTTGTTGACTGCAGAGCCCGTACTCTCTCTAGACCTAACTTCAGCCAGTTATACCGAGACCCAGACGCTGTTAAGATTCCCATAAGAAGAACCCGAGCCCCTGAGAGAGTCTCTCTAAGTGTAATTTTTTTTTTTGCTCAAAAAGGAAAATAATTTGGTAATTTTGTACAATTAGTATAACTAAAATTAATATCAGAAAATAAAATAGCAGCAGAAAAACATTCATGAGATAAGTGTCGGGCAGATGGATTTTTTCTTGAGTTTGTAAATTCAAACAAAAAATTCATTGAATGAATCCATATGAGGGCCTGGGCGCATATGCCCTCTACGCGCTACTCAGTTCATGAGGAAGTATTCGTCAATATTGTAGTCAAAATTGTACAATTGAGATATAACTTTAGGTCAGTTGCTGTCTTTGGTTCTGATCCACCAGTTCGAAAAAGCAGAGGAAATATGTTGCCAATCCATGCCATACCCGACTGAGCTCCTGGTGAATTCATAACTATATAGCTTGGTTGCTAGACTCATAAAATTTCATGACAAGGCTGTCAAGCGTCTGCAAGACAGCCGCTCAGACCATCTGCGCAGTGAGCACTTTACCTAAAGTCAAAAATACTATGGTTAAGACTCATACAGAAAGGAAGGCACTAGACTAGAGACAGCCTACACACTCTCAACTCAAGCGTCGTTTATTCCTTTTGACCCCGGGAGACAATTGTTGCTAAATGAGGAGCTCATTAATTGATGTATACCCAAATAAGAATAATGTTCATAATTCTCGATATTATCATATCACGTGGTCAATTTTGGTGTATTTAACAGCTTTCTTTTCCTGTGAAGAGCAATTGTTGGCTATATGCCTATCGATAGATAAGAGTAAACTGATTATAGGCAATTATCTCTCAAATAGAAGTATGATAATCGCACGCGTTCATGTGCAGGTTTCATATACGGACCTAAAATAGATGAACTCGCATCCACAAACGATCAAGACAACCAAAATGAGCTCTAGTGTGACTCTGACATTCTCTATTCATTTCAGGATTATATTACCACAATGCACAATCAGCAGGCGGAAATGACGCTGTGTAAAAGACACAGATGGAGAGTAACTCTCTCTGGAAATTTAGCTTCTTCCTCAAGATTTCCAGGATGTGACTCCTGAACAGACAAGTATAGGCGTTGTGCAGACTTGCGCCGCGTATTCCAAAAGTACTAGCGTGTCCAATAAGAGTAGTCTGTCTCCAGACCTTAGTGATGACTAGATTCAAATACCCAGACAACTGAGAATGTGTAAAATCTTTGAAAATATAATAATCCATGTATATATCTTCAGTTGATGTTAATTCTCCATTCTGTTTAAAATTCTAATTCAGAGTCGACGCTCCATTGTATACATTTTTGCTAGAAGCTTATCTGTAAATATTTCTCTTAAATCCATGAGCAATGAATTAAAAACATTCCTTGTTGTGATCATAGATTTGTGGAGATAATAAATTATGGGCTGAGGGAAGACTGGGCGTCCTCGGGTGCGATTAAAGCTAACTAGAGAAATGACCTTCAAGCTAGGAGTGGAGGGCCATGGCCTCTGAAAAAGTTTGGGAAAGGGCTGGGTTGAGCCAATGAAAGAGCGAGGATAGGGGATTAACCATATTACTAATAAGCAAGTGAGGTGCAACAATCTTCACAATAAGTCAGACATTAGGCTCAGTGATGTGGCCGAGCTACTATATATCACTAAGTTAGAGTATGTGATATCACAAGAGATAATAAAGTTATGATAACATTTATACCTCTGTATAGATTCTCTACTGTGGGGCGTGAGTGTGAGACATGCAACTCTGTTCTTCCCCACTAGAGCTGGGTTGGTTATTGCGACTACAATACATATTCTCGATTACAATTTCCCTCATGGTTATATGAATTTGCGCTACCAAAGAGTGTATTTGGAGTTCCAATTTTGTTTAGTATTCTTTATTATTTACAGATAAAAAAGAACAAACAACATAATGATACTTTGCTCTCTCTAGAATTAGATTAGATTAGGCCTTTCTACATTGTCGTACCTCGCTTCAGGAGCAGCAAATTAGTAATAATGCGAACATCAAGAGCAAACATAAAATAAACTCTATATCAGATTTGCAAACATACAGCTTCATTCACAACACTAAATATCCAGAGTGTTAGCACTCTAAAGATGTAGGTCCACATAGATCTCACTAGGAAATAGATGGCAACAAGAGTGTATCCAATATCAACAGATCTTGATAGGAATACAAGATCTACAATTGCAAAACTATCCATTTGGATGGCCTAAAGATCATGAGTGCAATTTTTCATTGCACTCTGCCTTCTCGAGTGGCCTTAAAAAACAACAAGCCTGCTAAAAACGAGACTGTATCAACCACACGATTGCATTTCCCACATGCCATCGGTGCAGTCTAAATACACAATAGACCACGGCGCTAACTATTCCCCTAAACTTGCCTTAGCATTATAAGTCATTGACAGTCTTCTCACGGTGGCCTAGAAGTCGCTAGCCCATTCCACTCCCTTTGTCATGGATGCGCCACACCTGATTTATTATAATTCACTAATCTTCTCAATGAACAGTCTACTGAGCTAACTATACTTAGATGTATAATGCTCAAATGCGCTATTGACCTTGTAAGGCAGAGAAAAAAAACATACTGTTAAAAATGTTTTCAAGAGAGACCCATCATACATTAGTTGACCTTTTTATAAAGAGCGCAACAAACAACAACTACAACAAATAAGAGCGTCCAAAAACTTTTAAATGATTAAACCGAACTAAAATATTATAACTAAGAATCGGGGCAAAATCTGGCGGTAAAACATGACACATGTTTTCATCTTTTGATTCCCCTTTTTTATGTAAAGACCAAATACGGCAAAAAGAGAAATAATAAAAAGGAACGCTAATGACATCGGCGCCCAGAGCTCGCCAGAAGAGCGAATAGTAAGCTCTTAAGTCATGTTTCCAAGGAGATGCTGATGTTTAGGAGAAAAAAGTTGCAAGGGATAATCCAACAGCGCATCTTTAAATGTCACTAAGAACACAAAAAAAACAGTGTACACTAAAACTATATACAAATGAGAAGACGAAAGAACCAAAGTCGATACCACCTATGTTCCCACTCAGGCCAACCAAATAAACTACTCTATTAAGGAGAAACAAAATGTGAAGACTGAAAATCATCACTCAACATACCCTACAGGCGAGCGGGACTAGAGCTGAGGGGCGCCACGAGGCCTCTGGACCGAGAGCAGTGCTCGCAAAGGTGACGAGATGGGTAGAAGACACACGCAACGTGACAGAAAATGTAAGCCAAATCATCAGCATACAAATAGTGATAACAATAAGTCTCAATATCCATTAAATTATATACGGAAATAATAGCTGATAATGACGGAACAATTAAATTTTTATAATAGAGAAATGACCCACGAGTACTACACGAGTGTTACCAGCCGAATAGCGCACACATATTTTATTTTATTGGGATAGCTTATTTTGTAGCTTATTCTGATTTAGGAAGAAGCTCCGCTTGCCACAATGTGCACAGTATTCCTGACAATCTAAACAAATTTAATATCAACTTGGCCACTAGAGGCAATAGCTTTTACTAACCAATAACTCTGACCACAAGGCAATTCAATGTGAGGTGAGATAAATAACAGATGACCAAATGAGCTCTTTTGTTTCAACACGAGACATGATAGATGGCGTGGGAACAGTCCTCATACACAGTTTATACTCCTTCGGTGGTGCTGCTGCTGTCACCTCCTTTGATCACAACACACACAATTCTGTACTCTCTTGTAGCAATTGATTTTTGCAAAAGAAAATGCCTGTGGAGAGGTTTGTCAGTCTGTTGAAAGTTCCTTTCAACACTTTAGAAAAAACTAAAAGTCCATGACCGGCTAAGAAGCGTGTGTTTTAGATCACTGACAAGAATAATGAGAAGGACGATGTCGTCTTTTGCTTCAAGAGTAGTTGGACACTGACTTCAAAACCCAAAAATGTAGGAGTGAGATCTTTATAACAGGCAACAGGTAAACACTTGATTTACAAAAGGGAATCTCAAAAAAATCACATCAGATGACATAGCTTTTATAAACTTGTTTTTGTCACAGCAATGTTGTTTCAGCTCTGGGGAAAGTTCAGATGTTAACTCAAGGATGCATGTGGTCCTTGATCAAGAACCACAAGTCCAGTTTTAGCTTTTCTTAAGGACAACGTGCCCCTAGGAGGCCCTGAACCTTGATTTCGGGTGATGGTTACGTGTTTCCTAACAAGATACATGAAAAACAACTTAACATTTGCCATGTTGAATCAGCACAATAATAAGACTTTAATAAAATAGATTACATCCCCACAACAACAAAACAAGTTTCTTTGCTTTTTTGGTTTGGCTTGTTTTTGTTTGGAGCAATGGTTTGTGGAACCATTGTTTTGCTAGATTAGCTTGAACAGAAAGTAGTTTGCTGTTGCTCTAGTGATGCAAAGTTCTGCTTGTTCGGTTATAGTAAAAGGAGATAAAGGACATTCACAGAGGTTTTTAAAAATCTGAAAATCATAAATGGGCATTCAACAACCAAAGAAAATCCATGTATTGTGCAATCGCATACTTTTCTATCTTTTACTTGATTTTTGTTTAGCTAAATATTGAGATTTACTTTTAATTTTTAACTTTTTTTTATTGTCACCAGGTAGTAATGATGATTTTTTCCTAGTTAGAAGTTGGTGTAGCTGTAGTAATGTTATACCAAATGTAACTGACCAGAACAAACAGAGAAATGCCTGAGAATAAAAGTGGGTGATAAAGTGAGTAGTGCACATTATGGACTTCTCAAAGGCTGCTGTTTTCTTTATGTTTCCAGTGCACTGTGGCTTAAACACCATCAATAAAAAATGTAAAAATACTGCATTACTAACTTGGCCCTGCAAAGCACTGCAAACAAAACTTTCATATTCATCTCCACTAATATGAATTCTAATCTCCAGCGGTTTGTTTTTCAGGGCTAGTTCAGGAGTGATAAAGCCTTCACTAGAATTAGGCATGTGTCTTCTGCCTCTGGGGCCCGCGCACAAGCCACTCGGGGCCCGGTAATGGCCTAGGTGCGGGGCCGCTGCAGTGAAGGCTGCTCTGGATGTGATTCAAACCTTCATCTCTCAGTGTCAAAGTGCGACCTCGAGCCAGAAAAGGTCGCTTCTATGTGTATGATTGTGTAGAAAAACCAACAGTCCAACAGGATCGAGTCAAGGCTTACAGTGAAAAAGATATTACTGTTTCTCAATAAGAGGTACACAGACAGGCCCCTAGAGGGGTTTACAGGGAATGAGTTATCGCCAAAATAAATCTCTTTAGCAAAGACTGTTTCAGGACATTGGCAGTTTAGTCTATAGAGATGATGGAGGAGAACAGTTAGTTGTTTCTTTTTTAGTTTCCTACACAGACCCTCAACAATGTATATGTTTAAAGTTCCTGTATTATGCTTGTTTTTCTCTCTTTAAAATGCTGTGCCATCATCAAAAACATACTTAAAATGTTTTGCTTCATCCACAACCATTTTATTCCTTGTATTCTTTCTTCAGACTGAAAATTCAGTTCCTCCTCATGATGTCATTAGGCGTTTTCCACAGTAGGAACTTTTTGTTGTTCCTGTAATCTTTTTAGCCCATGGCCGCTTTTCTGGCGTGTTCTCACATAAAAAAGACCAGGAACCAGGAGACCAATGTGGAAACCAAGCTAGCTCCTGCTCTGGGGCAAGTACTTTTCCCTTAGACTGAGAACCTCAGTCACTCAGCAATCTTATTCGTAATGCATGCAACGCACATAAACAACGCCAGGCACGTCGGAAAGTTTTTGTACAAATAATAATGACATTAAAGTTTACTAATGGAGGTAAGAAAAGAACAGATGCAGAGGTACAAGCACCGTTAAGTCTGTACGCTAATGAGGAGGTACAGGGAGGCTTTGAAGGACCCAAAAAAAAACGTACGAATCTTCAGCAAGCTAGCTGATGAGCTAGCTCAAGTTGGCATTTATCCCACAGCTGAAACTGATAGAAGGGTGTAGAAATGTTCCTGATGCCTGGTTCTTGGCACTTTCATGTGCGAAAACGCCTATTAAGTGAAAATACAGGAAGTGCCCCACCGTGTTAAACTCTACACACTTCACTAGAGAAAGATTCGTTTCTTTGGCCTGGATTTGCTAAGCTTATGTACTTGAAGCTGCAGCTTTTGTATTAACCTTGTTCATTTCACAGTTTATCACAAGATTTTGAAACTTAACCTATAGAAATCTCAACAAAAGAAAAGCCAAAACCAACATCATTGTCTAAAAAGTCATAAGTTTCTCAGTTCAATAAAGTCTAGAATAGCAGTTTATGACATCACAAAATGAACAGAGACGCTTCATCTCTAAAGATGTAGACAGTTTAACAATCTGGGATTACTTAACCATTTGTGAATCAAACTAAACACAACTTTAGAGTTGTTTTGAATGAAGTAACAACATTCTAAAATGGTTGAAAACAGTCATTTTGCATAATGCAGGACCTTTAAAGGGCTTTACAGTTTGTACAAGACATTCTAACAAACTATCTATAAAAGTGATTCTTACTCGTTGTTATGTTTTGTCTTTTCTTTTTCTTTTTTTCATTAAGAATTTCTAGCCATGTCCATGTAAAGTTAGTCAACAGGATTGTAGTTAGCTAATATGATTGCACAGTACACAGTGGAGTTGATTTTAGATTGGTGTGGGGGGTGTGGGGGGGTGTTGCAGTAGAGTGGGTTTGGATCCCAAGCAAGGAATTTAATAGAAAAATGGGACATTATAACACATAGACTCTGCAAACTAATTTTTTACCTAAAATAGATATAATAGTACTGTGTCAATAAGAAACTTGATTAAGCACTAGAAAACACTTAAAACAATTCCCTATAAAAGACAAAGATCTCTCTCTGTTTGTACAGCAGTGTTCAAAGATCTTATGTGATCAGTGTGAAACATTGTCCATGACGTCTTTAGTTTTAGTTGCAATTTAGGTTTGTTGGTAATTCAAATGCTAAATTTGATCATGTTGACTTACACTCACCTCTGCATGCACTTTTCTTCTTTATACTATATGAAGAAAATGTTATTGCCTATGTAACCTGGGCTAATGTCTCTTTGAGGGACAATAAAGTTAAACTGATTCTATAAATAGTACACTTTCCTTTCACAGTCTTTTATACGGCAGGTGTTTTATGGGCATTTTTAAGGTGGACAAAAAGCCACCAGTGTATTACAAAACCAAATGGAAGTAGAAACAAAGAAATAAAGTGCCTGGGGCCAAATGATCTTGACTGAGACCATTTGCCATTCTCCGAGAGTCCAATCCCTGGTGCGATAATCCCTCTGTAAATCCAATGGGATTACCACTGATACTGTCTCAAGTCCCTGTTCGGATTTCACTCCAGTGAGAAAGAGAGACGAGAGAAACTGACAAAACAATGCACCGTGTTTCAGCATGTGGGCCCAGAGCAGAGAGTTGTCTCTTCTTTGTGCCCATGTGTGACCGTATCAAATCTAAAATCTATAAAGAACTGCCCCGGAACACCTGCCTTTTGCTCTGGCTGCAAAAACAGTTTTATTAAGCTTTGTACCTCAAGAGACATTTATATCTGCTTTCAAAAAGTGGAAGTGTTGCAGAATATGAAACTGGAAACTTGTGTAAGGACGCTTTGTTTTAAGGGAATGTGCTTCTGAGTGTTGTATTTGTTGAGAAAGCAAAGACTCTGGATTTGCCTAAATGATTGGACTATATTCTTTATGTTTTGTGTATAACTGAAGTTGTGTGACAGCGCAGAAGTCCCTAGAGCTCAGACTGCTGTCCACATGGATCAATACTGTCCTCTGTCAGCACTGCTCCTGTTCTGTGTGTGTCATGAGCTTTAGCACACCGCTGGACTCACATTACACACTACAGAGGAATGAATGATGGCCCACAGGAGAGAGGAGAGTCTTCAATCACCGATGTAATTTAGTCATCTGATGTAATTATGTATCTGATGCCTTAAACTGTCCATGCACTAAATTTCACTTCTCAACAGATAGAAAGCGCTTGTTTACTATCCAAGGCTTAGCAAAAGTGCGAGGACAGCGTGAATCTGGGATGAAAAGTCGAACTGGAGCAGATGGGTACACATGGTCTAGTCCTCAAAAGATGCACATTTAAGACAAACATTGGATATGTTTGGATAAGAGTAGGCAGTGTATCAAATTTTGGAAACTATTGTGGAAGTTTGAATATTGAGCATATTGCTTATTATAAAACTTGTTACAGAAAGAAGTGACAAAAAATAGAAAAAATTGTGAGCTGTCACATATTACTATTAGGTGATATTCTGTTTTTTTTGTCTTTTAATATATTATATACAGACATTCACATTTGTCTGATAAATAAACCACGGTATGCTTAAAGACATGTTTTAACACTTCTTGGATTGACATAAAATCACCTGAATATCATATTCTTCAAACTTAAGAAAATATAGAAATACTGTATATAGATAATTCTTCACATCACCCAGGCCTGTGCTTGGCCAGGCCAGAGCTTCTGCTCTGAGTCCAAACTTTCTTCAAAACTGTGGATCACACTTTCTTAAAAACCTTACTGTTACTATCACATGATTGGCTGTTACTGTCACATGAGTGACTGTTGGCTACTGTCACACGATTGACTTTACTGTCACGATTGACTGTTACTGTCACACGATTGACTGTTACTGTCACCGATTGACTGTTACTGTCACATGATTGACTGCTACTGTCACGACTGGCTGTTACTGTACATGATTGACTGTTACTGTCACATGATTGACTGTTACTGTCACATGATTGACTGTTACTGTCACACGATTGACTGTTACTGTCACTGATTGGCTGTTACTGTCACATGATTGACTGTTACTGTACATGATGCTGTTACTGTCACATGATTGACTGTTCTGTCACACATTGACTGCTACTGTCACATGATTGGCTGTTACTGTCACATGATTGGCTTTACTGTCACGATTGGCTGTTACTGTCACATGATTGACTGTTACTGTCACACGATTGACTGTTACTGTCACATGAGTGACTGTTACTGTCACATGATTGGCTGTTACTGTCACATGATTGGCTGTTACTGTTACACGATTGGCTGTTACTGTCACATGAGTACTGTTACTGTCACACGATTGGCTGTTACTGTCACATGATTGGAACTTAACATAAAATCTGTTTAAAATATCCTAGGATGCAGAAGGCTTTAAATGTAAGAAGTACTGTATTTTCGGAAAAGATCAAGAATGAGATTTGTAAAATCTCCACCAGAACAAAAACTGTGCTTGAACCAGGACAAGCATGAACACACACTTAATAGCTACAGAGCGTCCCCTGCTGGTCACTAGACTAACGTGGTACATCAGGCAGGAACAGCCTGGCTAAACGGGACTGTGAAATTGTATCCAGTTGTGACGTGATTGACAGGTGGCAGGCCGTGGTCCCTCCATATGTGCGCACTGATAACACTGCCCTGCATGCTGACAGGAGCACATGTTACACCAGCCGGGCATGACAGCATGCCAACACGACCAGTGCAACTCACTTGAGAAACAATATGGATGCTGTAGATTCAAATCAGCTTATGGCTTACACTTGACATTTGTGTCATATTGTGTGAGACCCACTGCAGAGTAGAAAGTCAAAAATCTCTTTGTGCGTCATTATTACTGTTGTAAGTCATTTGAACAGACTAAGGCTAATTTGATGTTTAAAAACAAAGAAGAGTTTGTGGGGGACAGGTTCAAAGTTTTGGTCGGCTGGCTTGTCTTTGCCTGATAGACTCATGAATATAAATTGCAAATACTTTTGTGGTGCACACAGTGTTAACCCTGGGGAGCTGGGTATTTCAAATGGTTCTGTTCCAGTGCACTGATGGGTGCACTTACTAATGTTTTTTTTTTTTAATCCATTAGATTTCGGACTTTCTCTGTTAACTTTTATTAGACATTTGATGAAACTAGTGTATTTTCAACTAGTTTTCAACCAGTTTACATTCATGGGAGGAACACTGGAGAACTGACCAACTGAATATAAATTGATTTTTATTGCATTCAAAGTTGAGAACTGAACTGAAAGATTTGAATAGATGGAAGATACCACATTTGTAGAAGTGTGTTGTTGATTTGTCTGATAGACAGGAGCAAACTGAAAGAGACTTTCTACTGCACCGGGTCGGAAGCAGCCGGAATATACAGTAGTATTAGGTGCATGTTTGGATTATAGATGAACTAAACTGACAACTAATACCATTCTGTCCACTGTGCAAATGGTATTTTGCTTTTACACTCGATCACCTCAACAGGTGAATTAAAAATAATCCAAACCATCTAAAGGCCAACTCACACAAAAACACATCAACATGAACAGAATGCAACCAGCCATGGTCAGCATAAGTGAGTAAAATGAAAGAATTGGCTTAAAAGGGTTTTAATAATTGGAACTCTGACAAGAAGGAATATTTAGTGCTAAGAGCTAACTACTGTGCTCTTTGGATGGATGATAATGGGACATTTCGGGTGTGGTGGTGTGTCTCAAACAGAGGTTACATTAACCGACAATTTTCCGTCATTTACTGATTGTAGTGTGCTTTGACGGAAAATTTGCAAAGCCCTCCATCATTTTGACGGATTGAAAATGGAACTGCCCTTTTAAATACAGTCTACTAAATTAGTGACCTGCATCCCGACCGGATTTGCGCTCTCCCTCTCTCTCAAACTGAGGAAGCGGCGAGGAACAAATGTTGCTTTCAATCCCATTCATGTGCGCTGCTGTTACGTCAAGGAGGCCGATAGACTGGCTCTTGCAGAGCCGCACGGTGCTGTAGCCTGTGCAAATACGTAACCTATGAATCTGTAAACAGGAGGCTGCAGCTTCACGGACCACACTTTAGCTTTGGAGCGCAGATAAGGTATGAAGTCTGAAATGTGGCGGGAAATAGAAGTTTTGCGTAATTCGTGAGGTAAGACTAGAACATCTTTCGCCACAGAAATTGACACTACTCGCGTGCAACCTATGTTCCTTCATTTTTGTCAAGCATTTGTTCACGCCACGACTGGTGGCTGTTTGGATCGTGTTTGTTTGAATGCGTTTTCACATTGATGCCCTCAAAAAGACTTACGGGGTTATCCACTACATGCAGCTCCGCTCCGCTCCGTTCCGACTGCCGGATCAACTGCGCAGCTGTTTAATGAATGAAGACCGTTCCACATCCTCCGTATGCCGCTGCGCAGGGCTTCCGGCTCAGCTCCGTCGCCGTACAACCAATATACGGATCAAGGCTATTTTCTTCTCCCACGTCCGGCAAAGTCAATCTCCGCCAATCAAAACGCACCAATCAGGAAAAAGAAAGTGATTTTCAAGGAGGACTTTTATTTCACAAACTCGTGTTTTTGGTGCATGCTCTTCTTGAGCTCCCTGGGCCAACGCAGCCCTGCAACGCGGACTGGAGCGGGGACAGTGGGCGAGGGGTCTGCGGCAACTTTCGGAGGCGGAACGAGGCGGAGCGGAGCGCAGCTGCATGTAGTGGGATCCCCAGCAGACGCTGCGTCGCTCCTCTCTTCTACCAACTGGGAGCTGTGTTGGTGTGAAAGACTCTTAACCTGCTATGAGCTGCGAAAAGAATAGTCTAACATGTTTTCAGGCAAAAACAAATGTAGTTAGCACAGTGGGAGTTCTCTGCATGCACACATAGTGACTTTTTTCTTTCCAACAAAAGAGTCTACCATTGTCCAGTGTGAGAACATCAGGAGGAGGCATTTTCCCAAACAGACATCATTCTCATCTCTTTGATGTCTCTACTACTTTTATCCACTGAATAAACTTCCCTTTACAAATATAGCCATTTGTCTTTTGTTTAGTTTCACCAGATAAAGCTTTGAGATTCTGGCCAAATCTTCTCTTCCACAACAACATTTATCAATTTTGCTACACAATGTCTTTACCATCATCTCTTTTTCCTTTGCTTTTACAGCTTATGCTCTCTGTTCGCTCCACAGCTCAAAAACCCTGTGTAATGCCGGCTCCTGTTCTGTGCCGAAGCTGTGCGCTGGCAAACGCTTTGGAAGTGTTGGGCTGCCGTTGCTGGTCCAATTAAAAAGCACAGCGTCTTGGAGCTGATATCATCTCCTCTGTCAGGGTGCCACAGTCTCCTGGCCACTATACGCACTGATTACAGTTTCCCTGACACTTCAAAGCGACGTGACAAAGACATGCACTCGGGCAGATTGTTTTACACTTGAATAATTTACTCTCTTCTTCACAGATGCTGCCCTTCCATCTGCACAGGCCTGATAGCACTAAAGCAATGTACTGTAAACACAAACTAAGTCCCTGTAACTGGCTGTATTCAGAAGAAACACACAAGGAGGAGAAAGAGGAACCTGTTTAGAATGGCAAACACAATTAAAGTCTGCACTTTTGTTTGTACATAAATAGACAAATAATGTGCATTTTCAGTGGTGGATTCTGTTCAAATGACTCCCTGGGTGGTTGAACTTCTGGCTGCTTTTTTTTAATGTATATATTATGTAAGCTCCAGGTATTATTGCATATTTTAAGTTTGCGGCGTTAGCTACTGAGTCTCCCTTTCTGCCCCTCATATCCTCCTTTTAAAGATCCTGTTCCAGCTTTTTGCTTTCTTAATGTAAATATATACTGCTGCCGTTTGGTGAACCGCATAGATCAGATTCTGTGGGTTTGTACACACAAAAGTATTTTATACCTTATTAGTAAATTAGACTGGTTTATCCAAAATGCAGACGTAGCAGCAGCACAAGAGAGTTTTTCTGTTGACCATAGAGTAAACATAAATGCAGAGAGTGGTTCATTCTCTGTGAGTTATTCTGTTGCCATGGGTATTGTAGTCACATTGTGCATTCACACATGCCAACTCAAGTCAAATCCTTGTAATTTACCTAGGAAGTGACACGGGTCAAATGCCAGATCAAAATGTACTCCGACCGTGTCTCCGTTCTGAATCCATTCACACTTGGCTCACGTACTAGTGAGACACATTCTTGTGTTATGCTGCACGTGTGAATGGGGTTTGACGTGGTTGCTATTTGCCGGTCCCTGGGAAAGAAAATTGTGACTGTACCGGTTCCTACAAGTCAAAAGGTTGGGGACCGCTGCTCTAAAACACCACAGATGTCTGAACTCATGCTTAGTTTCATTTTTACCTTTGGGGACATAGAAAGAAAGATTCAGTGCATAAAAGACCTAGAGTCCACTAAACAGAAATAAATGGTCTTTTTTAGTAAGTCCAGAAGCAACCTTGAGCAGCAGATGAATTCTCAGTGTTTGTGGGTTTACAAATTCACCAGAAACTACTGTATCTTGAAGGGCTTCCAACCATGGTCACATGCTCACACCAATCAGAAGGCTTCTCCCAGGGGGAGGCGGGATTTACAGATGTGACGACAGCAGCGAGTGCCGGCGTGCTCACAGAAAACAAAAACAGCAATGGATGTAGGTTCTGTAGCTAAGGCTGTTGCATCAGTTGAACAGAAATGACAATTTATTTTTGAAAAAAGACAAGAAGAAGTGCTTTGTGCATTTGTAAATGGGAAAGATATTTGTGATTTCTCACACTTGATTAGCAGGACCTTATGTATGATTATTACTGTGATTGGCTAAAACGTTGCTAAGGTGGGTGGGCTCTTCATCCAATCAGATCGAAGCATTCCCGCGAAAAGTTCTTTCTTTCCTGACTACTTTTGACGAGAGGCCGTTCAGTATGTGGAGAACTCATTTCAGAGTGATGCCAGGTTAGAAACAATCACAGCCTCATCAGTATGAGTGTTCATGGAGCAGCTTCAGCACATGTGCCCTCTCACCTTCCATGTTGGTCTACTTTAAGTGAAGTCAGGTGATAAAGAGCTGGGAGTCGACACATGTCCTTCATATCTGGAGTCTTGGGCGCAGAACAGAATTATGAAAGGGTTAAGCACAACATGACAGTCTTCTTTTCCTCCTGACAATCCTGCTGCTGTCCACCTCACTCACGCCAAACACCGCCACTGTGCATTTTATATAGATATGTATAAAGCCAAAACCACACATCACTTTAATCGTCATTATTCTCACGTAAAGTCAGAGCTGCTTTCACTGGCAAAAGAGAAAATTAATTGTGGAGAAAACACTTTGTCTCCTACACTAACGCAGGCACAGTTGTAATATTAAGGCTCATTTATTCGGGCTCTACAGAAGTTGCTGCGATGCTTCTTGAGCCGGCTGCTGTGGACAGTGGAGTTTATTCAAAGTTACCTAAAACAAATAGTTTTTTCTTCTTGTTTCATCTTTGCTCTTTTGCAAAAAAATATGATCTCAAAACTGCGTGTGGGCGCCTCCAAACTGTTTACTTATTTCACTTTTTAGATAATTCTCTAACTGACTTTTAGCACTCTCTCCAGAACAAAGCAGAAACCAATGTGAGTAACAGTAAATACATTAATGAACGTACAAAGCTGTTTATGTGCAAAGCTGAAGCCTGTTATAGAATCTCTAAATGTTAATGTTTATTCATCTGTTGTGTTACTTTATTCTTTTGTTGTATGTTAGAAATCAGAAAAGGGACCAAACTTTTAAGGTGCTAGGTCGTCATGGATTCAAATTGCAGGACATTCCGTTTCCTTCCTGTGAATGTCATCTGTCTGTTTGATTTCATCTGGGTCAGTGCCCGGCTGGGTTTGTCCTCGAAAAGTGAATAAAGCGCGACCTACATCTGTTACAGATTCTGTGGGGAAGGCGCTGCTTTATGGGACAAGGGGCGACTGAAGGGGACTGAAGAGGAGAAACTGGACTATGGACTAACGACTTTCAATTACACATATTTTTAGGAGTGTCAAATTAGTGCATTAATTGTGATGATTAATTACAGACATATTAATCGAGTTAATTTTTTTAATCGCATTAATCTATTTTGAAATCTTTAACTTCAATGTTTCCATATGCGAGTTGCAAAGTGGACATAAGAATTGTTCAACTTGACCTGAGGAAAGTCTGCACATGACCTTTGACCTGAGGGACGGGGGCAAAGGTCACGAGTAGAAACGAGACAAAAATAAAGAAGCAGGCCGAGAGTTATTGGACTGATGAACGAGAATTTTATGTTCAAAAACTTCCGTCTTCATTTTTTGCAATAAATTAATATTTCCATCTGCAACAATAATGTAATTAAATAAATTGGATAAAAACAAAACTAAAAACACTTAAGTTGAGAGTTTTTCTCAGCAATTTTTAGGTAAGATTAAAAATTTATTTGATTAATTAATTACAGATCATACTCAAGTAATCTCTAATTTTTTTTATCACTTGCAGCACTACATATTGTACATACTTATATGGTAAATAGGTTCAAAGGTATGGTAATTAAACCTTGCCTTTGAGCACAGATAGCTTCTCTAATGATCTTGATTTTTCACTTAGATACAGAATTCCACAACAGGCATAAATTAGCCTTTATGTCATAGTATTTGTCTGTTCGCTTGTTGTTCTGGAACTGTGAACTGATGGGTTAAATAAACATTCAGAACAATTCTGTTGATGATTGAGGGAACAGCCCAAAAGATCTTAAAGCTATAAGCATAATGCCACAAAATCAACAAAGAAAATGTCTTTCTAGAACTCAGAGATCTTAAAACCACATGCATGAAGCTACATACATCCAGGTACTATGTTTTGTCAGCCCAGACTCTTAAGAAAACATAGATATACAACAAAATGTCAAATGTATCATCGTTTGTGACCTGGAGGCTACATTTTTCAGTAAAAGCACAAGTGGACCAAGGGCAGATCTGTAAAAAAGATGCATCCAAGCATATTCTGAGCTCTCAAGCTTTAAATACAGAAGAGAAACATGCTTGAATCTATTTACTCAGAGCTAATCTATGAGCTCCATCTCACTCAAACGTCTCGATATTCACATATTAGATCTGCTGTAAAGCCTTTACCTTTGTAGTGAGAGGCTCAGAATCCATACAGAATATTTCATCCGATTGAAGTATTTCCACATCGTGCACACAGATCAAATGTGTGCTCTGACAAGCTACTTAGCAATGAAAATGAAAACAGCTCTGATCCCAGTCACTTCAAGGTCCAATATCATGCATTATTCAGAAGATTTAAACTATTTTCAGAGAACTTAAGCATTCCTATTTCAGGTTGCTTCATATATAGCAGGGCTCACATCTGACATAAAGCTCCTGCACTCTGGACTCATTTTGCTGAGGAAGTCATATTGCAGAGGAAAGAGATTTCTAATAACCAGTAATGAGTCTGACGTTTAGCTTTTGGAGTTTATCTTTGGCTTTAAAAGAAATCTAAGATAAAAGTTTGCCTTAAAAAAATAGCAAGGCTAAGCATGCAAAATAACCCTGATGACTGTTCTTTTTAAGAACAGTTTGATGATTACCATGGTAACAGTGAGGGGAGGGGCTTGAGAAAGTCAGCTTTCCTTTGACTCGCATCAACAACAAACAAACTGTTGCAGGTTGGACAACCCAGCGTGAGCAGGTAGGATTGTGCGGCACTACCTGTCTCCTACTGCTCCTCTTTCTTTCTCTCCTCCTGCTTTATCTCATCCTCTTTTAGGCGCATGCGTTCAGGAGCCGCGTTATTAGCTAGCGCTTTGTGCTCCAGCGAGCCGACACCTTGCGGCTGCATATAAAACTAGCACTAGTAATACGCGCTTGTAATTTACGCATATCGCGCTTGCAGATTGAGCGTGTAGTTTGTGCTTGTGGCTCGCGTTAAAGTTTGTATAAACAGACAGAACTTTGGGATCGACTTGCCTCAGTGATCGACAGGTTGGGCACCACTGACTTAGATCATGTAGATTGTGTCGTAAAGGTGAAATAGCTGCAAACATAATTTCACAAACAACAAAGTAAAACTCCAGAGGACCACCCAAGCACAGCCAATCAGAAAGCTACATTCTGGTCCTGTTGAGATTATTATTATTATACAGTTCAGACAGTACACAGTGGTCTAATTGTTCCACAAAGTGCCACATTTACCATACACTTTAGAGTGGAAACACAGTTTACTAATTTACAACAAAAAAGTTAGTCTCTCCAACTTTAACTCTCCACCTCTATTAAAAATGTCCTGTTTGTCAGAAATAAGCTTTATCATAAAGCCCTATAGCCATAATGTGTGCGGACTGTAAAAACAAAGTGAAAGCAAATTGAACTAATCTGAATCTTTACAGATAGTTCTTGCATGTTGGTGTAATAAACTCCCCAATATCATTGGCTTAACTTAAAGATGCACTGTCAAACCTTCTAAAGATGTACAGTCAGCTACACACTTCATATGTATTCAGTGCAACAAAACATTGCTTTTGGTCAAGTCTGTTCTTGGTTATTAAGTTACACAGTGCACCTTTACATTTGACACAAGAACTACTGCAAACAGTTAGAAAAGAATTTTACCTCAAGTCTTTTCTTTCTTGCCAAACAAATGAATTAACTTTGGTAAAGATATGTAAGTGTTATAATAAAAGAAAATGCAATACTAATAAAAGGATTAACTTATTTAAATTGTCAAAATGAACTCTGCACTCACGTATATATGATCCTCATCCAGATGCGCACACACTCTCTAAAACACCAATAAAGTTTTTATATAGCGTTGAATGCAGTTAGTTTGAAAGTGACTTTTCCACCTCCATCAGTGCCAAAGTGAAGTTTGGTGTAGCTAGGATACAACCCAACAAATGCAACTGAGCATATTACAGCTCCTGCTATACAGGTAACAAGTTACATAAACATTGAACTAGAATACAACAGACAAACAAAAACGTGTAAATGTCTAGTACCAGTTAAAAGTCGTGCTGTTGCAGATGCCCAACACATTGAAATATCCCTTTTGAATGGCTATATTTTAGAACTTTAAAATAGTGCTGCTTAGATATAATGGGCTTAGCCAATGTCACCAAATGACGTCACCATTTTTGTGTTTGAAATAATTGTCCATTTTGAGTGATTGCAGGTTTTACAAACTCATTTAAATGGCCCAAATCTACATGAAGTTGTCACATTTCAGACAACACAGTCTTCGAAGAAAACATATTTACAATAAAATGTCAAAAATGTACAATAAGCACGTTTTCACAACGTTTTTACAGCAATTTGTACAAACAGCCAAAACGCTAAAAAAATACACACATTTTAGTTGAAGCCACATTACTAAAATTGGTAAGTTAAGCAGGTTAAGATTTACCCATTAAACCCAAAGAAAATGTCACCATGTCATAAAAGGCGTGAAAACATGTTTATTGTACATTTTTGACATTTTGTTGTATATCAACATTTTGTTGTATATCTACATTTACTTCGGAGTTACAAAATGATATGCTTCCAAAAAATGGACACAATCGGAAGTGAAGAAAGAGAAAACAATAGGAGGCCAAAAATAGATCCTTGGGGAACTCCACCTGTCAGATTTGTTGAGATCTCAGCATTACCAATATCTAAACACAACAAGTTCTGATGTATAAATATAATCAAAATGCTCAAGAGCTTAAACTCAACACAATTTATTACTTGAAAAGAAATAAACTTTGTCTCTTTCCAAATATTTCCAGGCAGACACGTCACTGTATTGGCTGCAAGTCCACATGTCACATGTCAACGAAGATTCTAAACAGGGACAAAGCTGACTTCTCTTTGCTTTTGCAATCTAAAATAAAATGTCAGACCACAGCCAAGCGATCAGTGCACATCACCCTGGATTCGTCAAAATGATGTATCACAGACATTTTACATCTAAGGCTAACTTTGGACTGTTTAAATATGCATTCATCATTGGAAATGGCAGGCTGCTGGTGTGTGCCAGCGATGAGTCCTGGATAGAACACTCATCCGTCTTCTCGCTGCTAAAAGACTGTTAAGTGATAGGATTTGGTACAGTGTGTTAAAACTGCAGTACATTCTGTTTCACATTTCAGGTCCAATAATCCCTCGCATGCTGAGAATATATGTAAAGCATGCCATCTGAATTCAGTGTTGCGTTTATGTTTTATGAATTATGCAGTCATAAATGATTCAAAGTTTTATAAAGTGATGCTGGTAAAGGTAGTGAATCATGGAAGGAGTATTAGATATGAGCATGCATGTGGAAGTGTTGTTTTTAACCAAGAACATGTCATTGTTTTAGTCATAAAGGGTGCTACAGTGTGTATTTATTCTATCTAACTCACGACTTGCTTGTCTCCATGGAGATGATTTACTGCTTGATCAATGCTTGAAAAGACTAGTTCTCACTTTTTGATGTTTTTTTTTTTTCCAAAGAACCGGTCAAACCATTCTTGTTCAAGTTGACATGTAAGTTCGAAAAATGTATGGTGTTTGTCGCACCAACGATTAACGTTGGTGCGACAAACTGTCATTATTGCATACATTACATTATTGCATAACATGTAAAAAAAAAAAAAAAAAAAATTAATTTTGGCTACATTTTCTTTGGGTTAACGGGTAAATCTTAACCTGCCCCAAACCACAGCCCCGAACTTAAACCACTTTAGTAACTTGAAGCCTAAACTCACCCCGAAAATATCGCCATGTGGCTTCAACCAAAATTTGTGGTTATTTAACATTTTGACATTTCGTTGTATATCTGTGTTTTCTTCAGAGACAGTGTTGCATATTGTCTATATTATTGTTAGGTCTAAGGGACAAGCTTTAAAATCATAATTTTACAAGAAAAATAAACAAAATTATGAGAATGAGCTAATATTAATGTTTTAGTAGATTTTTCAGTTTTATTGGTGACATACAGTACATGTAAACATGGGCAAAGGTTCACTTCTCTCAGAACTGATCTGAAGCTTTTGCACAGTGACACTATCAGGTCTATTTTGCCCTTTGTCTTAGCCTTGGTCTTAATTATTCCTCTGTTGGCCACTAGTGGCTCTCTCCAGGCGCTATACTCTGTCAGTGTAGAAGGTGCAGCTTCAGCCGGATGTGGGGGTGCAATTTCCTTCAGTGAACCTGAGATGTGTCAAGTCTGTGACAAGTGAGCAGTGCATTAAGATCACAGGCATACATGAACTGTAACAGCAGCTTCAGTTTGGGAAAAAAAAAAGTGTAATAATAGAAATCTATTTGGTGAAAGTCTATTCACATGACAGACTTTAACAACTTAGTCTAAAAATGTGTCTTTTGTTTTACATAAAGCCTGTTGACTTAAAAAAAAAAGATTACTTGTCACAGGCGTGACATATCCCAGGTTCACTGAAGGAAATTGCACCCCCACATCAAGCTGAAGCTGCACCTTCTACACTGACAGAGTATAGCGCCTGTAGAGAGCCACTAGTGGCAAACAGAGGATACTAAAGATCAAGGCTAAGACTAAGGGCAAAATAGACCTGTATATGTGTGCTGTTGTTATCTGTGGAAGAACTGTTGGTTTTGTGACATGTCATTTCTGACTAAAATACAAAAGTGTTTACCCTGTACTGTCAATTAAATTGATTAGATACATTTTGTGCATAAACTTGGTTTCAGCATCAAGAGGATACTACTTGGACTTTCTCCAAGTATCTGAATCTGCCGTGAGCCTGGATCAGGAAACCTCCATCTTTGGGTGTGCAACCACTGTCCAACTATTAATTCTGCTCTGACTGGAAGACTTTTGGCTCTCAGGTTTCAATCCTCAACCAATCCATTGTTTATGTCCTTAAGTAGATCTATTTTGGAAGAACAAGAGTGCTTTACGATCTGTCTGCCAGAGACTGAACTGCAAAGCCTTTCTATATTCTGGGAAACAAGCAGTAGATCCAGAGTCATGTGTTTTGTCCACAGAAAAGCAGACCCTTCACAGAGACATGTCACTAAGGATAAGACACACAGCGGAGGAGAAGACAGAGGGAGGCAGTTCAAAGGCCTGAAGCAGGAGGGAGACAGGTACTGGGATTTTAAAGTACAATACTCTGACACATTCCTGCACTCACAATAAGACAGTTCCATTTCTCGCCCGCAGCGATGAACCGCTGGACCTCAGAGAGAATTAATGTGAGTCCAGAGGGTGTGCTTTACTAAAAAAAGTGCAAACGGTGTGACATTTTGGCTGGTTATTCTGTTTTATTACCAAGTGCTCCTGAGGAATAGACCTAAAAAGAGCAAAGAACTTTATCCCAAAACTATACTGTATGCAACATTACGACACTTTCATAACAGAGATAGTTTAGTCTCCGTAGAATCTCTTTGTACTTAGGCCTCACTTGTTTCACTTCACAATGCAGAACTTTACAACTCTTACCAAAGTCTTCGAAGTGTTTGCACAGGAGACCCTCTCTGGTCTTTGTCAAATGTAGTGTTTAAGATTGCAAGTACATTGTTTGTCAATTGACAATTAACAATTTAAATGTCAAGTGAGTAGCTTTTAGCCAAAACTAGAATTGAATCTAAACATGTTTTTAATTTTTTCAATCAGATATTTTTGTTGCAGTCAAAAGTACAAGTGTGCCTGAAGGAGGGCTTTCTCCAGCTCGCTTCTATGGAGGCGTTTTAGCTCTTGAGTGTTTTTTCCTTAAATGGCTTTTTTTTTTTTTTCCCAAAAAGACTTTTGATTATTTTTCATTTTTAATAATGTCTTTGATTGTTAATTGAATGCATTTTTCTGCTAGTAAAGAAACAAAGAACAATTTGTACTTTGAGTACAAATTGTGGCATATAATTATAACCCATTTAGAATTTCCCAAGCCAGCCATACTTATGCTTTTATTTCTACAGAATCAGTTGGGTGACCTTTAACCTTCAGACCGTTGTACTTTGTCACTTTAGTATATCAAAAATGGATTACTAAAAGTGAATAGGCCTACTTTTAATTTACATATCACTTTTTGTGCACTCAAAGCCACTTGACATTACATTACTCAAACTCTCTTTGTGGAGGTAAGCTGCTAGTGTACTGTAGTCACAGCTGCCCTGGGGCAGACTGAAAAACATGAGGTTTCCAATCTGCACAATGTCAACTCCAACTTTAATTCATCACTGCTGCCTAATACACATCTGGCTTCCACAAGTCTCCCATCTATGTACTGACCAGGCCCAACCCTGCTTAGCAACAGTATGACAAGCACGTATAACCATAGATATTGTTGAGAGCTTTTCTCTCTGACTACTTTTGACTCTACATAAGGAAAGCATTCATTTGTTGCAGCTTTTATTCAGGAGTGCTCAACAGCTCTGCAATATTCAACATCCCAATACTTTGATTGTTTAAAAAATAATTTGTCTTCTATGAGATGCAGCGTGAACTCGGTGGTAATTTGAATTCTTGGCCTGTTCCATGTTTGGAACAAAGCCAAGTTGTACATTTTGCATTGAAGATACTAAAGCTATCTTCAGCTTTATACAGAACTGCTCTCCCACTCATTTACAAACTTAAGATTCAAACACTGGACTTGTGAAAATGTGAGATTAAGAATAATCTTCAACCACTATTAACAGTTTAAAAAGCTTTTTGTATTTTGAAAAGAATACACATTTTTAACATTCTCTGCACTGACTTCAACTCAATCTAATTCTGACAGCACTTGAAACAAAATCGACCTTGGCATTTCTATTTCAGATTGTTTTTTCCCATTGGTTTTGTTGGACAAGAAATGTGTGTGAGAATCAATTAAAAATACAGTTTTCACCTTGCACCTTGGACATACACTGAGAGACCAACGTCGCTTTTTTCCCTCCAAAATATAATTCTATAATGACAGACTTGTTGACCCCACACCTCTCTACATGAAGCCAGTTTCCTCTCTGTGTTCCAAACCCACTCCTCCTACCTTCCCCCAGTACGTTGCCTCAGAACACGCATGTTATCGCCCACACCACCACCACACATCGTTATCTGTGCGCTCCTGTGTACCCAGCAGCCCACAAGCGAGGATGTCTCAGGATAATGACAATTCTTCTAACACCCACTGGAATCGAAGTAAAGCTGTCTGCCATGGACGCCAACATACTCACCGTTCAACATTTTATTCAAGTCAATACATGATAAAATGGCCGTTAGATTGGACTTGTGTGTGTGTAGCTGTTGCACTCCCCCTCTCTGATTTGTGGCAGTGGAGAGCGGTGGATCTTTGCTCTCTATAGGTGAAAAGACAATAGCCTGGGGGATAGATAAAGCTATATAGATCCTTCCCTCTGTACACCAAAAAGACATTATCTCCACCAAATGTACTGCCACTGGTACAGTACACTCATCATGTGCCTGGAATGGCCTGTTACTGCAACAATTACTCAGCCACAGTTTAATTGTAATGAAGCACCCGGTGGAACCATTTGCTGGAATGAATTGAACTTTAACTAAGCATTATGTCCTGAAAATGGAGTTATATCGAAAATAATCTCACAATTACAGCTCTCTGAATTAAAACGAAAGCGTCGGGGCGTCATTTGTGCCTTGCCAAGTGAATTATGTGGAAAATTAAATGCACAGAAATAGTATGTTAGAATGCAGATTCTTAATTCAGATTGTTAACCAACCAACTACCTCATTAACGAATATAAGTAATCTAGCAAATCTAATTAACTAGCTTTACTATAAGAAAGGCTATAATACTACTATAATTACTATAATAAGTCAATGAACAAATTTAGCTATCTTACTAGTTAATGATGTCATCTAGCAAATCTGACAAACTAGCAAACTAACTAATGAAAGTAATTGAAAATTCAAGCCAGCTAGCTAGCTAACTAACTACCTCATCTAAGTCATCTGGCAAATTGAACTAACTAACTAACTAACTAACTAACTAACTAACTAACTAATACTAACTAACTAACTAACTAACTAACTAACTAACTAACTAACTAAATAAGCTAGATCATATCATATCATTATCTAACTAGCTAGAGAGCTAACTAATATATGTCATATAAGTCATTTAGCAAATCTTACTAACTAGCTAATTAAGACAATCATCGAACAATACACCAACTACCTTATCTAATCAACAAACTAGTCAAACTAACTAATTAAAATAAGTAATTAATAAGTAAAAAAGCTAACTAACATAGGTCATCTATCTTACTAGTTACTGCTAACTAATATAAGTCATTGAACTAAGATACTAAGTAATCAAGTCATCTTGCAAATCTATTTACTAACTAGCTAACCGACAGAGACAAATCTAACTATTTAACTAGCTAACTAATCTAACTAATCTAAGTCAATTAGCAAATCTTACTAACTGATTAAATAAGTCATCTAATAAATCTAACTAACTAACTAACTAACTAACTAACTAACTAACTAAACTAACTAACTAACTAACTAACTAACTAACTAACTAACTAACTAACTAACTAACCAAGGTAGGTCAGCTATCCAACTATCTAGCTAACTAATAAAGTATTGAACAAGGAACTAGCATAAGTCTAAGTCATCTAGGAAATCTATTACTAACTAGTAACTGAGACTAATCTAACTAATTAACTAGCTAACTAGTCATCTAATAAATCTAACTAATCTAAGTAATTTATCAAATCTTACTAACTAGCTAACCAAGATAAGTAATCTAACAATGAACTAAAACAATTAAATCATTAAGTAACTCTAACTAGTCATCTAAAAATATAACTAGCTAACTAAGAAAGATAAATTATCTAACAAATCTAACTAACTAACTAACTAACTAATACATGTCATTGAACAAATCAAACTAACACTAACTGATTGCCAAAGTCGTTTACTTAAATAATCTAAGTCAGCTAGAAAAACGGCTTTGTCACATAACTATAGTAATGGTTAAATCGTAGTTTTTAGTTTCATTTGTCTGTTAATAATGTTTTGTTGCATGTTCTTATTTTGCAGATAATAAGGCATTATTAACATTAACACCCTTACTACCAAAAGCAAAAGAATCTTTCATGTACAAAACTTTTCTAAAAACTAATATACATAAGTGTCTAATTAGCTGCAAAACGCTGTGCAACATTTATAAGAGCAGCATAAATGCTAATGAACATCAAATTAACCACTCTGTATGCAAATACTATGTAAGCAGTGTATGCAATGAGTTATATGTTAATAAATGTACAATCAAATGAAGTGAACTGACTGAAGGTTATGTATTTTATACAGTACTAAGCAAAAAGTGTGATGCTGAGCAGGAGCCAAACGCACATTCGACTTTGCACTCAAATATTGAAAGACAATTTCACAATCATTCAGTCTGGTTATGTCTCTAAGTGATTAGATCCATTCAATGCACCATGTAGCTTTTGTTGTCTCGATCCAGCACTTGTTCCATGGAGACAAGCTGGTGATGCCACATGGCTTTATACAGATCAGATCTGTAGAGAGATCCATGTTTTCATTTCTACAGGAAAAATTATCAATTATATTCTGGTTAGGCTTTTACTTCGATGCAGTTTTTGGCTGATGCTTGAAATTGTTTGAACTTTGATCCATTATTCTTTGACAGTCAATGTTTTCAAGGAGAAATAAAGCTATCTTCATCACTACGTTGGTATCAACGAGACATCACATTGTATGATTTTTTAAATCTTTGTATTTGTATATTCTTGCAGAAAATAATGTGGTCAATCACAAAGTTGAACTCAATCTTTTGTAGTGTAACCTTGGTTAGCAATAACAGAGGACAAAAGTAGGAGCTGAATGAATCCATGACAACGTAGTGTGTTACTAATAGTAACCTTTATGATTCTGCTCCCAGCTCTCCTCAGGTCATTGACCAGGCCCCCCATGTAGTTCAGAGCTATATCATCATCCTCAACATCACTGATGCTCTCCAAAGTCAGATCATGGCCCTTAGACAGCTCTCTGGTCTTGTCCATTATGGGCAGGTCTGGTGTTTAATGGTGTGGACAAATGTCTTTTACACACACAATGAGTTCAAACAGGTTCCAATAATACAGGCAACAAGTGGAGAATGGAAGGGCTTCTTAAAAGCCTGTGAAAGCCAGAACTTGATGGTTAAGATGTCAAAATATTTATTTACTACAAGATTATACAAACAAATTGTTAAAAAATCCCACATTGTGATTGTTGTTGTTTTTCCCTTCAGATTCCATCTCTCAGATTTTGAATTTACCTTTGATTAAAATGACATCTTTTTAAGTTGGACAACTTGTACAATTGTTGACTGTCCAAATACTTTTCTTCTATCCACTGAATGTTCTTTCAGTTAAGATATAAACCTGGTTGCTTCTTCCACCAGTGCCTAAAACATATAACCCAAGTTTACTTTGGTACTTTGTTACTTTTACAAGACTAATGGATTGATCAATAAATAAATACGACTTGAATCATTTCTGATAGCAGCCTACATTTCATCTGGCTCCCGCGGCAGAGACGAGCCTGGCACCTCGAAGTGAGAATCTCTAATGGACAGACTATTGTGATTTCCTTCCATTTTGCAGAACATCTCTCACATCAGCGAGCTTCCACAGCAGCGCGCTATCCCGAGGCCACAGCAGAGCGGGAGAACAGAGGAGAGTGCTACTTATGTCAGTGAGTTCAGCGCGCACACCTGTCATTCTGAACATGAGAACCAGAAACTGGAAAGCCTCTGTTTGCCTTGGATATTTTTAGTTTTCTTTTCAGCTTTCTTTATGGATTTGTTTTGTCAATATATGGCACTTTACAAGATGATAATCCTCTCAAAGCACTTTACGTATTCATGCACACCTTGGGAACTATAAGTCACTGCAACTCATCTCACAAGAAAGCCTACATATACCAGACATTAAGGACATGTCAATTGAGTATGATTAGTGCGATTTTACTTTTTTTTGCCACGGTCGCAGTTCATTTCTATGGTGGTTGTAAAGATGTGTTCTTATTTATGAATATTAACGAAATCCTGACATAATCTTAACCTATCCCAATCCCCAGCCCCAATCTTGCCTGATTTATTAATCAAAAACTCAACCAAACCTTATTTTTATGAAATCGTGCTCTTTTGTGTCGTAGTACAGAAGGATTTTTTTTTATTCAACACAGGCGATGCGGCACCCTGCTTCCTGCCTCATAGACACAAACATGGAAACAAGTTGAAAAAGCTCCATTGTCAGCTAACTATAAGAGTTTATCACTTTGCGAAAACAAAAGTTATGCTGCTAAATCAACATTAGTGAACAAATTTGACCCTACGACTTATCCACGTTACATTCAGGTGAGTGACAAAACGAGAGAAAAACAGTCTCAGTGGACAGACGTCTGTCAGACCGGTTCATACATGATGAAACAGCTGCTCTCGTCTCGTTTTGTTGTTTTTTTTTCAAAGAAGTTTCCCCTAATTGCCAGAAGGAGAGCGGCTCTTTCTGCATAACGCATGCGCAGTAGGGCAGAAAGTGACGTTGACTGAATCCCTCTATATGTAGAGACTGTGTTGGCCACTGATGCCGCTGTCATTCAGAGCTGAGGCCCAAACACCGGCAACCATAAGAAGTAGTGCTGTCACTAACACTTCAAACTCCATTTCTGCAGCACTTTGTGAACCAGGAGTGGGATTCAAGCAGCAATTTATAATTAACAGGAAAGGAACGAGAATTTCTGCAGTTTTCACAATATCATAGTCTCCTCCATGCT
Organism: Mugilogobius chulae; assembly: GCA_038363315.1. Taxonomy (NCBI): domain Eukaryota; kingdom Metazoa; phylum Chordata; class Actinopteri; order Gobiiformes; family Gobiidae; genus Mugilogobius; species Mugilogobius chulae. The sequence continues at coordinate 29,475,029 of CM076406.1, read as the reverse complement.
TTTCTTAAGGAGCACACACACCAGGCACTCCAAGGGAAAACCATATAGACTTTAGAAGAAGCTTTATTTTTAGGGTCAAATCAAGGAGTGTGGCGCAATTGCACCCCCTACTGACCAGGTTACCAGCCATTAATCTGTATAACCCACTGAAACTGAGCCAATTAACTGTAAGATGCAAAATATGGTAATTTGTGCTGGGTTTTGTTTGCAGGTCTATCACCAAGCGGTATGTGATTCCCACATCTGATTATTGAGCGTGCAGTTAACAGTGTTCTACTGAATTCTCAGAGCACAACAGCGTTCGGACCAACGTAAAAGTGATCTGCTTGACAGTTCTGAGAGAAAAGTGTCCACAGCCCACTAACTCCATCATCTCATGTCTCCAGCTGTAGCCAAAGTAGTGAAAGTAGATGGAGCTTTTCTACAAGATTTGCCACGATGCGTTTTACTGTCAGAGAACACAATGTGCTCACAAATTACAGCATGTGAGCATAAAACGGCAGTTAAATCAACTTTACCAAGATTACACGCTTGTAGGTGCACGAATACGGTTACACTAAACTACGCCCTGTTTTCCAAACCCAATCCCGTGCGTAATGCGCTTTACGCGTAAATGGATAGACAAATTCCAGCTCTTACCCTGTTTCCTTGCTTGAAGTTGACTTTCTGGACAAGTCACCGGTTAAAGCTGTAGGTTTAGAAGCAGTGAGGAATCCCAGCAGCCGGCACTCTGCCTTTACGCACGTCCACTACAAATAAATCTTTCACGCTGGTTACAACACATCTGCTGTGGCACAGGCTGGCTTTACGCTCCGTATCTTCGCCGACATGCAACCATTTAGGGTTCCTTTAAAGAGAAACCTGCCAAACTTTGTAATCGTCCCAGAAGCAGAACGTGTTCCGTCCGGTCGTATGCTCCGGGTGATGCGCCTTGGTGATGTGATGCGCAGCGCGTTTCCACCCTCCACACAGCAGTGAGTGAAGACTGTGGACGGTACAGTGGTGGTACCGAGACTTCTGAAGCGCTAAAACCTTCCGCGAGAGAAGTTTGAGCACAGCACAGATGCGAGCTTCAGACGGGACTGGACATGACAGCGCCTTCTCCGCTCCTGCGCTCCTGCGCGCTCCTCAGCGCGGAGACCAGAGGCGTGTTTAGAGCTGTTCCTATTCATGCCAGTTTATTCACGTGGGCTATAAAGCTGTCATCACAGGCAAAGCAGAGGGACATAGACTTAAGTCCTCTCACTCAACCACTGTGAGTTATGACCGTGTCAGTGTGTTCTCAGAGCTTGTGCATAGATAATTATTATATTACACGAAATGTTTTTTCGTGTTTGATAATTTTCTACTAGATGATGTACATATAACCAAAAAAATCTATTATATACTCTACTCCAGCATAAAGCTTACATGCATCACACCAGTGTCCAAACTGACAGTGTAGTCTTGCAAGAAAGACACTTGAGCTGTGGATGTTTTACTGTGAAAAATAACCAACAATCATTTAAATAACATTTCTCAAGATAAGGCAAGCTTATACTTAAAAAAAAAAAAAAAAATAAAAAATAAATATAACATTTCTTATTATTTTAGCCTTTTCTGTCACAACCTGATACTGATACACTCTTCACAGTACGAGGTGACGTTTGAACCTCCAAACACTTAAGTGATCCTCTGATCCTGTGATCTGACTCCAGAGCAGGTTTACTGAGGACTCTTGATGCACAGTAATTACAGCAGGTGTAAAAGACAATGGAACCAACAGGTTGCATGTGTGTGTTTAAACTCCCTCTGAACCTCGGAAAGCTGCCACTGTGAGTGCAGTTTCCAGATGCTTGACAGCTATTAGCAACTTTCCAAAGAGCTGCTCCCCAAAGTGAGAGAGGAGTGTGCAGTATCCAGCGCTGGAGAGGGAGATATTTACTCAGCCATTCTACTGGAGCAGAAATGAAGAGCTGCCAGCCCTATAGGCTTTATTGCACACGTATACAGTATGGAACCAGCAGGCTTATCCCTTCAGTGTAAGAAACATGTGTTCAGCTGTAGGAATAAAAAATAAAAATAAGAAAAAAGAACAAAGGCACTGCAATGTAGAGGATTAATTCAAAGACAATTATGATGCATTCTTTGCATTGAGCTCCTGAGCATCTCCACTTTGAGATTCTAAACTTCATAAAGCACAGTCATGTGTTTATTAGGAGCTGAGTTAGATCTCCAGCTACAAGCTGCAAAGGAAATTACACAGGGAAATAATCAAGTCAATCTGGGCTGATCTGCTGATCAAAACTAATGTGGATAGTTTCAAACAGTGCCGTGCATCTCAGAGATCTACTGATCACATCACAGATCTGATATATTCAGAACAGTGTTTTCTGAGGCTCAGAGGAGAACAAATAATATCACTCAAACAAAACTTAAGCTGTGAGGAAACAATGTTTTAAAAGAATAACAAAGCCCTTTAAAGCTGCACCATTACACATTTTCCCTCATAACTGGTCACTTCTGATTTGTATGAGAGAGCCACGAGTCACTAAAGGACTCTTGGGGATGAGAACAGACCTATTCAACTTAAGGTCCAGGGGCAAAATTGGTCCTCCAAAGATCTGATCTGGCTCTCACCTCGTCTTTCAAATATTGCAACTGTATTTCTTGTTTGCAGAGTTTATTGAGTGTTGAGCTTACACCTGAGTTGGTCCCATTTTCGGTGTTAATTGGGTCTGTGCACGGAACTTCAGTTGGCTTGTTTATGTTAAAATAGCTGACTTCTGTACTTTTCCATTGGTGAAGTATTCTTCTGATTTATTAAATCTTTGACATGTTTTCTCACTGTTCACTGCCTGATCTTCTGAAGATGTATTCATTTTAAACTGACATAGTGAAAGCCTCAGAGAAATTAATTGAACAAGAAATAAATCTGTTTTGAAAAAACAAACAAACAAACAAACAAAAAAACAAAAACAAAAAAATACCCTGAAGTCCATTCTGCTTTAGACCTGCAGACCTGCTTTTGGCACAATGCTGGTTACTCTTGGCTGCTCTAGCACTGGTCTAGACCTTGTTAAAGATGGTGTAGCTGATTTTCACTCTCCTAACACAATTAAGGTTTTAAATCTGACTTCTTCTTTCATAAATTCTTCAGCGCATTGTTAATATTAATATGCATACATTTATGGTTGTAATTTCAACTCAAAACCCTCTTGTCACTTTAAAGTGAAACTGGAGTGGACCACCCAGGCTCAGCCAATCAGAGAGCTACATTTGGATGCTGATTAGAACTAAAATTCTTAACTATTCAGTTCAGACAGTACTTAGTGGTCTCATTTTTTCACAAAGTGCTGCATTTGTCAAAGACCTTTTGGTGGAAAACACAAACGTTACTTATTTACAACTAAAAAAATGTTAGCTTCCCCAACTTTAAATTCAAGTTCAGTGCTGGTTTAGACGTTTTGTAGAGCAAATCCAATCGGACAGAGTTTGTAGCAGTAGTACAACTCTACATTTCGGCAATATTGGTCACCTGCTGTGGAACTACTTGGCCCAGTGACCATGGTTCTCTTCTTTGTGTCTGCTTTAAAGCTTTTTATTAATATTATTTTCTCTATGGCCATTAGTTGAAGACAAATGTTATGTTTTGTGTCTTTTAAAGATGCTCTTGAGTGCCTTTAGTTATATTTTAGAGCTGTATAATAAATCTGATTTGAAAGCATTGAGTTTCCCACATCAGGAAATGTGTTACAGCTCCATCTACTGCACTACAATCAAAGTGGAAAGAATCACTTTGGTCTTGCCTGATATGCTAAAATAACACGCTCACAACAAGTCTGATTTATGGACTTAAAAGAAATCTAATTATGACATCACAAATCAGGTAAATCAAAGACATTTTGTGAGGAGAAAAATAATAGTAACTCACAAACAGAACTCCAGCTGTGTTTTTGATGAAAAAGCAATGTTAGAACAAGGTTAAAAAACTCTGATAAGTCAATGTTGCATGACACGTGTCCTTTAATCTAATAAAGTCATTCTATTATTTTAGAAGTCTGAATGGGATCTCCAGAATCAGAATACGCTATTGAACCTCAGGGGAAATTATTCAGCTGCTGCAGCTCAAATAAATATCTACGACACAACAGAAATACAATACTAATCGTGTATGCGCTGTAGTGAACGTGCCCTGGGACAGCAAACCAGAAATCTACTATTTAAATGTACAAAACACAAACATTTGCAATGAAATGTTATGGGGCTGTGTTAATAGACTTCTGCAACAGTCTGTGGAGCACTAGAATAAAACACACTGCACCTTTTCTCTCGTTATATGGCCGCTGCAACATAAAGGCCCTGGTGCTGATTCTAACATTTGTCCCAGTATTAATGCAGCCTGAATGCCACACATGTTGACTAAATGAAACAGACGATATGTTGTGCAGCGTATATGTTTTCACAAATGTACTTACCGAAATAACATGAATATTTTGCATTTTAATTTGATTATAAATGAGAAAAGCACAAAGCATCCTAACGAAGAGAGAGATTCCATTACTTCTGTCAGGGATTAAGTAGAAAAGCTGGAGGAGAAGACTGCTCCGCTCAGAAAATGGGACGTGGTAAACAAGTGTGCGAGGATTAGCAGTTTGGGCTTGTTAAAATTCAATCAATTTATGAAAACACTTATTACAACGAGAGCGGCGTGCGTGGCGGTGCCGGAGGAGGGACGTGTCCACAGAGCTGAGCATTGTCAGCTCTTTAGCCCATGTGGCACCTGCACAAGGACAAAATATAGTAACACATTAGCCTGAGATGACGTCACTGCCTCTAGTCAAATGAATGTCATTTCAGCCAAGAAAGCATTTTTGTCTCTAACCATGGCCTGCTACCTTTGGATCTGCTCTATCTTTTATGCAAATGATATATTTATGAGTTTGTTAGAGATGGAATATGCTCTGTTGACGTGACATGACTATGGATGGAAGGCTGCTAATATTAATAACAGTTAAACGCATTTTTTTTTCTAATGCAACATGAGGATGGTCGACTCTAAACTTGTCAATCTCCATGGTGAGGTAAGGAAATGTTTATTAAGGACAATGTACAGTTACATTAAGCACACTGGCAGAGATGCTTGTACCAGATTGTAGTTTAGAGCTAATCTGCATCTGTAGTCCTGGGGAGGGGAGTCCCATTGAACATGTTTTTAGTTGCAGGAGGAAATCGGCGCACCTGGAGGAAACCTACACAGACACGGAGAGAACATGCAAACTCATCCAGGGCCTTCTTGCTATGAGGCCAGTTAGTGCCATGGAGACAAGTGAGGTTCAGGTTAGTTCTGTGGAAAGACAAGCAGTTCAGTAAGAATGTTTGCATTTCAAGGACTAATCTTATTCTAACAGCAAAAATAGTAAACAACATAGTAAAAATGCTAAGGCCAAAATGCAACAGTCCCACTAAGCAATACCAGAAAATAGTGTTCCCATCAGGCTGTTCTCTTACATAATGCACCTTTAAAGAAAGTTGTGTTGATGTCATGAGGCCTGATGTTGACAGGAGACAGTTTTTGTTCATACATGCACTTTGCCATGAAATATCAAATTAATTTTAACAAAAAATACATACAGTCCTGTAGTATTCTATTTATAGATTATCATGTCATACATTTTAGGCATTTTTAAAGGGATTAAAAGGATTTTCTAAAAGACAAGTGTGCTCAGCTCAGCACAGTGGCAGAAATAGCACTCTTTCCTCACAGCAAGAAGGTTGTAGCCCAGGCCTTTCTGTGTGGAGTTTGCCTGTTTCAACCCGTGTCTGGGTGAGTTTCCTCCAGGCATTCCAGTGTCCCCACGACCAATACCATGTCACGGAATATCCTCCAACTACAGTAGTCCTGTAGGGATGCAACAATACTGATAATATTGTGATACCGCGATACCAAACTGTCACAATATATCGTTGCCGTCACCTGATGATATCAAACAAAAAGATTTGAAAATATTAACTCACATTTTATGCAAAAAGTCATAAAATTCTTAATATGTTAATAAACAAACAAAAAACAAAAAACAAGACCTTATAGCCGATATGGAATCACCAAATGAAAAAAAAAAAGAATGACTGGAAACTATGACTGTAATGTTTATTATGATCTCAATATTGTGGGGCCTCCGTAATATCGCGATATTGCGATAAATATTGTATCATGAGCTTCATATAGAAAAACAGTATCGTTCGCTCACCACAGAGAAGATGTTTAGAAGCACTGAAGGATGGGGCAAATGCAGAGAACCAGTTCACTACAGGGTCAATAAAGTGTAAGTAGTAAGTAAGAATCTTTATTGTATCGCTTTCACAGACAGACACAAACGCTTCAGAAGTGACCCTCCCCTCTATAATGCCTGGCACTCAGACGATTCACCTAATGGCGCTCACCTCGATAACGTTCTAATGCTTTTCATTGTAAGTCAAAACACCAAAAAATAAATAAAAAATGCCTGACAATAACATTTTAGATAACCCCCCCCCCTGAATTAATAAAGCAATTATGGAATGAGACATTGAAGCATTCTTTGTTTTTGTAGTTAAATAAACAAATAAATAAATAAATAAAATGGCAAAAGAGCAGAGAAATTGAAATCAATCAGTCAATCAAAAGAAAATGTGGAGATCAGTGAAAAGAGAAATGGCTTCTTGTCCGCTGGAGAATGAAGATTACTTAAATAAATCTTTTACCTCCTTTCAAACCGAAGCCGACTTTTTATTTTTTTATTGTAGTTTTGTGAGAAACCAGAGGACACTCAAGAAACCCCCAAAACACAGACACAAACAGGCAACCTTCAAGTGTTTTGCCCAAGGACACTACGACAGCTTCCAGCATTTATCTCCACCAGCAGCTCTTCTTAGCTTTAGCTTCTCAGATCTGATGACATAGACCATTGGCACATCATTACGACCGCATTCTTATCTTTTCAACGGGTAGAAGTTCTCAAAATGATGCCAGGAAATTGAAAGCCGTGAATAAAAGCACCATTTCCCCTTTCCTTCCTTATGCTTTTATGCTATATTCTGGCTCATCTCCATCATGGCAACCGAACCAGCAGCTTCCTCGGGCTTTTCTTCATCATCATTACCATATTCCATAATAAACAGTCAGAGAAATATCCCCTCAGCTCTCTCCTCTTTGCCAAAGCTGCAAAGAATGTCCATCAAACAACTAAACACTGCTTTTGTTTCTAAATCAAGCTAACTAATTCTCCTGCAGGCCTATATCTGTCACGTTTAACCGCAAGCACCACATTAAAAACTAAATCATTCGTCACAAACTGGCCTTGTTGGTTGCTTTTACACGGACCGAAGAGCTGTCTGTGCGCCGTCTCTTGTATATTTTATCTTTAATTGAATCAATAGCGGCTCCTGAAAGCTAATTAGCCGCGCTGAAGAGGCTGCGCGACGTGTTAATGTAGAAATGGAGCGCTTCTTTCGATACTGTGACAAATATCAATGGGCGACAAAAGGCAGGTTTTGTGTTGTTAGGATGGTGGTGAAATGACAAGACAAAGAAACGACTATTTCTTCAGTTCTAGTTGAGTTGTGGTCATTTATCTTTCTCTGTCTCACACTGGATTGTCATTAAGAGAGAAGAGCTTCACTGTAGTTTTGTGGTTTCTTTTACATCACACAATAGATGATGTAATGATCTTGTTTTGACAGTCACATCCATCTCAATCAGAAGAATCACACGATGGTCATTTTTCCACTAAAGTAATGGAGTCAAAACGTTTGTTCTTGGTAGCCAAGTTCAGCAGATCTTTTTCATCGGTGGGACAAACTACATTGAAGCGTGTTGAAAAACCTAATTATAGTTTTGCAAAAGAAGAGTTGGTGAGTAATTTGTCTTTTATTAACATCTTTTAAGAGGAAACACTTGATTCTGAGTCATTTTTCAGCATAAAAATCAATCAAAAATCACAAAGTGACCACAGAGATTTTATATTTTTAACATTTCCTAGTTTGTGGTGATTATTGTATACATTTGTTTTGTAATAGTAATGCTAAATTTACTAAGACATATTTTCTTGTCAGTAATAAGTACATTCGATTTTTAGTGAGAGGCGTTAATGGTAACTGTAATGTGGAACACCGTGAGGGGTGTTGCACCAGGTTGGTTTTAGCTACAACACTTCCTGTTTCCCCAAACACAATCTGGATGTTAAAGAAAAGACCTCATCTCTTCTAGTCTCTTACATTTTGTTATATTTAAATAAGGTAGTTCAATAATATTTTATCAGTAGGTTATATTCTTTAGATGCTTATTGGTACTTTTCTGCTGGTATTGTAAGTCAAGCTTTTTCATACTTGACGCATCCACGAAGATCTTGAGGGTCTACCTAAACGAAACTACGTAATTTTTGCAGACACGCCCCCCTCAAGCGCCGTCCGGGACCAGGTTTTCCGCGCCGGCGTCAGGGAGAAACTACGCGGACGGTCCGCGGGCAATAAACGGGCTTTTAATGGCAGCTCACTGCTGCCCTCTACAAGCAGCTGCTTGAAAGGCACAGAAACTATAAACACTGTCAGCGTTTGCTCCGCACTAGTCCATTTCCGTGCGGACTTCACGTGCGAGAGAGATAAACCAAGCTTTAGTGGTCAAAGCTGGTGATTAGCAGTGGAGTTGCCTGCGTCTAAAATCCCCTGAGATTTTATCTCCAATGTATTCGACTCTCCTTCATGATCATGTCACAGCAACTGTTAACAACTAGGTTGATTTGGCTCTTACGTACCATACACACTCTCAGACTCACACACTTAGGTACACTCCCAGAGGTCACTGGCACAGACGGTTCTGTAAACATCTCTGTCGTGGCCTCTCCCCTACCTGTCCATAACGTCTGCCGTCTCTTTCCTTTCTTTCTTTCTCTGACCCACTCCTCACAAAAAATCCAAACAGGTGACATGTGTGTACAGTGTTTTGTTATGTGTTGTTGTGGTTTTGTCTGTATGCTTTGCATATCATGTCGGAAGAGCGAGTGGCGGCGCACTAAAGGTGCAGCGGCCCGGAGGCTCCCTCCAAATATAATACTGTTGTACTCTGAGACAATGACAATAAACCTTTATGTTCTGTTTATTTTGCTGTGCGGGTGGCAAGTTGAGTAAATGGTTATTTTGTGGGTCCCGTTCAGAAAAGTTTGAGAATCCCTATAGTGTATTCTAGTGCAAAGCAGTTCAGTTGAGGCGGAAAAAACATTCAAACCTGCACAAGGCAGAACAGAGCATTCTGAGTTTTAGAGATGCAAACAGCCTAATAATGAACATTACTCCTCAGAGATGTGTAATGAAACAAAGTACTTATGTTTTTGATAAGGAAACACTCTTTCATGACTTTGTACTGCTTTTGTGTTTAGACTGATGATGAAAGCTCTCACTGTGAAATGTTCTATCTTTACAAAACATTTTAGCCTTATGTTTGTATCCTTTCTACCACGTGAACAGAATCATCCTTGTTGTTGATGTGGATCTATTTTCTCTAGCCTCAGTATTTATGTTCATTCTAAAAGCTGCACGTGCCATTATCCTCCGATGTTTTTGTTCTCTGACCATTTACTGGACACTTCTGGACACTTTCCAAGACAGAACCAGATCTCTTTACTGGCTCTTCAGCTCAAACACTTATCCAATCAGAGGCAGCGCTGCCCTGTTGCAACACGCAGAACAAAAAGCATTATTATAGCATTATGGGCCCTGCAAAATGGAAAGACCTCGCTCAATAAACGCTGTATGCCTCTGTAAATAGAGACATAATATTTGATAAGAACAGATCAGGCTGTCATCCAATAGCCACAAGAAGATATCAGAGTTTTACAATCAAATCGGATTTCAGTTCCTAAAAATACAGAAAGAACTAGTGCCACGGAATGGAAGGAAGTTTTGCAATTATTAATATCACATTTTTTTTAGCTCAGTATCTTCTAGACCTGAAATAAAGAAAGTGTTGGTGACAGTTTGGGGTTTTAATGCATAGTTTTAAAATATAAAAACCCCAAAAGATCCTGACAACAAATCTGTATCGTACTGTATGAAGCTGAGGCATTATGTTTGAATTGTAAATGACTTGACAAGCACCATATGGTACAGATGTACTGAGCTGTCATCAACAATTCAGCCGACGATGGCTCACTGTTTCAGCAGGACTCATAACCTTGAGGACGGAACAGAGAAGAGACAGAATGTGGAATATCATGACGAGGTGCAATGATGGATTTCAATTTGTTTACAACATTATTTATTTATTGAATGCTGCACAACGGAATGACATAAATGTACAATAAGCACGTTTTCTTTTACAATTTGCAAAAAGCTAAAACATAAAAAAACACAAATTTTTAGTTGAAGCCACATGCTGACATTTTTTTTGGATTTAACAGGTAAGTTTAGGTTCAAGTGACTAAAACGGGTAAGTTTAGGACTGGGGCTTGGGGCAGGTTCAGATTTACTCTTTAAATCTGAAGAAAATGTCGCCATGTGGCGTCCAGCTAAATTTGTGATTATTTTACATTTCGGCTTTTCATAACATGTTGACGTTAAAAAAAAAAGGTGTGAAAATGTTTTTGACATTTTGTTGTATATCTACGTTTTCTCCAGAGATTGGGCTGAACCAAGACACACCCATGTTTCAGAACTTAAGTGTTCTGTCCTCAGATGAAACCCATAGTTTATCTGAGGTTAAAGAGCATCTTGAAGAAAACAGACAGAAGAATAACTCCACATATAAAGGTCCTGTCCACCCAGAGCATGACTCCAGCTGGGGACACATAAGGCTGAAGTTCAAAGAACTGCCAGCACTCTGCCTATAGATTAGCCTCAACGGTTTTTCAGAAACAGCTGAACAAACCTGCCCCTCTACTCCCCAGAGGCCATATTCTCTGCGAGGGGAACTGAGGCGGAAAAAATACATGCTTGGGACTACTTCACTGAGACTTTTTCACTCTCTCCTGGTGCATAAAACTGACAATAATGCAGGATTTTGATTTCTATTGGGATCACAACTGTTAACAGGTCTAAAGTAGATCTAACAGTTTGGTATATGACTACAATGTTTCTATTGAAGATACATTAACTAAAAAAGAAGAATAAAGTGCTATAAACCTTTCCCTCTCATCCTTCTACTCTCACCAACCATTTGGCGCGTCACTAGTTTCACATGCAACATTTTAGACACTGAGCATAGCCAATTTGAAAAGACATTTTTGAGAATTACAAGATGAGAACACCATGTATAGAGTTTTTTAAACAAAATTCTTCTACCTGCTGGTAAGTGTAGTGGTACTCGAGACTGGTCTTGGTCTTAAGACCGGTCTCAAGACCTCTTTTTTAAAGGTTTGGTCTAGTCTCAGACTCGAGCACATTTGGTAAAAAAATGTGCTCGAGTCTGAGACTAGACCAAAAGTAAGGCAGCGGTGTCAAACTCATTTAAACCAAGGGTCACACTGGTGTCAGGCTTGTCATCAAAGGGATGGGTCTGTAGACTGTAATACATCTCACTACTCTGAGAGGTACTACAAACGATGGTCTCTGTATTTGATGTTGTATATTATTGAAGTTACAAATACTGCATATACAGATACTATATAAAGATTATTTCAGTAGGTTTAGGAATCCACGACACTCCTATTAATCTGTAAGGCTAAAATTATGTACGGGTCACATAAAATGAGAAGACCTCATCCGGTCCCTGAGCCTTGCGATCATGCTCACCAGGCAGCCACCACATCACGTTCTGGGACGGATTATCCACCAAGATACGAGAAGATCAAAGAAGCAACAGAGATCAGGAAACAAAGGCCATGCACAGTGAATCATGATGAAGAAGCATTCTAACTTTCACTCACATGAAACACTCCTCTCCAACAACCATCAGACAAAATCTTTTCAGCTCTTTTAAAATAATGATTTAGTTAAGTTTCCTTCATATTTACTCACTCCAGTTTTAGAGTGATTTGTGCTTGTTTGAGTAATGTTTGTTCTCCTGCAGACAAGAAGCCATTTATTCTTTTCACCTAAAACTGGCTTTGACATAAAACATTTTATTTTCGTTTAATTAAGAAAAAAATGTAATAAGCATGTTGTCAATATATGTATTCAGTATGTACTCCCCATCTCAGTCTAATAAAAGAACATTCTGTTCTCTAAGCAAAAGAAGTGTGGAGTAGCATAGCTATTGTTAAATTTACAACTACAGCATAGCTTGCAGCCTTATGAAGGTAAAAGTGTTACCCATTTACTTATCATTTTAGTTCTAGCCCCTGTTCTAAAGTCCTGACCATGTGATGGTTAGACGATCTGAGACAAACTAGTGTGGTACACACATAAGTATCCTTCTCTGGCTTTTGTAACTTTTTGCAACATCATCATGAGAAATTGTTAACAATGAATTTGGCTACGTTTAGGATTGAGGCTTAGGTGGTGGTTAGCAACAGTAATTAAAAACAAAAACAGGATTTTCTAGCACTAACTAATCAAGAGGTCGCTCATTTTGACACAAGAGAACTAGCAACATCAAAACATAAGCAACTGGAACATGTTGGCCCACAAGGATATTGAAATCAACGGAAATTTGTTAATGATGTTTTAAATGATCTGTTTATAATAATAAAGTTTTACCAAAAACTTTCTCATAGTTCAGTTTGTTTTAAGACACAGGCGCCTCTGAGTGTGACTGTGAAAACTAGACAATATAAAAAAAATTATATGATTTGGCCACGGTATCTTTTTTTTGAATTTCAGTGGGTGTGATTGACAGATTATTTAGCCAATCAGGGACAGGCTCTGTCTTCCGCATGAAAACCAACATGGCTGCTTATGACGAAAAAAAAAAAAAACATGAAAAAATATGGAAAGAACATTACGTATAATTGAAATCATCGCAGAATTCTGCAGAATCAATGAGCGAAGCAAAAAACAGTTTTATTGTGAGGTGAGTGAAGTTATATTTTGGTTTAAGTGACTGGTGACCAATCATCTCCTTTGTTTCACGTGCGTCACACAAATAAACTGATCTGATTGCCCAGTATGTCGTGGGGTTGATCTGAAATACAAGCGGAGGGAGAGGTGACCAGACCCACTCTTTGCAATTTGCTGAAGCGTGGGCTCTGGTTCCCAGGCAACTTAAGAGTAGAATATAATTGATGTTTTACAATGAAAATCAATTTCTTCCTCTCTTGTTAATGTACTGTATCTATTCAAGTGAAAATGAATCTGCAATGTCTTGACTACGTTTAGTAATGTCCCGTTAGTTCACCAAATCAAGTACAGTCCCTTTAAACATTGTAAGTTAGATGATCTGTTCCAAAGACAGTATAAGCCTACACGTGTGGCAGTATGATCAAACAGAGCCGAACACAGCGCGTCTTGTCCATATGAGTCGTGTTTGCTCTGAGATTGCAGCGGCCCTGACAATAGTGGTTTTGAGGCCGGCCGCGTTCTCTGAGGTATGGCTACAAAGGCGAGAGCAAACAGAAACTACATGTGTTTGTGGACACAGTGACCAAGGAGACCGCCGGCATCAGAGCACCAGAGCATCAGAGCGTCACATCAGAAAACATCTAGTACACAGTCAAAGAAAAAAGATTCAAGGGAAGAATAGATTTGCTTTGTGATCTTAGAATCACTTTCTTCTGGTCGCACAACAGAATATGATTATCTCTTACAAGGGATATCTAATATGGTAAATACTGTAGCTGCAGCTACTGGTGTTGATATGGTCCATCTATGTCATTTTAAGTTATAGTTGACGGAGGACACTCATGTACAATATAAAGACCTTACTTGTTTATAATGATGAGAATGAGAATCTGTAATTTAGCCACATCGTTGTATAGGTGGCACGGTTCAAAACTTGTGAAAAAAGTAGCTTCTCATAGTCTAGAAATTAACACAAGACAGCAACATCTGTAAATGGAAAACTCAGTAGTGAGCCTTATTGACTGATATGTATGGGTTTTACTGCAGTACAGTGGCAGAGTGGATAGCTTTCTTGGTTGTGGGTTTGACTTCTGCACGATCCAGGCTATTCTTTGTGGAGTTTGCATGTTTCTCCCTGTGTCTGTGTAGGTTTCCTCCGGGCACTCTGGTTTCCAGACCAACCAACAGCATGCACGTTAGTGAATATCCTCCAACTACAGCAAAATCTGGAGATGGGTCCTTGAACGCTGCACTGTGGGTCAAGTCCAGAGGAGAATTTTTCCTAGGGGATAATAAAGTGTACCTTAACCTTAACCTCAAGCTTATCATTTCAGCCTCTTTTCAGGTAATGGCTGTATGCATACCACATCAAGTAGATAGCATATGTTCCTTTTCTGGCGTGTCTAGTGAAGTTGACACACTGTCAAATGCATTGAATAGACAGTAGATGATATTTTGGCATTTTGGCTTTTCTTTGGAGTTACTGGGTAAGTTCAAGTCTGAAGTTACAAATAAAATATTAAGTAGAACTGGGGCTTGGAGTTGGTCCATTTTCAATGTCAAGTGAATGTAAACCTGCGTCTTGAGTGTTCAAGCATATTTGCTGCGCGTGTTGGCGTCTGGGGCGTCTTGGAAGCTCAAACCTGCAACGGATGCAACTTTGCTCGAATCTGCGTCCGCCGTAGGAGTTGAGAAAATCCATCTTCAGACGGGTTGGAATCAGAGACTACACTCCTGTGTCACGTGACATGCTGTTCTCCTCTCACATAAAGGGGAAAGGAGGACTGTTTACATAAGTCTTTTAATAGCTTTTTAACGTAAGGTCACTTGTTTGGAGGTTTTTTTCAAAGGCTTAGTCATTCATTGCTCTGAAAATCTAGAGACACTTCAAAACAAACAACATAGGACATGATCTGGACTGACAACGCCCTCACAAGGATCTATTTTTAAAAATGCTCGGTGTCGAGTTTAAACCACTGCTGTACGACGTGACACTGGAGGAGCCGAGAAAGACAGAGACAGCAAGCAAAAAGACACTGCCTAAAGGAGGAGAAAGTTGTGTGATCGGGTTAGCTCTGTTTTATAAATGCAACAAGCCTCTATCTCTCTCCCTTCCTCCTTCTCTCTCTCAGTGATCTGCCTACGTGCAAAACAAAGCCTGCAAACGTTAAAAGTGTCTTTTTGTTACCATCACCTTTGAAAATGTTTAGCGTCAAAACACGCTTTTACGCGCAAATTTTGACACAAATACGCTGAACGCAGTATTAGATTAGTATTAGAATTGTTTTTTTTATTTATTTAACCTTTATTTAACCAGGAAAGTCCCATTGAGATTCGAAGATCTCTTTTGCAAGGGAGTCCTGGCCAAGAGGCTTCCACAACACAACACTACATAGACTAAAACAAACAAAAGACATAATTAAAAACAGTTAAAAACAGTTACAGGTTAGTGACTGCATTTCCAGGTCTTTCAAAAGAGAGTCAAAACTAGCCATAGAGACAAGAGTTTGGAGCTTAAAAACTCTCTGTAAAAAACTCCAATCTGTGGGAGCACAGTACTGAAAAGACATTTTCCCTTTTTCTGTTCTAACATTGGGAACAATCAATGAGTAAACATCCTGAGAACGCAACTGATGAGGTCCATCAGGCCTACGCTGAAGATACACACTCAGGTATGAAGGAAGTAGACCAACAAGTCCTTTGTATATAAACCTGTACCAGTGTGTGAGCCGTCGCGTGGCTAAAGCAGGCCATCCAACACGAGAGTACAGGTCACAGTGATGGATCCGTGCACCACAGTTTGTTATAAAGCGCAAAGAGGCGTGAAACACTGAATCCAGTGAACGCAAAGCTTGGGCTGGAGCATGCCTATACAAAAGGTCTCCATAGTCCAACACAGGAAGGAATGTTGCAGCAACAAGTCTCTTTCTGGAATTGAAAGAAAATGACAGCTTGTTTCTGAAATAAAAACCTAATTTCAAACGCAGCTTTTTGACAAGAGATTCAATGTGTGGTTTAAAAGACAATCCATCATCAATTATGACACCCAAGTATTTAAAAGTATTCGCAACTTCAATAACTGAGCCGTCAGGTGTAAAAACTGAAGGGACATTCTGTGTAGCTCTACTTCTACTAAACAGCATCAACTTTGTTTTGTTAGCATTAAGAGAGAGCTTTAATTCAGAAAAACTATGGCAAACAACGTTAAATGCATTTTGCAAATTGACAATGGCTTCAGTGAGTGAAGATGCAAAAGAATAAATGATCATGTCATCAGCATAAAAATGACAATTTGCATCATTTACATTCTGTCCCACATCATTTATATAAAGAGTAAACAAAAGTGGGCCTAAAATAGACCCTTGTGGAACACCTCGAATAACTGGATACTCATCTGAACACTGGTCATCACATTTGACTCTTTGAGATCGGTCACAAAGATAATTCGAAATCCAACTAACTGCTTGTTCTGAAAGTCCAATAGTCACAAGTCTTTGCTTTAATATTTGGTGATCTACTGAATCGAACGCTTTGTTGTTGCTATATAAATTAATACCACGCCTTACACCGCTATAGAAATTAAATGGGTCAACAAAGCATGTCATAGTCATGCAGAAAATGCGCATTGATATTTCCATGAAACCAGTCTGATCATTAAATCTGTTTACTGAATAGACCTACTGTAAATGCCTTAGCCACAGTGTAGCTTTCTAAACATTATTGAGACTTTTTCTAAACATTATTGAGCCTTCATCTCTGTCTGAACACTGATTGTTTCTTTTCCATTGTCTCCTTACCTCATTTCCTCTCACTCAGACTTGTCAAATAGCTCTAGTCTATCATAGATGTTCCTCCGATGGCCTCAAGGTCTACATTCGTCACAACTCAGGCAATCTCCACCAGTCCACACTTCTCCACTCGGCTTCTTAAGAGAGCTTTGAGGCCCAGGAGCCTACAGCCAGCCTTCAAAGGACGGAAGCTCCAAACCATCGACATGTCTGTTTATTGGATGGTTTATCACACATGAAGCCTCGTGGTGCCATCTTTGATCTCAGTCATCCTTGTGCTCTCGGACTGATTGTTTAATTCTTTTTACATTTTATTTGTTGAGGAAAAAGGCTATGAAGAGATACAACTGGCTCCTCTATCTGACCGAAAATCCAATCTTAAAGAAATGTTCTCACACTTTTAATGATACACAGACATATTGTAGTTATGCTTGCTGTCTGAGTCCAGGGAAAGATTCTGTTGATTTGCAGAGAACTTTGTAACAGCCAATCAGATCAGTTAGACAGTGCCAGGCTCTGTTGGTTAGTGGTGGTTCTTATAATGACATAACTAAAGTAAACTAAAATCAGAGTTGTATTATCATCACCAGCTCCACATAGTGTTCTCCTGTGGCCTTAACAAACAGGTTTTATTCAAATGTGTCTCATTGCCTGGTTTCGCTTGGCTGTATTTAAAGGTCCAATATACACAAATCGCCTTTTTTGAAATTTTAGTCCAGTTAAAATGTTATTTCAGCAAAAACATACTTGGAATTGTGTTTTGCTTCAGCCACAAATGTTTGAGTCATTCTGCATCTCCAAAGCTGAAAATGCTCTGGTCCACCTCGTGATGTCATCAAGTGGTGCCATTAACCATTTTTATCCAAAGGTGAAGTGGTTTACTGTGCAATTCTCTACTGTTTAAATCACGGGACAATCTTAAGTTGTTGCATATTCATATTAATCTTGTCGTATACATTTTCTGCTGAGGATGACTCGGTGAGGTGACATCACAAGATATAACAGCATGTTTTCAATTCAAGTGAAGAACAGAACCTAAACATGCAAGATATTTTGTATTAAACTAGTGGTAATGGAACAAAATACACCTTTCAATGTGTTTTTGGTGAGGAAACGGCATTGTAACGTGGATCAAAAATGAGCATAATATGGGCCCTTTAATAGAACGACAACTCACGCAGCTCACCTCATGTAGTCGGCCTTTTGTTTTATCTTTGCACCACTGTTCTGTTCCGTAATACTTGCAGTCTGATCCTTTTGTTTGAGAAATCCCTCTTCACTGTGTGGCCACATGGACTTGAGTGTGACCTAAATCTTCCACACTGCTGTAATAATTACACTGGGTATTGCAAATAAATGACTATAATAACCCTGTCTCTGTCCTAAATTAATAGGCTGCGTAACTGTATGTGCGGATAGAGTCCTTGTATCTCTGTGTTCTATAAATCATTGTGCCAGCGGGTCAAGGAAGCAAATTAGGCCAATAACAATCATTTGGACTCTGTAAACCTATGGCTTAATGCATAATAAAGGTCGGACAAGTGTGAGAACTCAAGACATTTAACATTTATGTTAGCCAAGCACCTTTGAGCATCTGTCTGTGTGTGTTAGTTTGAGCTCACTTCTGATGTGTTGCTTTGTTAGTCAAAACAATTCAATCTGTCCATGAGACTATTTGATTAGAAGCTACATTTGTCAGACCTGCCCCGGAAAAAAATGTCAAGAGTAAATGAAAACATTAAATTAAACTTTAGCCAATTAAAATGCTTCAATATAGAGAAGAGAAGGACATTTGAGAGAAGGCTTACATCACTTTATAGACTGAGTTTGGACAAATAAATGAGGTGATGAGACCAGTGTTTTAATTGTTTGGAAACACGGCGCTAAAGAGACTAGGACCCCGAGGTGAACTTCCGCTGAGGGCCCCCTGAAGGCTAGTGCCGGTGTGGTGTTGAGATGATTCAATTCAAAACACTTTATTTATCCCCGAGGGGCAATTTAAAAAGGCACACAGAGCTGTTCCACAATCATGTAAAATCACATTACACAACATCAGACAAGCCATATACAAACAAGTGGATAAAAAGTAGAAGCAAAGTGCGTTAGCTATTAATTTCTGTGCAGGAATGCATTTCTTTATACCAGACTCTATTGCACTGACACTGACCATGCAAAAATACAATAGCATTGCACTAATCCCTGTATTATTGTGCAAAATATTCTAACTCCACAGTCATGATCATTTTTGCCCTACTTTCCTAAATGTTTAATGTGCAATATCAAAGCAGCATAAATTATATTGCTCTGATTTCTTGCCTATTTTTTGTTTGTGACGTACCAACCTTACCTTGAGTAACAGTTAACAATGGGCCCTTTTCACGCTGCGGCTATGCTAGCTCCGGTTTGCGAAACACATGTGGATAGTTCCTCCTTGTCCATTCATTCCTTATATGGAATTTGCCGAAAGATAGATAGATAACCACTAGCAGTGAGTTCAGAGCTTCACATTCGAGGTAAATACTTCATCAGAGAAAGACTGTGTGTTTATAAAAGTGCGTAAGTTTGCTAAATGCTAACAAATAAATTAGCGCAAATATAAAGCAGACAATTTGATAAAAATACATGACATCCTGCGAGTGTTTTTGTATAAGGCTAGTTCAGTTTGTAGAGTTATTTTAAAATTATTGAATAAATTAAATACAAGTTAGCATTAGCTTCAGAGACAAAACGGCACATTTTATAAACACATGAAATATTTACCTCGTATGTGAAGCTCTGAACTGCAAATGACTGTCTGGCTGTCATTTGTTGTCCAGTTTGTGTCAATTAATTATTTAATTAGTTTATGGCATTTGAGCGAGCCTCCCCAGGGAATGAATTGACCAGAAACAACGATCTGCTAGTAATATTCACATCGGAACTAGCCAAGCCGCATTGTGAAAAGAGCCTATTGACTTGTAGAAATCCAGTGATTGTTTCATGTCCTTCACGTCTTTAATTAGCCAACCCGATCTCACAAGAAAGCGTATACCACG
This sequence comes from Mugilogobius chulae, assembly GCA_038363315.1. NCBI lineage: Eukaryota > Metazoa > Chordata > Actinopteri > Gobiiformes > Gobiidae > Mugilogobius > Mugilogobius chulae. Next base: position 29,455,258 of record CM076406.1, on the reverse strand, counting down.
ACATAATAGGATATGTCAAAATCGTATGATTAGCACAATTTCACGCCTCAAATAACCCCAGTTCATTTTTTTGGTTGTTGTAAAGATGTGTCATTATTTATGAATTTTAACGAAATCTTTATCCTAATCTTAACCTACCTCAATCCCCAGCCCTAAACTTACCAATTTTTTGTAACTTGAAGCCTATACTTACCCGTTGAACCTGAAAATAATGTCCTCATGGGACTTCTACCAAAACTCATGTGTATTTCACGCCATGAAATATTGTGAGATTTTCACGCTTTTTCCTATTGTGCATTATATATGGCGTAGCATAGTAAATGTAAAAAAAGGCATGAAATGATGCTCATCATACACTATTTATGTGTTGTAGTAGGCTATATATATTCTTTCTTGTGATACTCCAACAAGTGCAGGTTTTTTTAGTCTGCTTTCCGCCTCATTCAGTGTCTCTCTTGTGTTTTGTATCTTCGAATAGAGCAGATTATTTTCATCCTCTGTGTTGGTCAAGCAGAGATCCTTGACAACAAGCCACACTTGCCATGTATGTTTCAATGTACAGTGTTTTTTTGATATTTTTACTGAATCCGCTGGATTAACAGCTTTATTGGGAGTTTATCGACCTCAGCTAGTATCCTAATGGCATTTTTATTTATTTACAGGCAGCATAAGAGGTCATACTCGCTAACAGACCTCCGTGGGGGAAACTTAACATGGAAGAGTGCATAAGAACAACGGCTTTATCACTCACTGCTCAACAACTACAAAAGCAAATGAGGACTTAAGGAAATATATTGTGTCAACTATTATTACAAAGACATGGAGACGAATAAAGTCCAAATGTGCAAATATATCCAATAATGCTAATAGTAGCAGTGAGCTAAATGCTAACATGATCCTAGCGTGTTTTAACTTCTTTCTGTTTGCTTTTTCAATATAACGCCACATCAACAACATTTAAACATGGTTGTGACTTGACTTGAATTAGTTGTACTAAAAATACACTTAATTCACCAGAAAACATTTTAAGCAAGGTAATAACAGGATTTCCCCACAATGTTAGGATCTTACAACGACACTGGCCTTCAGTTTGCAGTTTTTCTATTTCAGTCTTTTCTATATCTGCGCATCGTAATTTGTAGAACACTGCTCATCTGTGATCAGAACTTAACTGAGAGTGTTAATGTGAACAAATGGACTTGAAGATGTGAACAAACAGCAGAATTGGAAAACTAAGAACTACTGTAAAAGACCAAGTTCTTAACAAAATAAGTTCTATAAAGTACTCTCTATGCCTCTGTTTCAATGAACAAACCTATGTTGCCATTAATTTTCCATTATTTTGTTAAGAATTATTTGTTAATTTATCTTTTTTTTTTCTTTAATACCTAAATTGCCACCTCTCCACTTACCATATGCTTAGAGTTGTTCACTGTCTCTGAGTAACAACATATCCATTTAAACCTTTTGTGCCACATACTATAGAAATTGTCTTGTCTTTTCAGATTGGACCAACAGTAAAAGGGTCTGAAGCCCCTCTCGTGGACAGTGAGTGACAGCAGCACCCCTCCCTCACTCCCCTCTAATGGACGACTAATGACTTCTCTCAGCTCCAGCATTATAAATAACCGGACTCACATCCCATTAACAGTCTGCGCTGCACAGACAACTTGTATTTTTATCCTCCTGGTGTGAGCCCGGCAGGTGGGAGTCTGTCTAAATTTAGTGATGGCTCGTGCAGAAAGAACTACTGGTCCCTCGCGTGCAGTTCATTTGATGAGGAAAATCTTGTCTTGGAAAAATGTCGAGGATCTAGGAGCGTGTAGAGCTGAGCAAAAAGCACACTCGGTAGTTTTGTTTTATGATCAGGACAGACTTATGTTCGTGTGAATGTCAGTTTATCAGCTGCTTGACAGTACAATGATGGCATAACACAACTTGCATACAGCGGATTAAATAAAAGGAATTGACTTTATTGTACTGGTGGGAAATTAGTATTGGTAACTTTGTTTTTTGAATAAATTCTGACTCAATTCCAAAGACATTTTGTGCCACTGAAACAGTCAATGTGAGGATAAATGAGGCATACTGCAGGTCTTTTCCCTTCTTCAAGTGTACGTTCTGTTTTATATATAGACTTCACCGTTATATAGATGCACTCACTGTCCTTACGTCACCTGAATATAGGAAGCTGATAACCAGATAAGAACACTCTGTTCACAAGGCTGGCTGTTCTTGCCTTAATGAAGCTTCTTTATGTGAAAATACTAGCTGCGACATACAGAAAAAAGTGCACAATCTACACATTTGGAGTACAAAACACTGGAAATGAACACGCTAGCAAAGAGCCACAGTAAGCTCATTGTAGTAATAAATGATTTATGTCAAAACGTCCAAATAATTTGCACATGCAATCTTAAACTAAGCGCTTGTGAACATGAAAATACTTAAAAGACAAAAGTTTTAACCTGGCCAGTCAGTTGGATTCTTGGGATATTTGTGAATTCACAAACACCATCTGATCGGTTTGCATTCCAAAGAGCCCAATCACATTGCAGCAGGGCGGGTTGACGAGGGTTGTTAGCAAAGACGGCAACAAGTAGCATCTGAATCATGCAAAACAAAGATGGCAGCTTCATAAACGCACGAGTTTCTGATGCAGCCTGTTCTCACAGATATGCGTGTCTATGCCACACAATTTAGATTTTATGTGTGTGTATTTTGTGCGTTGCTGCCTCAGTTCATTTGTATGGTGGAATGTAAAGATGTGTTTTTATTCATTAATACTAACACAATCCTATAACTAGCCTTAACCCGGCGCTGAAGTTACTTCAGACTTCAGATCTAAAGTTACAAAAATGTAACTTAATTTTGTAACTTCAAACCTAGACTTAGTTGTTAACCCCAAATTAAACTTCCTGTTCATCCTCAACCACATTGCGCGTCTTTACCATGCCAAAAAACGGGCGTGTAATAAACACGCAAAAAAGGTAGACATGTCATCATGAAATGCAATTTGTCATGATGTGGTATATACACGCAATCCATAAGAACACCTTGTCTGCTGCTTTGAATCTGTTTTAGCACAAATACAGAGTACTTTCTCTTTTCTATCACATGGGTTATGTATTTAGTCATGTCTAGTCAAGTGTGTGTTTTAATGTGTTGTTCAAAGTCTGCATACTGATGAGATTATTTGAGTTGCAACACCACATCCCAAAACAAATTTCCTCGATGTGTGACAATAAAGTTTACCAAACCTTATTTTACTTTTTCGATAGAAGAGTGACATGACAAAGCAGTGTTTAAAGACCATTTTCCCCACTCGAAGTTCGGACTTTCACCGCGACTTTAACACTTTTTGAGCGTACATTAATGCAGCATGAACCAGAAGGGCCACGCCATGATGGGTGGAGCCCCGGTGATCGTACTGAAAAGAACTGCACAAACCCTTCAGAGGGATTTAGGAAAGGAACTTCTTGTAGTGATGCGAGAGTTTACACAAAATATGTACTCTGCTGCCACTGATAGAACTTCAGTGAATATTTTCTTGATGTGTATTTTCTCTTTCTATCTTCTAGTTTTTTCCGCAACTTCCCCAAAGCTGTCTGCTCACATCCAGAGAGAAGGGCTCAGGAGCTCAGATTTGGGACATTGTGTAACTCATCTATTTTATACTTGGGTCTAAGTTCTCTCTAACTTATGCATGACCCAAAATCCCTGCAGGACTCTCCCCCGGACTTTTCCTCTTGACTTATCTGTCAGATAGAGTTAGGTGTGGAGCTGTTCAGTCACTGTACTGCCCACCTGCACCCTTCTTTCTCTCCCTGTCCTCTTATTTCCTGCACCGCACATGCACTTAAACTACCTCTGTCTTTTTCTGCTTGTTCTCATTCATTTAAACGTCATTTTCAGTTCAAGATAATCACAAAAGTGTCTATGGATGTCTATGTCCATGAAACTCCTGTAATTCCAAACAATATGACTTTCTTTTTCTTCAAAATGTCACTTTATTGTTGCAAAACTATAATTTACATCATTAAAATTTGGTTTAGACACATTTGAAACAACTTTTGTATGATATAAAGCTGATTTGGAAGTGAAACTAAGATGTGTGGAAGTCCAGAGTGAAAACGTTTAGACAGGGATGAGGTTATGAAGAGGTCAAGATGTGCTTTCAAACATACATCCATATTTAATGACTTCACTGGAGGCATGTTCTGCAGTTATGGTAGTCGTCATATTCACATACATGGTCTATGGCTGACAGTGTCCAACTTGTAATGCAGAAAGAATTTGCTCTAATGTTTACAAAAATGTAGCTTGAGTCCTTCGGAGTTAGCATTCCTTTCAAAGATCTCAGAGAAGGTTCAGCGTTCTTGACACGTTTTACTGAAAATGTTCTGTTCTTGTGTTGTTAAGACTTTCCTCAGCCTTTCACAATAAGACCATCATAATTTAAAATATATGAATAGAATGTACACAAGGGTCAGTACTTTACTTGTTTTGCGCTGGTTTTAATCAAATAATGTGTGAGTTAGCAAATTTACTGTGATTCCTCAGGGTTCTGTTTTGGGTCTTGTCCTGTTTTCATTGTGCCCTAGGAAAGATCGTCAACGTTTTAAGTGATGTAGGCCACCTTTTTGCTGATGGTTATGCTGTTCTTGTAAGCCTTCTGAATTTACAAACTTGACTTTGCTGTAAAAACTGCAATGCAGACAAATCAGTGACACTGGTTATTGTCCCTGAAGATTCCATTCTAGGGTTTAATTAGTCGGGTGCTCTAGGACAGTCGGTCAAACCTAGCCTTAGAAATCTGGGTGTTATCATTAAAGACAAACTCAAACTGTTGACAATAAGTTTTTCTTTCAGTTAGGATTAACAATTTATAGTGTTGTAACTTAAATTGCATTTCTGTCCCGCTTAATATTTATTTATTCATTCAGACATAAGGTTTATAAAAACACACACAAGACAAAACCATAAAAAAACAAACAAGGTTATAAAGATCTGCTGTAACAGTGCCTGGTATCGTACACCTCTGAAGGCAGGATTACCAGCACTGCTACAAGAGAGTTACCGAGCTGTTAGGCAACATAAAAACGTAGAAATCAAAGTTCTCATAAGTGCCTAAAACCTCTTGACTGGAGCCTGACAGAACAGGAGACCGGCACTGTTGCACCTGAGATTTTTTTTTTCACAGGTTCTGAAAGCATCATTATGAGCTACTTCAAGCTTCGTAGAGTAGCCTTTTTATACCTGCACCACAGTGAGGCTGCATACAGAGGTGTACAGTACGTTCTGAACAGGTTCATCTTCACAGTGTCTGAGCACATGGGACATTTTCTGATCATGTTAGTTTGGGCATACAGTATTCGTCAATTGGTTAGGTTAGGTTAGGTTGGTTAGGGTCATCATCAACAGGCCCAGACATTTTGTTCTGTTACAGACACTTAGCACTTGGTTAGACAAAAAGTCTGGATACAAGTGCCTTCGACATATGAGCATAACGTGTTTTTTGCATTATAAATGATTGAGTCCATACTTCAACAGACATTCAGCAGTTGTTGAAAACCTGCACTACTTGAAGAGACAGTAGCCAAATCAGACCATAGCATACATGAAATGATTAATGATTTAATGATGTGGTACAGCTCATCCAGGTTTAAAAGGGCTGTAATAGAAGTTGTCTTGTCTGCAGTTCATCCAAAACTCTGCAGCGCGGATCCTGACTTGACACATTTAACCCATTCTTGAAGATCTTCATTAGCTTCTGTTTTTTTTTTTTTTTACCTGGATAGTAACATTCAGAGCTTGCATGGTCAAGCTCCTGATCTGATCCAACTCTTCAGACCCTCTCGTGCTCTGAAGTCTGTGGATCAGAAACTTGGATGGTTCCTCTCACACTGCTTCAGACCAGAGACCAATCATTCCAAGCAGTTGAACACACACTTTGAACACAGAATGATCTCCTGCTCCTTCTACGCTCTAAAACTTTACTTTTCAGTCAAGTATTTTAAAGTTTTTGAGGCTATTATGATTGTAACTGTTGTACTCTATATGTTGGGTATTTTATGTGTATTTTGACTTCTCTCTTTGTGCTTTGTGTACATATGACTAATATTATCACTCTTGTACTATAAAAAAACACAGATATTTTGACCAATTTGATTGCATTACTTCAGCTGTTTTATGGTTTCTGCTTTGGTCTTTTTCTTATTGTATTTCTTTAATCACCGTCTGATAAAAGGGAACTTTTATGCTGATAAAAACAACCAATCATTCTTGGATGAGTCAGGATCACTTTGTTCACCAAACAAATAAAAAAGCCTTTCAATGAAATTCTGCGGAAACAATTTTACTTTATTGCTTTATTTTTTGTGACGTGTTCTGCTTTGAAATGGGAAATGTTAAGGCCAACAAATTCTCAATCTAAAGTCCTCTCAACAGCTCTTTATGTTTGCCCAAAAAGATCCAGAGAGAATGGAAATCTGTTTTTATTTTTTACAGGTGTTTTAGTGAAAGTAAATGTACCAGCTGCTTTGTCAGGTGGATTGTCATAATGTAACTTCACTAACTCCTGACAGTTCATAAGTTCTGTGACGGCCACTTGATTTCTCGACTTATTCCACTGTTGTGACGCTTGGGGCTATCAGCTTCAGTTGACGTTCATTTTTTTTCCTGACAGTTTTCGGCAAGAGTCTCGTCAGATGGACAATGTGTAGAATTCACTTCAGAGAGATACAGATATACTGTAAATGAGTCAGGTTAACAAAGTATATGGGATCTGCAAGTGTGAACAGACAATGGACATTCACAGCAAACTCGGGCAAATGATAAGCTCTATGATAGATGCAAACTGATCATATAAAGTGGCAAAGATAACATCAAAATCAGGATGAAAATTGGATCACTGTAAAAAAAAAAAAAAAAGGATAGGGCAGTTTTATGTCAGTTTATTTCCTGTATGTGAGTTGTTATTCTCTCTTTCTTTTTCCTCCCTTTCTTCTTCCTTTCTCTCTCCCCTGCGCTCTCTCCTCTCTCTTTTTTCTCCTCTCTTTCTCTCTCCTTTTTCTTGCTTTTTCTCTCTCCTCTCACTCACCTTTTGCTTTCCTCTCTTGCTCACACTCTGTATCTCCTTTCCCTCACTCTTTCTTTCTTCCTCTCTTTTCTCTCTCTTCACTTTCACATTCCTCTCTTGCTCATACCCCCACTCTCTCTCTCTTTTTCTCTTCTCTCTCCCGCTCTCTCTCTCGGTCTCTCTCTCCTTTCTCCAACTTTCCACTCTCTTGCTCACACTTCTCTTATTCTCTATCTTTCTCACTTCCTCTGTTCTCACTTCTCTCTCCTCTCTCTTTTTTTTATCTCTTCCTCTTTCTGTTCTCCCTCCCTCTCTTCTCTGTCTCTCTCTTTCTTCCTCTCACCCCTCCCTCTGTCTTCTTTCTCTGTTTCTCTCTCCTTTCTCCTCTCCCCTCTCCCTTCCTTACTCCTTTCACTTTCCTTTCTCTTGCTCACATCCTCTTTTTTCTCTCTGTCTCCCTTTCTTCTCTCTCCCTCTCTCTTCTTTCTTCATCCTTTCTCTCTCCTTCTTTCTCTATCTCTCTCTTTCTCTCCCTCGCTTATCTCACCCTCTTTCCCCCTCTCTTCTTTCTCTGTTTCTCTCTCCCCCTCTAGCTCCCTTTCTTCTCCCTCCCTCTCTCTTCTCTCACCTCCCCATCCTCTCTTTCTCACTCTTTCTGTCTCTCTCCCCCCTCTCTCTCTGTCTCCCTCTCTCTCTCTCTCTCATGCATGTTTCTTATAATTTAAAACTCTTAAGTTGAAAATCTTTGACTCACACTTTCAAGTTCTATCAACACAAACATTTATTTTCATTTAACTTATTATAGCCTTATGCCTTTTCCCAGTGATAACCAGTTTATTCCTTCTTAACCTAATTGAATAATAGACTTGTCACACACCTGCAGTACACTCTGGTGAAGCCACAGCTGTGTTGTGTGGATGAGACAGATGCTCATTCTGTCAGTGAGCAGCTCTGGGCACAGATACTGATTAGTCATTTACATGCTTTCAGTCATCACCAAACAATCCCACAACGCCGCTAACTCCAAGTGAATCTGCTGTTTTTCTGCTGATATCATCATAGTGTATTTATCATTTTTATTCATGCAAGTGTCCGTGTCTGTTCATACGCTAACAAAGATAAGCAGGAGGTTGAAAACATAGCATTTCCCTCCTGATAGTGTTTAACCGTACTCAGCACTCGACACACACTGCCCAGCCAGCTTGCATGAGCGTATATAAAAGAGCTAAAACTTAAGACACATCATTTTTTGGGAGGTCTACCTGCGTCACCCTGGTTCCAAGCCAGTGACGATAACAGATTGCCGGCCGCTGAAGAGGCATAATTGACAAGACCACCCTCTGCCACTTTAGCAAAGGTTTTTTATAATGCACTTTAAAGCAATATTTGAGCTAAAACAGCTGTATGTAGGCCGTTGTACAAACCACAGACAGCAAAGGTAATTATTAGCACGCATGGGGAAAAAAGTGTGTTTATAAAAGGCTGTGTTTGTGTTAAATGTAAATGCTAAAGTCTGAAAATAAAAGCACAGTCTGCGGAGAAAACGTAGACATACAACAAAATGTCAAAAATGTGTAATAATCACGTTTTCACCCCCTCCCCCCTTTTTTTTTATAACGAAATGCCAAAACAATAAAACAAACTTTGGTTAAAGCCACGTGACAATATATTTATGGGTTTAACGCAGGGGTGGGCAATTATTTTTTTGTGAGGGCCATTTTCAAACACGATCAAGTGGTGGAGAGCCGAACCGTGGTCATTGGTGTGACAAACTACCATTCTTGTAAGCACAATTTTGGTATAACAGGCTTTTTAATCTACTATTTTGACCATTTATTATGATAAATATATGGTCATCAAGCAAAGACACAAACTCCTATAAAACTTAGAGTAAAATAGTCATTCTGACCTCCCGCAGTTTGCTCAGCTCTGGTTTAATAGGTGAGTTTAGGCTTAAGTCACTAAAATGAGTAAGTTTAGGGATTGGGCTTGGGGTAGGTTGAGATTTACCTTGTAAACTCCCAAAAAATGTTGCCATGTTGCTTCAACCAAAATTTATGTTTTCTTTTCGTAACAGAGGCGTGAAACTTGCTTATCGTACGTTTTGGACATTTTGCTGTATATCTAAGTTTTCTCCAGAGACTGGGCTGGAAAATAATCACCTTACATCCCACATGGGCACACATGAGCCCAGGGACATGCTCGATGGGTGACATGCAAACCCCATGTTGCAAGGATTCTTGAAAGCTGAAAACAGCATACTCCCTGGACATGTCAGTCATTGAGCATGGATGCTCGACATATACTGTATGACAAATGTGTTGCACTGGTGTAGTCACCAGATACTGACTGCTTTTCTGAGGCCCCAGACCCCCCTCAAAAAATGGCATGTTTCAGGGTGGCCTGTCGAAGGCAGACCTGTGCAATAATTCTGCTGTCTCAAAAGCATCTTGATTTGACACATTTGTGAGGTGTCAGCAAAGGAGAAGTGCTCAGATTTGTGAGCAATATTTGAGAGAAATATTTATTTTGAGTTATTAATCTAAAACATTGGGAGAAGTGTTTTTGTTCAGTATACTGTAGTTACATTAGCAATACATAAAAGACATTTTAACATGTATACTTTACATTTTAACGGTCAAAAGTACTTGCATACTTTTGGCTGTCCAGTTAATCAAACGATGAGAAGAGAGAGAGAGAGAGAGAGAGAGAGAGAGAGGAGAGAGAGGAGAGAGAGAGAGGAGAGAGAGAGAGGAGAGAGAGAGAGAGGAGAGAGAGAGAGAGAGAGAGAGAGAGAGAGAGAACATACATTGGAGAAGCTCTACTTCAAGAGAAATAGAGGGAGAAATAAAAGAGAGAGAATCATACATTGACTAAACAGTTTGCACTTTGAGTCGGTGGACAAACGCTCTCACCACAGAGCCACTGCAGCTGCACAGTCACTTTGCTTTAATGATTGGATGCAGAACAAAAAGTAGTAAGAATATGAATGAATTGGCTACAAATAATGAACAGTCATTGTCTGCTTTTGTCTCTGAGCTGTAGAGAATTCACTGTCTTGAAAAGTGCCACGTTTGGTCTCTTGTTTCCAAACTCATAGCTTGATTGTATTGAGTGTTTTTGGTTGGCTCCCTGTGCAGAAGAGGATTATGGGAGGGTTGCTGAGAGGTTCGGTGGAGCGTGTTGGAGTGAAATCCCACATGCATGCGGTGAATTGGTCATACAAGTTGTCCTGTTGAGTCTTTACTGCTAGAATACTGTCAAAAGAACTTCCTGGATAAAGAATACACACTTCTCAATACTTTAGAAAGATCATCTCAGGTCAGATGGCTGTGATTGACAGGTTGATACGCCACGAAAAGGAAAGAGAAAAGAAAAAAATGACCTGACCTACAGGAGAAGCAACAGGTGAATCCAGTGAAACAACACTCGCTTTGACAAGTCGATAGAATGAGGTAAATATATACTGGAGAAAGTTACCACCGCTGTTCTTCGGCAGTGAGTGTCCTTGTCTTATTCCCAAATCCCTGATTAATAATGCAATAATGTGGATTCAGTGCACTGAATATATATTTGCAGTGAAAAGGGGAAACATGTCTTGGCAGAGCAGACAAGAGATGCTGAGACTGTAAACAAGCTCATAATCATCCATCACTGCTGCTGGCTCCAGGAGAAGACTGGTGCCATGGAAAAGGAACTCTCCCCACACTGTACACTATTTATAAGTCTGCTCTCAGATGTGCTCAGGTCGCCATAAAAGAAAGGATTCTCTTTGGTGCACACCTCACTAACTCTGACTGGAGTTAAATCTTCTTTACCCCAAAGACCTCCCGCTGCTTAAGCTGCTGATTAGCTGAGAACAAGTCTTCTTTATTCATGACACAGAAATGGAGATGAAGGAAGGAGGACCGGGAGGTCATGTATATTAGAAGGAACAATTTAAATGCTCTTCAGGGAGTTGTCATTAAAGGTAGTTTTTCTAAACAGTTTAGAAAAAAAGCCATATGCATGTGTTTGATGAGTGGGCTAGGAGCACTGTCGATGGAATTCTTAATCATGTGCTGTTTGCAGAAAGGCTGATTATTTGAGCTCTCTGAGCAAACAGAAAACATCCTCAGCTACAGCACACAGTTTTCTCCTGTTCATGGTTTATATGCTTCTGACTGAATAAAGATGCCCCATTAGGACTTTCACTTAAAATACAAACATACAATCAATCAATAATGATTCACAGAACTCTTTGCAACTCTCAAAGCAACCAGAGTGCTTTCCAATAAAATAAATAAATAAAAAATACACTAAAAATAATCACAACACTACTGTTACTAATACAGCAAGACTAAGTAAAACCTCACATGTAAGCTGTATTGCCCAGAAAATGAAAGTGATCTTATGAAATAAAAAGTTTGTGTTCAGCTGTTTGAACTGTAAATTTAGACTGATGCTCCACTTCCCCACATTAACTTCAATAGTCATTGCCACATGCTCTTCTTCATAATTCTCAGCGAGGAGGCGTCTGCAGCGCAGAACAGCTGCTGTGAGTCTGCAGAGATTCTTCTGATCCAGGTCATGGTGTGAAGGGAGGTACATGACTGTTTTAAAGTCCCCAGAACACGCATGTTCTACTTTCAAACCCATCCACATACCTCACGGTCTGATATTATGCAAAACTGTGTGAAAAATCCTCTCCATCTAAATGCTGCTGGTTTTGGTTTATTCATGCATTAACCTCTTTTATCATTTCAGATTCATTCAGATCTTTTCAGAATTCAAGGTCTTTCTAATATTATAAAAAGAATCACACCCTGCTCTCAGAGGCTGCTCCGGCTGGATGACACCTCTGAGTTAAATATATTAATTAAGGAATTGGCGTGTTAATTCCTGACTGGCTTAACAGCTGCAAAAAGTAACTACACGACTGAGCCTTCACACAACACAACTGAGACCACACACTACAAGACTTAGACCACACACTACACACTGAGACCACACACTACACAACTGAGACCACACACACTACACAACTGAGATCACACACTACAAGACTGAGACCACACACTACAAGACTTAGACCACACACTACAAGACTTAGACCACACATTACAAAGACTGAGACCACACACTACAAGACTTAGACCACACACTACAAGACTGAGACCACACACTACAAGACTGAGACCACACACTACAAGACTGAGACCACACACTACAAGACTGAGACCACACACTACAAGACTGAGACCACACACTACAAGACTTAGACCACACACTACAAGACTGAGACCACACACTACAAGACTGAGACCACACATACAAGACTGAGACCACACACTACAAGACTGAGACCACACACTACAAGACTGAGACCACACACTACAAGACTAGACCACACACTACAAGACTGAGACCACACACTACAAGACTGAGACCACACACTACAAGACTGAGACCACACACTACAAGACTGAGACCACACACTACAAGACTTAGACCACACACTACAAGACTGAGACCACACACTACAAGACTTAGACCACACACTACAAGACTGAGACCACACACTACAAGACTAGACCACACACTACAAGACTGAGACCACACACTACAAGACTGAGACCACACACTACACATTTGAGACCACACACTACAAGACTGAGACCACACACTACAAGACTTAGACCACACATTACAAGACTGAGACCACACACTACAAGACTTAGACCACACATTACACGACTGAGACCACACACTACACAACTGAGACCACACACTACACAACTGAGACCACATATTACCAGACTCAGACCACACACACTACTCACCTGAGACTGAAAAACACCACAATGTTTAAATTAGACTTCAGCTTAATGCTTAATTTTTACTTGAATTTTTTAATTCAGCTAATGTTTTCAATTGGTCTCTGATGAATAATTTCTACAATAAGATCAATCAATCAAATGTTTTTGTTTTGACGTAATTAGGACGTATGTATTTATTTTTGTATGTATAATTTATTTTATTTTTCTAACCCTAACCCTATTTTTGCCATAAGCAAACACCAAATAGGTCATGTGACTCCCCAAACACACTGGTTAGCTAGCGCTCTCAAAAGGACATTAAAAGTGACAACAGAGGAGAAGACGTTGGATATTTTTTTTCCACAGCTTTATTGCTTCAGCAGGTGAGTCCTTGCGTCAAAGGCTTAACTTTTCTATCAACTTAAAAAACTGCTGTGTGAACCAGCCATCATCAGTATACTGCTTATTATTTATCAGTGTAGAAACACCAAGGCTAAGGTGCTAAGAAATGGTTTAAACTGCCTGAAAAATGCACATTACTTGATTTATAAACAGCGAATGGCCTTTGAACTGCTTCTCTCACACACAAATCAATGTTAAAAATAAAAATCTCCAGCCAGATTGAAGACTGCGGCTCATTTCCCAGCTTTAGTAAATTGTAAATGTCATCAGACAAAAGCAAATATTTGTTTTCATCAACAATTCAAAGGCCTTTGGTCTGACTCAGGCTTGGTAATTAGTGTAAACTTCTCCTCAGAGATTACAACAAACATGACGAGGGCTCATATTTACACTGCTGCTGTAGAGGAGCATTTGTGGTGGTGGAGAAGAGGAGAGGATGAGAGGCTGCCTGTTGTGCTGCTGAGGTGTAGAAGAGCGAGGGCTTAGGAGACACTGATAGTAAGAAGAGGAGAGGATGAGAGGCTGACTGTTGTGCTGTTGTGAGGACTTAAGGCCCATTTATAGTTCTGTGTCACTTTTGTCCTTGTACAGTTTGCCATTGGAGCTTCTGTCTAGAACTAATCAGGCTTCAGGAGTGTCCAGTCATTTGTACCAATCAAAACCAGATTGCAGGACAGTTGTGCGTTTTGAGTAAGAGCATGAGAACGACACAGACACGGCACAAATGTTGTTGTAAGCTTTCTGATTGGCTCCCAGAAGCTCTGAGGAAAAAAACTAAAGGCTGACACTCCAATGGAAGCTATGTGACTCCTGACCATCTGACCTGACCATTAGTTGGACTTTACCCCGGGCTCACACAGCAACATTACAACTTCGGTGCAGCCAGAGTCTTATGTAACTTGAAAAGTCCAGAGGCACTCACAGTCCATTGTCTCTGGCTGTGCTGATCCGGAGCTACGGATCCGATTGTTGGCTTCATATTTTGGCCGAACACCAGAACTCGCCGCAACCTTTTTCCTTTGCAAATATTAAATTCCCACAAAGTGCAGGGTCTCATGTGTTGGGATCAAAACAGACGACAGCATGGCACCTGAGGAGCAGCAAACTGAGAATGAACTGTCCTCTAGAGGACTGTATCAGGACAGAACTGAAGCTGGATCGAGTGCAGCCTGAGCCCGGAGTGAGAAGACACAGTAAAGTTATAAAAGAGGAGAGGATGAGAGGCTGATTGTTGTGCTGCTGTACACTATACCTGACTGGGATCCAGAAGTCTGAATGGGTCTAGCCACCTCTCTGCCTGGAGTCAAACTCACAATGTACCGTGCAATCAGCCTTGTTTATTTACACAACTAATATCAATGAAAGGAGCTCATTGGTCATGTGCTATTTAGAACTAAATTAAATGTCTCTTACGTTGCTACTTACTTGACACACACAAACATTGTGTGTCCCTGGTTGGCTAATCCATCTGTCGATCACACTTCTCTGAACTCAACAGATGAGAAGATTCATTCTGATTTTACAGGCAAACAGTGTTGTCCAAGAACTTAGTCAGATTATTCCAAGTAATCATTTCTGTGTTGAAAGCACAGCTCATTCTCATAATACTCATAATAATACACACAAACTTGTATTTAGAAAAAATAGAAGACAAAAATGAGAAACAGCCAAAGTCTAAGTGGCTGTGCAAGAAAACAATTGTTAATTATTTCTGACTGTGTGAAGCTTTTGCAATTTGGTGATTTACTCACAGAGAAAAAAAAATAACCAACCCATCTTTTTTTTTCCTTTCAAGTTTATTATTTGTATTTTCTCAGTAACAGAAAACACAATCACCATTAGGAGTAAGCAGAAAACAAAATATTACTGTGCACGTCCCAGAACTAATTTTTATAAAATCTGTCGATGAAGTCAGTAAGAATAGAGATTAAACTTCTACGGAAAAACATCCTATTTTCCACCTGTCCAGCTTGCATGTTTGAACACAACTGCATGTCTGATAGGCTGTAGTCATTCTTCACTGTTTGTGTATAGTTAATATTGTTTATATAAACTAATATTGATGAATGGATCTCACAAAAATTTGCCAGTAAAAGGCCCAAAACACCACACTTATTTATCACCAATTTTTTTCAGTTAAATTGGGTATTTATGGCTTTGAAATAGTGATAATCTCACTTTATATTAAATTGCTTGGTTGAAATTTGTGAAGAAACTTTATATGTGGCATCTTGAGGGGTTACTACATTTTTGTAATTGGATATTCACATACATTTATCAGTATACTGATAAATGAATTAATTCAGTTGTCCAACAACGCCAGAGCAGTGATTAAAAAATAGGAGGCAGATTCACTTCAGTTACGTTAATTCATTTAATTACTGGTTGTTGCTTTTCTTGGTTTTTAAAATATAAACTTTAAAGTAAGTCTAAAAGTATAGTCAGGTCAAATCCATTCAGTTCACATTAATTCAGAAAAAGTTCCTTCGACACCCAGGCTTGGGGTGTGACCCGCACGTATGTGACCCAACCCGGAACACAAACCAGCAGCACAGTGAAAAAAGAAGGAAAGACAGCAATGGGCTGATGTGGTTCAAACCCTCCATCTGACAACAAGAACATTTGATTAGCTACACAATAAGAAACTTATCGCAGTGATTGGTTAATGCAAAAAAGAACCCACCTACCATAGACCAAACAAGTGAAATAAAACCGACTGATACATCAGGCTGTAGACTCACACACAAACCATTGCTCAAGAGCACTGTCACTTCAACCAAATAATGTGACATTTACAGTGAGCTTATATTTAAATAGGCTTCTGGTGCAGTGACTGTACAGTAAAATGACTGCAGGACTTTGTGTATAATTCATCAGGTATATACAGTGAGCTTCATTTCTGCTCAAGTGCTCCTGAAGCCTGAGGCGAAGCGCTGAACGACTGAAACCTCTGCGGTCTAGACTGAAGAAAAGAAGCTTACAACTGCAGAAGACACACAGAATGATAGATGTTCTCTCTGTGTGGGGAATTTGATTTGATACCAGTGCAAAAGGTAAGTCATATAAGTTTAGTGGTTTCTCCTATAATGGCTCCAGACACCATTTACTATCACATTCAATAGAAGAATCACATCAGCCCCACAAACACTGGCATTCTTCTGACGGGAAAGGTCAGGTGCCGAGGGAATGACACCAATGAAGTCGCCTTCTGCAAAAAGGTTAGAGGTTTTATTGTCAAAGCACTTAACCCCATCGGCCTCTTCATCCAACGTAAAAATCACTACTTTGTGGGAACTCCAGATGAAAAAGGAATGATTTTCCCTGTGCCAATTCCACCTCAACTGCATTAAAGCACACAGTTTAAAAAGTAAATAAAACTTACTTAAAAAGTGTTTTGCACCAGTACAGATATATTGTCAGATTATCTAGAGCTCAAAAACATGACATCACACATCAGTAGCATTTACAGTAGTGTAATAGTCAAGACCACATTAATCAAAACTATTCTGAGACTACAGAGTCCCAAAAGACAAGACAAGACCAAGACTACTAATGGTCAAGATCGAAATTTTTCATAGGTTGAGACAGAGACGAGACCAAGACAGCTGACCATCAGACCAAATCAAGACCACTTTTGTAATTTGATACATTTATTACGAAATGTAACCAACGAAATATATTCTCGGCGTCCAAGACAAGAGACCAAGATCAATCCAAGTTAAGATCGAGTCCCAAACAAGACCAAGTCCAACCACCCTCGAGACCAAGAGAAGACCAAGTCCAAATGTGCCCGAGATTGAGACGAGACCAAGACCTAAAAAAAACACGTTCAAGACTGTCCAAGATCGGTCTCGACTATTACTACACTAATTTCCAGTTGGCTTAATGCTAAACCAATGGAGATTTTAATACTTAAATTCCCAAAATAGCATTGCTTGCAGCATATTCTGAAACTGCAGAGCAATATTGACCTAGCAGTTGTTTGAGTTGTTTGACGGCCACCTTGTTACTCTTTAAATTATTTTGCTTTGTTTATTCTTATGTTGTTGATTTTTTGCTTCCCGAGCTCTATTTGAGTTGACATCTATGTTCAATTTTGTTACGTTTTGTTTCCTAAATCCAGGAAGTGTGCTTGTTTCTGTCTTTAGCATACTCCTTTAGCATACTAACACAATTCAACGTTTTAAACAGCACTTGTACGTTCATTGTGGTGAAGCTTACCCCGGGCTCAGACCACACGCTCAGGTGAACAGGGGTAACTCATGAAGCCTGATGCTCTTCTTGTTACTGTCTTTGTCTTTGATCACGACACTTGGGAGATCACATGGTCTCGCTGCATTTGTTTATTTGTGAAGGAAAAAGTCTGCACTGAAGATGGACTGTGTGTAATCTGAGCTTGGGTTATAAGGATCATAACGCTTTAGGTAAGAGAGCAAAGCGTGAACGTTTGTGAAAAGCTTTAGTTCTGTTATGTACTGTTTTAAGGTTTTAAGTATTCTATATCATTCCATCTCATACGTTGCACCTGCGATGTGTTCTTTGGTGGCTCCAGATCTTAAACACCAGAGTATATTCTAGAGCTGTAACTTCCCTGGACTCCTGCTTTCAGCTCCGTCACACTTCACTTCCTCTGCTCTTCGACACTTTCACAGCCTCATATTCCCTTCGGTCCTGCAGCTAGTGCAGAGAGCGGGTCACCTGACCACTCTGATAGTGATACACTGCCTGGTTTTACAGTTTTCCCATTACTTATAATTAAGCTGGAATCAAGGAAGTGTCCAGTACGCACTGGTGCGTGACGTCTTGTGCAGACTACTTTCTGTACGATTGGGTTGGTCATGGAGTTCTGCAACATAGAAAGCATAAGGAGTAACCCTGGAGTTAACAGTGTTTAGCTCCAAACTCATTTATGGATCAAACCTGAGTTGATTTTTTTTTTTGTCTCAAATGATCAATGATTACTCTTGCACAATGTTACTCAATGTGTGGTGCCACTATTTTTTGAGCAAAGATATTTAAATCAATAAACGTTTGATACATATAATATCTCAGAGTGCACAGCAAAACATTAACAAAACAGTCATGTAAACAATCAGTGAACATACGTTACACCAACCAACATTTTAGCACACTGAAATAAAACTTATTTTGCTAAAAAATGTTCATGCATTCATTCTTTAATTGTCCAAGTTTGTACACTGACTTATTGTGCGTTCAAGGCAACTGTTTTTTGAATGCTGAGTTTAGTCTTGTGAAGGTGAAATTTCATATTTAATAATAATACATTCTTTACAAATAAGTGCTCTTTGTCCATCTTATGTCAATGTCAGACTTTGTATTTTTAAGGAAGCAAAACTCTGGTATAGGGTGGTTAACGTTTCTATTTTCACGCATAAGCCTGTCAGAGGATTGTTTATCTTTACTCTTTCAACTTTGTGAATGAGTGTGCTGTGAGCGTGCGCGTGACAACGTCTGAGAAATTAACTTAAGCAACATATCTAAACTTAAAGTTTGTAATGATAACTAGATAAAGTGCCTCAACGAAAAAAACAAATGTTTGCTGAGAAATCAACTCAAAAGCCACGTAAATCTAAATAGAAAAAAAGAGTGTTTCTGAAGAAAGGCTTGCGTCGGGCCTTTATTTGCGCGTATCACACATCACCTTCCTTTCTCTTTTTCTTTCTTTCTCCCTCTGTCGGAATAGCGAGACCAAAGAGTTAGAACACAAGTCTGTCTAACTAGAGCAATTTCAAAATCACAATCTTTCGAAATAGAAGTTTGTCATAATAGAAGTCTGTCGAAATAAAGATTGAACCCCATGGTATAGTACCTTTATTAAAGTATAGTTTGGATATATTTACAACAACAAAGAGTGTAGCTTCGAGTACCACAAAAGTACTAACCCAGCAAAAAAGCTCTCCCATCTGAGACTATCCGAGCTGAACCGAGGGTCAGCAGGATCATGTACTGCCTGGACTGACTTTCCCTGATGGATTTAGGAGAAGACTCTGTTCCACATCCTTACCCTCAGTTCTGTCCCAGTGCTGCAGCAGCCATCTTGTCGTTTGCTGCTCAGTGGAACGCGGCCCCGTCTGCGAGCTGTGAGGCAGGCAGTAGATGGATGAAGACAGCTATAATGTGCACATTTACAGGCGTCCTCCGAGTGTGATGAACAGTGGGGATCCAGCACAGCGTGACCCTCACAAACTTGGCTCTGCTGTCCACTTCACTTTACAGCTCTGGGGCAGCTGTCTGAGGAGCTGTGGTTCACGGTGAGGAGGAGATGAATGGGTCTATTTAGGAACATAAAGCAAAGACAGGATGAGATGAGGACATGTATGTTAGCAGGCTTCATAGATATTATCACTTACTCGCCATACTAGTGTTATTTATCCTTCTTCTCTAACATTATCATTTTCCTCTCTTAACTTGTCTCACTTTATGTTATGGATCTGTCAATAAATCTTAGCCAGCTCGTCTCACAACTGGTTTCCATATTAGACATCAAGACTATCTAAGCCTCTTTGTTTGAAAGCACGGGCAGACTTGGATGGATAATATTACAACGATGTCTCTAGGTTCCTTACTAATGGAAAACGGCCAACCATTCCAGCTGGTTTTTGCAACTCAAGGACCACCTTATGTGGCATCTACGATGTGGTGTAACTAATAAATTAATGTTTATCAGAGATGATTAAAGTTGACTTCTCTTACATTTTCACGTTTTAGTAAGTTTCAGGTCACTTTTTAGGTTCGTTACCAGTCCATGAGTTTAAATCGATTAATAGTTCAACGTACATCCACTTCCAGACCACAGACCGGGCCACTGGAGGCAGCACATGGCCCAGGCAGACACAGCCAGCAGTGTTATGACAGTAACTAAATGGATAGAAAAATGGAAGTTGCAAGTCAAAGTTGTAAAAAGCAGTTGCAACACAAAGGATAGTGCCATTGTAAGATCCTAAATAGAGAAAAATATTAAGCTAGACATTGAAACTAATAACGTTAAGCTGGGCAGAGGAACACCGATGTTGCATGTAGTTAGATCCCAGAACGAGCCACTTCTCTCCAACAGATCCAGATCCAGCATTAGCTGCACGGAGGACTACAGCACCCTGCCTCACAATAACACTGTACAGCGTATATTAGTCTTGTTGTCTTTGTCTACTTGGCCCTCATGAAACAACTGACGCGAACCAAAGAACCATCCACAGGAAAGGAAGCAAGAGGACACAAGCGCTGCTAGAGCGATCTTTTATAGGGGTGAGGCGCACATCACTACACTTATTTTCCAGGTCACACTTTTTTCATCGTCTGACTGGAGTGTGACTTGTATTCAGGTGCTATCTCATAATTATGTTAATTTGCGAATAACTAGTAAAAAATATTTGTTCTATTCATGCGACCTGTTGTTCCACCAGTGTGACCACAACACATGACGCCTGCGAGGTGCAGCTACTCCACTAAGTACAGATGAAAGCACTTAGGGTTTAATTCAACAAAAATAATGAACAGAGAATTTTAAATCCAGTCTGATTTCAGACTGAATCAAGACTGATTTAATCAGATTCATTTGCACAACGAAAACTAACAGCTGCATTTCCTTGTTTCCACGCACAAAAAACAAGGAAATGCCCTTGTTAGCACTCGCAGATCAAGAACAGTAGCAGTGCAAAAGAGAACTATCCGACTGACTTTTATGCACAGAGAGATGAAAAGAAACACATGGAGTTTGGGCAAAACAAACTGTGGATTTAGCGGAAGAGAGAGCAGCAGAACAAAACACTTGCCCAGATCAGTTTGCACTCCGGGACAAACAAATGATAAATGTTAAATGAATCCAGGTCTTTGTGGCTTTCAGCTTAATGGAAACAACCACAGCACAGACTTTTTTATTTGAGGTGGCACAAAACGTGTTTAACATTGAAAAATAAATACTGTATTAAATGATTGGTGGAATAATAATACAAAAGATACTGCATGAGAACTAGAATTAGACTAGATATTCAAACTAGTTAAAAGGAATACATTTATTTTCTATTATTTGGAAGAACCTGTCACTCATTCTCTCGTACTGTATGCAGACACTGAGTTCAGACAAAGTAGGTGTTTTGCCCAAGGACAAAACAATAGTGAGCAAACCACCAACACTTGGGTCAGTGGATGAGAGAGAGATTTGAACCACTGACCTTGAGTTCAGACGACAAGAACTCTACCCAACTGAGAAACTGCTGCCCTACGACATCTGGTTTTGCCTGAGGTCAAAAGAAATGTTAGGACTGAGAGTGGAACTGGATTAAAGAGAAAGTGTAATGACTCCATGACCAGTGCTAGTGAAGTTGGTTAAAGTACAGTCTTAATAGGATAAACAATGCGCACGGGACAACAACACAGAGCTGGAAGAACATCGGGCCTAAAACAGAGCCCTGAGGTTCCCCGTTGGGCATATTTTAGGAAAGAGAAAATAGACCTCTACTAAATCCACATTTTACTAAACATTTCAATTGAACATAAAATGAGGTTGATAGTTTTGCTAGTATGGACAAGAGTAAAGAGTAAGCCTTCTGCACAGGAGTTCTGCTACAGGACTTTTTGTTGTGTCTAATGATTGCAATTGATAGTAAACTTCTCAAGAGTGGAGACGGCTTAAATGCGCTAGTATGACTATCTTGCTTCAGAGGTTTGCCTTCTAACCCCAAGCTTGGGTTTTGCATACTAACTTGTCCATATGCAACAATAATGCAATGTAGCACTTTGTGTATTCTGACAACAGGTGCTATACATTTCTTGTTATTCAAAGTAGCTGAACGTAATTGGCTGACAGTAGGGATGGGATGATACTGTGCGCACACAGAAAGAACAGTCTCACGGTCTTGGTAATGTTCATAAAGGGTTCAGTTGCGTATCTTTGAGTGTGTAGTAAAAAGTCTCCTCCACATATAAATTGTAGAAAATTGGTAGTAGGCACATAATCGTTTGGATACAGAAAATAGTCTGAACTCTCTCTTTTAGGTTTTTTTATTTCATATAGGACTATCAAAGATTTAGCAAATTAAGAGAGTAAGTTAAAATATTTGACAAGTATGAATAATAGTGAGTCTAGACATGGTATATAAAGACGGCCAGTGTGTGGAGCTGTTCACCCACCAGAAAGAAGCTAGTGGTAATCGGCAGGTTTTTTAAATAAAACTCGATCTTCTTGACTGTTGACAGTCAGTCTCACTCATCCTTAGAAATGAGCGGCAGTTTTTCTTTGGCTCCAGCGTCTGGTTTTCAATCTATTTGGCCATAAAGGAGAGAAGTGCTGCAACAGACTTGCAACATACGGGCATTTTTGCAGTACCCGCCCACTCTGGGTGATCCATGCGGAAGTGTAGCAAATGTGCAGCATTTCTCTTCTTTTGGCCAAATAAATTGAAAACCAAACGCTGGAGCCACAGAAAAACTGCCGCACATTTCTAAGGATGAGTGAGACTGACTGTCAACAGTCAAGAAGATCGAGTTTTATTTAAAAAACCTGCCGATTACCACTAGCTTCTTTCTGGTGGGTGAACAGCTCCACACACTGGCCGTCTTTATAATAGCATGCTAACTGTAGCGCGAGTTGACAGTCACGTTATTAGTATTTCTATTTGTCGGACAGCAGTGAGAACAGGTAATTTAACTCCCAGTAGCTATCTCATAGAAAAAGACCTGTGGATAAATAAGTATAAAGCATACAGAATGGCCTCCTTTCTTTCTCGTGTGGTCTATGGGCGTGTGCCGTGCCAGGACATCGGGACAGGCAGATCATGGGGGAAGAAGGAATCATGGGGTAGGACCGTGGCATCTGTCTGCAGCAGCAGAAAGAGAAAGGGGCGGAGCCAGCCAGAGTTCAGTCAAAAGAATACTGTAATAGAGCTCCTGAAGCTGACATCACAATAACCCAGCACGCAGCGCGTATTCTCGGACCGGCAGGGACGATACCATTAGAATTCAAAGGCGGCGGACTGGATTTTCAAACGTTATCGGAGTTTTTCAGAATATGGATTATTTTACAGAAGATAGACAGGCCATTTCCGTGGACTGACAGACCATCATTGTGACAAAAAAAAGTGGATTTGTGGTGCAGTTAAAAGTGAGTCAAGCTTCATTTGACTACAGATGCATTGATTAGTATTTTAATCTGGTTAATCATTTAACTATCATCTTAAAACAATTCAAAATCTTTATTCCAATTGTAATGGCGATCCCATTTAGCTTCCATTTAGCTTTCTGTCACTAAAGCTTCATTAGACGAGGCACATGTTTTCACTTTATGTCTCAAGATCAGAATGTCTAAGTGGT
The DNA here is from genome assembly GCA_038363315.1 of Mugilogobius chulae. Classification (NCBI taxonomy): domain Eukaryota; kingdom Metazoa; phylum Chordata; class Actinopteri; order Gobiiformes; family Gobiidae; genus Mugilogobius; species Mugilogobius chulae. The sequence goes on along the minus strand of CM076406.1, from coordinate 29,431,651 downwards.
TCGTATGAGTAAACGTTTTATGTCCAGGGCTTTATAGTTAAATATATTTCACACAAACATCATCAGGGAAATGTTTTAAAGATATAAAAAGGCAAAAGTGAATCAGATTTCCAGAATGGCAGATTCAAAGCGTAATTTATGCTTCTAAACTTGTGAAAAGTAAAGTCAGGCCACAAAATGGTCGCTAATGTTTATTTGTGTTTTATACGTACTACTATGTAGAATATCTAATTTGGTGCCAGATGAGCCAGAGAAGCTAATTTCAGGCTTCTTCCCATTAGATTCAATGGTGGCGTCACTGCTGTAATTGGCTGCAGCGAATTTAATCCCGTGGATGCAGAGCTCTAAGAAATTATTTAAAAATTTCGTCTTGTCTTGATCATAGAACCAATCCTTGGCTTGTTTCTTCTGTTGAAAATTCTGACTTGTCCCATCTCTTGAAGACAGTGTGGACAGGTAGGAACAAGGTACATTGTGTGGTTGAATTGTAAACTTTTGTTCTAGAAGAAATCAACAAAAGGTACTGTAAACTGGCATTATTTATTTCTCTAATCTTGGCACGGAGTCGGCTGTACGACTCCGAGCTGCACTGTCTAAGCACGGGGGCGTTCTCTCGAATGATTACCGTAAAGTGTAATTCGCTGGTAATGTGCCGAGAGCTCAGCAGGCAGCAGCAGCAGGAGTCCAACCACATCATACATGCTTTATTCTCTCTGATCCCCATCACAAATCACACCACATATATGCGTGCTAGCACCATTAGCTACAGCGTGTGCTATCGGATCATTCATATACCAATTTACACTAAGCGACTTCATCAAATAAGCATGAAGAGACGCTTCCTTGGCTAAAAACTGCACAAACTGGGGATGCGTCACACTGCGTCGCTCAATCTGCTTTTGCTGTCGCACCAATTATCATCACACGCGGAGTTTGGTGGCACATAAAAGCAGTCTCTTTATTGAAGCTATCACCTAATTTGGATGGAAATCTCCAACTGTGCCAGGCCTGTGTCAGGGCTACAAAGATTCCTTCAGAAGCTTCCACATACAGTGAGGGAGACGATCTTTTCTCACTTTAAGCCCAGTTAACAATCAACACAACATAACCACCGCTGGGCTCTGAGGCCACGGAGGAAGACTAAATGAGCCAAAAAAAAAAAGTTCATATGGAGCTGTATGTGGATGTGAGAACAGAAGGAGTGAAGACACATCCTGGTTTTGTTTATGTGTCTATTATATAAAAACAAACACCTGCTAAGCTTTGAACTTAAATCCAAATTATAAGGCTCTATGGGGACCCCTGACTAACACGAGCAAAGAAATGTACCAAAGCTGACAATATACACAAAAAAGAGAGAAAACATCATGTTTATGTGGCATCCGAGGGGCTATGCATATAAAAATAAATATTTGTTCAATAGTGATACATGCTAATAAAAGGACCCACAGGTTCGTATTGATTGTGACAGAGGCATGAGGCATTAAGTTTAGAAAAAAGATAAAAATGTATTTGTACATTTCTTTCTCATGAACCTTGTTTTGTTTATACCAGTCATTTCAGTCCATTCATTTCTTTCTCCTTCCTTGATCATGCGTTATCCAGGTTACGAGGACCGACTGGTTGCCATTTGGGCAACAGTTTCAAACACATGAAGCTTAGGAAGTCAAGGCAAAAGAGAGGTGGACAGGTAAACAGCATTTTGGGCAAAAAGGCAAGGCAAAGACACAAAGGCTAAAAGACAAGACAGCAGTAGGCAGACGACTCCAGTCACATCTGTAAAAATACATTTTAAGTTGGTTAGAGCCTATAGCCGCTATCTTAGCCACTGCATTTGGTTTGTAAACATATACCGCTTTAGCGCAGGGTAAACAGGGGTGCAAACAGGACACTGGAGCGCACCTCCGTCTCTACACCGGCACCCGCACTAGCCAGGCGCGACACAAAATGCAGCCATCGCCTAACGTGGAACCAAAAGAACAGCATTTACGATCATGTATGGTTAATATTAAAAAGATAGTTTTGCACGCTACCTGAGAGGAGAAAATGACGAGAACCAACACAATGCGACGCTCTTTTATTGGTTGCCGGCTAGCACAACAGCCAATAAGAAGCAAGCACCAAATCCTGTCACATTTATACAGATCAAGCAAGATGTTCAGAAACAAGATAAACAATTTCAATTTTTTTGTTAAGCAGCATTTTAGAAAATCCAAACTGACAAGCAGGCTGGTGTAATGCTTCATTTGTCAACATTATTCAATGAAAAGTTTTAGAAGATTAAGACATTTACATTTTTTACCCAAAGTATTTCTCAGTTTGATGTAAGAAGCAGTCTGAGATATGAGTCAGGTTTGGCCCCTAAAACTACCCTTACCTGTTCATAAACCTGATTAGAAAAAGTCCATGGAACTCAACATTGACACCCACATTTTGGTTTTCATAGGGATTCCGAAAATAAAGAAAGAAAAAAAATCTTTAAATGTCTTCATAATCAGCTGAAAGCAATGAGCATAGGACTTACAATTTCATTTAAACATTGTTTCTGCAGCTTTATAAATGACAAAGTTAGTCAAATGTTTTGCCAAATTTCAAAATTTGAATGTGTTTTCTATAGACTGAAAACAACTGTGTTATGGACATGAGTTAGCACTTAGCTGCCTGACCCACAACATGCCTTTATTTTTTTGTAACACTTACATATTTTTCAGAATCCCTATTGGAGTTTAGAATGGGAATTTGCGCACACAGAACCACAGCCATCTTTCAAAGCTGATCTCCATTGTTATGACTGATAACCATTTCCTAAATTTCTCTTAACAAATCCCTTTCTTATTCTGGCCTTTTCCCCCTCACACGTCTGACTAAAATCCTCTTAATTTCAAACTAAAACTGTTTCTGAACTCGTTGTACCACAAGCAAATGTCTGGAGTCTTTGTGAGGCTGTATCTCTGTAGTTTTGATGACTAACAGACTCTGATCAGAAGTGAGAACTTTCTCCTCACAAACGAAAAACAGAATCTAATTTCCGAATAATTTTATTGATTTATTTTATTTTTTTGTAAACATAAGGACTGGTAAAGCTGGTGTTGAAATCTGAGATATGACTCTAGATTTGGTATATTTTGGGTTTTGACAATTCCTCTGCAAAAGCTGAAGGCAATTGGGGTCAAAATGAGTTTTAGTGACCTAAAAGTCCTATTAAAAATTTTGAATTTTTAGGGAATTTTTTTTATTTTCAAGTTTACAGTAGAAACTGAGTCTGATTCAACCCAGAATGGCTGATTTGACTCTGAATAAAAGGGACACAATGGTATTTTTATCTTTAAGATTTGCAGGTGGTTCATAGTTTTGTTTTATTCAAATACTGAACAAAAATAAATCAAGAAAAAGTAAGACGGCCCTTTGAAGGGACGCTGGAATTAGAAAGGATTCAGAACAGGTTTGAGCACATTTTTTGCCTCCAGTGTAAATGGTGTTACTTTGCTAATTGCACTTGTTGCAAACTGCTAATTGCGTCCATTTAGAGTACAACCTTGGTATATCCAGCCTCAGATTATCTGATAAAGTACTGAAGCCACATTTTGAGGAGCTTATGAACTGCTTTACAATTATTGGACAAGACATAATGCATATTTGTTTGAAAACAACACAGCAAATTAAATGATTATCTTTCACCAATTGCTGGATTGTTCTTTGCTATAAACAGCTGCAATAAGCTGCTTGTTCTGCATTTATCAGATAATCAGACAAATACTATTTGTTGTAACTGATATTGAATTCCACCTTCGCAAATGTATCTTAATAGCTCTAATGAATTCATTTCAAGTACGGACATTGATCACAAGTTAATTGCCTCTGCAGCGCCTTCTCTTCTCGTTATAAATACAGTGAAGCGCTTCTTTTCCATACTGCAGAGCTCCGGTAAAAGAACATAACTCACGTTGGCTTTGAAACACGCACTCATGTTCTTCTCTGTCAGTTTGCATTACAGCTGTGCCCCATGCTTCTCTGTAGGTCAATCCAGAACACAGCGTAGAACATAAACATAACAAGCACGTAGAATCCATGGACCGGTGTCAGGTGTGATGAAAGGTGCCCAGATCAAAGCCTTGTGTGGGCTCGGAGGAACAGACAGGAGATGTGGAGGATCTCTTTGTTCATGATGAGGATGGACGGGATTAAGATTATCAGAGGGAAAGCTGAGGTAAGACTGTAGAGGTAGATATTCCAAGCTGAGATGGTTCTGGGTTCTTTCGATAGGTTTAGTCGAGTCAGAAGTGATGTTTAGCCAGTCATTACCACCCAGAGCATTGCATTTTTGGCTTAATACACTCTTTTACAAACAACCAAGTGAAACTAAAAAGGACAACCCAAGCTCAGCCAATCAGAACACTGCTTTTGGCTCCTGTTGAGAACTAAAATTGGAGAGTGTGTCTGTTTCAGTTGCTGCTTCTCCAGTGTCGATGCCTAGACCCAGATGTGACCTTATCTTGAGAACCTGCATCTTTCTCACCTCTCCCCTCCTTCCTCTCTTTGATTGGCCGTTCTCGTCCTGCTAGAAGATTTGTTTCCCTAAAAGAGATTTCTGGCTCCACAGACTTAAAGTTCTAATTGCATCAGGATCCATGTCAGTCCTGGTCACATCTGCAGTGTGTCCGTCCATGGGAGTGGATCTCTTCTTCACTGGTTCTCCCTCTGCATGGAGCATGGCGTTGACCAATTATCCCTCTATTGTATTGTTTGGATTAGATTATGTAAACTACCTTTTTCTAGTTGCATTGGAATCAGTTATTTAAAAACTTCTGAGTGTACATTGATTGCAAGGCTGGTTCAGTTTGTGCGATTTCTTGCAAACGGCCTGGTACACCAGCTCAGTTCACTGCGATCTTCACATAGATTCACATGTGTTCCCACGAGAACATTCCTATAATGACCTGAAAACCGTACCGGACTCTTGGTGTCTCAGTGAAAATACACTTTCCACAAACCTGCACTGCTCTTGCATCTGTTTGTGCATCTGCTCGTGCATCTGCGCCTGCACTACTCCGAGGTTCGAGGTCCCGACCTACACCCAACTCCCACTCTGTGTATCTTTTCCAATGAAGCATCTACCATTTTTCTGTTTCTGTAGAGCGTTATCTTAAGGTTGGGTTGCCTTTAATCTTAAAAAGGTGGCACCACCAGGCCTGTTACAAGTCAGATCTGGGGAGAGGCGAACCCTGCCTGGGATCCAAAATCTACATTTTAAATAAATTTTGAAACTTGTGCATGTTCACAAACCAAGCATTTTCCAGTCAAACTCACTTTCACTCACTTACAAAATGCATATTTTTCTGATTTTAGCCTTAAATGCCTGTGTTTACGTTCTAGAGCAATATTACCTGGACAGAAACAAGCAGATGGTAGACTCTCAGTAAAGTTACATAATGCCCCCACCTTATCCTTTAACTCTGCTTTTTCCAATATCATTTGCATTTGTCTTTACCCTTTTCCAATAGTTTAAAGCCCAGTAGACACTGGACTTTGTAGGTCCCTTTTTCCCTGAGCAGTGGCACAAATCCAGTCCACTTGATAAGGTCAGGTTGTCTTAGTCTCATACAAACCCTGTTAATGCATGGTGTTTGTGTGGGTCTGTGCTCCCTTGGCTCTGCACTTGTCCGTTGTATCCACGTGTGCGTTCAGACAGATCAGTGCTGCTCCTCCTGATGCTTTACATTTACATGGCTCTCACGTCGCATACAGCTTCACCAGTAAAGAGGCCAAGGTGAGCACCAACACAATGACATCTAAATTTGTTCAATTTGAGCCTCAATTGCCTCCTTGAAATGACTTGAAGAGAAAATCATACTTGTAATTTAGAGCTATATATGAGATTAAAGACGAGAGTGCTCAAGGATTGTAGGAAGCACACAAGTGAGTCATGATGCTTATATTCTATTTGTAAATAGAAGGCTTGTGTTAGCATTAAACATTGGGTATTTTAAATGTTTTAAATATTTTTAGGCAATCACCATCAAATTGTCTGTCAATCAAGATTCCTCACTCACCTCTGTATTAGTTTATTCTTAACACAATGATAATTGTATTTGATTTACATGTGCATGAAAGAAAGTTGGGCCAGTGTAAGTCCTTATTTGTCCAGGAGGGATCCATAGTAGAAAGGCTTCAAGTTGGACAGGTTTCCGAAGATCAAAACATTTCGACTCTCATCTGAAAGTAATTTTCAATCTGATGGAAGTGATCTGGGACTATCCCCTGAGGGCTGCACCCTAAAGCCTGTTCCTAAAGCCTGTTCCTAAACCTGTTCCTAAAACCTGTTTGATGAGTTCTTAGCTTTCCTTCAATCATCTTCCCTTTCTTTCTTGTCCCTTACATTGAGGATGCAGAAAACAAAGGAAGGGAAGCTAAGGACCCATTAAACCAGTTTAGGAACACTTTTAGGAACACGTTTTAGGAACAGGTTTCAGCCCTGCCTCAGGGGATGCGTTTTACTCAGTATACTGTACAGCCAGTCTCAGATCAGATCATCAGATTGAAAATGACTTTCGAAGTGAGTTGAAACATCTTGATCTTTGGAAACGCTGTCCAGATGACAACTTTGAAGTCTTTCTACTATGTAAGAAAGTTGTGAAGAGATCTTTTATTATAACAATTTGATTTATCGTGCAGGCTGATCTATAATATCCTGGTTCCAACATGTTCAACTATCAAACACTAGTTCTATAACAGTATTATTAAGAACAAGAGGAAACAAGTTCTAAGAAACGTTCAACAACAAAAAGCAGCAAAGATAATCTTGTGATAGTAAAACAATTTTAGATAGCAATGTGTTATGTCTTGAATAGATTATTTGTAACATCGTGCTTTGTTTGGAATGTTGGAGTTAAGATTAGGGTTAGTGCTAGATTTATTATTCCACATCAAGTGGATTACAAACAGTATAAAAGACATTTTTAGATATAAAACATGGAAAACCAGGTTTAAACAGAATTCATGAATTAAATCATTTCATCTATAAAATACATTCAAATGAGATTAGCTTAGTTCATCATCATTGTGGTCAGCCCTGCTGGGCAAAATGTAAAATATTAACTCGTTCAGTGCCAGCCCTGATCTCGCTTTGACCTTCCTTCCCTCAATGGCCTTTTTGTTCATTTTAAACAATATTCACAGGTCCACAAAGAACTTTGTGCATCTGGAATCATGACATGTTGTACATCAAACGAGACCTAGGCAGAGATAGGCATTTGAAATTCCTTGTTTTTATTAGATTTTAGCGTTTGATAAGAAACTTTTGAGAAAACGTCCTTTTTCTAATACAAGCTTCATGTCAGTGTTATTTTCCTCTGTTCTTCTTTTTGGTGAAAGATGATGAGTCACAACAATAAAATAATGTCTAAAAAATGTGAGGTTTACATTACTAAAACAATGAGGATAAGTGTCTTTTTCATTTTTAAACCAACAAAAGCTGTTACAGAAGCACAGCAGTTTTTCTCCTTTCTGATGCAGAATCTATAGATTATATTTAAACATGAAGACATACAGTAGTTTTACTTACTCTGAGACTTTTGAATCGCTCATTGAAGAGTTTAGTTTTTATTGCTAGCTGCATGTGCCATTTTCCTCAGAGTCAAAAGATCAAATATCTGCTCTAAACTTACTCAACAATGTTTTTAGTCCAAGATGTTTTGCCTATAATCTGTTTGAAAAGAAAGCCGACCCTTTAGAAGCACTTGAGAAACAAATGAGTGTTTTGACCTGTTTTTAGTAAAGACAGGGCATCTGAACCTCCGACCTGAAGGAAGCAGCTCATACTCACTGAGCTGTGGATGTTTGGGATCAGAAAGTATTCCATGATCTTATTTGCTCAAAAATAAGTAAATACTTTGTAGACTGTTCGATGTAATGCCTTGAGTTTTGCTGCCAGTTTAATCTATTTTTCGGAGTGAGTTCTTTTGGTGCTCTGTTGCTTTCCCAAACCAACAGATGATACAAAAGGTCAAAACTCTCTCTACAAAAGCACTGTAAAACATTTTTAGCATTGCTTTGTCCACATGAAGCAACACTAGTTTTTTTTAAAGGAAGTATAAACTCTCTGGCTTTTTTTAGTGATGTGATCAGTTTCAGTTTGTGATCCAGGACCACACTCAAGTGCTCATTAACCATGGTGATGACCTTTCTCTTTATCACAGCGGGACAGTGTGGACTCATGCCTAAAGTCCATTATCATCTTGGGTTTTGTTGTATTTAGAAGAAGATAAGAATTATCACACCAAGAAATTAACTTGGTAAAGACAGGACCCTCTTCTCTTTGCTCATAGTGAATGATCCGATTCTTTTGAACGACTCTTCACAATGAACTACATTCTGTCATTGGGGAAGAAACAAAACAAGGAAAGAAAGGATGATGTTTCACTCAGATGTGCACTCATGTTCTCTTGAAGTGTCGTAATAGTTACACAAGTGTACATCTCATTCGGTGTTTTTTTTTTTTTTGCTCCACTCCGGCGGCTGTGGTCTTTGATTTTCTTATAGTCCTGTGTCAGTTTTTTAATTTTCTCTAGCTGTGGGATTAATGCCAACTCATGGTAGCTCATCCGCTAGCTTGCTGAAGAGTTGTTTTTTGTTTTTTTTGGGGGGGGTTAGCGTACGAACCTAGCGCTGCTTGTACATCTGCATCTCGCACCGCTATCAGTAAACTTTAATGCCATTATTATTTTAATAAAACGTTCTGACGTGCCTGCCATTTTTTATGTGCGTTGCCTGGGCATCAACAATGTAACGAATTACGTCGGTGCGTCACTGAAAGGTTCGCGTCCAAGAGAAAAGAACTCGCCCCAGAGCAGGAGCTAAGTTGGTCCCCATATTAGTCCCCTGGTTCCTGGTCCTTATGTGGGAACACACCAGAAAAGGGGCCAGGAGGTAAAAGCTTACAGGAACAACAAAAAGTTCCTACAGTGCGAAAATGCCTACTTGTGGTTTTAGGTAATAATTATGTTTATTTGTGGTATATTGTCTATTATTACCCAATATTTTCTTGTTGTCATTATATTTATGCTCTAATCCTCTGAAATGATTCAAATGAACTACAAGAAACAATTTCAGAATCAGAGATGATCAAAATAGATCTTTTTTTTAACATTAGAAGAACCCCCTGGTAAGTTCTTGTGTACCCCCTGGGGTCCCTGTACCCCTGGTTGGGAAACACTGACGTAAATAACCAAGTTTGAAGTCAGTTTCAATACATACATGTCTATTCTAGTATTTCAATCTGACCGCTGCAAGCTCTGTGAAAACGCTTGTAAATCTGCACAGTAAAGTAGAACATGAAGCACTAAGTATTACACAAAGCAATGGTATCCTGTTTTACTCTGCTCAATGATACTATCTATCTATAAAACTGATTATTACTACTGTCAAAGTGAGTAAAAAGCATGGGTGTGTAATCACATTCACTGTAAGTCACATGTGCAGCATCATATCTTCAGGCTGTCGAAATAAAAACTCGTCTTTTTCATGTTGGTGAGGATGAGAAACTGTTCTGGGATGAGAAATAGACTCAGGTATTGGGCTGACGGGTAATGATGCGTTATGGAGGTCTGGTGTCAGAACTGAAAGGTAGAAAGAAACTACAGATGCTTTCTATAAGTCAATTTTCACAGGAATAGACTGCATGCTACCTCAGGGTTGCATTTAAAGTGGAAATAAGAAGATATCGTAAAGAAGCAACACTACAAATGCTGGCAGGATGAACATGGACCAGTTCCGGGCAGTGACAACAGGGAAGAAGTCTTGTCAAAAGTAAATGTGGCAGGTAATGAATCTGGCCTGTTGACAATCAATTTTTAAATTAGAGTATTAGCAATAAACCATTTTCTTTACAAATGTATAGTTAATTAACATGAAACCTATGAGTTTTATGGCTTCTCGTTAGTCAACTAAGAAAAAAATGAGTAATTCCATACTTCCAAACGTTTTTCCATTGCCAACACAGAGCTGGAAATTCTCATCAATCCAATGTACAATCAGATAACAAATACTTTAGTAAATGATGAACCAGGCATTTGTGAAAAAGGCGGCCAAAAACCAACAATACTTTCCAGCCTGATTTATACAAAGCCGTACAGGTGAAAACAGTTGATATTCTCCTCTTGTTTCTTGTAAATTGAATGTGGGATGCTTTCACTATATCTGCTTTACTCTTGCTCTGTCATGTTTCCTGCTCCCCTCCAGACCTGAGCCTGCAGCGTTTGTGTGGGAGACAGTGGGAGGCTCAACACCTTCTCCGAGCGTACACAGACCTTTGGCAGCCGCACACACACACACACACGTTAATACAGAAAGTCAAGTTTCTCCAAATACAGAGCCAGGCTACAAAATAAACAAGCAGAACATGTTTTGAGTCTTAGGCCCAGATTTGTTATGTACTATGACAGGTGCAGAGACAGGTTCTACATTTAATCAGCACTCTAATCTAAACTGGCTCACCTTTTGTGTACATAATTAATTAGTAAATCTGTATTTTTGTGTGTCTGGTGCACTCACTGTTTCTTTAAAAGTATGAGGGACTCATTCAGAAGGCACTGCTTGTGTTGAGTTGAGTTGGTGCTCTGATGAAAAAAGATTAGTTTCTTTTCCATCAGACCTCACTACAGCTCTTTTCCTTTCAGAAATAAACAGTTACTGTGAGATCAAAGGTGGTGACAGCAGCAGCACCTGATGAGCACTAGGCTAAATGTAATTTCCTCTGTGAGAGACTTTCCTCCGTGAGAGACCTTCCACTGTGAAAGACTTTCCTCTGTGAAAGACTTTCCTCTGTGAAAGACTTTCCTCTGTGAGAGACTTTCCTCTGTGAGAGACTTTCCTCTGTGAAGACTTTCCTCCGTGAAAGACTTTCCTCTGTGAGAGACTTTCCTGTGAAGACTTTCCCTGTGAAGACTTCCTCTGTGAAGACTTTCCTCTGTGAAAGACTTTCCTCTGTGAGAAGACTTTCCTCTGTGAAGACTTTCCTCTGTGAAAGACTTTCCTCTGTGGAGAAGACTTTCCTCTGTGAAGAGACTTTCCTCTGTGAGAGACTTTCCTCTGTGAAGACTTTCCTCTGTGAGAGACTTTCCTCTGTGAAAGACTTTCCTCTGTGAAGACTTTCCTCTGTGAAGACTTTCCTCTGTGAGAGACTTTCCTCTGTGAAAGACTTTCCTCTGTGAAGACTTTCCTCTGTGAGAGACTTTCCTCTGTGAAGACTTTCCTCTGTGAGAGACTTTCCTCTGTGAGAGACTTTCCTCTGTGAGAGACTTTCCTCTGTGAAAGACTTTCCTCTGTGAAAGACTTTCCTCCATCAGAGACTTTCCTCCATGAGAGACTTTCCTCCTGTGAAAGACTTTCCTCCATGAGAGACTTTCCTCTGTGAAAGACTTTCCTCTGTGAGAGACTTTCCTCATCAGAGACTTTCCATGAGAACTTTCCTCCGTGAGAGACTTTCCTCCGTGAGAGACTTTCCTCGTGAAGACTTTCCTCGTGAAAGACTTTCCTCTAGAGACTTTCCTCCATCAGAGACTTTCCTCCATGAGAGACTGCTCCAACACCGGAGCTGTACAGAGTGCAGTGTGGCCCAGTGTTAGTGCTGTGTGGAATTCAAAGACAAAACTTAGTAATGCATTTTCAACCACTGCTCTCAAATAAATTATAATTAGACATATACTTACCATTCTGGAGTAAATGGTAAATCATAGTGCTTTTTATCTGTCAAGAAGAGAAGTGAGAGTAAATTAAGTTACATTTTAAGTCCGGATTTATCAAGTATTTGCTCATGTGCAAAACAGGTTAGTGGCAGCAAAAACTTGGCGTAGCTGACATTTTTCTTTCACACAGACACTAAAGATGCAGATTTTGAGGTGGTGCATATCTCTTTTTAGTAATATGTTATATGTACATCTTAATAAATTACACATACATTTATTTATTTATTTTTTTTCAGTTTGCACCTGGCTTGATAAATCAGGCCCTCTGATTGCACATTAATATAGCCAAAGTATCTGTTCAAATACAAAGTCGTTTTCTGTGTCTATGGAACATTTTACTCTCGAAAACCCAGGAAGTGTGCTTGTTGTTAGCATGGCTTGTTGTTGTTAGCATAGAAACTGAGTGAATTACATACAAATAAATGTGATAAAAAAAAACAAAAACAGTCTGTTGCTGCCTGGTTACGATAGGCAGTTATGTTGGCAGTGTCTCAGTCATTACGTCTCTTTACAGTAATTATTCTGTCATAAAGCAGTGTGGCCGGCTCATTATCTGCTGTTTATCGCTCTCAGTACTGACACAGTGTTTGCCTTGGAGCTGGACTTTATCAGTGCTGCAGCAGGAGATCCAGGTGGACTGATGATATGAGATCTGCTTCATCACACGCCTCATTATGCAACTTATCCACTGTATGCATCGCGTATTTACACTACACAATCAAAGGAAACTTTATTTGTTTCTCCACTAAATGTATATCTTGGACAAGTTTTTCCAATCAAAAAGCTGAATAGGTGCAAAAATAATCAGGTCAGTTACCTTAACCTTAGTGATAGACAGATTTACAGATAGACAGATTTTTTTTAAGTAAGGCAGGAAGATTTACAGAAAGAGTTCTCTTTACTTTGGAGTCAGCCATGTTTAAAAATGGTTTTCTGCCAGGAGACAGCAGACGGAGCCGATTCAATGTGGCTTACAATCAAGGGATGGCCCACTCAGAGTATGCATACACGAAGAAGAGGCACGGCAAGTGTCTTGCTCGAGGACACAATGACCATACTTTACTCGATTGCCTTTCCTGGTCTGCACTTTGATAGACCTGAAGCTGTGCTGTTTTCTATATAACCATATTATGCATAGGACTACTTCACGACACCCAGAGATGCTTCTATTTTGCATTATTCACTCCACACTCATAAAAAGCTACTGTACAGAGTAGCCTCGGGGTCTTAAAGCATTAAAAAGTACTGAATTAATAATGCCCATTTCAAGGCCTTAAAAGCATTGAATTTCACATAGAAGCATTATTTTTCGAGTCTAATGGTCTTATTTCTTTTTTTTCTTCTTGGATTTGCCATACTAATATTTTATTCTTTTCAGAACATGCTTTCATATATGTTTTATGATAAATTTACATTCTCGTACCGACACGGGCAAGTTAGAACCCTAACATTGTACTACTGTCGTAAAGCGCATTAGCGGTGGTGTTGTGCCTGAAACAAAATTTTGTAAAACAGACAAACCAATTTCAATGATCATGTCGATAAAATCTGCTTTGGAAACTGAGCGGTAAGGTAACAAGTCGGAAGCAGCATAGCAGGCCAAGCCCCTGGATGGGCTAAAGTGCTGAAGAAAAGTTTTCAGGTGCGCTAAAACAGCACCCGCTTATGTCAGCGTCTGCGCAAATGTTTTAGTAGCAACATTTTTAGTAGCTTAAAACCTCTCCTTTGATTTCTTTTTTTTTTTTTGCCCACAATGGTAGCATTAAATTGTACTGAAATGGCATTAAAAAAAGTCTTGAAAAGGTCTTGAATTTCACTTGACGAAAACTGACGCTACACTGTTGTAGCCACAGCAGACCTGTGGCAGACCGACAGAAGCAAGCCTGCCATTTTGAGTCACCAGCTCCTCTGATCTCCAACCGCTCACACAAACCAGACCCAGACTAGATAAAGTGTTTTGCTTAAGAACACAACAACAAGTTTCTCCTCCATTTGTCTCTGTGGCACCTGGGGTTCTTCTCCCATCCAGCTACGGCCCAGGTCCAACCTGCTTAGCTTCTGAGATCTGATGAAATCTGACTTTGACAGATATAATCTGCTTTCTTGAATGCTCATGCTCTCAATCAAAGCTTTGCATCTTTTTGCATTTTACTCTTACTGGATTTTTTTTCCTGTGAGAATTTCAGATGAAGATGGAAAGAATATAATTTATGAGTACAGAGCCATGTGCTGATGCCGTAGAAACTGCAAAACCATTCTTCCATCCTTACACGACACTCTCCATCTGAGTCAAGCAAAAGCAAGGTGAGTAATGTGGACATCTCACACCTCACTGAAAAGCCTGTTTTTATTGAGTCGAGAGCAATGCCCTAATACAGGGGGCCCAAACTTTTTCCTCGGAGGGCCAAAATTTGCAGATTTTTCTTCGCGGCCAAAATGTATTGCATTGACGAGTGCCAAGGGCCAAACATAATTTCGTTCGGCATTTAAAAAAACATTTTGAGAAGAGATGAAGATTAAAATATCTTTATTAGCATGTTTTAAGAGATTGCACATGAATTTTGTCATTTGACAGTCTTTTCAGCACAAAATTGAATCAAACTGTTAGTTCTAACAAACCTGAATAACCCTTCGCGGGCCAAATTGAACCATCTGGCCGGCCGAATTTGGCCCCCGGCCCCACTTTGGGCACCCCTGCCCTAATAGCATATTTTTCCCTTCAAAATCACAAAAAAGTGATTTATAAAAGTAATAAAGTCAGCAGCACAGGCACACTTTAATAAAGTTTTAGTGACTCATCTTCATAAAGCACCAGGAACAGAATAATTGTGTTGTGTGATCTGGCTGATGAAAGAGAATAACCTTTGCTATTGGGGAAGATCTATTTAAAGCATCCCATTGAAATCCAATAAAATATGACATGACATTTATTGACCGAGTGACAGACCATTAACAACCTTATCAGCAGGGCCACTTTACTGAATGGGACATACGGGGGCCATGTTTCCAAAATCAATACCTAAATGAATGGTCATAAAAAGTAATTAGCCTTTGTGTTGACTTCATGTGGGTTACTCCAGTTGAAAATGTTTGAAAGAGAGTTGATGAGTAAAAGTGAAATCCCAAATCCCTCAGAGTCCTACAGACTGAAAACCAGAAACCAAGAAAGACCAAGAATCACTAGAGAGAGTTGAGGACAGGCAATCCATCACAATCCATTCTCACTGCTGTAAAATGGAAGAGAAGCCAGGAAAAAAATCTCGGCTGAACAGCAGAAGATATCCAGGAGCAGTAGTTAATTGTGTGGCCCATGAAGGACTATTAAAGAACCAATGAGACCAATTTTCACTGACTTTTTTTTCTTTTTTATGTCAATATGTTTTCTCTGAGTTTATTGGGTAATATTTATGTTTTGGCTTATCGTAGCATATTCATGTAAAAAAAATTCAGATGAATTACCTTGCGATATTTGTGAATTCACAAACTCGAGATAATCCATTCTTTCAGCAGCCTGATTGGTTTGAAGTCTGACACAGCGGTGTGTTGGCCCAGTCACATTACAGCAGAAGGGTTGAGGAGGATTGGACGACGACAGGAAGTACAGCTTGATGTACGTGTTTCTGCTGCATTTGCTTCTGTTTTAGCAGAAATACAGAGTATTTTCGTTTTGAAAGAAAAGTAGAGAGGTGTGTGTGACTCTTCCATGAGGACATTAGATACGCCATTATGATTCGTTGCTGTGATTGGCTAAGCACAAATAAGGCAGGTCGCACACCCAATCAGCTCGATGTATTTCATTAAAGTCCCAAACACTTTCCTTGAGTAAAGTTCCAGATGGATATTGTAGAACAGGGGTGGGCAACCTTTTTCAGTCCGAGATCTACTTTTTAAGTCGGCAAGGCTCAGAGATCTACCAGTAGATTTGTATTATCGCGATCGCTGATATATATAGTAGGCCTATCTTTTATTATTAATGGTCTGTCCTATTATTTCAACGAAGTACAAATTAATGTCATTATTTTTTCTTAATTAAATTAGCAACAAAATGGTAAGGGGACATGTAAATACATTTTGATGTTTCACTAAGCCTATTTCACAATTACTGTCTGTTTTAACATCACTACATGAGTCATTTTATACCAAAGTATAGCTTTTTAAAATTATTATTAAAACGCCCAAAGTTCTACAGCTACTTTCTAGTCCATTATAGCCTGTATTTTAAAGTTAGAAAGTAGCTCCATGGTAACGCGAAGAGGGGGAGGGGCTGGTCCAACATCGCCTCAGTTCTGTTTACCTCAGAAGTTTGGATTAACATTACAACAAGGATGAACAGAGTAAGCAGGTAGGACTACGACACTCCTCACCTGGCTCCTGTGCTCTCTCATCCTTTTACTCTCCCTCTCCTTTTCTTTTCTCCCTCAAGTATATAGGCCTACATCTCGTGTTTGCGAGCGGCAGCGGGTCAGACGCGCAACACGGAGGAGCTCCTCCTGCGCTCTCTCTCTCTCTCTTCTGTTTTCCTCCTTTCCCCTGCCTTTCTCCGCGCGTACACGAGCGCTGTCGTATGTGCGAGCGGCAGCGATGAAGCTCGCTACGCGGTAGCCGCGTTGCTGTCTCCGGTGCCTTGTGCCGCTGTTTTAAAGACAAATTGGCCGCAAAAACACAACCTCTGTTTATTATCACTGTGGCTCGCGGTAGAGCTCGCGTGTATTGCACTGTATCCCGTGTGCATGCTGCAAGTTGTTCTTTGTGTAATTAAAGTTGTGACGGGCAGAGGTCTACGGGAGCTACCAGTTTTGACGTCGCGAGCTACTGGTAGATCGCGATCGACTGGTTGCCCACCCCTGTTGTAGAAGAACTCAAATCGGAGTTCAACACACGTGGCATGAGCCAGGTTAACATTTAGTTGTATATCTACATTTTCTTTGGAGACTGAGCTGCTGGATGCGATGCAAAGTAGAAGAGTGGTTAGAGCTCTGGCTTTCCAATAAAGAAGTTGTGGGTTCAATAAAAATGTTTATTGATCATTGAATGTGTATTGTTTTTTTTTTTATTTCCTACTATTCATGTTTGCTAAATTAATAACCTTGGGAAGTCCTCAGAGACGACTGTTGTTGTGATTTTGGGCTATACAAAAATAAATTGATTTGATTTGAACTGTCTAAGGTTGAGCCAAATAAATCTCTTGATCTCTCTGGGTGGAGTTTGCATGTTCTCCCCATGTGACTGCTGGTTCTCTCCAGGTACTATGACTTCTTCCCACATCCAAAAACATACATCTTTAAGTTCATTGACAGCACTGGAAATTTCCCTAGTGCATGAATGAGATAGTGAATGGTTGTGTCAGTCTCTAGCCCTGCAACGAGTTAGCCACTGTCCAAGACCCAAAGTCATTGGAATAGGCTCCAGTCACTGCAACCTCAAACAGTAACAAGCAGTATAAAGTGCATGCGTCTGGATGAATTATGGACTTTAAAAAGATGCAGATAATTTCAGAGATCTACTTTTGACATTATAGGTTACAGACATCTGGTGTTTTCTGAGTCTCAGAGAATAGTATCTCACAGACAAGACTCCAGCAATGTACTTGAAGACGAAGCGATGTTACAGTATAGTTAAAAGCTCAACAATAACAAATACATTTTAGCTTCATAACATAACAATCATAGAAAAGCTTTATGTAGTCTCAATCTTCTCAAGTCACATTATTCTCTATAGGCCAACATTTGTAATACAGATGGAGGGCTGCCAAAATGGATACTTAAGTGAATATTTAGTTGTAATGCAAAAGGTTGGATCTTTTGCCCAAGAAGATACCTCAGATAGAAAATGTGTAAAACGATTCTATGCCAAAGTTATGATTAAAACAAACAGGCTCTTGCTTGTTTTTATTTAAAATAGCTATCATGTGTACCACTGAAGACTTCATCCACTACACCAGTCATAAATTAATAAATACTCTAAGATCAGGCTGTGATGGATAGAATGTACAAAACTTCACCAAAGGCACATTTGCGTTTGTGTTTCAGTGCTAATGATGAACAGTTTTAAACTCAGCTTCTGACCTTCATACATAATAATCCTCTTTTGAGAGCACTAAGTCTTTTAAATGTTGGTAAATGTATTCAAATGAGCTCATTCTGCTGATTTGTTGTTAACTCATTTGCATATTTCATCTTCAAATGCAGTCTGTTTAATTGTTCGTCAATAAATCTTCATAAATAACTATCCAATTAAGTAAGGAGTGGTTACTGTTTTTCACCAACATTTAGGTTTCTAATTATGTTTTCTATTAAATCATTCATTAATTAAAATATATGAATGCACAGCAGCAGAGTGGTTAGAGATAACTGAATCTATTACCAAATCTTTTAATTCATTAACAATTTATTAATCTGAAGCTTGTAAGATCTTTTTACATTCTATTCTAAAAATAATTATCCACCAAAACAAGTTGTGGTTTATGAAGATTTATTGACCAGAAATTTGCATCCAATGCTTAAATTAAGTATGCAGATGCATAATAAGTCTACACTGTTTATCTGCATGTATTTGCATTAACCGTGTCTACCAGCCCAATCTTACAGTTTTCATTTCATACGACCAGAGTTGAAGATGTCCGCTTTTGTCTCAAGGTTGGAGAGGTCATGTTGGAAGGAGATGGGCTGGTTATTGCTCCAGTGGTGGCTGAAATGTTTGCTTGAGCTTTTGCCTGAATCAATGTTCATATATCCAGAAGTGTGGAGAAGGGATGGAATGTCTTTGTCCTTCCGTCTCTGGAGTGTTGGTTGTTGAGGCTTTTCTGAAGATCCTCACAAAGGCACCCTGCATCATTTTTGGCTCCTTGCGTGGCTTACAAGAACCATGAAACCAAAAAATGTGATCAGGGGCTAAGAGTTTAGTGCTGTCCATCTGCTTCATTTGTCATGCTCCATGGCTACAGCCTTACACCGTTTAGGTGCACATCTACACCAAAAGAAACTCCAGAAGAGAACTTTATCAGATGAACTGTGTGTTAGACTCCAGTCAGACTTACATTTGGGTGAGCTGTCTTCTACTTGGCAAAGGTTCCGCTTACTTTGGCGAGAAGATTGTCCAATCATCGGAAGTCTGTGCTTTGGTTAGTATCAGATCAGAGCATTTCAGGGTTAGTATTTAGGGCCTGAAATTCTCAGGTCTTACACAACGTGTACAGTATATACACATTATTGACATTGTCACACCTTTTTACAATTCATCCTGTGAAAACAGTTCTAAATTAATTGTCTTTCTCTCAAATATCTGACTTTATCAATCTTCCCAAGGTTGGTGTGTGCCGTAAACCCTCCTCTCCAGGAATGTTTGGGGGAAGGGATTCTGTCCACCGTTTCAGGACTAATTCAGCTTTCAATATTAGGCAAAATGCTGAAACCTGACGTCAATGATCAGATGTGCAATGAATCTTTACTACACCTCGTCCGTGATGTTTCTGGCTAAGGCTCAAAGTCACTGGTTTCAGTCAGCCACTAACCTGGCCAGCCAGATGGTTTATTTCGCAGTATTTGTGAATTCACAAACACGAGATAAACCATCGGCCTTCCAGCTGCCCGATTGGTTTGAGAGTCTGAACGGCAATGGTTTGCCCCACTCACATTACAGCACCGTGGTTTTGAGGCCCAATCACACTGTAGCAGGGTGGGCTAACACGGGCTGTTAACGGCCCGGCGCTGCTGCCGAGTCTGATTCAAGCTAAACGAAGATGGCTGCTCCGCTGTTCATGTTGTCTGCTGGTTTTATGCGGTTTTAGCAGAAATATGGAGTAATTTCTTTTTTAAAGAAGAGCAGTATGTGTGACACGTTCTTGTTCTATCCCAAGTTAGTCAGCCACAGGAACGGGAACAAGAAAATAAATAGTAAATAAATTAATATATGATTTCTTTGTAAATTAGTAAACTTATACTATCTATAAGTACATTTAAATGCCGTAGGTGTTGTATAAGTAATGTTCCTGGCTTTGTTAAGTGTCCATCTCCTCAATCGTGTGATCTTATGTAACAACCCGGCTCAAGTGGCTTCCTATTAGGTAGAAATAAAAGATTCGCACAAAGAAATTAAGGCTCATGGCTCCCATCGTCAAAGCCTGATCCTAGGACCCCATTGGTAAGGGGATTGCGTAATTTTGATCGAAGCGTTGCACACTGGTTTGTAGCCAGGGAAGCCAACTGAATGGAGCTCACTGCCAATCTTTAGTAGTTTCTGTGTGATATCATCATGTATCGCCTTGACTGTTTCAAATCACTCCTGGTGACAAAAACACTGCTCCAATGACTCCATCCTTTATTCTTCCTTCAAGCAATGGTCAGTTTAGCTCTATTTGAAATTTTGGTGTAATTGTCATTTATGGGTTTATTCATCACATTAATTGCATTTTATAGTTTGGAACCCGTTTTCTTTGTTTTACTTTTTCATAGCACAAAGACTAGTGTAGAGTAAATTTGTTATGTATGTGTGGTATGTCCCCTCAGACCAAAGTCGTGTGTTACTGTAGTGACTGTAGAAGAGCATTCAGAACCCAGGGGAGCAGGTCCGGAGAAGGGAGAGAGAAGCCCACAACCCACGGACTCATTATACAACCAGCCCCAGCTCCTGTCCGCACGCGACACACGGCACAGTCCTGCTAACACAATCAGACGACAGAGCAGCAGCTAAAGTCACTTAAGATGATGCCACTAATAAGCTTCAGTAGGACTATCTATGAATGTATTAATGCAAAGACAGCGACTCGGGCTTGTTAGCGAGAAGTGAGAAAGGTCATTCATCTTAGTTCACAAGCGACGTCAAATGCCTGTGCGCGGATTAACTTCTGGGAGTGTAGACTCAACTCACAAAAGCCCTCATCTGCTGACACGGCACGCAGGTTTAGTGTAGGACCCAGAGGTGGCTCGAAGTCTATCTGCATTTACATAAAGCAGCAGCTACACACTCAAGGCGCTTTATAATATAGTTAACATAGACACCGTAGAAGCACGTCTGCGTTGGATTTGGGCGATTTGAAATTTAAAATCATTTGCAAGTTCTGTTCTCATTTATCCGTATCTGCCTTCACATATTTTTATATTTGGAACATAAAATAATTGGACTTTCTTGGAATTATTATGGAAAAGCCCAGAGCTATTAATGGATTAGTGACAGTAACCCAAGCCAATAAGTTTAGCTTCCAATTTCACGAGAATCGGAATTCCTTAATAACTTTGTTTATTGTTATTATGTTTAATAAGCTGTTGTGGTGTCCTTGAGCAAGACACTTAGGCGTAGGCCATGCAGACAAAGCACCCAGTTCGACATTATGATAAAGTGACTGAACTGAATTTATTTTCATTATAGCCTCATAAAGACTACAGTCCATAATGTAAAACAGGCTGTTTTACAATGTAAGCAATTTTGTATTCGTGTTACCTATGCACACATGTATTGAAGCTGCTGTCAAAGGCGCTGGACCGTGACAGTGAGTACGTATGCTGGCTCTCATGTGCAGATGAAATGTGCATGGATGGCATCAGTGGACAGGCGTTTGAAGAACTGCAGAACGCTACATAGCACGGAATGATCATTTATCTTATTCATTTCACTTTATGTGGCATGTTAAGGAGTCAGACTCCAAATGTATGTAAAAGGATAGCGTAGATGTGTTAAAATAATGTCATGCTACAATACAACTGAAAAGGAAAGTGTAAAAATGCAGGAAGTGAAGCTATGCCAGTAACACAGACAATAGGTAAAGTTCATGTTTAAAATTTGATGGTGTCATAAGCCAGATGGTGATCAAGAGCTAGTTTTTTTCTTAAGAATTGTGTCACATAAAGATTAATAAGAACCACACATCAGGCAGAACAGGGGGGCTTGTAGCTCGGGACTGCCAGTAGCTTGCCACCACCTTCCAAGTAGCCCGCCAAAGGATTTTAACACCATACATTACAAATTATGCTTTACTACTCACATTCTATTTATTACAGACCTATTTCTACAGTAAATATATCTTTAGATGCCAAATTGTGTTCACTTATGGATAGATATTGGCTAAATTTTCATAGAGGCTTCTTAACTATGCCTAAAGGGTCCGAGGGTCACCCGTCAGGCAACTTTTGCCGACAGGCGCTCATGCGTGTTTGATGTGAATGGCTCTGTCAGTTGGCAAGGTCTTGAAGACTTGATTGGGCCATGGCTACAGGAAAACCAGTGAATCAGTGCGCTGATTTCCTGTGGAAAACTGAAAATGACGCTTACAAAAAAAACAGTATTTAGCCGAGCATTGATTGTTGTTACTCGGGTTGAAATGGGGAGCAAGTACGGAGAACAATGGCTACTATTTGAACCCAAGAAAACAAAGCTGAAGGCCGCAGTACGAAGAACAGACTGTAGCGGAAATAATAAGTTGAGCTTAATCCGTGAGGTAAGATTAGAAATGTCTGTTTGCTGTCAGAGTTTGAAAACTCATGTGCAACTTATTTTGTTTCGTCATTTTCATCAAGCATTACATCACGCGCATGCTCACTCGTCAAATGTTTGGCGACTGGTGGTCGTTTGGATCATGTTTGTGTGAATGTTCTTTTGTGAATGTTGCATGTGGTGGCGAAAGGCTTAAAGAGTGCATTCTTATCCTAAAACAGCACTTTTCTTCTCACTGTTTGTAAGACCTTTATTAAGAAGACCAATTGTACTTTGTAATAAAGCATTTTCCACATTTTTATTCTGGCAATTAGTTTATTTTACGCTGCCCTCCATCTTTATGAATTATTATTGCCCCAAAGGTGTGATGTCAAGTCAGTGCAACCTATTTTATTCAACATGTAGGAACATACGCTGCCCTACAAAAAAAAAGCCACCACAAAGACATGTTCTAATAATAGTTTCTGTAAGATCAAGACACTTTCTTCTGTCCAGAGTTACATTGAGATTGCGTAAAGATGATGAGATTGTGATTGTGCAGCACATCCCAAAGATTCCCAATGGGGTTAAGATCTGGACTCTGTGATGGCCAATTCATGTGTGAAAAAGCATGTTTCATGAACCTGAACCGTTCAATATGTAATCCACATGAATCCTGGCACTGTCAAATTGGAATATGCCATCAGGGAAGAAGAAACCCACTGATGGGATAATCTGGTCATGTGGGATACTCGACATGTATAGTTACTGAACCTAGACCTACTGACTGTAGCATTATCAGACATGGCAGAGTGTTTGTCTGACTATTCGAACATATGGCCATTTATTATCACTCGAATGGTTTTGACCATAAAGGTTTTGGCCCTTGTTAACATGTGGTTGCTAGGTAACAGTCATGAAATATTCATGCCTGCTGTTACGACACAGTATATTATGACTAACAAATTAATCCCATTCACAGTAAACTTACATGTTTTTTGTGTGTGTGTGTGTGTAAAATCCAACAGTTTCCGGAGTAAACAAAATGTCAAAAACATACAATAGCACTTTTCACACCTTTTTTTTTGCGTCGCTATGCTACGAAAAGCCAAAATGCAAAATAACCATTAATTTATGGTCACGTGGCGACATTTTCTTTAGGTTTAACGTCTTAAGTTTAGGCTTCAAGTTTCTAAAACGGGTAAGTTTAGGACTGGGGCTTGGGCTATTGGGATATTGGATTTACTCGTTAAACCTAAAGAAAATGTTGCCACCTGGCATTGACCAAAATTTGTGGTTATTTTTACGTTTTGGCTTTTGACATAAAAAAAATGTGCTTTTTGTACATTTGGAGACTGGGCTGCATTATGTAGAGATGTCTTCATATGTAGCAGGTCAAAAATTAATGTACTCAAAATTTCCTTAAAATCTATGTACGTCTTTAACCAAACATTCCACTCAGTTTTTAATGGAATTTTGTGTTTATGAAGAGAGACGAGCTGCAAATGAAACAAATCACAACTCCAGCAGTTTTTCATGCTTGTGGCTACATAACATACACAACTAAACTTATTTTAACCATGTATTCAAAAGTGTATTGCTTCTGACTGGCAAGCCCCTGAATATTTTACTTAAACTTTTGTGTCACAAAAACTAATACAAAATACATTTCAATAAATGAATAAATCCAGTGAGATTTTACAACAGATTTAAAAATGAACATGGTAACTACGGCGATTATGACATGACTTAGTTTCTACAGAACACATCCAAAACTAGCAAATCTAGCTGTCACTTACAACTTAAGTTTCAGCAGCATAAGGTCAGAGATCATGTCTCTACTGAACTCTCAGCGGGAGTATGAACTCACCCACACCAAGTCACAGACTGCTTTTGACCGGTGGATGGACATTGAGGACGCGATCATGTCTCAGGTGGACTACGAGTTCCCATCTCCGCCAGACACACTGCCACCTAACGTCATCTGGGGTCCTCTTCCTTGGGAGAGTGGAATCAATTATCTGACCAAAACAGAAGTGACTGAAACCAACATGGAAGACCAGTCTGCAGCCAACGAGAGCCCAAGCAATGAACTGGTATGTTTACGGTTTACTATCTTTATTTAGTGAAGTTGTCACAGTACAAAAATGTAATACATGAAACAAGATTTTAATACTACAAAAAATGTTTATTATACATATTGAACTTAGAGAGAAACAAAGACAGAAAGAATATTTTCACTTACTTATGTCAGACTAGTGGTTGTTTATTTGTCAAACCTTTACATGTTTCGACTGCTTGTTTGCGGTCATCTTTAGCAGAGTCATACTGTGACTGTCTGTGTCAAGCAGGGTCTCAAATTCTCAAATTAGCCCACAAATAAAATGCGCACCTACCTGTACCTCAAGGCACACTGGTGTTCCTCCGCACTTTGGTTGAAAATCACAGAGTTAATGCAACAAACATACAGTATAAATGACAAAGATATGCATTTATTCAAGTTTATTAATGGCTAAAACTTTGTGCACCATTATGATACCTTACCATACCACCTTTATGGTAAGGACGGCACTTTATGATTTATGATGTGCAACAAAGAAATCTAAATGATATAGGTTTAGGTGTTGAGTCAATTTTTGATCACAAAGTTACATAGTGCACCTTTGATATAGTATATTACCCATATTTTCTAGAATATAACACAGGGAAGTCTTTAAGTTTGTTTAAAATAGCAAAAATTTGACCTACTGTGACTCCGATTCAGTTTAGCCACAGCTTCATTTGACTTTGAGACCCCTGGTGTAAATAATATGACAAATAAAACAACCACTAGTCTCACATATGACATTCTTCTGACTGTAAAACAGCGTAGGCTCCTATCTGTCTTATCAGAAGAAAGTCTTATGTTTAAGAGAGTGTCTGTGTTTTGTCATAATTTTGTTGAAGTGATGTACTAACTCTATGTTTGTGTTTTCCAACAGGTCCCTGAGCTTGATGAGGTCCAGAAAACAACAGATTCTACTTTTCAACAAGAGACCCCGGCCAACAATACCATTCTCTCGAAGGAACTTGAAGCTCCATCTGCAATTGTTGAGGAAGAGAAGATACAAGGGGAAATGTATCTGCAGTTGACGCCAGTGGCCAACAGAATTATAAATCCTGCAGAGTTTAGTGATGTTTTAGCTGACAACGACACTGAACGCCACCTGTTTGACAGCTCCTTGGTGGAAAAGATGACATCACGCAAAAGATGGAAATCTCATCTCAAGGGTTGTCTGACCAAGTCCAAAGAGGCAAGTTCTAGTTTGAAAATGTCTCGAAGACGCAGACGCACAGACGATATGAACCCTTCGCTGTGTCTAAGCGTCGCGCCATGTCTCCTCTTTCTGTGGAACCTGGATTTAACAGCCCAAGTCAGAAGTCAAAAACCCTACTCCTTCGAACGTGATTAGGATTCGGGTTAAGCGTCCTGCCTCTAAATCTATGACTGTAGTCAGGTCAACAAGCACCCTGAACCTGTGACTGTCAGTGCAGCTACTGACAGCACTGTGGCTGTTAAATCTTATGTTGGATCGAAACATCCTCCGCCTGTATCCAAGCCCCGTTTTACAATCACCGAGTCACCCACACCTGCACCATCTACAAGTACCACCAGTTGGAGAAGGTCATATGGAGCTCCACACCAGAAATCGAATGGTGATTGACGCTGTTCTCCAAAAAAGAGTAAGTATTCATTTACATATTCTTATAAGTCAAATGATCCTTCATATGTTCCTCTGCTTGGGGACCACCTCCATGATGTTGTGCTTGGCTTGGCCAGAGCCTCAGCTGGAGAAAAGAGACAGATGACAATCAGGTGCAGGTGGAGCAGGTGAACTTCTGTTGTTCAGTCAGTGATGGGAGCATCCTCTTAAAATATTACTCTGAAAAAATCTTTTTGCTGCTGCAGATGTATACGTTTTGTAGCATTTCTGAGGTTCAAAGCTAGCAAAGTTAGCATTCATAACCTCATGTCCCATCTCCATAGTTACACGACAAATAAACAATTCTATTCACAAAACCCTGACTTACGAAAAATTAACATCATAAGGTTGTTGAAATCCCAAGGTTTAAAGTTTTTCCCTGGAAGATTCTCTGCTGCATCCAATGTGAAAGTCTGCCATTTTTGAGGTCCAAAGCTAGCATTGATAGCATTAGCTTTTGTATGGTCTGTTTATGAGAAAAGCTGACAGTACTTAACTTTTGTTTGTTGAAGTCCAAACTTGTCCTGTTAAAACTGAGCTAAAAAAAAAAAAAAAATCTCTAAAACAAATTTTCAGTGAAACTACCTTCAACTTTTGCAGCCAAACCAGGTTGTTCTCACTATAATTATCAATCAGACATCTGAGGAGAAAGCTACAATGGCTCAGCTTCACAAAGAGTCCAGTCATTTGTTTGTGGAGAAAGTTTCAGTCATGCGTTTTAGGAAATATAGGCCGAACTAATAACACCATCGTCATAACATGGTTGTGACATATTGATAACTTCATGTTACTGTAAAAGCTTACCGTGTACTACTCTCTCTCTCTCATTCATTCATTCATTCATTTTTTACATGTTGTTTGTGGGTCAGATACAGTTATGTGTGTGTGGCAGATGACAGCTGGGCCATCTGCTCATGTACGTGTCCTTCTCCTCTCCTATGCATGCCGTCCTCCATAAGTTTGTACTTGAGCTGCATACATTACCTCCCACGTCCTCATCTCTCCGAGCGCCAAAGCACCTCTGGGTGAAAGCATTGTTTTCACTCTTGTTTACAAAGAATTTCCATATTGGTTATTTTCAGATTCCAGAGTGTGATGAGGTCGTGGGAGTCATTTCATTAGTCAGATCCAAAAGGGAATATTCATAAATGGGCCTAATCATTTATGATACTTTATGTGGCTATAATATCAGCAACTTCACACTGGGATCATTTCGTCAACAAAATACATCTTCCTTGCTCCCAAACCAATTAAAGAGTAATGTTCAAATATTATTACGGACACTTGGCAATTGGGAATGAAGTCTTGGATATTTAGGCACAAAGTTTTCCATTTCCTAATGAGTATCTTATTAACACTACAGTATGTAAAATGGCAGGTTCACAGAGCTTCGTCTGGTCAGAGGGTCAAGTTATACAAAACACAAATCTATCCTGGAAAATAGACCAGAATAATTTTGATCATTCAAAATACTCTTTTAGGTTGTTGTTGTACACTGGGAGAGCTCAGCAAGTCTCCCAGTCAATCCTCACCTTGAGAGATGTTCAAAGCGTCAGGTCAGCTCTCCTGTCCAAGCTGCTGGAAGTTCTATTAAAAAGCCTCTGCGATGTACCTGTGAATACGGCGCTTTGACATGATTCCCAAACAGTGGCTGTGTCCGTCCACACTATTCACTACATAGTTCACTATTCAGGGTCACACCATTTTATAGTGGTGTCCGAATGTCCAGCAGGTCAAAAAGTAGTTCAGAAAAATTTCCCACAATGCATCTGGAAAAGTAGTGAGCATCGATGTCACTAGAACGGTCAATCTGGACCACAGTTCATTACGAGAATTTGGGCAAACAACGCGGACAGTGTCAGGTCTTTAATTGTAAACAACACGACTGAAGTAAAGATGATAAGGAGCTGCTTAAACTCACTGTTGAGCCAGAGAAGAAACAAAACACTTGTAACTTAAAGCCGTTGGCCATAAAAATGCTAATTTTTGCGTTGTCCAGACGAAATTAACCAGAATTTAATTCACAAAAAGTTCATTTTTAACAGACTCTTTTGCCGACCGTTACTTTAACTTAAGGACGAGAGTCACGTGACCTGCGGACCGGTCAGCTGAAAGTAGTGCGAATTATGTTCGAAAGACCAGTCCACTGAACAGGGCAGGACTGTGTAGTAATTGAGTAGATAGGGAACGAGTGTGGACGTTTGGACACAGCCTGTGCGTTTGAGCGCAAAACACACTGTATTAGCGATACACATCTCGGCAGACATGCGTACCCTGCAGTGTCAGCATCTCACTTAAAGGGACTTTAAGTGAGACACTTACTCGATTTTTTTTGCAACAATATAACTTAAAAACAGTTTCCCCCTAGCACTGATATCTTGTTAATGTGTCTATTCAGGTGAAAATTAGTCCGTCATGTCCGGTCTATGTCTAATAAAATACAGTTTGTTGCTAACTTTTTCTGTTTTTGTTTATAGCATTGTGGCTAACTGTTGTTAGCATAGTGACTAACCTCGCAAATTATAGCTCTGAAAAAACATTAAAACTCATCAGGATGAACAATTCTAAAGCTCAGAATGCATTAGATAAGTGAGCAAATCATGTAGACTGAAGTAAGAAGTTTAAAATGAAAGATTTCTGTTTGTTTGCATTTAAGAATGCAAATATCAGGTATAGTCCCTTAAAGTTGTTTTAATATGTTCAGAATGGGTCAAGTCCTGAATTTCAAATTTTAACTCGAGGCGGGTCACGAAAAAAGCTGACCCGCGCATCACTACACCACATTTAGCTTCAACAGACTCTGTGCACGGAACGTCAGTTGGTTTGTGTAAAATAGCTAACTTCTATGTACTATGAGCATTTCCTGTCAGCGCTAGCATTGCTAACAGTAGTAGCTCACTGCCACTGTTGTTTTGCAAAAGTTCTCTTGAGGAAAAAGGTTGAAGACCCCTGGATTAAAGTCAATCAGTCATCAAAAGCTAAAACTACAAAGCTCACCTTCACAAAGAGTAAAGTCAGTTGTATGCTTCAAAGCTTTAAGAAACAGTTTCAGTTTTAGACAATGTTCAAGCGTTGTAGGGAAAATAGGAACGATAAAGGGTTGAAAATAGCAAAGGCCTTTCTAAAATTGATCACAGCCAACAAATGATAGATAACAACTTCATAAAAGATAGATTTTTTTTGTATTGGACTAAGCTCCACTCAACAGCCAATGTAGTCCAACCTACTCTACTCTAGCTCTACACTCTTGGCCACGAAGCATTTTACACATGACTTCCGCTGCCTTGGGAAATGCTGCACTGCTACACTTATTTGTTGTAAAAATCTATTGTGTTGACTGAAGCAATAAAGCACAAAACAAAAGAAACCCACACATTTGCACCTCATTTAGACTTGGATCCTGTGGAGACTGTTCAGGGCAGATTTGACCAACGCAGCACAGGTTCAGGTGGGTTCTTGTGATAACACAGAGGAGCAACTCTTCTAATTATAAATCGCCCCAGACTGCTGCTGTGTTGAGGAAAAATAGACACATCTTTGCACATTTTTCCGCAGACTCCTTTGAACGTCTTGTGAAAATGAATGTATAGTTTCTTTGTTTTGTTTTGTCTTCCACTTAAATCAAACCTCAAAGAGCAGCAGAAGACAATTCCCTCTCTCCGCCGCTGACATGAACATCAAATATTTGATTAGTGTCAGAAGTGTCCCTGTGGACCGTGTGGAGTCTCTCATGGTCTGTCAGTCTGGTTTCATCCTCTCACTAACCTGCTGAACATGTGTAATGTTCTGTGGAGCGAGCGACAAGCACAGAGCTGTGAAAAGACCACCAGTGTGAGGAGTGTTTGTCTGACAGAAGGCCTCTGGAGTGCACATCAGGAACAGAACCTCAACACGGTGCATGAAGACAGCTGGGCACACAGGAAAGAAGACCTAGAGCTTTACATTACTTTTGATATCCAACTTGTAAAAGCAGGTATTTACTGTAGTTTGAGGCTATTGACCCTTTGCGTGTGTCGTCATGCTCTTCAGGGGAATTGTCCACTTCCCCATCATGGAGGGCAAAAGCGTTGTCTGTCTAAGTTAGTTATTATCCATTTCAATTGTAAAATGGTAACATCTTGTTGTGTGATTGGCTGCACAAACAGGCAAGGTTGTAAGTCTAATGTACCTTTTTTCCAACACGTCTGCGTACATAAAGCGTACATATACCACGACACAAAAACAACATATTATGAGCACGATTCCACGCCTTTTTTGCGTACTTATGTTGTGCCATAGATGTAAAACAATATGAAAAAGTGTAAAAATGACAATCGGGTAAGTAGTAGAAAGGCTTCAAAGTTGTCATCTGGATAACCTGGCTCACGCCAGATCGATATGTGCATCTCTCTGCATTGAGTTCTACACATATTCGATCTGGAAGGGCTCTTGTCAAAAGCAGTTGGTAAAGGGAGGGAGAAATACTTCGATCTGATTGGACAAAGTGCCCACCCCACCTGTGCTTAAGCCAATGTAGTGAAAGATTCACTGCACATCTGATCAATTTTCAGCGTTTTGCCAAATATTGGAAGATCCAATGGAACACAGGATGCAGCTACCCCTCACCCCTCAGGAATGTGCATCCTGTGTCGAGATTGATTGATGACATGGGGCAAAGTCCAAAGACCCAAACTTCAAACCGAGCAGGGACCAGAAGGTTTTTGGAGAGAAAGACTACTAAAAAGTTCAGAACTGTTTTTACAGGATGAATTGCCTTGTGCAAAGTGTGACAATGTCAATAATGTGTACATACTATACATGTAGTGCCTTGAATTGTTGAGCTGAGGCACAATAGAGACTTGAAAATATCAGGTCTCACACAAATGCACATCCCCCAAAGCACACATAAGCTTCAAGCTGATTGGACATCTCCCCGCCAAAGTAGGGGAAAGACTTAAGCCAGAAGAAGCAACACCCAATTCAGCAGATCACACACTTCAAGTTTTGCCGTACACTCGAGTGGTCAGTTTCTGCAGCCGCTCAGAGAAGTTTCTCATGGAGTTCTCTTGCTAACCACGTGCACTTGGGGCCTCAGGCCTTGGTGCAGAAAATGAAGAAGAAAAGCATTTAACTTTCAGCTTCTGGATCAGATCTTTTGGGACTTCTAGTAAGCCACACAAGATCCAGGAAGCCAAAATTCCTCTTTTTGAGAACTTTCAGAATCTTCAACTTCAGCCCAGAGATGGAAAGACAAAGACTTCTTGGGCCCACGCCCTAAACTCCATCTCTTCACAATTTTAAATGTGAACATTGCTTAAGGCAGAACCAACGCAAACGGACAATTTTTGCAACTGCAACCGGTCTTCCCCTTTCACCCAAGCCACAACGTGCCCCGGTGCAGCCCAGGCCAGCTCCTCACAGCGTGACCTCTTCTGGAGAGAAAGGACGTCCGCCATCTTCAGACTCTGGTCGTATAAACTGTCACATGGGCTGGTATAGACACAGTTAATGCGAATAGATTTAGATATTGTGTTAGATATTTATTGTGCATTATTTGAAACTCATCTGCATACTTTATTTAAACACTGTATGTCATTTTCTGGTCAATAAATCTTCATAAACCACAACTTGTTTTGGTTAAGTGCATGATTAATTTTCAGAATGGAGTCCCTGGAAATGTGGAAAGATCTTACAACCTTCAGATTAGACTAATTAATTAATTAATCAATAAATTGTTAATTAATTAAATATTTGGTATTAGAATCAACTTTTTCTCACTTTGGTGAGTGGTGCCCCGAATAATCAATCTCTATTATGATTCTATTTATCAATTATGAAGCTTTATTTGTACTCACTGTTCTGTGTTTCACCTTACAGTGGTCAGATAAACCTTTAAACTACATAATGTTGGTGCCGTCTCTTAAAGCCGGTATCAAGATAATGCAGTAATAATAAAACACTACGCCAATCACAAGACATAATCAAAATGACGTATCCCACAAACTGCTTTGTTCTTACCTGCGTATTGCAGAGGAGACGGCAAAACTTCCAAACGTCCGTCGCCAGATGCTGAAGACCAATCCATTGACATCATTGTGTTCATATAAACAAAGTTTGAAGCACTTCACAACAACAATATTCCACCGCCAGGAGCAGCACATAAGTAACGTCTGCGCCCGTTACAGCTGTCCTCCCCGTGGTTGTGTCTATCTCCAGGTGATTTGCGCTCCAGGTCTGGTCCTCCTCGTGTTTTTCAAGCGATCTGGTCCCCCTGCGCGCTCCGGGTCCGGTCCTCCAAGTGTTTAGCTATCAGCGTTTCCCTTGCGTGCTTCAGTCAATAGCCTTGCAACAATACCTGCGTCTGCCCGCGTCGCCATGTTTGTTGTTTTGCTGAGCACGTGACGCCTGGCACTCGCTGATTTCACATCTGTAAATCCCGCCTCCTCCTGTAGAGAAGCCTTCTGATTGGTTTGAGTATTCGATACTCGGCTCAAACCTTCGGGCGGGAGTAAACCCACAAGTACCGCAAGAATTCGTCTTGCTGCGCAAGGTTACATCTGGACAGCATTTCGAAGATCAAGACATTTCTGCTCATTTGAAAGTAATTTTCATTCTTAATCAGATTGAAAATGACTGTACAAATATATTCACTTATTTCAAACTTTGCTGTGCTTTTAAATACAGCTCACAGGATCATTTAACGTAAAAGATTTGTCCAGAATTACTACATGTACATGATACACAAGCACACCACTATAACCACTCCAGAGGCTGTAAGATTTATGTACTAACACAGCATATCGATCACTGTTGTCCGCAGTATCATTATGATTTCTGTCTGCTTAGAGGCCTGCACAAACTTAACATCACAGCGTTCCCTGCACCACTTCTCAGAGCGTTCTCTTGAGGATTCTCCCTCCTCCTTCTGTTTCCTCTTTGTGAAAAAAAAAAACACAAGCACAGACGAATCAGGGCCAGTGGGAGAAGCACAGCTTTGTTCTACCATTCTACAAAATGTTTATTTGACAACAGCAGTCTCATATTCACAGAATATGCAAAGAGTGAATGAATGAAGATGCTTGCTAACGCCAACGCAGACAATGCACGGAAGTTGAACTTGTTTTTACAAAAGACCAGCTTGATAAGCTGACCTACAACATAAAACACAGAGGAAAAAGAAGTTTTGCTGTCTGGAAAGTTTTCTAGAGCTTCTGTGTCCACAGTGCAAAAGAAACATATAAATAATAAATATCATACAACCGAGTGAACGGTCATTGCTAAAGTAGTGCATATAAAATGTACCTGATTACAGAAGCTGAAGTATGATTCTTCAAAGAACCTTCAAACTGTGCAACCTCTTGTGCGAGCAGAATGTTGGGGATCACACTAAACTGTACATCTTATGTCTCTGAAACTCATCCAGCTTATGAACACCTCAGCACTATATCACAAAAGCACAACTTACTCGAGGGCAAACGTTGCTAAATACACGTCTAAATCATGCATGGTTTGATTAAGTCTGTTCAGTGCTGAAGCGACACAGAGTCAGAGAGAGGATTACCACTCTGTGAAGGAAAAGACCTTTTCTGTCCATCACCTACAGAAATCTCACACATATGCGTCATTCATCAGCTGTTGTAAAAATAGCAACATTTTTGGTCCATCAAGGGAGAAAAGTTTAAAAATCAAATGAAAATGAAATTGACTTTCAAACACTGAGACTGATACAAAAAGAAGATTTCATCTGAAGGTTGGCCCTATGTACACACAAAAACATTCAATTAAAAGAAAAAATATCTTGTGTGCACAGTTGGTCTGTAACAGTATGTTTCTGATAT